>WARS01000075.1:0-600000 GCA_008933995.1 Datnioides undecimradiatus | reverse complement strand
TCTACGTTGCAGATGAGTTTGTCAGATGCCTGCGTCCACCTCTCTTTCTCTTCGTCTAACCCTCCTCCTCTCTCTTCTAGCAGTCTGTTTGAAGCTGTGAGAGAAGTGAGACAATCTGATCCTGTTTGATGGATAATTTGAAAAACTCAGCGTGCGAGATCAGGGCTGAGACGATGTTCGTTTCTCGTGGCTGGGCTTCAGAAAACAGGTCGTACAAAGGGACTTGTTCTCTCTCTGCGGCCCTTTAAATTCGACAGTCAGCGTGTTGAGACCGCTTATGTACTCTAACTACCGCCACAAGCTTTTCATGTGGCGCCTCACGCTGTTCTGCCGTTGAGGAGCCCCATATTAAAAGATGCAGTGTGCAGAGACGACTCTCTGCTTCAAATATTTGGGGTTTTACATCAGGTGCATCCAAACGGACCTGGAGACAATCCCAGCATCCCTCTGGTTTCCTGCATGATTACTGCAGTTTGACTATAACAAACATTCTTAAATTAACAGCAGGGGTTTTATTGTTGTTGTTAATATCATGATTGTGCAGCATTACTGTACAGTATTTCTGTTGTAGTTTTCTGTACTGACTCTTACCAAGAACTGATTCCATTGAGGCATTGGATCAGATTCAATGCATGCATGCAGCAAGCAATATTATTTATTATCATATATTAATGAGCTTCTCAGTAGAAAAATGCACTTCCAAATGATGTTAAAAGGCTGTTTAAAGGCTTAAAATTCATAATTTCATCTGTTTAACTTAAAAAATAACAATATATATGACTATTAAATTAATTATCTTTTAAATGAATTAAATTAATCAATAAAAATAAATAAATAATGCCCAGATTGCCACTTAAGCCTAAGTAATTCACATACCTCTTTCTAGCTCACACTGCCAGATTGTTTCCATTCTCAGCTTTGTGGTCTTTAGCCTCAGCTGACACTGACTCAAGTGATATCACTGGAGGTAATCTATCAGACTTCACACGGCTCCCCCTGCAGGCACTAAAGGATTTATACATCTTAACTCTTGCATCGGGCTCCTCAACACCTGGAAACAGTGGAGTTCTCCTTTAACAGTCATACTAAGGAACCATGCAGATACAAATTTAATCATATATAAACCCAAGATAATATACTTGAATCCAAAACAACTGTGTGTAAAATTGTAAATTGCAAACTTGCACCACCCCCACTGGGTACTATTCTCTGTTGTTCACCAGTGGGTCTGACCACAGGACACACAGAGCAATACATGACACACAACTTTGACTGTTTTCATCTTTCAACAAAAACAAGATCAATCTGTGATGTTCATCGGTGAGGTTTTTAAGTTCTTTCAGCAAAGACATAATTGCCCTAAGTTTTCAGATTTGACATAGCGACTGCTGAGTGTGCTGCCTCAGAATCGGTCAAATCAGGAAAAATAAAAAAAATAATGGACCTAATCCAAGCAGCAGATGCCGAGAGCTCAAGAAACACAAGAAACCTAATGCAACTTGCAGGAGGAGCGAATTTAGTTTGAACTTTCTGACTCTCCATGAATTTGTTGTCCCACGTCAGGCATCTACCTCGGTTTGATCACTTTCACAGACCTTCAGAGGCTCCTCCGGAGCACAGAGGACATTATACAGAGCGTGCGTCCTTTAGCGACACACTGAGCAAATTAGCAGCAGATATGATGATCACCTGCTCTCTCACTCTAAATCTCTTTAGATAAGAGCAAGAGCTGCAACCCTTCAAGGCTAAATTGCAAATGGTAAAACGTTGCCACACTGAGTGGTGGAGTGGAACTGTGTTTCCAAGCCGCAGGGTGTCCTTCTCCGCCTCGCCGGTGGGATCCTGGGCTTCTCTGATGACGGGGTGCGACTGTGGCTTCTGGGGAGTGTCTGGAATGGGTGCCATCTCCCTGCGGTGCTCCACAGTGGCCTGATGACGGGAAGAGAAGGGACATGTCACCATCTCTGACCAGCCATTGGTTGACATGGGAGGGCGAGGAGGAGAAAGGCGGAGAAGGAAGAGGAGGAGGAGGACTGGAGGTGGGTGAAAACGGAGGGTGCATGGGAAAGGCTTATTCTCTCCTCCACCGCCCGGCAGCTCTGGCATATCACCAACGTTATGGCGGTAATTGATTCTCTCTGTGCCATTAGTCTCTGAGACAAAGATGCGCCAAAGAGAGGGGGTGCTGTCACTTAGAGGCTGGCATGGCGCCCAGCCACACACTCTCACCAACACACAAATAGATACATGCAAAGATATACCCATTTTACAGGCGCGCACACACATTTCGTTTTTCACACAGATGCAGAGTAGCATCGGTATAATGTCAGCTGTCAAGGTCTGCTGAAGCAAGTGCATTGCTCATTTGCAAATAAGCCCAACATCAATGGTATACAGAGCAAACATGGTTAATACAGAGCTCTACACACAGAAAAATCAAAGGGAATACAAATGACTGCTGATCAGATTTGACATTCTCCCCTTACACATGACATTACTCTGTTTGTGTTATGTTTGTGAGGTTGCTGTGGTCGCAGCAGAGCAGCATTCCTCCAAGACACACACAAACGCACGCACGCACGCACACACACACACACACGCGCGTGTTTCCACACACTTGAATATAAAAAGAGAACTCCCCAGACAAAGAGCAGGGCATGTCTTTATCTCATTAAAGTTAACGAGAGGCTGCTGTCTTCTGCCTGCAGACCAGCTGTAATCTGATACAGAAGCCCTGGCTGTGGGCATCGGGCCTCAGTGCCGTCACTACCAGCGCGGTGATGCTCATCACTGTCTTAACACTCATCACCAAACCCCTCGCTGCCGCCTCTGCCGGCACCTTAACGCTCATTGGTGTCATCACCGTAATTCTCGTCGCCGCTGTAACGACCATTACAAGACGTCACCACATCATCCTCAGTGTCGACACATGAATGCCAAACATTGTACACCGTCACCATGGCAATCGCCTTTTGTCATCCACTGCGATGCTGTTTCTCATCACCATGGCCACTGCAGCAGTACCTGCTTCACACTGAGGGAAAGAGTTGGAACAAAATCAGGTAAAACCTAGGGCACACACATGTAAACACACACCCACACACACACACACAAAAAGGAGTGCATGCTCTGAATGCCAATTACCCAAATGAAGGATAAGCTAGCAGAGACAATAGACCCTCAAAGTCAGTTACGAGCTAATTAAAGAACATATAGCATACAATCTGAGATCACTCAGATCAGTTTGCCCTCAGGCGCAGAGAGCTGCTTGGTAAGCGCTCCTCCGCATCTCTAAAGTGAGCTCTGCATGGAGGGACGGATGCAAAAGAAAGTGCAAACCGGTGGCAGACCTCCATCACTCCAGTAGAGTTTAGCCAGCCCTGCTGACTTTCCTTATTCCTCTTGCCTCTCAAGGCCTGTTACTACTTGGATGCTCATTTGGAGTCTGTAATTAATTGGAGCCTCTATTTTTTTCATCTATTTTTGTTTGGCTGTTGACCGACGTGTGGTCCTCTCACGCGCTCGTCTTCAGGTCGACGTGGCTCCCTAATTAAGACTCCAGAGGATGGCTAATTGCTGTTGCGTGCCTCTCGGCGGAGCAAGGGAGCCTTCTCCCGGCGCTGCCCGGAAAGAGCGCCCGAGCGCTGAATTAAAGGGGCTTATGTAAGCTTGCGGTGAAACTATTAAACACCAACCAACTTTTCCTTGTGAGGAACTGCCACTTGATTTAATGGGCCTCATTAAAAGTGCACATCACAGAGATCCAAACCGCTCTCCCCAGCTTCACACGACAATGGGATAATAGTTCCTCCTCCATGCTGTCAAAGCCTAATCCTAAATATTGAACAGTGCTATTGCTCCCACAGAACGACCCAAAATGGGCTGCACCGCTCTTAAAGGGAAGGATTCACATCATTTGTCTTTTTTGACAAGGGGCAGGGAGGAAGAGCATGTGAAGGAATGGATGGTGCTGAACAGCTCGCTGTTGTTTATTGGGGGAGGTCAATGGAGGAACCTGGAGCTGAATGAAAATAGATCCTGTATCAAGCGGAGAAATTGTTTTCATTGCAGCCTGTTTTAAATAAGCTTCTTCCGACGGGGCGAGATCAAATACATGTGGGCATTGTTTAATAGGAGACTGGCATGGATGAAATCTGATTAAATGTCACATGGTAAATCCTCACATCTATCAAGTGAAGCACGTCAGTCCATTTTTATACTCGTACACTTTACCAGTGACACTTACTTTTACATATATATACATATATATATATACACATACACACACACACACACACACACACACACCCACACCCAAGGTCTTTGAACAATCCTGTGATCCTTGGATTGTCTGCTGTGTCCTGGGACAATAAACAATATTTCTACATTGGCTCAAGTGTGTCAAATTACCGCAAACCTCTCTGCTCTACATATCTTCTGTGTGTCTTTCAGCTCACTGTATTGCTTTTACAGGCAGCAACTTTACTTTACTTGGTTCAAACTCACTGCTTTGATCAAACTTGTTTCCAGCAGCAGGCAGCTGTGTTTCAGTGAAGAGGCTCTGATAAGTTCACTGTACTGTTCTCTACCTGAAGAACAGAAGACAGACACTGCTAGAAACTAGCTGGTGAACATAGAGGAGCATTTAGCAGCTAAAGAGCCAGATATTTCCCTCAGGAGGTGCTGGGGGAATTATGATCTGTATCTGCTGGATGTGGAAATTGGCACCTGCTAACAAGTTTGCCTTAACAGCTGTATGATGCAATAATAGGTGAATGTTGCATTAACATCTCGCTGGGTTGTCCATTTCAACCTATAACCTTGACCTTAAAGCAAAAGAACAGAACCTCAGACGGGTTCTTTCATAGATCATTCTGTAAAAATCAGTGAGTCCAAAGGAAGAAAAGGCAAAGTATGGAATCTGTAGGAGAGGGGAAATGAGGAAACAGCAGAGACAATTACTTAGGAGACACAATTAAGGCTCGAGCACAGCAAGGACCACTACCACAATGGGCGCTTCAGCAGATACCCTTGAAACATTCCTCCACTTCAAACACATAACTTGTGCCTCTCATAGAAAAAAAAGCTCTAAGAGAAGAAAGAGATGGTAAAAAAAAACAAAAACAAATCAGGAAGAAGCTGGAAATGAGTCCAACTCATGCATAACTTCAAACACTCCATCTTCAAAGTTGCATAACATTAAAAACCAAGCCCACTCCGAGTTCTCAACATCAAAAACCAGCCAGCATCGAGGGGACACTGCCGAGCCTGCTGAGCCATGCCCTCACTCTGAGGCACAACGTGCACCCACCCTCTTCTTCATCTTCATCCTTTGTCGTCCCATGCTATTGTCCTTGGGGTATTTGTTACCACAGAGCAATGCGGCATTATGGGTAAGAGGAGTGCCAGGTGGTAACACACATAATGACTTCCCGCCCCAAGAGCAAGCAGGCAGAACACAGAAATCCTCTGAATTCATTCCACCGGAATGCCTTTTAGATCACATACATATAGTTTTCTGTTTGTGTGGTGAAGCTTATAATGACAAAGACAGAGGGACTGATGCAGGGGCCTCCAACCTTTATAGTCTGATGTACCTCACAGCCTCGATGCTTTACCACGGGAAGCCCTTCAGTGACACCTTCCATCTTTCGAACTGACTTTTAAACTGGATGTAATTTAATACCATTGATCACAGCAAAGTGGTGCAAAACAGCACACGGCACAGTCAGACTTGCATTGTTGATTTCCAATTGATGCAGTTGTCATTTTCACACCCGATGACCGCATCGTGTAAGTAGCAAAAGTACTTGCGCCGGTCTCTGCACCCGTGGGAGTGTTGGTCATAAAATGAGGTGTGGCCAATGCTGATGCATTGCTGTCTTGAGGCAACAGAAAGCGATTGTGCTACAGTTAAGTGTGCAGCATTGTTCTGTTATTTAAAGGAGGGTGCATCATGCATCTTATGTTCACGTTAATTCTACCTGAATCCTCCTATTTGATGGACATGGAGAGAGTAGCAGAGCTCCTGCTATTTGTTAAACATTGGTGCATGTGCTCATATCAGACAGAGAGGATGAGACAGAGAAGTGAGAGACAGCAGAGGGTCCACCGGCCAGCTTACCCGTCCCTCACTGCCATTTAAATAGTGTTGCGCCAGGTGCAGGTGCACCTGCAATTAGCCATGTGCAGGTGCACATGACTGATCAGGAGACTATAGTCCTTTGCACCTTGCACCTGACTTTGCTCCCAGATTAGGCACTGTTTAGCAAAAGTGGAGTTGGACACATCCTAAATGCAATTAAAACATGTACTGTACATCTTTTCCACAGGTTTCATTGCGGCCATGTTTTACAGCTGGCACAATGGATTGACTTTATTTCAATCAATGGTTTCTATTTGTTGACTACTCTACAATTTTTCCAACTGCCCCCTAACAACTGCAGAGGTACTCCTTACCAAACACTGGGTCCAAGCACCACACTGCTGAGCATAAAACCGCATTGCTAAGCAACAAAGTTTCAGTGTACAACTCTAAACAGGAAACAGAAGCTGCAGTTTACAGCGTCGCAGAAGCAGTAGGATCAGGTGTGAGGTGACAACACGCAGATTGCAATCAGCAGGTGCAAAGTGTGATCATATTGTCATAGAGAAAAGACAAATGAGGCATTGTGGATAGAAAGGTGTAAAAAAAACCGCTGTCTTTAAGTCTTCACTTGGTTTTTCCCCTTCTTTGTCAGTTTCAAATGCTCCTGACAAATTCTCCAATATACTGATAAACACATACAAAATCCCGCCCACACATTTAAACAGAAAAAGCTCTTCAGAAGCGCACCTTTCCACCCACATATGTTGAGATACGCACATGAACAAACTGGTAATGTTCCATCAAAGCTTATAGCGCCCATTAAAACGCAGAGACAAACATGGAGCCACGCTCGTAGTTAACACCCACACGCTCTTGAATGGCGTGCCTTTCCATCACTGCAATTGCCTGTGACAGTGACAATCATGTACCCCACTCAATTACACCTGGCTAATTGTTGAGATGCCACATTACCATAGAGAGACAAGTCAAGTAAAGTATATCCGTATATATAAAGACACAGTCCTGTGATATTTTTGAGAAATCATATAGTATTACAGTTTTGCATAAGCATGCAACGCCCTCATGTAATCAGATAATGGATTATTTAAGCATCTGCTCTCACCGTGCCGTATAAACCGATGGAGATACAGTAGATTTTCCCTCTTTTTTCCCCGCTCAGACAAACACACACACACACACACACACACACACACACACACACACACACACACTCTGTGCACAGTACACGGCACACACTTTGCCTGAAGGATTTTAATTTGAGATGTAGACTCCAGTGTCATAGTGAATGATATTAAAAGTCGTATCATGAATAAATCAGGAGACAGAGGACTCACCTCAGCAATGTGACAGATAAGCAAAGAGAAACAGCACACAGGAGGAGACAGAGAGAGGAGAGGGTTCAGGACTAATGGAGGAAAGACCGATAAATAAAAGCACTTGCATTTTAACAATACAGACTGCAGCAGTGGTTTGATGTAGGCCATTAGTTTACGGCACTTCCTAACAAGGCTGTAATTGCTTTACTGCTAAATCCACAAAATGCCGTCATCTGTCATCTGATCAGTCAAGAAAGCTTTTTTTTTTTTTTTTTTAAAGGACTGTTTCCAAGCAGGAGACGTGTTCATAATGAAACCCTTCATTTGTAACAAATCGCTCAGCCGTAACATCAGTAGAAATTGACAATTTGTCCATTTGTCAGGGAGTTTTCTGAACAAGACGGGATGTCGCAGCAGGGGAGCAGTGCATCCAAAATTCTTGACTTCCTTCAAACCTGTCAGCGATTCATATTAAGACGGAACATGGGTGATGAAGTGATGTGTGTGTGTGTGTGTTGGTTTAGGTGCTATAAACATGTGAGACCTCCAACTCACACCAGCAGCAGTTAGTGCTTCTTGACCTTTTCCTACTCTTGAGCACCAAAGAGATAAAAGAGGTGGTTGCACTATCTTAGCAACAGGCATTTTTGCTGCAGAGGTGACTGATGCTATTAGCCTTTTGTCTTCTGTGCTCCGTCTAACAGTGCTTGACAATTGCTGGGATTTTTAAATAAAACTGCTGTTTATGATTCTAGAGGAATGATCTGACTGAACACAGTCTCATCAGACCAGTACACATTTTCCGACATGGTTTAGGGAAAACCTCATAGCCGAGACATGCAGAATACACGAGATGATTGACACGTGTAAGGATTGCTCACTATCTGCTAGAACTTCCTGTAGTTCCTTTGGTGTTGCTCTTGGCTTCTTGGTAGAAGGTCCTCTCTCTAGAAGGTTTGGTCCCCATCCTCTCCCAAACACTGGAGGTTGCTCTGGTCTTTGCAGTGCCGCTGTGGTGCCACATAATATCCACTTATTGATGCTTGTTTTAACAGAGCTCCATGGTTCATCCAAAGCCTTATATATTCTTTTCTACTGGAGAGGTACTGTCCAACAATTAGATCTTAAATTCCTTGGTCACTCGTTGGGCCCCAGGTAACCACAGATCTGCAAATCCTGCAGCAACAGCTGATATTAAATCACTTTTATTGATGGCAGCTGCATTTACCCACAGGTGTGATTTGGAACGTGATTCGTTGACTTTGCACAGGTTACGGGGGTGTGTGCAGGCTCATGCAGTCAGGCTGTCTCATTTCAAAAACCTGCAATATCAGTGTTTAGACTTTATATATCCTTTGTACCATCCATTATATTGAATATGTCCTTTACAATTTACATCCAGTGCCAACATTAATTGCTGTTACAGAAAGTAGCATGTGTCTATATGGTGAGGTTGAAGTAAGGCCATGACTACACAGGAGTGAAAATCCACAGTATTTCACTCATGTTTTGACAGCCCATAGGACCCAAAATACAATGCCTGGAGTTATCTGTATGAAGCAGCAGGAAGTAGACTTTAGGTAGAATTATTAAAGCTGCTACATGGCCTCTGAAGACAGCTGGCTTTATTACAATAGAATCTGGTTTGCAAAAGAAATATGACAAAGTGGCCAAAACAGGACCATAACTATAGGTTATTTACAACAATCTTTCCCTAACATAACCATGCAATTGTTGATGTTGTAGAGAGGAAGAGATTTTTATATAAAATTTGTCACTGGAAACACAAATAAATAAAAAAAATGCTTTTGAGTTTTGTTCAGTGTTTTGCACAATTGTCCAATAACAACATTGCTGCTGTCTGGCATTGGTCTAAAGCCTTTTCTTGGAGAAACCTGAACAAAGACACGCGGAGCCATCGATGTGAAGCTCCACTCGTACATCGAACTCCTGAGGTCAGATACTGTATAAATGATGCATGCACCACTTTCCACATAGACGCCGATGTTTACGAAAAAACTGCTGTGAAACTAGTCATACTCACAGAACACACAGGCGTACATGGACTTATAGATGAGCTGAGCTGAGGGAGCAATGCTATGTATGGGTTAGTGTGTAATATCTATACAGTATCTAACAAAGGCTGCTCTGGTGAGGACATCACCAAAAACAAGGCCAGGTCACTTCTACATCCATTCAGGTGCAGCCGTTTGAGAGGCCAATATGACCTCCACATGTGTGAGCAAAATGTGAAATGTTCATACATCCAACAGGAACCAATATATGTAAGGCTTTCTTCATAGACTGTGAAGGCACGTTCCTGCTTTTGTGCAAACAAGGAGTTCTGTGGCTATTCATACCAGAACAAACAACAGGGTTGGTGCTTTGTTCAAATTCTGGTATATTTTAAAAAACCTGCCTGTCCCAATCATCCTAAAACACAGCATATTTTCCCAGCAACATCTTTCCACCTCAGGCAATCCAAACAAGCTAAATTGAGCAGAAAACCAACTACCCTGGTATCACTGATATAACGCACTGTACTGTATCAGCTTCTGCTTTGAAGTGCTTCAACAATGTAAAGTGATAAAAGAAAACTTAAAAAAAAGTGGAAATCAGACACACAAGAGAAACGTTGGAGCAATCCTGAATTTTGCCATGTTCCTTACTAAAATCGTTTGCTGTTTCATGCTAATTTAGCATTTACCACTGACTGTATATAAAGAAACATCACGTCTCCACTTCCTACCATTGTACAAAAACAAAGGGGTATATGCCATCTTTCACTGGTGACATCATTTGGAGCCAGGCTCTGCGCATCTGTGACTGGAGCATCAGGACACAGTATCAGGGTCCTGCCTATACACCCACCCAACTGAACTGTGAGCGCACAGTGTTGCAAGTAACTAATGAACACTTGAACAAACATCTGCTTGTCAGGGTTTTGAGTTGAGTTTCTTGTTTTGTTATTTCCTGTCTTATTTTGAAAGGTTCTTCCCTTGTGTGTTTCTGTCTACTTGTTTCCTGACCTTGATTAGTCACCTGTGTCTCATTTTGCTGCCCTCCCCTGTCTATTTAAGTTATGCCATTGCCTTTGTTCTCTGTTGGTTCATTTGCTAAGTTAGAGTCCATGTTCTTGCTATGTTTGTATCCATGTCCCTGCCATGTTTCCATGTCTTATCCCCTTGAGATCATTTTGAGTTTGGATTTCTAGTTTTTGCATTTTTACTTACCATGTCTTGTTTGGAATGACTGCCTGGATTTTCACCCTGCCTGCCTTGACCATCCGTAAGCCTAGGCCATTTAATAAACTGTTAAAAGATCATTTGCGTCCTTGTCCCTGCCTGCATCTGGGTCCTGCTCTCACCTCGTAACCTAGCCCTGACACTGCTTCATAAATAAGACCTATGAATGACAGAAATTATCTTTGGGAAAAACCTATTTAACATGCACTTTAATTTTTTTTTTATTTTTTTTTTAGACTGGTCCAACATGGAGGGGGCGGGGCTTATGACCTGCAGCCAATGAAAAAGGTAAGCCTAAAGAACACAAATCAAAAGCTGTATGATCTCATTTAGATTTGGGTGAAAGGCTTATTTGAATTCTTTGAATGAGAAGATCAACTCCACACTCATGTCTGTAAGTTTAGAGGCGATTGGCCTAGCTTAGCATAACAACTGAATGCAGCAGAAAATAGCAGCTAGCTCTGTCTTCATGCTAATCTAAGATAAACGCATCCCAACTTTGTACTTCTGCTTAAAAGAAAACTCAATCGTTAAACTTATTCTCTTGAAAGACAGTTTCTCCTTCCTTTGCAGCTCTAACAATCTTCTCCAACTTGGGGCAAAGAAGTTAAGCTGTAAAGACAACTTCAGGTTAGCTGCTCTGGCCGCGCATACAAAGGGCAGACGTGGAACAACATATGGAGTCAACTGATAAATGCACAGATGTTAAAGTTGAGCTTTAAGTCCGATTGCTTGTGCAACAGTGTTTCTATCTACATCCGGGTTGGTGGAGGCTGCTTTCTGACCACAGCTTCATAAAAAAGTCTGTAAATGTGCAACAAAATGCTAATATCTGAGTCTTTGCTTTACTGTCCTTCCACCATGTTTTATTTGAAATAAATCCTCTATTTGAAGAGAATTTTGAAGGGCTTTCCCTGAGAAGGTGAGGTTATGGACTTGCAGCCTCAGGAAGAGTTTTATTCATATGGAGAGCTTTCGCCTCCTGTGATGCTCTGAACATCCCCCACCCACGAGACCCACCCACCCAGAGCCATTCATGGGGGTCAGGAGGACAAATGAACAGAGAGAACAGCAGAGTGAATATCAGCCTGCTTATATCTGTAGGCGGGAGGCTGCATGTAATCTGCAGCTCTGTCTAACTAGCCAAGAGGAGGGTGCGCCACGTCAACTGGTGTCTGGTGTGTGTATGTGCACATACGTGTCCATGAATATGCATGTGTATTTGCACGTCTGTGCTGTGCTTACCTCTGAGGGGAGACGGCGGTGCTGTCGGCAGGTTAATCCAGCCCTCAGGCTAAGCATCAAACTTTCAGATCAGAGAATCAATAATTCAGACAGCAGCTTGTCAGGATCTATCACAGAACACAGACTGAGAGGCAGGCAGCGGCACAACAAAGGCACAGAGGTGATTTACAGCCTCACACAATTCACACACATACAAATAAAGGTGGACGCAGACTCCCTGCGTAATTGTGCGCCGGTGTGCTCGCTCAAATCACAGCCGCGCAGATACACATGTAATGCTCAAAAGCAAGGAAACATGCGCATACATAAATTCACTCACACACAAAGAGCCACACCTTGACTTCAATCCCGAGAGATATTACAATATATGCTGGGGAAAAACTGATTGATGGTCAGAATCACTTTTTGATTTCCAAACCTCCGGATCTAAACTCATTCCCAGCTGCAGCGCGTCACACATCCACTGCTGTGCTTAAAATCCACTGGCTAGTCCTTGAAGTATACACCACCCTATTAATATGGCCGTGGCACTGTCATAAATCCCCTGCAAATCAGAGAAACATAGCAACAAACCATGTCTGTTTAGTGTGCGTTGTGGGGGAGTGAGCTGGTAGGGGGTAAGAGAAATTGAGGGATATTTCAGCGCGTGGGTGTATAATGGCTATCAGAGGTGACTTTCAGTGGGATCAACTCAAAACACTCGCGCACAAACACACAAACAAGCCTTTTTCCCTTTCCTCGCACAGTCACAGACACAGAACATTAGCTTATACGGATACCCATATCAAATGATCATGCAGCAGCAACTAGCAAGCACTGTGTGTGTGTGTGTGTGTGTGTTTGCGCTTTGTGTGTGTGTCAGTGTGAGGGAGTCATAAAGTGAAAGTGCTGATGCTCAGAGACATTTTCTTGGAGCTGAGTGAGCCCCTGCAGGCCTGGTAACCTTGAGTTCCATGCCATGTGTGAACTGGAAGCTGGCAGTCAACATAGTGCATGTGTGCATGTGTTTGTGTATAAAGAGGCGACCAATCACAGCTCCCCATGCACCCGCGTGTTCTCTCCGCGCTGTAACCCTCTACTACAGGCCACCCAGCTCTTGGAGCGTGATTCTGACACCAGGCTAAGGGTGTGATTAACATTTTGTTTTTCAAAATCCTATTTTTGTTTCATCCGGGTCACCCTCAGTTCCCTCGCTTCCAGAATGAGAGTGGCAAGTACTTCGTTGACTGTTAAGCTCCAAGTTTCACCTCTCAGGCAGTGTATACAGGCTAACTGGTTTGTTGGATCCTCTGCATTTTAAGGGGGAAAAATCTTTTAATCTAGATTTCAGTGCAGGTGTCACATAGCTACAGTTATCTCCTCCTGCAGCTGTTCCCAACCTGCCAGTTGTGGCTCCTACAAACGAATGGGAGATGAATTCCCTGGAATGAAATATGTAAAGAGTTGTTTTTTAGTCTTTATTACAATCTTTTGGTCAATTTTAACTGTTCAAGATAAAATCAGATTCAAAGCAACAATCTTGGAAAACAGAATCACTCTTTGCTTGAACTGCTAAAAACCTATGGGACATGTAACATGTGACAAATGGTCACAAGGACAGTTATAATTCATAATTTATATAAAAGGTTGAGAAACACCACCTGAAGAGACAGTCAATCATGTACATGGTGAAGAACTGTAAAAAGTCCTGGAATCCAGTCGTGGAATCAGTTGTCACTGCCTTCTAATTGAACTGAGGTCTTCATGCATGCTCAAACATGATGCTGCGTTTATTTTCTTCAGTTATTATGTTTGTAAGAAGTAAAATCTGTTGGCTGGACATAGGACAGCGGTCGCCATCACCAGTGTAGGGTGTGCGCAGGAAATAAAAGGGCTGTTTGGACGCATAATGCTCGGTGGCCGTGTGTTTTGGCCTTCAGACCACCATTATTATGGGACAAGACAACAACCAATTTCATTGTAATGTGCTATTGCGAGGTTTATGGAGGAAATAGACCCCTTCACAACATCATTAAAAACTCCCAAATGCTTGCTTTTATTAAAGATGAACTCCGGGTCACTCCAGCGTGGGGCACTGCGCCGTAGCAGCTCCGCCATTGCCGTTAAGCCAACATAGCATTGAGAAACTATGACATAATCAACACAAGAGAATATTTCAGCTGTCACAATTGTCATGTGATTGGATTTTACCCCCACTCCTGGTAGTTCAGACCATGCCGGGCTTCCAACTTGCAACTTTGTGACAACAACAGTGTCCTGCCCCTAACCCCATCTAACACCTTTGGGATGAAGTGGAACACTGCCTGTGAGTCAGACCTTATCACCCAACATCAGTCACTTCAATGATGCTCTTGAAGCTGAATGGGAGCGAATTCCCGCAGCCAGGTTTCAACATCTAGACTGCAACTAGAAAAGGAGAGGTTGTTATAGCAGCAGCTGAATGGCAACACTATCGCACCGAGATAAAGTCGGTCACAAAACATGTAAAGTTTAGTCTTCTAAATAGTTTTTGTGTGTCCACATACTTATGGCCATATCATGTAGTATTACAGTAGTTTTGTGTTTGTTTCTTTGCTTAGTCTGACGTCATTGAGTCCCCTCACATTTCATACCCAGTCTCACGATGAAGAGAGCTAGCAAGAGGCTGGAGAAAGGGAGAGAGAGAGAGAGAGAGAGAGAGAGAGAGAGAGAGAGAGAGAGAGAGAGAGCCAATCTGACCTCAAGAGGAGAGGCAGATAAAGAGATAAAAGGATAAAGAAGGATGAGAGACGAGATGGAGGATGCAAGGGAGGAAAAGGAAGGA
This sequence comes from Datnioides undecimradiatus, assembly GCA_008933995.1. Classification (NCBI taxonomy): domain Eukaryota; kingdom Metazoa; phylum Chordata; class Actinopteri; order Lobotiformes; family Datnioididae; genus Datnioides; species Datnioides undecimradiatus. The sequence continues at coordinate 585,282 of WARS01000075.1, read as the reverse complement.
ACAGCCTGCTTGCTTCCTGTGTTCATCTATATTTCACAGCACTTTCAATTAGTACCAGTATGTCTGCAGAGTGGCCGAGAGAGATAAAGAGAGAGCTGGAGAGAGAGGGAGGTTTGCTCCAGGTCACTGTGGCCTGGTAATGGCCTCTCTCTCTCTCTTTAAAGGTGTTCGCAAACATAAAGTCTGTTTGCTTTGGCCCGGAGCAGGGCATGAGCTGTTGGTTTGTTGCATCTACATATTTCTCAGGTTATTTTTAATGTTGCAAAAGTTCGGCAACGCTGTAATTTATCAAGAGAAGCCACATGGAGGACGTCTTTCCGTTCATTGGATGGGGAAAAACAGGGAGAAAGACTTCTTTTCTGGGGCCTGGGCTCAATCTATAATTTTTTTACCCAACCGGGTGTAAGACGAGGTCAAGTTCAAAGTACAAACAAACACAATTCTCTGAATATGATATTGAGACATGGTCCAAATTTATTTTAAATAACTTTGAAAACTGTTCTGAGCTGATAGCAGAAAGGCTTCTGGCCTGAGGTTACCTGATGCAGGTAAAAGTTCTTGACAAATGTGGACATCAACTTTTACTTTTGTATATTTACAAGTTTTTAAAAGTTGTGCACTTTATTGACATTCATCCAGCATTGAGTTGGGAATACAGAAATATTTAAAGCAATATTTGGTAAATGTAAATAAGTATGGAGCTGGAGCCAAGAGGAGATTAACCTTACTTGGCTTAACGTAACTTAAGCAGGGTGACAGGGGACACCAAACTAAACCAGACTTTCCATGCTATGCTAAGCTAAGCTAATCATCACCAGACTCTAGCTTTATACTGCCATTGACAAACAACAACAAAACGACAAACAAAAGCGGCATTGGGGGATGAAAAGCATAGCCACTTGAAGGTCAGGTCCGAATCATCCCTGACACCACATTATCTTCATTGAGGACTTTGGACAGCTAAACTCTTCAGGAGGGGTGATGTTAATGTAGACACGTCGATCAGCTCAGTTACCTTCTCCTCGAGAGTTTCAGCTATTGTTTGTTCAGAGTCAAGTTTGGCAACTTTTTTAGATAAAGTCTTAGTCTTTACAAAAAATGTCTTGTAGCTATTTAATACTTCATAGTTTTGGTCTGGTTGTAGTCAATGAAAAGTAATTGAAAGTGCTTTATCTTTATAAACTAATTCAATTAAGCTGATACAGGTTTTGGAAATTGAACAAAAGTGACATAAAACAACATTTTATGCTTGTAACTGTTTGTAAGTAAGGAATAACTGGCTTTCAAACACTCTTGGCCAAAACTGATTGTCCTGAAATTCACAGGTGGCCTAACATAAACTTAGCATTAGCTTAGCAACAAACTCATAAGCTTGGTAAAGACTTACAGCTGATGTAAACTGAGTTGGCTATTGACTGTACTTTGAGTGGACCCACTGTTGATGGACTATAGTACATGGAGAACCCACACACCTGACATAAACATGATTTAATTGATTTTTGGGTTGTTTGCACAAAGCAGTGAACACAACATTTAAGCTCTGCTTAAGTCTCCATTCTCTCCTGCAAAAAATATCTTTAACTGCTAAATGCTCCACTCTGCTCGCCAGCTAGTGGCTAACAATGCACATCTGTTGTGTAGTTCTGGGCTGGTCATGGTGAATGGATTCATCATCTCTTTTTGGTAAAATTCAGGTCCCTGCTACTGCTGTTGAAACAGACTTTGATGAGAGTAGTGATAGTGAGCTACAGCACTGAGCTAAGAGACACTAAATAGCTTTGTAAAGCTGAGTGGGACTGCAGTTAGGTGAAAGTGATCGGTTCATGACTACAACAGTCATCTTTGTGATTGCACATAGTCACTGTATCCGTCAGTGCTAACAATTGCTATTAAAAATTATATGACACACTGATCCCTCGGACTGGTTATTAAGCACACCGAAACCTCAATCTTTCCGAGGTCTGTGTCAGATTTGTGTGATTACTGCTCACTTACAGTGAAGGCGAACCCCCCCAGAGTCCAAAACAACTGGTCTCAACCAACTAAATACAGAAGAGCCTGTCAGCCAAATGACTGGCTTGTTGTCAGAGCAGATCAGAGGTAGTGAGGTGGAACTGATGCTACCTCCTCTGACCTGTCTGAGGCTGCAGCGACTGGGTGTGAGTCCTCAGATGGGTGCAGTTAAGGACCAAGCGTCGGCAGGGTTTCACTGTAACTACTCACTACAGTGACAGAATCGGCAATCAGCCACAGAGGAAAAAGTCGTCACCAGACAAACTCGTGTTGTTTTTGTTAGAATTCAACTCTGAGGTGACCTGAAAGCTAAGAATGTCAAGTTGAAACATTTACTCCTGTGGAGATGGCTCCCTTGAAGAGAACAGACTGAACAACCCAAGACCAAAAACTGTCTTTTACAGTTTGAGACGGACTTCATGCTGGATGTGGGGCAATCAATGAGGACGCCAGTGTTTGAGCTGGTTGGGTGCAAGGCTTCAGTTTTACAATAATTCTTAGTTTGTGCGTGTAGGCCAAACTTCTTCAGTTCGTCCTCAGCAGGTAACGTTTCATCCAACGTTCATCGTCTCCTTTCCTTTGTCTTTGAGTGAGTTATATTTAGAGCTCATTTCAATTTTTACTTTTCAAAATAAAATGTGCAAATATCTTTTTTTATTTAAATTTGTTATAAAACATGTCAAAATTGGATTAAATGAAACAACTATTTTACAAAACCTAAAAACAATTTCAACACAAAAAACACCTTTTTTAGCTTATCCATTGTTTCTACCTGCTTACTCGGGGACCCATGATCATCGGCTCGTCCACGTTTTCACAAATTATTTTCTCAACTGTCAGCATCACAAGAGAGCCCCATTTATGTTCTCTTGCTACAGTGACAAGGGCAAACATGCTACAACGGCCCGAAATCATTTCCATCAGGAGAAATGTGTTGCAGAAGGACAGAATAAGTACATTAGCAGCAAACATGCAGCTACAGAAATAGGAAGTCAAAAGAACACATACAGTGAGAAAAGCTGAAGAACAGGGCGTGGTACTGAGACCAGGTGAGATTCCTGAATGTAAAAAACGTACCTTTTTTATGTCGCTTCTTTTCTCTGATTTTCTTCTGCTTCAGAAACAAACACACTCGTTTGTCTGGTCTTAAATCAGACTGCTCCACTTTGTGCTCCCCCTAGAGGCCTGGAGAATCTTCAGTGTCATTCAAACATTTGGATGTTTAATGACCTAAAGTTGATCCACTTCTTCTTAAAAATAGGCAAATTACAAATGTACTTGGATATGTTGTCTTCAAATGGAACTATGGAGTTTTTGTTTTGCACATGGTTAGGAAGTACAAGTTATACCTTATACGAGCAGTTAAACTCCTGAAAACAGATATATGAAAGAAGAAGGAAACAATATCAGTTCTCCATAATCTTATTCATAAAGAGTTAGGTGAAACATCAGTGGATCAGCATTGTCATTGGGATTTATCCTCAGGGGACGATGAACATCTATATCACGACAAGACAAAAGTGTTGCGAGAGAAAGAATCATGGGGACCTTAAAATCAGTACACATCAGGACACATCATCTGTGGGACATGAATATGTGTACATGAGGCAATCTAATAGTGCTGAGATGTTTCAGTCAGTTCTAGCATCGACACCCAAGACCACTGCGATGATTTTACATTTTCAGCACTTTAATGCCACATGAAAGAAGAAGAGTAGACGGCAGAGCCAGCAATGGGTTTGTCAAAAAGATCACTGTGTGTCAGGAACTCTCAGAACATTTCCTCCAACCAAGTCATGAACACTGCAACAGTGGGACATTCATCAAACTGTGACCATGACCTCATTTGATGGCATCGCTGTACGAACATCAGCCATGTGACTGAGGATATATGAATGAACAAGAATGCATATTGAGAACGACCTCTGAGTACTCCCAGAGCCTGCTTGGCACACTGTTGCAAACCGCTGGAGTACTCTGTACCGGTTGGACTGGGGAGAAGGAGAATTAAGGGCACTTGTGTGGAAAGACCATTCCTGCTGCATCCAGCAGCTGTTATCTGGCACCACCTGCTTCTCCGGGGAGCTCAGACCTACAGAGAAGGGACTCCAACCCCCAGGCATAACCCCCGGCGATGTATGTCAGCCATATGCCTGGCCTGCTGCAGGGAACAGTGTGGCAGGGAAAGAATGACTGCAGTGTTGGGGTTGAGACAGAGAGACGCCGTCATGTCAGGATGTGCTCTGGCTGACAGCTCAGCTGACACCAGGCCAGGTCAAAGCCTGGCCACGGAGGATGAGGGGTTCAAACTCGCCCCCCTCAGCACCGTGGCAGAATGGTTTGATGTCAAACATCACGCCGTTTGATAAAAGTAGAGCCACAGGACACAGAGGAAAGATGTGACTACAGGGAATGACGAGGAGTGACGCGTTAGGAAATTAATTAACATGGGGAAAGGAGTGAAGCACCTGCCTCTGGGCGTGCAGAGCAGTACAGCCGTCTGAATCAATGAGGCTGTGTTCGCCTCTCTTTGACCAGCCAGCCGTCCCGCGGCGGTTAGCAGCATATGAAAGTGTAATGAGATGTCTATCGCCTGGCTCAACGTCACCCCCTCTGTTTCAAGCTAGCCAGAGCTGGATGGCAAGACTGTGATATGATGGCGGCGACTGACACCTTTGGAATTGCAGAGAATTGCCCCCCTTACAAAAAATAAGGGAGCAGAGTCTGGAGGCGGACAGTGTTTTTGGAGGGAGATGATTCCTCTGATAGATACCATCTACCTGCCATCCAATCTAACACTCCTCCTGCTCTCTCCTGCCTCTCAGGCTCAGTCCGACACCGCGGGTTTCATCACACATCTAGTTCGAACGGCGGTGGGTCGGGGTGGAATCAGCATTCCTCAAGGCATCTTTGCGGCGTGTTCGACTTATGTCTCATGCAAACCTCAGTTTGCATAACGCGTGTTTGTGTCACGTACGCTGTGAATTACAGCCCTGGAAAAAAAGGGGGAGAAAAAGAAATCTGTGATTCTTGCTCTTTTGAGTTTGTCTTCATTTTAGGTGCTAACTGCACTTTGATGTGTTTTCCCAGAGTTCACCAGTGAATCAAACAGTTTGAGTCTTACTGTTGATGGAGTGCTGGAAGCCTGCTTTCTCTTTTTACTTGCTATCTGCTCGTGCATTTCATTTCTGCTTATTCTGAAGAAATGCAAACATAATCAATCATTCTTATATGAACAACTGGTCAGATAACTGTGTCACATCTAAAGTGACACTTGACTTGTAGAAATCACAGAAACTTGTGACCCGACTCTGCACAGTCAAAGAAGCTTTTTCTGTGTTTTAGCTCTTATAGTTTGTATGGTACAGTTTATCTGCTCCAATCAACCTTGTTTCCAGCAGTAGCAGGCAGCTATTATCTGAAAAGGCTCTGAAATACCAGTGTACACAACGTGTCCAGCGCCAAAGAGCAGACAGAAACAGTTAGACTAGCTGGTGAACATTTAACAGATAAAGGATGTTTTGCCCAGGAGTCGGTGGAGACAAAAACAGAGCTAAAAGGAAAGAACATCCCTTTTAGCTCTAAACACTGGACTTGAATCAATGGCAAATGGCTCCATTTATATAACGCTTTTATCTAGTGCTTTACAATTTGGCTCGTTCATAGGCTCAGTCACACAGAGATTGAAATAGGGCCACCATGCAAGGTTCTGGCCTGACCATCAGGAGCAATTTGGATTGGTGTTGGATTCAAAATATATACAAATTCACAGCAAGCATTATATACCATGAAGCCAGTGCATGTGTATATTTCACATACACACAATCACTGTACATTATCAAGTCTGATTAGTGTTTGTGCTCAAATCACAAGAAAATTCCTCAAATTTGTATCAAGATATTTTTGACTGTGTTTTTTGATAATGCAGTGACTGATCTTTACACAGTTTGTTTGGGTTTGCTTTAAACAAATGCACAAGTTAATCACAGATATCGCAGACACTTCCTATCTTAAGCCTTACAATAGAAACTCAATCTAACGTCCTTTTGTCATCTTGCTGTAAGCAACTTTATAACCGTTGGTTTTTTCATACTAAAATACTGGTGCATACAAAATAAATGCAGCAAAAACAAAAGGCTACATTCACCGGCACATGATTTTTAATGCAGATGAAGTAAAGGTGTTGGTTACGTCTGTAGAAGCATCCGAATATGCTCTCTGGCAGATAGCAGACACGGTTGGAACAACAGGAGAACAAGGTGTGTCTGATGACATTTTGTCAGTTGTGTAAAAGCAATAAAACTAGCCGCCATATGGATTAAACTAGTCAGCTGGTAGATCAGTGGAAGTTAGTGAGTAGTTACCCTAATGTGAGGGGACTTAACAGAAGTTCACAAAACTTGTAGCAGAAGTTCACAAAAGGATAGTTTTTGATATGAACTCTGGGATCTCTGTTTTTTAAATACATTGCCAGTACCAGTAATTAATCAAGGATCACAACTCTAACCGGCTACATGTTTGATTTAGAGTTCTGTTAAATTAGCTGTTATTAGAGAGTAGTTCTTTAAGATACTCACACCTCTGAGCTTTGTAGTCACTTTAAAGTTGGCTCATGAGCGATCGACCATCAAACCCTGCGCTGCCACGGTAGGAGCGAGAGGTGATGATGTCACTCTTGTTTGCCCAGTTTGATCTTCACTCCTCTCTGCTAACACTCCTCTCTCTCGCAGCTTTTCCATCATCTGATATGGTGTTTCATTGATCTGTTTTCTCCTCTGCTTGTTTTGGCATCTCAACATGGAGTCAACAAGAAAACGTCCCAGGGGCGGCAGAGAATGGCTCGAGGTGGGATCGCAGAGTTCAGCGTGTGTTTCCAGGCCAAGAAATGATATACATGCAATGAAGCAACATACCTCCTGTGACTTCCAGGTGTCTTTTCATGTTGTTCTCATGGTATCCTATAGTATATCATGTTTAATTCATCTCATGATACCTTTGCCCTGGAGCTCTAGTACTTTTAGAACATCTTACAAAATGCAATCTAAATCAAATTATTATCCAAGCATGAGTTAGAGTCCCACAGATAGACTAAAAGTGCTGGTTAATGGAATTGAATTTTGCAGAGTTAGGGCCGACCACTCATAATGATCTGACTTCCAAATGATTTCACAAACTAAATATCCTTTGACATCATAATATTGAAATGATCATCATGTGTTGTCTGAGTCTGCGAACACAGGAGCGCAGAAAATCTACACTTAAACAACAAAGACAGGCAGGAAGATGGTTGTGGAGAGGTTCAATGTTCAAAACACAGCAGTGTGTTGAATGTTTTCATGAGTTTAATACTTTAATACACTTTTTACACACAGTTTGCTCAATGGAGTTTACAGTGGAAAATGGTGGCAGGTCTAAGTTTATTATTTATTTAAACTTGCGATGTGTAAAATTTCTTAATATGTCGAAGACCACACAGACCCATGTTCTAAATGATCTGTGTTCTTACTTTATCCTGAATGTTTCCAACAGCTTTCCAGACAATTCCTTCCATCTGTCTCTTTGTGCATGCTCCGTGGCTGTCAGACATAAGTCATAAAACAACTTTTTATCAGCTTTAAGAAACATTTTTATGATTCACTTTTTAGCCACTGCTTGTTTTTAACTCTGTATCTGAAGCAGATGAAGGATTTCAGTCGTCGGACGTCTGGATCTTAAGTTATCAGAGAAACAAGCTGAGCAAACGTTAGCAGCAGCTCGGCTCGCCGCCCCGTGTCCGGTCAGCAGCGTGGGAGAAACACTTATCTTTAAGGTGGAACTGCTTTATTCAGTGTTTCTCTGGGTTTGAAACAGCGGCTCTGTTTGTTTTGGAGAGGAGGAGACCTCTGTGGAGAATTCAGCTCCCAGTAAAAACCTCCTGAACCATCAACACTGAAGGAATCCCAGCTGGGAGAAGCCGATATAGTGGCAAAGACAACAACCCCTGGAATCCAAATAGTTTGTATAATGGGATTAAAATCATTGATGTGTTCAGGTGTACGTACTTTTAATTGTTAATTGTGCTGGAGTGGGTATTTTCACCTGTGATGTGTAACTAGTAACTGAATGTCAGTGTAATGGAGCAAACATTTATTTATGAAATGGTCAAGTATCACAATAGGAGTCAAAGAAAAATCTCAAGGATAAGTGCAAAAAATGTTTTTAACAGGTAGAGCACTTGAGTAATTGGATGATGCTGACTTGGAGTAACTTGTCAGGCTTTGCCAACCAGAGGAACGGGGAAACTTAAGAAGATGGATCCAATTGCAGGCAAAGTTGTGAAAGTTCAATATTTTATTCAAAGGGTTTACGGGTGGTCAAGGCAGGCAGAAAAATCCCAAAAAAGGGAGTGCAGACTAAAGCAAAGTCCACAAATCAAAGCTCCACAAAACCTTAAGCCCAGAAACGCCAGGGAACGCCAGGGAAATCGCCAGGGAAACGCAGGGAACTGAAGAAACGAGAACGGTGAGCAAAAGAGAACAAAGGAAGTGACGCAACTTATATAGACTGGGGAGGCAAACAACACACAGGTGAAATCAATGGAGTAATCAGACACAGGCAACAAGCACACACAGAGACAGGAGGGAGACATTCTTCAAAATAAAACAGGAAGCGACCTGCATTGGGATTTTTCCAATGACTGTCCTGTTGGTACTGAAACTCATGGTCTCCAGTCTGTTTGCTTATAAGACATTTCCTTGATGAATGCCAGTTAAAGCCCCCCTACACTGCTCAGACCTGCCCAGACCCCCATCACAATCAAAGTACTTTTTACATGATCCCCACCAGTAAAGTCAGAGCATTGTTCTTGGATTTTGACAATTACCACATGTAAGGCAGCACAGACTGCATACCAATGAGCAGCTGCAGACAGCAGGCCGGCCGGAAGGTAAAAACCGGACCAATGGATTTTTACTTTGTCCAGCAAACTACTGTCAATAGTATTTAAAGACAGAGAGAGCCTAATAAACTTCACTAGACAAAACTGGGATGCGAGTTGATTTGCACACCCTTGGCTTTTGTTTTTTCAGTGAATTAATAAAAAGAATTAATGAAAAACATGTTGATTAAATCCACTTTGAATTTTAAAATGACGACAGTGAGCTCGGAGAACATTTGGGGATTTGGAGGCATTATTTGTTGCTTTAACAGACTCAGAAAGCTATTTTTAAGAAAATAGTTTCATAAGCCGTGTTAATAAATGAACTCCTTACAAAGCTTAACAAAGCTGCAGCTGTGAACATTCATGCTCACTACAGATTTTCCTTTCCAGCGTCCCACTCAATCAGCTGGCTGAGGGAGTTGACTCGTTTCAGCTCGACCGGACACGTGTTGCTCCGACCACCATGAGTCCATCATTCTATCACTGTGGCTGAATGTACACCTCTTGAGATATGATGCTTGCAGACCTTCTACTTCTGCGCATGTGTCACAGACTGAATTTAAAGATGGGCGACGCGTCTCCTCCTCCTCCGTAATGGGGGGCACTGCCATCTCACCCCTGTGACGTTATCTGGAGCCAGACTCTGCACGGGAGTGACTCATTCGCAGGCATACAAGAGCTGTCAATCATCTCATTACATCCCCTTGTTGTAGTATGAAATAACTCATTAAAAGCAAACTTGTCAGGAAAATGAACATGTGAACATACAGGGGATATAAAAAGAACCTGCCCTCCAATGGATCCTTCCATCGAGCTCACCAGGAATTACACTCAGTCTAAGTTAGGTTTCTAATTAAGTTCCAATTCAGCGACACAAGAGTCACACTGTGTGCCAAATTTAGCAATAGCTAAATCTCCACTCCCTGAATTATTAATGCTGAAATTATAAAGTTTGCGTTCACCAAACGCACCGCAGCTCCTGATCACGTCCAGTCAGATCTGGGATCACGATGCGACCACCTCCATAAAACAGTGACAATGTCACGATGGCGTCTAACAGCCAGCGACTCCTCCCGTATCTCCTCAACTTTTCCCGGCATGCCCATTAAATTTAATTTGATTCATTTTTAATAGCTCTTTAAGCCCGCGCAATTAGTCTCCTCTCATTGAAAGTACTGTATTTAACTGTATTATTTTTAATATCGAGAGCAAGACGGGTGTAGGAAGGAATGATGATGAGGAACTCTGCAAGGAAACAATGGTTTTCCTCTGCAGACAAAAGACGTTCTCAGCCTTCTTTACCTACGTGCATATTGTGCTACCTTCCTTTGTCTTTGTTAAATGTTAATAAAACCTGAAATATATTCTCATGTTGACCGACCTAGACGCATTTCTATGCAAGGAGGGAAAAAAAAATCAGTTTTCAAGTCTTCGCCCTCCCCCACAAATGCAACAATCAACTTCCACATCAATTAGCATGCAGGATCAAATCTTACACAGTATGTGCGAAGCCCGGGCTGCGTATTACTGAGGGGATAATTGTTGCCTTGCGGTGGTTTGAAGTTGCTCGCTGACTGACTGACACTGATACATACACATACATGAACAGTAATTACTAACAAGCACATAAAGACACATAAAGAGTGAGTGACACTGATAATTAACACACATGCAACACATGCACTCCTCTTTCTTGTGCCTTTCAGAGGGGCCTGTGTACACCCCAGTCAGAATAATCCATCTCCATCATGTCGACACAGCGCTCCGTCTCTGAGATTGTCACACTCACTAATTACTCTTTAAGATAATCAGCCTGTGTGGCTGGAGATGCAGCTCCCCTCCGTGGCTCTGTCTTCTCAGGGAATGAGAGGTTTAATCTGTGGCGAGATCAGAGCTACTGGGAGCAGGAGGAGGAGGAGGAGGGATGGGAGGTGGATGGAGAGAGGCGGGTGGAAATGAGAAGGAATTTGGGCATCTTAACAAACTCTTAATTACGTTCTCTATCCTCTGCTGGTGGCAGGCGTAAATGGCGGTCCCCAGGGAGCCTCTGATCCACTTTCTGATTTGCAGAATTCACAGCCGAGCTGCTGATCAAAAAGATGGAGCGGCCTAGATGCTTCAAACACATGGGACCTTTTTCCAGCGTGGGACTCGTAGCTTGTCATTGAGCGGAAGTTTGAATTGTCGAAATTCATGCTCAAAAAAGAAAAAAAAAAAGCTCAGCTGCCTTTAAAGACAAGAAAAAAAAAGAATTTGAAGAGAAACAGGGAGCGTTCAATGGCTGCATGAATTGATAATGAGCTTGCACGCAACGTGCTGAAGGCATTTGTCCCATATAGAAGGCAGAATTCATTGGAGATGACCTCCACCCACATTCTTGCTGTTCTAATATGCCAGGCACAGCTTTGATGTTGGCCATCAGCTGAATCCCTGGGGAGCCTCTGCTGTAGTAAACCACAGCAGTGAGCGCATCGCTACGCACTCGCCAGCAGGAAGTCCCATCAGCCTGTCCCGGTGGCTCTCTGGGAGCTGCATGGGGTCAGGAGGCCACTGGGGCCGGATCACGACACATAACTGTGCAGTGTGTCCACAGACCACCAGTGCTGCACTCCACATCCTCTGTGGAGGGCAAATTGGGTAGAAACTACAGGAAAATAATGCCACTGTGATATTTTTTATCTCAAAATTCTGTTGTTTTTTTTTCCAAGTTTCCTTTCTGTTTTACGAGTAGGGACAATTATCCTTGTCTTAAAGCTTCTGGAGTCTTTCATGGAATGGCCATGAAAGAAACTAGCCTCTGATTGGCTGGCAGGTGTTCATTAAGATTGCAGGGCGGCACACATTAAACAAAGCCCCGCAGCACAGTTTGACCACCATTATAAATAAATGCACAAGGTGCGTTAAATTGCAAGTAACCATAGCAACAATACTTCTGTTTGATGACTCGCTGAAATGGACCTAGAGTAACCATCGCTTACATGAACCACAAACACACTTTGAAAATGGCTCGTGATCTGAGGTCAGCCTACCTTGTTTCAGGTTCAAAGGTCCCTAGCTCACATGTGGCCAGATGAAGAGGGTTAAGATAGTGTTCTTCAGCTCACCCTTCATGTCATGACATTTCATTGATTTGTAACCACAAAGACCATATGTGAAAATGAAATAAAAATGTAAAAATTTCAGTTTGACTTCAAAATAAGAAATGATTTCAAATATGTAACCACAAACAATACTTAGACAAAAGTAAGTGTGCTGGAATCACGCCGGGGATGCCAGCTTTTCATTAAAAATGGCATATGCATTGTAAATGTTTGGAATCGAGTGCAAAAACATTGCCAACAGTCTGTGCAGAGTCAGTCGCTGTGTATGTGCAAATATGTATTGTTATTCCTTGTGAGCAATTATCACATTCACATGATTTATCCATTGATAAAAATTGGACCGGTTCACAATTTGTGCTGATATGTCAATGATGCAATAAAGAAAGAATCACTTGTAGTAATATACTGGTGTCTCTACAAAGATCCTGTGTATTAAAATAACATTTGACTGAAATACATTTGTTAATAAATTCTAAATAATTTGCATAAGAAAGCAGCTTCCTGAGCCTGTGCAGAGTCGTATCAGTGCAAAATCCACAAAATCCAGTTTTTATTTTATTCGAGCGCAAAAATTCAGCAGCCGCATTGGCAGTTGGTGAATTTTCCCCTCTGAAAACTGCTCCTGTATCAGCTGGCCTTTGTTTATTACTGTATGATGACCATTTGTCTGATTTGTGAGGCTTGTTGGAGATGTACAGATCTACAGACAATACTAAGGGTGAGGGGAAATAAGGATCAGCTGGACGCATGTTATTCCGAAGTTCCCTGGGATAAACACTGACGCTAATTATGAGATAAGGATAAAGTAGAAAAGGTCAGCGCACTGTTTTATTCTGTGAGCAAAGATGCAAATACAGCACGATCCATCATCAAGAAGCAGGTCTTTCTTGATGAAACTAAATTTAGTGCCATTGCTTTAATGATACTGACAGATAGAAAGCCTAAAAATCAAAATAATGAGCTTTTTATAGGCAAAAATGCACCTTTGGGTGACATGATTAATCCCAGAAGGGGCTGATTAGTATTCGGAATAGTTTCCTATGATTTGGCGATAAATTTGAGTGTGTCTCACTAATGTCTACTGACAGACCCTACGTATTATACAGCAGCGTATAGTTTATGCAGATATCGCACACCAATACAGAGCTCGCATATCAGCCCGCAACCTTTGTCAGATCACAGAATTCCATATCCTGTGAAATACGGGGACGTCTCTGAACTAGCTGCAGAAGAACATGGGAGATTAGGGAGGAAAAGTGCATTAAGATGCTTCGGTTGTAAATATATACGAGGAGGGAGAGAGTGAGAGGGAGAAGGAGTGTAGGTTTTTAAGTTGCTGTCACCAGGCTGTCACTGTGTCTGTCAGAACAGATCCATCACGGCTCTGACACGTCAGGCTTCACATTTGCATGGAGTGCAGCAGGAGCCCGTCCTTATTATGCATTCTGTCTCACACTAACCTTCCTCTCACTACCAGATGAACTAACTAGCATCCGAGAGGCATATTTTATAGAACGGCATGAGCTGGGGATGATGGAGAGCTGTTATTGGCTTCTGACAGTGTGTGTGGGTGTGTGCGTGCGTGCCACACCAAGTGCCGCCATCTTCCCAGGTGTACAGGGATCAGCCATCTTGTCAGGTGAGCTGCTGCTAACTAACTATGTGTTTCTTTGACTTTCCCTCTGCAGGCACACACACACAGCAACAGAGGTGAGGGTTGGGGGGTGGGGGGCATGGGGGTGGCTCAGTATGGCAGTGCAGATGCAGTCAGTCCCTCAGTGAGGAAGCCTCCACTGGGACAGACACAGCTGTGGCATGGCATCGGGTTGCTAACGAGCCTTATCACACAGAACTACACACACACACACACACACCAAAACCCACACAAGCACCAAAACACACACACACATGCTCAGATAGTCCCAAAACTGAGGTGTGGGGTGATATACTGATGTGTTAAATTCTCCTTCATACACACTTCTGATAAACAAAACAAACACACAGGCATGCATGAACCCCGAAACACACAAACATTCTGCACACACACGCTCCATTACAGACACACAAGCACGCACAAATGAACACATCCTCTATAGAAACATTTGTGCACATATACATAGACACAGGGGTCCCACACACACTTCCATGCACATGCACATAAAGAAGCATACGCCCCCACACATGCAACTAATGATGTGTTTTGTGATACACCACCATACTGATAAAACTGTACTGACATATTAGCTCCTGTGACCGCTGCTGATGTGAAAACCTCACAACTCCACCACCAGTGATTTTCAAGTCTGATTGTAGAATACTCAAACTAAATACTCATATAGCGGTTTACCTCTGCAGTGAGTAGCTACTTCAGACATTCTAGTTTGTTTCAGTTTCAGTTCTACCTCCAAATAAGGTGGTTTGATAATCTGAGGAAACTGATCAAATGAGTGCTTGTTGTCCCGTCACTATTGTGATGTTGCAGTGTTGCCACATTTCATCTCTTTCTTTGCAGGGTATGCTGTTTTTATAACTGCTTAAATTATGGCAACAGTGAAGAACATAGGACCTGTGATAAACCAGTTTTATGCATCATTCTTCAGAACTGATTGTCCTCCATCTAACGGGGTTTGTTTATCCAAACTGTGGACCTGACAAAACAAAGTTTTGTGTGCTGTGCAGTTCATAAAGCACTCTCAGGCAACTTTGGCATTGGTGATTTTAAGCGACCAGCAAAACCGACTCAAGACAGGGGTACGTGCACATGCAGATTTTCATCTGATGGCAGCATCTGATGGTGTTGCAGAAGAACAGAGACACACAAAAAAACATCTATGTTCTTATTTGTTTTTATTTTACAGTCACCAGATGAGCAGATACATCATTTTAGAAAAGAAATTGATATTTGCAAAAAAAATTATAATACAATTTTCTCAATATAGATTATGTACAGAATGAAATGTAGTCAAACTGAAATAGCATTCTGCCTTTTTGTCATCAAGAAGACAAAGCAGTGAGGGGTCTGAGCGGTCCTCCATAGACCCATCTCCCAACCAATAAATATAAACTGTATATATTATGTATGCTGCACTCATCCAGGCATGGACAATACCAGGGCAAGTTAGTTCTCAACAATATTCCCTTAATCAGTTCTTGTACATCACTGTGCTACACACACACACACACACACACACTCACACACACACACTCACACACCCACGAGAAGCTTGACACACAAGTGCACGCAGGGCCAAAGAACAAATTACACTCGGGTTACAACAATGGGCCACCTTAACTTATGAAAAGGAAAGAAGGAAGCAAAAGAAATGTGTATGGAAATACCCATCATTGTTCTTGATCAGGAGGGAGAAGTGGCTTTCTGGTCAAAGCTCGTCGGAGCTGGCTGAGTAGCACTTGACATTTGGCCTGATTCAAACAGCCAATTCTACACAGAGCTACCGAGCTGGAAAATCTCTCCCAGTCTCACAGATCCTGCCTACTCATTTAGCTGCCTCCCTCCCATTCAGTCTTCCTCTGTAGCTTTCTACCTTTTGTATTCTCTCTTATCTTGGGTGTGGGACAGGTGCCTGGACGGGGTTTGGTGAATGCCCCATTTATCCATTTCCCCACTAGGAATGAAGAAACTGAAATGCACAGGAAAGCTCATATCCAAGCTGTGTTGAAACAGGACAGACGACTGCACGATCACAGAACGAGCACGAGAAAAGACAACAGCAAAGTAAAGCTATGGGACAGGGCGGGGAATGCTTCTAAAAGGGACGCTTGAAGGACTTGAAGGACACTATGAGCACGCTGCTTGCCAGCCGTTTTACCTTGTCGCTGGGCATCACCTCTCAAAAATCGCCCTCCTTGTTCTTGGCGGGGGAAAGAATTATGACTTTGTGGCGATGAGCGAATACATGCACTTGCATAAATCATCCATCTTGTTTGGCGGTTAATTACTCTTGTTTACCCTCCGAGTAACCTCGGGATGGGGCGGCGCGATAGGAGGGAGCCTGGGAAGAAGAGATAGCACCAAATAGTAATCTGCTGACGCTGTTCATCAGTGTGCAATTCGCAGAAGTAAAAGCACATCGTGGGCTTGAACCTGTGTGTTAGTGAATTAGACAAGGTTGCCTGGGGTCTCAGGACGGCAGCTCCATCAACATCCTGGCCTGACCACAGCTGCTCGCTAAGCTGTTCTGGGGTCAGCCGGTGAAGGAGCCATGCTGAGGCAGCCCAGCTCAGCCCAATCAGAGAGCTCCTCAGGATGTACAGCAGGCTCTGATCGTTGCTTATTTCATTACGGGGAAAGCTACATAAATCCACAAAATGGAGAGGAAGAGGCACAGAGGGAATATTTGCATTTCTCCTCTCCTATCATCTCTCCTCAATGCCCCCTCCCCAACACCAGCCCTTTCAATCCCTCCCCCATTTAGTGCAGAGTGACTTTAATCATCACTTTCGCCAAAACACATTAAGCCGGTGTGTCCGGAGTTGAGGAGGGAGAGGGGGGTTGAAAAAACAGAGAGTGGCGCATTAGATTTGCAATAGTGATGCATCACTCTGGCATTACTTTGGAGATTAAAGAAGGGACGTTGCATTTCAATGGAGTGGCGCTGATGGTTGCCTGATGGATGACTGTCCTCCTGCACTGAACCGAACAGGAAACACCACTGTCCGCCGGGGAAAGAAGTCACACTGACCCTGGAGATCAATCCCATTCTATCCATTTAGTTCTTATTCCCTCTTCTTTGAATAACCTCTTTTTTTTTTATTCATCCTTAAACCACAAAGCTTTTTGTGCCTCTTAACCCCCAATCTGAGAGCACCTCAACATTGAAAGATATTTATGCAGCTGTTTGATCATGTTCTCAAGTCAAAAACAACACCTCCTTTCTAGTGGGAGATAATACTGTAAAGTGGATTGCATACATTAAACTTAAGCCAACACACAACGTGACTTTGCCTGGTCTTTGTGTTACTGCATCTGCATGGAAAGGATGGATGTAAAGTGCTTGAGAGCTTAGAACAGGCAGGACAAGATTGGGAGGAGACCTCAAAAACACACACAAAAAAAAACAGAAACTGAAGGGCATGAACAAGGAGGGGGGGGCTTTAGGAATGGGCTCATTGGAGGCAGGTTCAATATGGAGACAGAAGGCTTTATAAACAGGGTGGGGGCACGGGGGTGAATGTGTGGGTGTAGGGAGTCCCCAGGAAACAAAATGACAATACGAATTTTGTTTTACAGTCTCAGAGAAACAGAATCACAGTCAGACAGTCCAAGGGTACAGCCCACCAGCAGCCTAGCCCAGTGGGTGAGCTTTCTGGTCATGTGTCTATCCAAACCCTTGGGCCTGGGTTCACCCTGGCACCCAGCTCTGGTTGCTGTGTGCTGGTGGAGGGCAAGCAAAAGCCCCCAAACTCATGCCCATCCCCATGCCCACGCCTTGGGACAAAGAGCCATCAAAGTTGAAGTCCATGTTCTCTGTGTCCATAAAGTCACTGAGCAGGATGGAGTCTACATCACAGTCCAGGCTATTGGAGACATTCTCCATCTCCAGGTTGGCTGCCATTCTAATGTGGGAGTTGTGCTGTTGTCCCTGGTAACCAGTGTTCCCGGGCTGGTGGTTGTTGTGGTAGTAACCATGCCAAGAGTCAGTCATACCCTGATGGTGAGCTCCGGGGTAAGGCTGGTGACGGGGGTGAGGTGCAGATGCCAGGCGGCAGGGGTCCTGGGGAACATCCATGACGCCGGCAGGGTTGGGCGGCAGTGATGGAGATGTCGGAAGGTGGGGACGGGGTCCGTAGTGGTTAGAAGTCTTGAGGCTGTAGGGCTGCAGGATGTCAGTGCTAACCCGTGGAGAGAGGGCCTGGGGGTGAGACCCACTGTGCATAGGGTTGTGAGAGCTGTGGGGGTTGTGGTTATGCATGTGACTCTGGCTGGAGCGAGAGTTGTGATCATGGCTGGTGTTTACTTTGTTACTGTGACCATGATCATGACTCTGACCGTAGTCATGGGCCGGGTGGGGCTTGTGGCTGTGGCTGTAGTTGAGGCTGGCTTGGTGTTTGTGACCCTGATTGTGGTTCTGATGGTGGGTTGTGTTCTGGTCATGAACTGCGCCATGGCCATTGTGTAGGCTAGGATTGTGAGCATGCTCTTGGCTGTGATTGTGGTTGCGATTCTGATTGTGGCTGTGCGGGCTGTGGACACCATTGGTTCCCTGTGTCATTAGTGTGTGTGTTTCCCGTCCCGGGCCAAGCACTGTGTCTTTGTTGCAGTAGGGAGGACCACCAGTAAGCAAACTCTGCAGGGCGTTGTTCTCTGAGTAGCCCCTCATTGGGCGCTGGAAGCTGACTGGCTTGTTCTCCTGGATGGTCTCCATTGGAGTGTGGTGCCGGAGCATGCCCATGGAAGGCTGTGTGTACATGGGGCCACAGTAGGAGCCCTCTGCCTTGGGCCCAGGCACATAGGGATAACCATTGCATTTGATTTGCGGTGGCTGGGGGTAGCCACTCTCATCTAGACTTATAGCCCCAGTCAGGTCAGTCAGCTGGGGCAGCTCCACAGTGGGGCAGTGGCCCCCAGTGCCCAGAGCTGGGGAGCGGGTGCTGGTGGGGCTAGGGTAAAGTCGAGGGGAGGCTGAACAGGACAGTCCACCCTCCTCTGGTTCGTCAGCCTCTGCCTCAGCGAGGATTGGGGACAGGCAGCCACTCAGCGTGGACGCAGAGGAGGAGGTGCGGGAATGGAGGTCCGTCCAGGTCTCATACTCCTCACCCCCCATGCCCACACCTCCTTTCCCTGCTGGACTGCCATGCTCTGGGGAGCCTTGCATTGCAGGTCCAGCCCCATGAACTTGCCCCCGTCCAAGGCCTAAGGCCCCCGCTCTCTTACGGCTAATGCGACCCTTGGTCTTCAGATATCGGGTGCCGTTGTCTATGGATGCTGCACGTCGTCTGGGTCCTTTACCCATCTTTCCTCCTTCTGGGTTCAGCATCCACCAGGAACTCTTTCCCGTCCCTTCATTTTGCACCCGGATGAAGCGACTGTGCAGAGACAGATTGTGTCTGATTGAATTCTGAAACGAGAGAGAAAGATGGGAAGAGGATGGTGGGAAAGAGAGAGAGGATGGGGCGGGAAAGCGAGAGAGAAAGAGGAAGATAAACATTAACACCCAAGGGAACATTTAGGGTTAAATAATCATTTCTTGAGAACACAAAGTCATTTCAAATTATGGCCAAACTATCAAGGCTGCACGGCGAGTGAGAAAAAAGATGGATAAAGAAAGAGAGGGAGATGGAGGGGAGAGCAAAGAGGGCAGGGAGAGTGAAGGACCAATCGATACCTCCCCTGACCAGCCTCTCCTCTCCACACGCGCTCACTGAGTCATAATATGGACATGGGTGCAGCCTCCACATCAAACCATCACCAAGGTTACAGAAATGAATCACGCGAGGCAACCCAATCACAGACAGCCCATATCGATTGCAAGGCCTCCAAATATGAGAGCCCGAGATCCAGCCAGAGACAGGGAGGGAGGGAAGGAGATGGAGGGAGGGAAGGAGAAGGGAGGGGGAGGCGTGATTTGGCAGGAGAAGATCTGGAAAAGCACCAGAATGAAAAAAGAAACACTCAAACGCAGGCCTGGAATAAGACAGAGGGGAAGTAAACGAGTGGAGGGAGGAGGAAAGGGACATGCTCATTTAACCTCTTTTAAAATCATGGCACAATTAACATGGCCGCGGGCAACGGCAGCAGATATCGTTAAGATGAAGTCTTCCTGCGAGTTGCTTTGCAGGGGGGTGGATGTGGCGGCTGTTGGTGGGTGTGGAGTGGGGGGGGGCATAGGATAAGCCTCTCCAGACCCCTGTTTAAGTGCCTGAGTGACGGCTGTATAGTTAATCCGGGGCTCCACAGCAGCATTTGAAGCCGGTGCCAACCTGGAGTGAGTTGATGAGATCTAAGCCTGCCTAAAGGAGAGCTTAGCAGGGATACACATCATCTCAGCTGGCCAAGTTAGTCTAAGTACAGCATGTTCATCCAAATCTTTCCTGCTTGTGTCATTATTCACACTCTCTCCAGCTTTCCTCCTTTTCCGCCTTCTCTTTCTTTCCCTCTCTTTTGCTTTTTCCTTTTCTGATCTTTTGGGAGGAACAACCCCCCCCCCCCCCCAGCCCAACCCTCTACCCCATGCACGCAATCACACACACACACTCTTTTTCCTCTCTGGAGATATCTATCTATTTCTGCCTTGTTTATTACCTGCACATAGCTCACAATCTCTGTCTCCTGATATCTCGAGCCATTCTCTATCTTCATTCAATCCCCGCCTCCTGTCCAATTTTCCTGCTCTCAGCCCCATTCATCTCCCTCTCTGTGTCCCAGCGTCTCTTGATCACGACATTGCTCATTCTCTCCCTCTCTCCACATCCATCCTCTCATCACCCCACACACAACTCCAACCACCCCTCCCTCCCCTCTTTCATTCATTCATTCACACTGAAAGGCGAGCAAATATCGGAAACAAACAGCAGGAGATGAAAATCTGCGCTCGCTGGGGGGGGGGATCTTACATTTCAACCTTCAGCGTAATCCATACAGTCAGCATATGCAACACCCTTGTCCCCCACACTCCGGCAGAATACACAACCACATGGCTGCAAAGTGGACAAGCAGCTAAAGAGGTGACAGCTCTTTGTTATTGGAGGGTTTTATGAAAAGCACAGCATCCCAAACAGCAGGTAATATGTTTCTCGCAAAATGTTTACAGGGGGAATTTAGCTCTAAGTGGGTTTCAAATCAGTCTTGTGTCCTAGCACTACTCTCATTCATGTAGAAAAGCCCCCTCTACGCACACCCATCCCCACAGCATGACTCCTAACAGGTAATTTCGCCCCATCCTCCACTCAAATCACACTGCTTTGACTAGACTCTCTTCACAGACATGGAAATTGGATAGGAGAGATGTATTTATGTTTTTTCTGCTGCACAGAGGGGTCCTCTCCAAAACACCGGGTCGGTAAAATTGCACAAGCTCGACGTTTGGCAACGAAATGGGCCGACTGCTCTTCTAAGCCGTGGTGCGCTACGGAGCGCAGACTTTATCAAAGCCAAATTGAACGATGACGCCGTGTGAAAGAGGCCGCCGGTGGAGGCGACCTGCATCAGGTGATCTGAGAGCGGCACCCTGACAGGTTCCTCCACAACATGACGGCTCCAGCTGGGCGTAGCCATGGCAACAGAGTAAACCAAAAGAGGGAGAAATGAAGAGAGGGGAGGTGATGGGAGGAAGGAGAGTCGGGGGAAGAGAGGAGGGGAGGTGGCTGATGCTGTTTGATGCTGCAGGCAACTCCAAACAGCCTTTTATCTGAGACTGTCAGATTCCTGCTTCCAATCCACCAGGGAGGCTCAATCACCAGTAGTCCCAACGTCTCACTACCTGTACCAAGCTGTGATTAGCAGTGGTGTGTGTGTGTGTGTGTGTGTGTGTGTGTGTGTGTGTGTGTGTGTGAAGGGAAAGAGAGCTTCCATGCAACTACCAGCGCAACAATTATAGCACAAACAGTAGGCTGCTGTCCCGTCACCTGCTGATGTATTGTACAGTACCATAATGTGGCAGCTCTCTGCATTGTCTTCTGTTTGTATTAAGATTAAACTGACACCCTTTAAGGCTGAGACTGACATTTTCGGACTTGAACATTGCTAATAGTGAAAATGTGGTGCTGATGCTTAAAACCATCACCAGCACCTATTGCCACAGTTTCTTCGCGCCACGATGTCTGACAGTCATTATCTGAACATGGGAAACAGGAATCCAATTAATGGTTCACAATTAAGAAAAAGCCATATGAAGATAAGGGTGAGAGGCCTGTGGAGTTCTTGAAATTTGACAGACTGTAGTTTTTGAACAAAACATATTCATGATTGCGTGGGTGGAATCTGATGAACATGAATTAATTTAGGTGATGAACTTTCGATAGAAAACTGGTGAGAATTTCATCAAGAAAATAATTATGTAATCATTAAATTAAATTATATTCAACATAACTGCGTGGACAAAAAACAGGCAATGTTACACTTCATTTCTTCTTTCTACTTTGTATTCAGTCAGCCAG
Organism: Datnioides undecimradiatus; assembly: GCA_008933995.1. Classification (NCBI taxonomy): domain Eukaryota; kingdom Metazoa; phylum Chordata; class Actinopteri; order Lobotiformes; family Datnioididae; genus Datnioides; species Datnioides undecimradiatus. The sequence continues at coordinate 563,133 of WARS01000075.1, read as the reverse complement.
TTTTCATAAAAAAGCAAGGTTTTACACTTGTTGTTTATCGCCATTTGGTTCGTGTACACTGAGTTGTCAGTTTATTAGGCGCACCTGACTAAAAAAAAAAAATATGCAACAGCCCTGCAATAAATGCTCCCCTCATGGAGGAGATAATGTTCCAGCTGCAGTTTGTGCTGCAGCTGAATTGTATGGCGTTGCTAATATTTCACCCACCACATTTATATAAATAAAGGTCGGCTTGATAACAGAAAGTCCTCTCTCAGCTCAATCTATGTTGGCTTGGTTGATCTGTTCTGCTGAATATCGTCATACTAATCTAACTGAACAGTTCTCGACAGAGAAAATCAAACCAAGAATTCAAACGACATGTATTTAAATTCAAATGACAACGGGCGCTCATAGGAATTGTGGTAGTGGTTGAACAGGTCATCCAATCATTGGACTTCCATTTCCAGTCAAGTTTGGATTCTGCTCCCTAAATCTTTCCCAAGTGGTTATTGTTTCAACCATGATGACCAACCTCAACGAAGGAGTCACTTTAACAGAGTCTTTCCTTAACTCTAACCGAGCAGTAGTTACATAACCAAACCTCAACCAGGTAGTCGGATGAGATTAAAAAAAATTTTGCTATCATTTGAATGTTTTGAAAGGCACACACAGTGTCGTCATGCCAACAGGGCATCTGATCTGGAGAGACTTGAAGGACTTTTTTGTCAGAAGCCTCACTGGCAACTATGGCAAGAGATGCAGGCAACTGGTACAAAACTGACCCAAACCATAGACAACCAAAGGTGTGAGTGTTTCAAATTCCTGTCTGATAAAGAAACAGCCAGTGGTTGATGCAAAACATGAACTCGATAACCCCAATGAAGATAAAAATGAACAAACTCAAACCAAATGAATATCATCCTCTTAAGTGTTCCAGGGGTTTGCTGGCTAAGTGACATAGGATGGACAATGTCACAACAAGATGACAAAACAAAAAGTCCAGTATCCCAACGTGACTCTGGTGCAGGTCCATCGCTTGCAAAACCACTGCAGGATTGGACAATCGCACAAAGATTACGAGCCTCATGGGCTGTCACTGCAATCAAAGGCCGTATAGCGGGAGATGTCACTGATTAGCACACTGTCAGCCAAAGAGGGGGAAGCTGATCAGTGAAATCCTCCATCGTGGTCTTTGGCTCAAATGAGACCGGCAGGCTCTCAGCCCTGCATGGCACATAGCTGCCCTCCCCTGCCTCAGTGTATATATTAACTTGTCAGAAAGACTGATTCTGAAGTGGGGAAGCCTGTTCCCTCCGCTCTCAGCCTTTGCCTTTCTACTAATGCAGGAGGAGATGGACTGTTGCAGAGAGAACGGTGACTGAATCCGTCCTCACATCCACCCTCGCCACCTCTACAGGGAATACGCTGCACTGTATCCAGCTTAACTACTGTACATTATGCACAAATAGTGGCTGAGTTTGACCCTGACACACTGCTGCTTTCACTGAGTCAGGGGATAGTCAGTCCAGCGGTTAGCTAATGGCCCGTGGTCACACAGATCTGTTTAAACACAGAATTCTTACACTTTCCCCTTTTTCAAAGTGCCAAACCAGGCAACAATTCACCACTGGGTTTGAGAGCTACATGCATCGCTCTGTATGCAGCTCAGCTTTTCAGTGTAATCATGTCATATAATGTGGATACTGGGCGTCAAAGTACACTTCAACTTGGAAATATGTTGACAGTACAAGTCCAAAGTCCCCACAGTCTGCCCAGTGCCTTTGGACGAGTTTCCTCAGTTGTCATAGACATGGATCTGTTGACACACAAGCTAAGAATCTATAATGATTTAAGACACAGGACCTTTATGGCGGTAACTGTGTAAATTACAGATAATCCTGAATCTCGCCCTAATTTGCTTATAAACAAAACATATGAAATGAGAACCGGGAGCTCAGAAACAGGAGGCTATCCCAACACCAGATCTTTGTGTAAGTTTGAATTTGGATTTTCAGCTCTGGTTTAAAGGGATTTGGAGGTGGCTCTCGCATGTCTCCTCTGTTTAATGTTTTGTATTTGGGAGTCTACATTTACCCTCCGTAAAGCTGGGGGCTGACAAGAGACATGTTTTGAATATTGCTGAAAAATCCAGGCAGCAGAGACTGGCCTTTTAACATGTCAAGCTAAAAAACACTATATGTCCCATGATGCACTTTAGTGGTGTCTTTTATTAGACCCTGATGACAATATCAGGGTAAGAAAGCTTCATTCAGAGCAGAGAAGACCAGCTGAGACTGAACAGTATTCTTGATATTTCTCGAGTAATTGACTGATTTGGCGTGGAATCAGTGGAGCATCCCGTTAACGTACTCCTCCTGGCATTCCGTAATTCAGCCCAGTACAGCAGACCTTCATCTTCCGTTTCAGATTATTAAAACTGTGCCAGCCTGAGAAAGGCTGATTCCTCTCTGTAGCAGATTACATTACACTGTGAGTTGCTGTTATTTTGTCCATCCCCTGTACCTGCTTTTTATTGAGACCCTGTCTCCAAACAGCCTTTTAAATGGTCAGAGACAGCGTGTTCTCTTCAGCATGATGCCGTGTGCCCACATCCTCCATTTCAGAATAGCAATAACAGAGCAATGGCTAATTTTCTTGATTATTATTATTTTCAACCCCCTTGTCTCTTTTTTATTCTGGGTTAGGTAGCTAACGCTAATTACATCTATTGCAAATTATCCAGTTTGTGTTGCATAGCAACGAGAATGATGTAACCCTTTGCACCCTTTTTCCTCTTGTTGTCTCTCTGTTACTAGCAATTCTCTCCACAGAGCTTTGTGCCTGAGACGAGAAAAGCCTCCTATATTAATTCTGAAAAGCAACTAATCTCAGAATATATCTTTGTGATTTCTCAGACCATATAGGGAGGAACTGTCTCCAGACATTTCTCTTTGTAGATTCTCAGAAATGTAGAAACCAAATCTGATGTTTGTTTTTTAGTTTTTCAGAGACCCTTTCAGTAACACAGCGCTGTACACATGCTTCACATGTAAACAAACGCCACCACATATAGTTCGCAACTTGACACGCACACAGGCTATGGCGCACGCACCCCCCACCCGAAACTGGCAATCATACTTAATCCCTCTCCAGCCTGAGTAATCCCCGACAATCCAAGGCTAATCCTGGTTAATTCTGGGCACTCCTCAGCTGGGTTTCACCCTGAAACCACAGAGACAGGGTGGGGATTGGTCGGATCATGGCGACTGAGGCTGGGCGCAGCGTTGATGGACATAATTGGTCGGGCAGTTATTGGGAGCCAAGAAAAACAAGCACAGGTTTTTCCACGGGTCTTCAAAATACGTCCGGATTGACCCCCTAGTACGTCACGCCACAGCCTTGCTGTTGTCGCCACTCCTGGATGAAAACATGTTTTTCACCAGGGTCCTGCGTGTTAGCACGTAAAAGATTCTTACTTCATTTGCTCGCTATGACAACTGCCGCTAGGGGAGAGAATAACCTTTTCTGCATCACCAAAAGGAAAAGAAATTGCTAAAATAAAACACGAGCAGGACATACAGTATGAGCCTTCCCTCCGGCGTAAGGGCCTTCTGAAAAGTCATTAGCCGCTATTCAATCAGCTCTACCTACCGAAGCTCCTAGCTCAATTCTTCTTAGTGGCTATTGATCCTGATTCCAAAATGAAGCACTTAAGACGCCTTGATCAAGCTGCTCCTTAATCTAGCGTTAAGGAGATTGAGACCTTTTCACCCCGTGTCTCAGACAGACTTATTACTTTGGCACAGGGGTACAGTGGCAGTCAGAGCACACTTAACTATCACACACTCAGTTTGGGTTTTATAGTCTGTTTAAGCTCCTTTGGTGCAGAGGGGGCGGCAGGAACACTTTTACTCTCTGCCATTTTGAAAAAGCTGTCAATATACACAAAGCCAAGAGTGTTAATGAAGCAATATGTCACTGACAGGGGATGGACGGGGATGCTTTGTTAAAAACAAGAGGGCCTCTGGTGTTTGCGGGCTCCACTGTGTGCCTGTTCGATTGAGTTTGCACATGGAAACTGCAGGATATGTGCGTTTGAACCGTTGGTATACTCACGAGAGCAAGAAAGCAGAGAAGCAAAGAAGGAAACTGATTTACCTTCTGCTGCAGCTCTGTCAGCGGCGAGACGGGGAACAGGTTGCAGAGGAGTTCTGCTCCTGGACATTTTTATAGGCTGCTTTTACCTCTCTATCCTCGCAGGAGAGAAGTCTCTTGGAGGGGATTCTTTGGAGGTTTCAGTAGAACTTCATGTAGCGGATTTTACAGTGCTTTCTGCTTCACATTTTAAGGAGCCCACCTCTAATTTATGACGCATTCCACGGCGCATTCAAGACGAGGGTTCTGTTTTAAATTCCATGCAGTGCTCCATTAGACGTGGTCCGGCACAATCCAGCCGAGTGTTGTGGGGATTGTTGTACGCCGCCTTGTTGAGAAGTAGTGGGACTAGGCAAAGCCGTTTTCTCCCCTTGCTCAACCATTATTTATTAATCCATTTCACACAGCCAGGAGTCATTATGCACGGTCCTGTCAATGGGTATCTCTCTATGCCGCGCATTTATTTGATAATAAGCAGGAGTGGGGGAGAAGATAAAAGCGCTGACTGCGTTCATTGTGGAGCGTTTTCTGCAGGCGGGGAGACTTAAATGAGAGCAGCCAGGCTCTGTGTGGGAATGGGTCTCGTCTGCTAAGCCTGTCTGGAGGCAATCGATGGAAATTAGTCAACGCTAAAGATTCACTTCCTGTGACTGATGTCACGGGCAGCGCTTGTCTCTTTGAAGGGAAATAAAGAAGTGGGAGGCTGTGGGATTAATGGGGTTGGAGAAGGTGTGAGCATGCGGAGTTGGAGTGGGGGCTAAGCTGGGAAAAAAAGATGCTATTCTTTTCGCGGATTGCGGGAAAATAATAGGTCAGAGCATCTAGAGGAATGCAGCGTAGCTAGGAACACTTAAGAAACACAATAACTTAGTTGTGTATAATGCCTGCAGCTGCCGAAACGACCAGTTACAATGAAGATGTGCTGTCACACTTCTACATCAACGGCTCTGGCCAGCACAGTGCTGGAAACCGCGAATAGTGAAATATTACCGAAATACCCCAAAACATGTTTTATTCACAAGAGCGCCAGGATCTTTAGACATGTATATTCACTTGTAGCAACAGCACATAGAAGAACTTTCTGAAGATCCTATATTATGCTATTATGCTGAATGAACATTTTGTGTAAAGAGCATTTTAAGACAAGAGTGTTCCAATTCAGCAGAAGAGCAAGAACTATATTTGTGGGGTTCTCTGTAACTGGTAGGTTCTTCAAGTCACGATAGGCTCACAGAACAAGAATCATCCTCTTTCCTGCAGAGGATAAACAAAGGTATTTACAGTGGCAGCAGCGGTTTCTGTTGTACACTCGAAGTAGCTGTGACAATACGATCAGAGTTAGTGTCTCCAGTAGTTGTACTGAGGCTGCCTCCTGAAAGGTGCACCAGTTAGCTTCTCCTCAAAGTACAGCCGAGGGACTAGAGCCAGCCCTCAGGCGACAGAAGGCCTTTCACTCCCCCTTACTCCCTGTGGAGCTCCTCAAGCTCTGGGGGGGGGGAGGCAGAGAAACAAGACAGACGGAGGGAAAAGACGGGTGTGGAAAGACAGGGAGTGAGGCATCGTCTGGGGCTAACCTGAGAAAGGTAGACGGGAAGAGAGCCTGAGGGGCCAGAGGCGGACAGCAAGCCCAATCCCCAGCAGAGAGGCCTCTAATTGGAGCTGCCGGCCTGCCGAGGCAGCCTCTCCCTTGGCGGATGGACATAAGGAGCCGAGTGAAGGCGGAGAGCCCGGGGGTGGGAGGAGAGGGCAGATAAAAATAGAGCCGGCAGATTAACGAGCATCTGAAAGCGGGGCAGGGGATCGGAAAATCCTCCCTACACGCCAGAGATGCCCGGTCCTCAGGCCACAGCCAGCTCTGGAAAGAGTGATGGACCCAGAGTGGCCACGAGTGGTGCTTCCTTCCTGTTGGCCTTTCTTACATCACAAACACCGGAGGGGAAGGAACACTACTACGTCCTGCTCGAGGACTTAATGCTAAAATTTTAATGACGTACTTAAGTAGTCAACTCCCTTCAGTAAAAATACAGCAAAATGTCCAATTTTCTTTCATTTGCTGGATAATCTTTAGAAAAAACATTCTCATTCGTGTCATGTGATCAGACTTCACAACTGTGTGGCTTGCATTCGCACCTATTTTCATTTCAGGGCTTTTTTTTAATATCACATGACATTCTTGACTGTATTAAGAGTTCTAAGTATAATATTTCTATTGTAGCTTTTAGAAATTATTAATGTGTAGTTCTTTTTAGCTGTTAAACTAAATGACAAGGCTAAAGCTAGCAAATGAGTAAGACTAGCTAAATGCTAGCCTCCTGAACTAGCTTCATAGCTAAAGACAAAAGGGCATTTTCCACTTGTTCTTTATCTACCATTAATATTACAAATAACCATATCCTCCACATCATAGTAGAGATTTGATGCAGCCACTTTCTGATCAATGTGCCAAATAAACCTTAAAACTGAAAATACAGAAACATGCTCTTCAATAAGAGTGAAAAGAATTAAAATTGCAGTTTGTCATCTCCACCTTTGACTCACGCTCATAAAAAGGAGTCCACCTCCACAGTTGTGATTTCTGCCCCCCTCCCCCAGGAACTTTCACACGCCAGGTGGAGCATCGTGACACCTATGGGAGCCAAAGGAGAAGCTGAGAAACAGGCCTGATCACACCTGCCACCAGGTCTCAGGAGAGCACCACCCACCTCAACACTCAGCTGTCACATCCATCCACACACTGAGGCCGTGCGACACCTCCAACAAATGCACTGATCCACAGGCAAAAGCTGATACACTGGCAGAAACACGGGCTACTTCTTTTTATTAATGTCGCATTAATAAAAAAGAAACGGCGGCTGGATTTACTTGAGGAATTGGAGAGACGGGAACACGCTCACAAACACCTGACACTGCCACACAGCTCCTCATCACAATAACAACCATCTCTCTTATGTTCGAATAATGAGTTCGACCTTTGGCTTTTCATCTATAACTTATAGCGTTACCAAACATAACGCGGTAGCCTTGAATGAATACAGACTCCTGAAAAAGAGGTGATCAACTTTTCTTTAAGTGTCGCCGCCTCAACTGTCGGTTAGCTCGACTTAATTCAACGTGGTTGTGAAAAGCCACAATGATGACCGTGACTGTTCCGCACTTGAATATTCATTAGAGGACGGCATTGTTGAATATTCAAAGCTCGAGTGCCATTGCTCCCAAACTGCTGCTTGATTAAATCATCGAACTACCAACTTGAATTCACGGCTGCAGAGGGGAACGTCAGCAGCCAGTTAGTCGGACTGCTTTGCCATTTTGGTTCACCTTGTTCATTCCGTCTGACATTGTGTTCACGTTTTAGGTGATGCCGGTCGCGGACGAGACGGGTGTTTCATTCTGTTTTGTCCTAACCTACATATCCGTCTTTCTAACGTGGTTCTTAATCCACACAGCCACTGGGGCAGCGTAACTGGGACCAGTCTGTGTTTCATGATGATTGAAGACACAAGCCATTTGAAGACTTTTAGGTCCTTCTGTCCATACTGGCTGTGATACATTGATTGAGTGATCAACAGCTTTTAAGGTTGAGCTGAAGCTAACATGAAGCTACAGCAGCCTGCACGTCTTCCCAGTAAGTTACGGAGATTATCATTCAATAATCACCTATTATCAAATCATATCAGAATTGGCATGTATAGTCCATTATTATTTGAGTTATTTGCTCATGAAGCAGCCTTCTCAGTACCAGTGCAAGGTCATACTGCAAAAGTCAAAAGCGTTTTTCATTATTTTCTTGTCCTTGCAGGTTAAAAATTCATTATATTAACAGATATGTTGGCACATTTTATAGAAAATTGGTATTGTCTCAATAATATTATATTATCAATCGATGTTGTCCTTCATCCTTTACAGTATAGTCACTCTACAACAGTAGCACTTCATGGCTGGTATGGAAAGGAGGAGTGATTGCAGCCAGTCAGTATACAAATGATATGTGAGTGTTATATCGTGTTGTTTCTGTGTTCAACTTACAATAACCCGAGGAGCTGCATCAATCTCATCCACATTACAGACGGTGATTCAGAGGTTTGGAACCAGGCTCAAGCATCACACGTCAGCGTGAGGCGAAGCTACAGTTCAGTAAATCACAGGAATCCTCACGACGGCCTGCGACGGCAACATTTATCAAAACTAAAACACACACTCAGATCTGTTTGGATCATATTTCACTGCAGCCTGGGTGGTGCGTGATAATGGATCATCATTAGCTTCGTCTTTAATTGCCTCTCCGTAACCTGATACCTGCTTTGGGGCCGACACTCAAATACCACAGCTAGACAGGAATAGTAATGATGGCGCGTTTATGAGAAGAATACGTGCTCATTACCTACAATAAATACTTCAGAGTACCTTTTGAATCAATTAGTCTGTCCTGTATTCAGCCAGCTTGGGATACACTCTTCAAAAATTCATGGGGGTGCAACTTGAGACTTTTTTTAGAGAATAATTTTGCCAATTCACACCGTCACACTTTCTGAGAACTTACGTTTCTTTTAAGAGAGACACATCCCTCACCAGACGTGCGCTTTCGAGGTGTACCACTTTCAAAAAGTCAGATGCTTTTCTCCATGTGACATGCGTGTCATCCCTCCCGGACGAGGTTATGTGTTTCCATTTAGAGGATGCAATGTGCAGTCTCGGAAACTGACAAGAAATTGACAAGGAGGGAGCTAGGGGGGAATACATATTCACAAATCATAAATTTAACAGAACTCATAATCCTGCATTATTAACTGACATCACAACAGAAGTCAAACCCCGCTCTGACAGTGTGCGTATCACCCCTTGCAAAGACAAAGCCGCACAAACACACACGCCTCACACTAACACGCACGCACACAGACACACATCTCGTGCTTCGCTAGCATGGCATGCTGCGCCGGCTCATTACTACAATGCCAAGCTACTAGTTGCTAAGGAGACCTTAGGGAGAGGGAGGGTTCCTGTTGCCATGGCAGCAAGCCTGCATCCTGCCAACTGTCTTCCCCCATGAGACATGACCATCGTAGACAGAGAAAGAGAAAGAGACGGGGAGGAAAAGTGAGGGCAGAGCGAAGTGAGGGGAGAAAGGCTGGAGGGGGTTATGGTTAAGATGTTGAAAGAGGAGGACTTGTAAAGATGCCTGCGAGGCAGCGGGCTCGCTGGAGAACCACAGACACTGTAGAAAAAATGCATGGGGAAAATTGATGGGGTGAGAGCAGAAAAAGAGGGAGACCTTGAAAATAACCACCCCCCCCACCCCCCCCACCCCCGTTTTGAAAACACCAATATGCATGCAGCAGCCTTCCCATGGCTAACATGCCTGCTGCCTCGCCGACCACAACTAGCTCCAGGCGTTGACAAAGACGCCAATATGACGCTAAGTACCTCGAACCGAAACCCCTTCCTGACTCCCTCAATCCCTGCCCCGTAATGCCACGCATGTCCCCGACTGAACTGCCCGCCTCTCAGCTTTTACTACACCAGCAGAAGATCTGACAGAGCTTTTGGACGAGCGTTCATGGAGCCCATCCGTCATGGAAAGAAATCTGCTTTGGTGAGAGTGTGCAGTAATGAACGACGGATGGGAGGGAGAGAAGAGAGTGAGAGAGAGAGAGAGAGAGAGAGAGAGAGAGGGAGGGAGAGAGGGAGAGCATCTGGGAGGGATGAGCAGGGAGAGATTAAGCTGATTGGGGAGCGCAGAAGAAGGGCGAGGAGGAGGTCATACAAGGCGAAAGAAGAGAAAAGAAGTCCTCGGTCTCAAATTCAAATTAGCCTTATGGGTTTCCAAGGACACTGAATTGTTTCCATCCTCTATTTCTTTCTCTGTGTCACTGTCCCCCCTCCCTCCCTCCGCACGTCTCTTTTCGGCTCCTCTGTTTCTTTTTCTCTCCCTGACTTCATTGGCTCTTATTAAATCACCCTTTTCATTGCCCAGGACCACTCTGTCACATTGAGGAGTGCACGTGTGTCGGGGGAGCTGTAATTGCGGACATATTAACACCTACAGCCCTTACCTCCCACCAGCCTCGGCCCCCACCAGAGTTCTGCTACCCGAACTGAACCCAGCGAAGAATTGGGCTTGGGATCAGGCTGGGGTCGGGTTGTGTCTGTTACGTATCCATATTCTGGGCAGGTTCCAGTTTATCTTTTAATAATTTCTTACTTTTACACCAGACAGAATGTTAATATTGTTAAATTATTGCCTTATATTAAACCTGTGGATTTGGTCCTATGGCAATGTTATAGACCAATGCCAATGCAGACCCTCAGTTTGAATTCAGAGAAATTATATTTTATTTTAGACAAACACTGTCCCTTTCCTGTGTCATGACAGTACTCCTGCACACAATTCCAGCTCCATAAAGGATCATTTTCTAAGTTTGTCCTGCATGGAGGCCTCAGCCCCATCCAGCACCTGTGGAACGAACTGGAACACGAACTACGAGCCAAACTTTCAGAACTGGTCGCACTGTGGGACCTCACTAATGTGGCCTGAATGGGAGCAAATCCCTTCAACCAGCGTCCCAGCGTTACGGTCAAGGCTTTGAAATGAGATGGTGGAGACGGTGAGCTGTCCACAAACTTTTGGCAGTGTTTTGTTTTTTAAATAAATGAGAAAAACCTTTTGTCAGTCCAAACCAATCATGTCGCTTCGTCTTTGAAAGGCAGGCGGACAAAAACAGCCTTGGGGTTGGAGGCGGGTTCGGGTCTCGCTTTCAGCTGAGCTCGTTGGGTTCAACTGGGTTCATCCGGGTTCGGGTTCACAGTCTGAAGCCTGTGCTAAACCCTAACACACACACACACACACACACACACACAGTGCGCAGAGCATATTCCCACATACTTTTGCTTCCAACCAATTTCGTGCAATGTGCAAACATGCTGTAACTGTCCCGACCAATTCAAAGTGCTCCTCTCTCGCTCTCTCTCTCTCTGGTTTTGATCACTCTCTCTCTCTCTCTCTCCCTCTCTCTATCAGTCTGTTTCTCATTGCGAGGGAATGTGGCGTCTGTCTCATTGTCACAGACGCTGGGAAATAAGAAGCCTCATCAGCCTCATCCTCATCTGATGCTCTCCTCTTCCCTCCTTTCACTCTGTCTCACACACACACACACACACACACACACACACTGCACAGCCATGGCTTTATTGACTTATTCATGCATGGGTTTGTTTCGGGGGCAGAGCTCCTGTCTGCCAGTCTGACAGACACCCTGTGAACCCTCGAGACTCCCCTCCCATTCCTTCTCCCCCCACACATTCACATTATCCCATCCCACCCCCACCTCCAGCCCATGAGCCCCCCCCCCCTTTCTCCTTCAACCCGCGCATGGCACAGGGAGTACTCGCAGAGCAATCGGGGTTCACTCAGGTTTCTCCGCCGTCGTTTCCCTCCTCCTCCGTCGTTTCCCTCCTCCTCTTCACTTTCTACTTCTCTTTTCTCTCTCTGCTGGGGAGAAGAGGAAGGTATGCCCACATTTCCCAGAACAAAGACAGCCCAATTAAGTCAGTTTGAGTTAAGGTCTGTGTGGCAGAGAAGGATCGGAAGTGAAGAAGCTGAAGAGAGAAAGCGGCAGCGGCGGAGGAGCGAACGGCGAGGAGAGGGGAAGAGAGAGACAGTCTAACGAACAGGGAAAAGAGGGGGTAAAAAGAAGAAGAAAAAAAAGAGGAGCGCGAGTCACTTTGTAGCGGAAGCGGGTCGACTTCGTTTTTAGCTCCTCAATGGGAGACTATGAAATATTAATAACTGCTCCAGCCATATACTTCAGAGGCCTATGGTAAAACTTAAAGTCTAATGAGACGCTGCTCATGAATTGCTAATGGGGATGCTGGAATGTGTGTTTTTTGTGTGTGTTTCAGTGTCTGCACATGTGTGTATGCGTGTGTGAGCCAAGCTGGTAGCTGAGGGGTGGGGTAGAGCAGAGCGTTCAGTCTTTCAAAGACTAGACGAGAAACTTCATTAAAGGCTTGAAGTTCTTCCTCCCCGCACATCTAAGCACTGTCGCGGTTTCTTGAAGTGAGACGGAACTTCACCGCCGTCGATGGTCTGACCGGCGCTGACAAAGTCTGAAACCGTCCTGTTAATTGAAACAAAATGGAAATGGATTTTGTTTTTCCGTGCACGCGCGTGTGTCAGTCTTTGTAACGGCTCCGTTCTTTTATTCGTGGTTAGACATGGGAGAACGTCTGAAGGCCACGAAAGTGCTACATGAAGTCAATGCTTCCTCCAACATTTCAACATTCTCTTCTGCTTCAGACTCCCCTCGTGCTGCCCTGCACCACCGGTGATTTCATCATGTCGCTTACACATCCTAGATTTTGAGTTTGCAAGTATTTCAAAATGAAAGGTATCCATAAAACCCTTTTATTCCTGTGGCCCCTTACAACCAAGCAGTGCCTTGCTGCAAGTCATTGTCAGCTCATATGCAGGATCACCAAAAGGGGATTTTCCTCTAACCTCAGAGCGTTTGGGGAACTGTGAGAGGCCTGAAATGTTAAAATTTGTATTTTCCAATAAATATAAGCAAGGATCATAAAACGAGAGTGACAACCTACAGCCATGCTAGCAGCTCTGTGAAGAGAAGAAAAGGTTTGAGCTAAACGCTAATAGCCACTCAGATTTCTCACTTAAAATTACATTTGTGAACCTTGTGGTGGCGCTGGAGGAACAGTCACGTGATCACTCAAGTCATCCCACTGTCAGATTTCGTCTGTCCTATCTCCCTGGGCATCAAATAAAGGTTAGGTTTAGATGTGGTGCCCCCACTGGAGAGGTCACGACCCCTGGGTTGGACACTCCAGTTGTTCTTATACATTGTTAATATCCTTTAATGCTTAAAGGTACTTTAACTTATACACTTAGTAAAAACCAGGGGGCGTTCACAAGTGGCTTCGAACAAAACCATTTCCATGCTATAATGCTTCAGATCTTTTTATCTGCAGTTGACAGGTGGAGCATGGCTGTTCAGTCTCAGCTGAGTGTTAACACACCACGCCTCGCTCAATAAACTTTAAAATTGTCTCTGTGTGTGCTCACAGCCGCGTTTTCAAGTGTTAAACACCTTTGAGGAGCTGTAATTCTACTGATGCTGCCTTCAGATGCTGGATGGAGTGTGTTACACATTGCAGAGGGGTGTGTGACGCTTAAAACAGCAATATTCATAATCAAATATTTGGTCCCCCTTCCTAAAAAGACACCTATTATAAAGAGTTTGTAGCTTGTTGTAGCTAATGGCTGTATTAATAGTTAATACAACGTTTACTGATGTTTTATGGAGATGCTATAAGCCATCAGTGAGAACAACTTTTGGGTTGTTGGGCTGTGAACAATCAGTCTGACTGACTTTAGCTTTGTAGCTGCAGAGCATCTGAACTGTAACATTAACGGTCCGACTGCAGGCTGCAACTGTTAACATCAATCAGTGACTTGACAATCACTGTGCATCTGACTTTTCCGACCCATTAGAACGTGATAAACTCACGATCTTGAACTTCGTGGCCTATTAAAAGAGAAGCAGTCGTGCATTTATTAATATGACTTTTAATTATCAGCAAGGAAGATTTTTCATTGTCTGTCAACCCAAAAACTGCTGTTATTAATAGCTTATGACTAATCTAGTATTAAGTATTAGTAAATAATTAATCAATAAAGCTATTATTTAAAGCCTTTAAACTGTAGCCATGACAAAGCAGGACTGCATATTTACTAGGAAGCAGCATGTTTGGACTGAATATACTGATTATTGCATACACTCCACAACAGCTCCCTCTGTAACCATCTCCGATTGGTCCACGGCCCAGATACGCCGTGCAGCAGTGAAGTACCTGGCCAAGTCTCCCGCTCTGATCTGTGCCAGAGGTAGGCCTCGCACAGCCTTGCGTAACCCCAGCTGAGTGTAACGGCGGGGGCTGAGCCATCAGCTGGGGGATTGTGGGCCGTGCGCGGGCTGGGACTGAGGGGAGACCAGGGGTGTCGCCCCACATTGCTGCGTTGCTTACTGACCTCATTTCTTACCGCCCTCAAACTCCCCTGGCAGGGCGCTGATGTCGACATGCTGAGGCGGGACTGAGCCACGCGCGCTCAGATAAATTGGCATTTTATTAAAAATCAAATATGAACAAGTCTTCCACTGATACGCAGACAGGATCGATTTTAGAGTTGATCAATACCACGCTGTGGGAATAAATTACCCTGAACTGATTCAAATAAGCTATTTTGATCAGATTTCCATATGCATGACTGTTTATTAATAGTAAGGGCCAATTAGTAATTAGGAGCAAGAGCAGCAGGAGAATACTGAGTTAGTGCTTGATCGCGGCCTAATGAAAGAATAGAGAGATTTCCAGTTAATATGTATCGAGAAAGTAGGCTACATCCAGAAGCTGCAATTTGGAGGTGTTGCTAAATCTGTGAAGTGGCGACGATTTATTCCTGAGCACCGCTGGAGTGTTTTCTGCCGCATCTCAGATTGGCTAATGTGTGCATAAATACATTTCATATTGGGAGGAAAATCTCACCTAGCAGCAGGTTTTAAAAATGTTTGGATTAGTGTTGGCAGTCAAAGCTAATATTAATCGAACCCAAAATCCCTGCATCCAAGAGGATCCAAAGACGCAACAATGAAATGAATTAGTGAGAGTTTGTACGGTGCGGCCCGCGGTGAACTAATGCTCTCTCTGAATGCACAAATGCACGCAAGCAGATAATAAGTGCTACAAATGCAAAGCGATGCAATGATACTCTGTCGATCATGCACAACAGTGGCACAAGAGACGGGGCTAAAGGTGCAGATAGAGTCTGGAAATGACGTGGGCGGCGGAGCTGCAGGTGGCAAGGTTTATGCCTCACTGGACGCCTGCAAACACGCACGTGTTCAGGCACAAAATTTACCTGAGTCAAAATGTCACCGTGAAAATGTCGCAGAATAGTGAGAACCACTTCACGGAAGTTCTCAGAACATCTGCAAATAGCCGGTGTTGTTTGACCCACAGGTCAAAAGCCAAATGCCTTTGATTTACAGAGAACAAGTTGATTGTTTCTGCATTTTTGCTCCATAAATAACTTATAATCTTCATCCAAACTCAATCCAAACTCTTAATATTACATTCCGTCAGTCAAATGATAACTCGTTCAGGACAGGCCCACTTGAAGATATTCAGTGTGCAAACCAAAGTCTAACCATCATTTGTAAAGCTGCGCTGGAAAGACATTCAACAAACATTATGTCCTCAGTGCTCATCTGTTGAGATTGAGGTTTGCTAAGCTTATCGTGTCAGACCTGCATCATCATTCATTTGACTAATATATTCCCCACTCCATTTATTACATTATTTCTTTATCAACAAAAAAAAAGTTTTCTGCCTCAGGCAAGCAGAAAACTATTCTGTGACACTGCGGGAATTTCACTGAAATGTGCCAATTTTCATTCGGCCTATCTAATTCAATATGTTGTCATTTGCATAAAAATGCATGGATGGTAAAGTCAGCTGCTCCATTAGGATGCCGCGGCGCCAGCGCTGGATAACATATACTGTGTGGTCTATTTGTGTGTTTGTCCTCTGCTCCACATATATGTCTGCTGACATGTGAGTGAACAAATGGGCGTGATTTGTTCATGCAGATCTATCTATCCCACCGCGAGTGCTTACGCAAGTTGGCGTGCATGGTGCATGTGTGTCACACATGCATAGTAAATATGTAGCGTCAGGATGTGTAGGAGTTCATTACTCTGTGTGTGTGTGTGTGTGTGTGTGTGTGTGTGTGAAGGGGAGGAGGGGTGCAGCCTTTCCGCATGAGTGGGGCTGTCAGTGGGCATCAGTCAGCCAGGCAGCGACAGGCGGAGCAGATCATTAGCAGAGACGGAGAGGGAAAGGGAAAGAGAGGGGAAGGGAGAATGGGGAAGGCGAGGGAGAGACGGAGTGCAGGGACAGAGCGGAGGGAAGGCCTCGGCGCCGCGTCTTTAATATCCGTCTTACGAGAATTACACAGACAGGCCCATGCACTGTTCAGTCACGCAACCGCATCGCTGTTCAACCATCCCGTCCCCCCTCTGTCCTCCCATCAGCTTCATCACTGTTGACTTCAGCTGCCATCATATCTGTCAGAAGGTCTACAGGCTTCGGCTGCACACTGGCAGCCTTTAATAACATTGCTTAAATAAGCCTTGGATACGGCACACAGACGATCATGTGACATTGCAACTAAAATCAATGGCGCTACACTTCACTTCCCTGCTCATAACAGTCATGCTGGTCAAACTGATGCATCCGATTCAGATCAGATCGACATCTTGCCATCGACTGCAGCAGGCTCCCATCAATTCGGCCGGTGGCAGATTTGCACAGATTATTGGAACTTCACAATGAAAACCGCTGGATTCAACAACAATTCCCATAATTCACCCTGTTAGCGTATTTTGTCACACCCTCCCTGTGACATCATCAGGGTTCTCAGATTTGACAAAGCTCCTTCAGAGCCACGAGCGACACGATACACTTGTTTTCACAGGGTGAGCGCCGCCCACGACAAGAAAACTCGTGTTTATTAAAACACAATATTTTCCATTTCGCATACAGTGGAGTAAAAGTTGAATGTAGCACCGATGGACAAACTACGGAGATCTGGTCCTTTTAATGAAGTGAAAGGGGCAACAACAGAGTTAAGTTAAAGAGAAGTACAGGAGTGTTGGAGCTCAGACATATTTCCTGCGTTGTATATGAGGAAGTGAGCGTCCTCGTCGGTCTAGTGTCCCACACATGCACATTTCCCTGTCTGCACTCCAACCACCATAAAAAAGGAGGAAGAAGCAAAATAAAGTCAACCTCACGTGTTGAGTCTGTTTTGGGCTGAAAACAAAGTAAAGAGGTATAAAAGGAAAAGTAATGTGCTGCTGCTTAACGACAGTAAGACCAGGGACAGATCGGTACGTGGAGAAGCATCGACCATCACCAGCACTTTTGCACAACCACATAGGGGCATGTTGAGGATCCTCAACATGGGGGGCAATGATATTTAGGCAACATGCACCAAAGCTCTCCATCATGGACACACAAACCTATCCTATCATAAAACAATAGATTATTATCACTGCATCAAGATATAAACAGCATTTAATGGTCTACCTGGATGATAAGGAGCGAGTTCTAACGAGTTTATACGCTGCTGTGTATAGTAAAATGAATCATATTTTATGACCTTATCATCTGTGTCATACGTCTGAAATGCAGTGGAGTAGAAGTATAAGGTAGCATTAAAACCTCAAGTTAAGTCCAAGAACTTGTACTTGGATGCAGCACTCGGGTAAACGTACCTAGTTACACTCCACCGTTGCTCATAAGTGGACTTTGTAAATGAAAAGATGTACCTGGTGACGTCCCACCACTGATCTTCATCCCATCAGAGCTTGGCGACATTATATAAGCTTATTAGGACCCCAGTTTACTGGTGTAGCCTATTAAACACGGCATACAAAGAACAGCCTGCCAGACTGTTTTGGCAAACACGTGGAGAAGAAGGTGTAGATATTTAGTCTAGATATGTTTTAGGGGGCTCATTAGCTAAAATGGGGTTATGAGGAGATAAAAGATATATAGTTATAGTGTGATCTGCTTAAAATGTCACATGAGAATCAATTATCGCACATTAGCAATCAGCAGAAACGCTAACCGTGCTAACAAATAAACTGTCACCCCGGGCATGTGTTTAGCAACACCTAGCGACAGATGACGACTCGCTGTGAACCATGACGGCGCTGACAGCTTCAAAATTTATTCCGCACCACGCTCGGTAACCAGCCCTCATCTCCAGCCGTCCTCTCTTATGTAGAGTGTATAGGAAGACCTTGTTTAATTCCACCGCTCTCCTCCACATCTCCACTGTTTTGCATTTTGCCCTTTCATCGTTCACCGGCTGGGCCCATAACTCATCTTTTAGTGCTGCATCTTGTGGTGACCACCTTCCACTCAACAACACCATTAAACAGGCAGATTAATGCTGCTATTAAATCCACACATCGACTTTGGTGGCACTCATCAGAGACAGTATATATGACTAGCGGTATCAAGGATTTGATGAAGTCAGACTTTCACAGGGCCAATAAATCAGTTAGGGGGGCGCAATCTAACACTTCACAAGGTAGAGGCTGACACAGGAGGAAACTGATCCTGGACAAATAGGACTTTACCGAAGAGGAACACGGCAGGCGTGTTTATAGCTGCGTAAACACTCGGCTTCGGTGACGGGAACAAGTTTGACTGGCTGCTTGTTCACTGTTTGGTCTTCTCTTCAGGAATAAACAGACATGATTACCTTCATAGCCGTATGTTGTTAGCATGGCCGGATTAAGCTATAGTTTTTTTTAGGCCCCTATTAATCCCCCACCTTAGTCTGTTGCTTACAGTAAAATACAAGTTGCAGCGTCACCCAGAGGTCAACCTGTACACCACATAATTTTTGTGTTGGTTACTTTGTGGTACTTTAAGTAAAACTATATTAGGAATATAAAGTATTTTTAAAAAAAGGTTTTAAATTAGATTTTGATACCTCTGCAGGACAGTGCTACGGAGTTAGCTAACACTGCACAACCCCACTGATATTGTACTCGTGGTTCGGGTTGTCTAACAAATCTACAATAATCAAATCACCTGATGACATGGACGGAAGCTGTCTTGGTTGTTAGAAGTTATTGTTTCATGGTTGATTTTCATGTGATCACCCAACAAATCCTCCTGTAGGTCTGATCTGCATTTAGCCATCACTGGGCTTGTTGAACTCTGATATCCTTCATTTACTGGTGGATCTGTTTAACAAGGCATCAGAGGCAGTAACAAGCCCTTGGGGACCGAAGTGGTCATTAAAGCAAACAATATGAAAACGCCGGACCGATAGCACTGCAATGATCTGAGGGGTTTTGGAGCCTTATTACACAGTTTTCATTCACTGCAGCAGGAGATCCATGTAAGATGATGGGATATCTTGTGTTTAAAATGAATTAATCAGATTGAGTTTGTACTAAAGGTAAGTAAAAAAAAGAATAATGAGAAGGACTTTATGGCCATAGTGAATTATAAAACCAATGTCTGGTAGCTACTTGTCGATATCTGTAGTGCTGGGTCAAGATAAACCGTCCATCCTTAGGCTCCAGTGCTGGAAGAGCAAAAACTATTATTAGTTCGATAGCTACAAGTTATTCACAATCACAGTTACAGTGGTGTTCTTTGCAGATTAGCTGCTGGCTAACAGAAAGGCAACGTGGCCAACTCGTCTCAGGCAACAAGACAGTGTTTTGAAGGCTATGAAACAACCTTTATTTTCTGTTAAGGTAATCTAATTGGACGCAGATCAAGCTTGTCAGAGAATTCACTTAACAGAATTGACCTCGCAGCAGTCTTTTCTCCTTATCCCCTCGTGTTGTTAGCTTTGTATTTAGCCATTATCTGTGTCCAGCCGGTTCTCCATGCGCCCTCACATGCAGCTAAACTGGCTCGATCTGTGAGTGAATTCACCTTTTAGAGAGTCATTTTTAAAAGTGTGGCAGTCATGAGAGATGAGGGTCTGCTCTGCGGGAGAATAATAAATCAAGCCCTTCTACTGGTGACCAAACGTGCCAGAGACCTTATGCTAAGCTAGGTCACCGCTGGCCACGCTTGAAATATTATCCTCATAAAACTGCACACATCTATTTTCTCTCTCTCTCTCAGAAGCGGCACTACAATACTCAAAAGTACATCTAAATCAAATAAATTCCACCAGACACAGACTATTGTGGATTTAAGTGCAATTTCTGTGGAGGAGTGGGCTTAATCTACAGCCACAGATTTGAATGTCTTTACGTGAGCTTGAAGCGATGGAAGCCACTGCCGAGAGACAGAGGATGACAGGACAGAGTTTAGATTACAGAGGAACGGGAGAGGGAGGAAGACAGAGGTGGGTGGGGGGTGGTGGTGGTGGTGGAAGAAAGAGTCTGGAGTTCATTCGAGGCTAGCTGTCGTCAGGCGCGGCGTCAGCCATCACATGGGCAGAATGCTAAACGCCGAGCTCTGAATCCTGACCTATTTTCATCAAACTGACAAAGAAATCCACTGAGAGGCCGTCTTACGCTGCTAACCTCTGTCTGCCTCCTCGACCGCCCTCAGCAAGCCATCTCATACACACACACACACACACACAAAATTGTATGATCTGTACATACCGTATTGTAAATCCACTTGGCCCTGATTTAAAGCAGTTTAATGATGTTGGATTAATAATCTCCAAAATGACTGGATTGTAAATTATTGCCACTCAGCTCCAGCTTGAAAGGCTTTTACTGCAATTTGTTCAAATATGCCGTTGGACTGATGAATATTCATTAAGTGGAAATACTCTTCCCTGACCCTTCTCTGGGCTGACAATAGACAGGAGGCGCGTTCTTTTTCTGTATCTGCGCTCAACTTGACATCGTTAGCAGACACCTTCCCCAGCGCAGGAACTGCTTTAACAGACGGGGTTTGGGGTTTTTTTTAACAAAGACAATGAGCAAATAACTCCGGTTAAAACACAGCAAATGATCCCGCTCTTCAGGCACTAATGGCTTTAATTTTCAACTGGCTTTTATCAAGTATGATCAAAGCGCAATTACAGACATCTTTTAATGAAAATGGATTCAATTGCCGGCAAATGAATGTGACTTGATTGATGCCGGATATCACCTGAACATGACTGAACTACGCTGAGAACAATACGCATTAAGGGTGATTGATAGTACTGTAAAATGATGGAGTGTAGCTTTTCGCTAATATGCCCTGTAAACCACTGCAACCACTCAGCGTCTCTCCTGTACAAATCAAACTTTGGGTTCCACCATTCCTCACTCAATATCTCACGTTCCTCTGTAAAGACCTTTTTTTGGCTTTATTGAACTGACTCATTGCACCTCAAGCAAGAAGCCTTTTGTACTCTTATCTTAGCCACTCACTTTTTAGGTTTGCTAATTTGAATGTTCCAAGTTGGATTCATGAAACTCTCTTACACAAACTCGTCACAGAATTTGTTAAATATAGGCCTGAAGAATGCCAACTGATTTGAGATATTTGTTCGATTAACTCAATGACATTGCACTGTAAGGCTCTCTGTTCGGCTCTAGTTGTGGTCTGCTCAAGTTTCATTCATAAAAATGGCACCCAGGAGTAAAAAAGAACCCAACCCTTGCTACAGGTGTCACCATGTCATGTCAGAGTCCTGTTGTCAAAGAAATGAAGAGTTTTGCCGAGGCGAAGTGGTCCATAACTAAAAACGGGGAGGTGGTTAAAGGAATGTGACAGTCACAGAGACGAACGAGAGAATACATTCCATTGTATGTGATGCAAACCCCACACAAACCCCGAGGCAGCTGTTTGAGTGTGAGAATTTTCCGATGACCGAATTGTACAAGTCGTTATGCACAAACGCTCGTATCGATTTTACGTTGAATTAGTTATATTTTTATTTTTAGCCTCGCTAACAGAACGGCTTTATGATGGTAAAATCTGTAAGACCACCACACTGACCCAGTCTCAAACATCTCCGCTGTTCTTGGATGGACTGCCATAAAATCTCCTAGATATATTCGTGATCCCCAGAGGATGCAGGTTTTGGTTTTCTCCCCAAACCTGGCTTTGAGTGAAACGCCTCAAAAACTATTGGATGGGTTGACATTTGAATTTTACAAATGCTAGTTCATGACAAAATACCTGAAAAACAAATTTCATTAGGTGCAGCTATACTTTGGGTTTAGCGTAATGAGCAAATGTTAGCATGCTAACATGCTAAATTAAGAGGGTGGCTGTTTTGTCGGCTTGAAATCAGCATGTTAGCATCACTGCTGGCACGTTATTCACGGCTAATTCATTCAGATGGGTCCTATGTCAGACATGTGTTTCTTTCCTTTTGTGCAGCAGACTGAACACGTGCAACAGACCTGGATCACTCGACAATGTTTGACAACGTTCATGGTCCAGTTTGCATCGAGAAAATTCTCAGTATGAAAAAAATCTGCTCTTTTAAATCACTTCTACATAGCTACTAAGAGAGAATCCTTTAGTTTGAGCGATTCTGGGATAATGAGTGCACACTAGCGTAGCGCTGGCAGCGATGGTGCCTTCCTCAACTCACTGGGTTACAGAGCTGCTGACTTTCCTCACTTCATTCAAATTAACTCGGAGACATACGTCAGACTTTCTCACACTCCATGTCCATTGAGCTGCATTTTTACATCGTCTCATCTTTTGTGCAGTCGATCTCGCACGAACCACACGCAAATTGTTACCGATGCCTCAAAAAAACAAGGATCAAGGAGGAATACATGAAAAATTGGGTGTGAAACCTCTGATTATTTCAGTTTCCAAATGGGGTTCTCAACGGTGAACACTAAGATGCCTCCTGACCCAAATGGAGTACCCTACAACCACCCTGAGCAGCGAAGCCACATGAGACCTTCAAAACATGCTGGATGGTTCTTGGTTTTACCTGATTTCTTTACAGTATAGTGACCAGGTCAGCAGCTTCCTCAAATTACAGCCAAAAAGTCCACTAAACTGTGAACATGTGAGGTGAGTACAGTCAGTACAGTAACAGAACCTTGATCCAGATTTGATCAGGGCTTCCTGACAGTTTGATGTGAGTTCCATGTGCTGCGCTCTGCAGACTGTCAATCAGGGTATCACACCCGCTCCTTATTAGATAAACGGTCGTGATTGGCTCGGCCCCGGCAGGGAATGGTTGAAACCTGCCTGAACAGGAGGAGGGGGCAAACGCATCTGCCAGAACGAATAAAACATGAGCTCTGCAAATTCGTCTGCTTCCCAGGCTATAAAACATTTGTTACTCGCGGAAATCATATCTCCGCATGAACAACGGATCTTTAAGGGGGATCTTTAGAAATCGGTAAGCTGTGGCAGGTTAGCTCGCACTTCATACGCCATCTGTGGAGGAGATTGTCCCATCCCCGCTAACGCAGGCATTATAAATGTGTTCCGTCTGACTGGATTTAATCTTGATTGTCTGGTACATCCACCTGTGGGAAATCTCTGAACAGTAACTTCACTGTGAAACACCAGGGCCATTATTTAAATGAAACATAGGTCTGACACTACTTGTCAAGCGGCAGCGGTTCTCTTGTTTTTACATGCCCCCCTCGCTTCGACGCTACAGAAAATTTGGGGTTGAAAAGCCACGATCCAGGTCATCCAGCGTGGCAGCGAGAGCCTCACTCTCCGGCAGCATTAATCACGGCGCTGCTGTCCTCCGACTGATTGCCTCCCATCCATCTTAGTTTGCCAAGCCCTCCAACAGGAGAAAGCCCTCGTGAAGATCTGATTAAAAATGTAAGTGACTCATAATAGAAGCATGTGCCTGGCCTTGGATTCGATACCCTGTGATAGTCATAAGCTGTGAGTGGGATTTATCCCCTCATCTTCAAATATCCATTCACCTGCTCACACAGACACTGGGCAGAACTCGGCGAGGGGACCTGCTGTGAAGAGGTGAGGTCTGGAGGAGAACTAGTGGATATCTGTGTGTGTGTGTGTGTGTGTGTGTGTGTGTGTGTGTGTGTGTGTGTGGCAGTCATTTGCAGCTGCAGACAGAAGGGGGAGTGACTTTGAGAGTGTCTGAGAGGCACATCCTGCCTGCAATTAAGGTGGAATCAGAGAGAGATCTGCGCTGCCTTGATAATGAGCCTCATCTGAATTATTAACTAGAGCTGTACCCCCCGGACCTGGACTCCCATCAGGCCTAGCTACACAACAACAAGAGCAGATGCACACACGCGCACACACACACACACACACACACACACACAAGTATATACACACAGAATCTTCAGATCCATACAAACCTCTATCAAACCCATTTCAGCGTGTGCAGGAACTCAAAAACTAATCCCATTTGCAGTAAAAATCAGGCCAACACATTACTTGAAGTGGTGCTCATAAGGCATTATAAGGCATCAAAAGCCCATTATAAATAAACACACTGAGTGCATGATGATTTATTAAAATTGGTGCATAGCATAATGAGTACAATATGCAGAAAGTTAGGGGACTGAATACTTTATGAAGCAACCGTGTCATTAATCACATTAAAATTTAGAGCGGTTTCAGATGCGTGATTACATTTTCTCTGATTCCAGCGGGATTTTAATCAGATCGGTGTTGTTATGAATTGATGGATCGGGATTGTCAGGATGACTGTTTCTCAAAAGCGATGCATAACTTCCAAGGTTATCTCAAGATGTTAACACAGCTTGCCTTTTTTTAAAAAAAAAACCCTCTGTTATGTATTAGAAATTTTGGATGCATGTTGTTTTTGACATTGATTTCCATTCATTTCCATACAGCATGGCAGTCAATCAGTGACTTTACTTTACATTACACATACTGGTTTGGCAAAATGTTTTGTTGTCATTTGTTGAGAAATTTGGAGAAATACTGTCTACTGCTCCGACACAGCCATTGTTTTCTATTTATATCCAAGTCAAATCAATCCAAAAACACTAAGAGGACCTAAAAACTCACTTATGTAGCATAATTAGTCAACTTCCAGGTGCGTTAAAGCGATACGTTTTATTCAGAAGTCAAAATCATTCCTATATTAGATGTGTTTAAATTGACTAAAACAAATGTAGCATTGATTATTCAATCAAATTCAAGTTTCGGAAAAGTGAGTCGGTGCTTGTTTCAGTCGGCCATTAATTTTTGCTGGTAATGCAACTGAAGCACAGATTGATCTGAAACCTCTGTAGTGCCTTGTCCACAACAATAATGTCACTTTGTAACTTCAAAAACAAACGCAGGCCTGAAGATCAGCGAGATGGATTGGATGACAATAACGTTCAAGAGTCTGCTGATAGATTTTCACATCATATGGAAAATAATGGGAAACAACTTTTGCCTGGAGCAGGAAACCAAATAAAACCATTTTCCCCAAAAAACTAACGGCATCATTTATAATATGACTATTTGTGATGTAAAGTAAATGCGGCTGTTAAAAATAAATGGAGACCAATGGCTGACTGACAGGTAAGACAAATCTACAAAAATGCATGTATGTTTTATTAAAAATGCATGTTACGTACAAATGTTAAGTAAAGATGATCTGGTGATGAGCATGAAAATTCCGTAAAGTGGGATCGTGATTCCCGCTTCAAACTGAGAGTAACAGTGTAAAAACATCCAGTTCTACATGTTGAGATAATCAAAGTTAAATGCTACGCAAGGAGTAACTGTAATGGATTACATAACTCTCGTCAGCATCAGCTGGTAGGTTTATTGTGTAGAGATGCATTGAAACCAATGGGTGCACAGAGCAGTCAACAAAGTGCAACCTCATTTCGTTTTTCGGTTTTAAGAATGTTCAGCTCTGATGTGAACTTCTGGATTTGTGAGGAGAACGAACTGTAGAGGGAGCAGAGCCTGTGATCTGGTCGTTCCGGGCCTGGTTAGCAGTGTAACCGTATTACGTGCTGACCTGTTCCTGAGTCACAGTCTGACAGCGAGGACAGACACTGGATGTTTTTCGAATAGCGATCTGCTCATCATCGGAGCCAGACGCCAGAACATTGTGAAGCCCTGAGGTCTGGTCGACAACGCGGAGGGAATGTGCACTGGGCCGACATTTTACGACACACCACCAGGCACCATTCCCAAGATCCGCCTGCCTGACTGACTGTTGTGTGTCTGGACTCGGTTTTCTCTCTGGAATTTCCGTCTGTAGAGTGTTTCTCAATATTTTATTCCAGCTGATTTATTCCAACTGATTGAAGTGTGAGGGCTGAGGGCGAGAATATTATGTTCTATTCCAACCACTATGACTCATTTAAGCAGTGAACACCCCGCCTCCACTGCCGGTGCATCCCTTGTTTACATCCCAGCCCTTCTCCAGATTGAAGTGATATCTGCCCGCGTTCTATTCTAATGCCTTCTGTAGCTCGGCATCAACTGACAAGGCAACCGATCCTCTCGGATCAAACTCTGCCCATCTCCGCATGGCCTCCTTTCTATTCAAGCCCTCAACGACTCAGCCCAACTGTTTTCTCTCCATTCACGGGACCGATCGGATGAGTTTTACCACAGTCTCAGATTCAGCAACCAACCCCCTTCGTCTTCCAAATTCCTCTTCCCATTCCCCGCCCCCGGTTAACCCAGCGCCAAGCCCGCCAACTCGAGAGCTGCCTCTCCTTCTGCTGGGCCTTTGTGATAATAACAATAACTGTGTAGCAGTGCAGAGGGCTTTCTGTTGAGCCAGCGCCAGGCCGGCTGGCACAGGGAACCCTCTAAGCCTGTTCTACCATCTCCAACCAATTCCCCTCTGTCTCGGCTGGCGCTGGAGCATCACAGGCATTAAGGCTGCTATCAATGTGCTCAGCAGCAGGGGCCACCGCCACCACTCACGCACTCGCTCTATCTTTTCTCTTACCGCCTCTCTCCCTCTCCCACTCAATTCTGAATCCAATTCAGAAAAGGTTTTATTGGCAGGACAAATAATACCTTGTTCTTCAAAATGTCTCCTTGCCTCTTCTCTCTTTTTTCCCCTCTCTCTCTCTGCCTCTCTCTCTCTGTCTCTGCGCTGTGCACCTTATTCTCCGTCTCTATCGCCAGCAAGTGGAATCTCAGCGGAACAAGGTGATGGCCATCAGCGTGGGCGGCAACACTTTACGTGAAGTGCATTGTGATGCATTACAAACAGATTAGAGGCATATTAGAGGTAAAGATCCACTTTTGCACACAGTAATCAGCGGCGTAAGGGAAGGTGAAGTCAAGCCGCCTGTTTTTAGGGCTGACACGTGGCTTCTGGAACTTTGCATGAATATTCGGCAATTTCTACGATGGCTTTGATAAAACAAAAGTGTTTGTTTTGATTTGTCATGTCTTCTCCTCGTAGGTTTGTGGGAGTAAATGAGCTCCTGCAACCAGTTATGACCAGTTAACTTTCAGGTTTCAAATCTTACGTTTTTCTCCATAACATTAAATATTCAAGAGCAAAAAAGCAGCAATAAAAGTTCAACCTTAAAAAAAATATCTTTAGATATCATCTGACATGACCTTTTTCCAGCCAAGCACCGCCCACTTCAAAACCATGAGAAGAGAACATGACAAATAAACTTCTACTTCTAAACTCTCCTGGTTAACTGACCAACTTAATAAATTCACCAAGCGCTGACAGTGTCTTGGAACTTGTTTCTCATTTAATTACTTACATTTACGCACCTGTCCATGAGCAGGAGTCCTGCACAGACCTAAAACACGAACATGACCCATACTCGAGGCTGCAGTTCCATATTCCATCCATTATAAACTGTTACTGTCCAGGATAATGAAAAAGTCACATTTTTATAGATGCAACACGGTCAGTCACTGCAGCTGTCAGTGAAAAACCTGATAATGATTCATAACCATCAGAAATCTCAATTTACCGCTCACTATAGAGTTAACTATTCTGGGTTTGCTCTGCAGGGAGCTGAGTGGTTTCAGACGTCTCTTTCCGTTTTCCCGGCTGGCTGTTTAGAATCTACACGGAGCACACATGATGCACAGGGACGCAGATGATTACCACATTTAAAGAGGCGGAGGCAGGATTTACTGTATGAATTCACATTCACATGAATTCCAACCTGCAACCTCAGGCGCTGGGGGCATGTTCGAGCCGAAGCAGGGTGTTCAGTCGGACCCGGGACTGAATTCTTTTCTGAAATTATAACTGATCCTCGTGTGTATTGCTGCTTGTTTGGCGTGTGCTCATTATATCACAGTCTGATTACAACAGTCGTACACCCACTGCGGGCCTTTAACGTGCTGCTCCGTGGAGCCTTCAGGAGGAGTCAGTGAGCTCCTACCTGCCTGCTCAATCTGTGCACAGCACAGCCCGCAGACAGGCCACAGCTCAGCACATCCATTCCCACGCAGAGCCACTTGTGAAATGAACATAACAGTGTGTGTGTGTGTGTGTGTGTGTGTGTGTGTGAGCGTGGACCCCCACATCACCGCCGCCAATGACCACCTACAGAAGTGAACTCACTTCATATGACCAAACACAGCCTCCCACCTCAGATGCAATAACAAACATGGCCCAAACACTTGACCGCAATTACTGAACCACAGTCGCAGAAATCCATACATAGTCATCATGGTAACCCTGTGTGTGTGTGTGTGTGTGTGTGTGTGAGACCACAATCAGAGAAATCCATACACTACCACTGGACAGGAGAACGTGTGTGAACGTGTGAAAGAAATTCGATACACCGCTGTAGCCTTAGCGCTTGACACTTAAACAAGTGACTGACACCTCAGCAGTGTGTGAGTACAGTAGGTGTGTGTGTGTGTGTGTGTGTGTGTGTGTGTGTGTGTGTGGTATTAGAGGAGAAGCTGCCGGCCCAGATGAAGACAAAGAGCCCAGCGGCTGAATTGAGCAGCAGCTCTCAGACAGGATTACACAACAGCTCTTAAAGACTGCTTTTAATAGCAAGACTCTGACTGGATCTTATTTCCCTCCCACTCACCCCATCCAACCATCCATCCATATACATCCCCACCCACCCACCACCACCCCTCCCTGAGTACGTGTTCAATCTAAGCACAAACATACAGGAATGTGTGAGAGTGTATACATGTTGTATGCGTGTGTGTGTTTGTCTGTGTGTGTGATTCTCTGCCTCCGTGTTTCAAATCTCATTAAAATTGCTGCCAACTGTTACAGTCCAACATGTGCGTGTGTGTGTGTGTGTGTCTCCCTCGCTCTCTCCTCTCTCTCCTTTTGTGTTGTTGAGGAGTGTTATTATGATTGAATCAAGTTGTTTTCGCCTCAACTTGGAGCCTCTCTCCACCAATCAGCTCCCACGGCCGGGCCGGCCAATCGGAGCCTCCAGGCAAAGCTGGAAGGGGAGCGGGTATCAAGCTGGGCATCCCCGCTCGCCACAAACAGTGACCCCGGGAATTAAGCCCCGCTTTAAATCCAATTTTAAACCCTGCCATACCATAAAGATTGGGCAGCGGTTGTTGCCGCTAAATCAAATGGTGATTTTATTGAGATTAATCTGTGTCTTAGTACTGCTCAATTGGAGGCTGGTTTGGAGCCAAATGAGATGTTGGTGCATCGTGGGGGGGGGAGCACTGGAAAAGCCTTGAGTGAGTGCGCGCAAGGGCCGAAAAGAAGGCAGACAATGGCAGGATATGATAACATGACAGGAGAGGCAGATAGAGGATTTTAGATCAAGTCAATGTCAAACACACAGATGGTGTGAAATGCCTGTTAATCCCACTGCGACTTGTGTTTCCACCTTCCTCCACACTTCTTCTACCTGTCGCCTGGCGGCGTCAGGAGAGGCAGAGCACGCAGGAAGGCGAACGGCAGGTTCAAAAAGCATTAAGGGAATATTAAAAGGGGCATTCTGCGGATTTTAGTTCACAAGGAGTGCTGCTCACCCGGGGAGAGCAAGTGTGTACATGTCTTCTGTGGACCCTGAGGAGGTTTAAAGTTTGGAAAAATAATAACCCCGGTGATGCCACAGTGATGTCATCAGGGGGTTTGTGTTGTCGTAGCTCAACTCGTTCTCGGGACTCAAAGTCAGGGGAGCTCTGCTGCTTCCATTTCTCCCCTCAGCGTATTGTGACTTGGCCGACTTGGTGCAAGTGAAATCA
The DNA here is from genome assembly GCA_008933995.1 of Datnioides undecimradiatus. Taxonomy (NCBI): domain Eukaryota; kingdom Metazoa; phylum Chordata; class Actinopteri; order Lobotiformes; family Datnioididae; genus Datnioides; species Datnioides undecimradiatus. Next base: position 533,310 of record WARS01000075.1, on the reverse strand, counting down.
CAAATCACAGGAGCGAGCCTTTAAGCACGTTTCCAGGACGCCTTTTGGATAGTCGCTGTAGCGAACGATGTGCGTCTCTCTCTCTCGGGCTCCTGAACAGAACGGTGGCGGTAAAGCAGCTCAAGCCTGCCGTCACTTTTAACAAGAAGGGGAGTTATTGAGGCTACTCCCCCCGTTCTGTCGGGGTTAACTGTGTGTATCCAGCATTTTAAAAATTCCCATTAGCTACGACATGACCCTTGTAGGGCCTTCGATGAAACTCCCACGACAGACATGCCACCGTAAAACACAAGAGGAGGCAAATTACAATTTCACATATATAGATTACTCATTTACTGTGTGTGCATGTGCATTACGTAACACCGCACAGTCTCTGATGTGTTCAGTGTAACGGTGGCTTCATATTTATCAGATGCAGGGGCACAGTTTACTCTTTTTCAATTAAACAGCAACTGGAAGTAGCCTGGCCGGGTCAGACGTTAGCCATTTTACTATAAGTTCCTGAAAATTCAAAACAGTGGAGAGCAGAAGCACAACTTAGTCAAACACAAAGGACAGTGTGGGGGGGAAGCTACAGCACAGGGCTGGGAAACAAAAGACTATTAATCCTCACGCAGAACGGGTGGTAAATTTAAGTAGATTACAGCAGGCAATCTATTAGATTAACCTCATATTAATTTGAATTTAAGGGATAATCTGGAGTTACATCTGTTTGCTGTGGCACCCCATGTCATCATCTCTTGTTATTGTCCGTTTAAACCCCCTCGCCTTGTGCCATGCTTTCGCACAGCCTGTGCGTAATTCAACGTGCGCGCACTGGGTAGCAGGGGGGCGGGGTGGCTCCAAACGGTTTATCCCGAGCACCCAACCGGCGGCATGGGTGACGCTCCAGATCGGACCGGAGGCTCACTTTGTCCCCCGCGTGACCCGATAATGCAGAGAAATGTGGGCTCGGAACTAGACGCTTTGCCGATGCGTCACAGCGGGTAACAGTCGGCCATCCAAAGGGAAGCGGAAAGAGGGGAGTTTGGCTCCGTGTTGCTACTCCTATATGCACAGGGTGCAATCCCTAAATACGATGAACCCAGTGAACCCGTATCCAACCATGCTCGCCGCCCCTTTCCACCACACACTGTAGTGCGGAGTGACACGGGGACACGCCACTGACATAAATTGCTGGAACCAGGGGTCAATTATGTGGCTTTCAAATATGCAGAAAAGGAGTTCTGCTGCAGACACAGACTGAGACTAAATATAGTGCAGCCTCTCCACTGAAACCTTCACCATGTGGTGTCAGAAAATGCTCTCATGTGGCCTACCTTCCATCCGGCTGAACTGTTGTTGTCGCCTTTATCCTTGAAATAAGGAACAAAGCGAACCATCCAGTCATAAATTTGGGACAGGGTGAGTCTCTTCTCCGGGGCGCTCTCGATGGCACGGGTAATGAGGTCTGCATAAGAGAGGTTTCCCCACGCGTTCCGCCGGGAGGACTTGGCTTTGCGCAACTGGCCGGCCACGTCGAGCGCAGCCCCGGACATGCAAGCAGGAGCGGCCACGACCGGGGCCGGGGCGCCGGCTGGATGTTTGATCTCCGCCGGTGCGCCGCCTTTTCTCTCGGCCCGGCATGCGGGCACGTTGTACTGCTCCACTTTGACCGATGCCAGGGCCAGACCTCGGCTCGCCTCTTCTCCCCCGGGGAAATCCTCCGGACACGGCAGCGGCCAGTTGCACGACCGCGACCGACTGTGAGGCTCAAATTCCGAATCGATATCAACCTGATGCGCATCCATGCCGCTGTTCTTCATCATCATCAGCATGATGATCTCCCGCGGAATAGATGTCAGAAGCGGGCAAGGTCACTATAACGAAAAGCTTGTCAATGTTGACGTCTGCCAGGGACTTCAAATGCCCAAACTGGTCCCTTCTACAAAAAGAAGAGAACAAAATGTGTATTGTCTCACACACAGAGATGATCAACCAGTATGAAAAAGCCGGCAGCGGTGTGGGGTATTATCATTCTCCTCAGTGCAACAATGTGGCATCACATCAGGACAGATGAAGGTGTATCCGAGGCATCAACAACAGTATCAGTCTCTCTTCCATGTTAAACACCGGCTGCGTGGCTGCATGCAGGACCAAGTGACGGTCGAACATCCATTGTGAACACCAGACACACTTGGAGAATGTCTCTGTGCTGGCTCCGGCTGCAGCAACAGTTGATCCCTTTGACAGATGCGGTCCAGCGCAGGTTGAACGGAACGCTCATCAAACTCCCCCAGATGAATCGACTTCGGGATTCTCTCCGGGCTCTGATCCCAGCTCCGCTGCCGTTTGCCTCTCCGCAGATTGCTTGGTGGCCGGCTTCGGCTCAAACTCACCGCGAGCGCAATTACTCCCTTAGAAATAGAAACAGGCTCTCATGAATCATTTATGCGAAGCCGCGAATTTCCAGACGAGAGAAAAAGCCCCCGTGGATTGGATTTGGAGCATCCTCTGTGTCTCCCCTGCACGCCACCAGACGCCTCCCTTGCTCTAGTAGATATTTCTACCTTTGTCTTTAGCTTTCTGTTCACATGTCACATGGGCACCGTCTCTCCGCCGACTGCTCTGCCTTTATACTACAAGTACGTGCGTCTCTGAAGGCTTCAAGCCACTTAACTGTAGCCTGGAATAAAGTGGAGTAAGTGCTGCTTCCATATAATTGGACGCCGCCTGGATCAAGTCACTCCCTCCAGAACAGGTTTCCAGAGGAGGAGGAGTGTGTGTTTGCGCGCGCGCGCGCGTGTGTGTGTGTGTGTGTGTGTGCGTGTGTGTGCGCGCGCGCGCGCGGGGTGGGGGGTGCGTGCCTGGTGGTGGGGGGGTTATTTCCAACAATGCATTTTCAAAAAAAATATGCAGGCAAATTCAGTCGCGTGCTCGCAGTTTATCATGTTTATAGCCCCCTTTTTTGCAATTAACGCGTGTTTTAATTCAATTACTGCTGATTAAAGATAAACGTTAACTTTTCTTTGTCTTTGAATAAACTAATTAGCAAAAGACTGTGGATCAAATCAATTAATGCAAGACTCCACAAAGAAACTGGTCACTTAATGTTTCAGTGTTTGAAATCCCTGCCTGACTAGGAACTCCAGAGGCAATAACCCATACTTCTTATTTGGAAATCCTTATGAAGGTTGCGCACGGTGCGTCTGCGTAGCGTAGATTAATGAGGCAGCCAGCTACACAGAATACAGCCTTGATTTATAGTGTTTATAATTCATAATGAATTTTGGCCAACATTTATGTATTTTCTAATATAGTAATCCATAAGTAAGACACCTGCAGCTGCGAATAACGAGGAGTAAATCCATGTTTAAGTCATTCGTATTTTCTCCCGGAGCCAGGATTTCACCAATACTGAGGTCATGAGATGCACCCACACCGACATGAGGAAGAGGCTGAATGTTATTTTTTTAATTACTTGCATTTTTGTCGTCATCGTTGTTGTTGTTGTTGTGTGCATTCTGTTTCAATGGCCTCTCCACGCTCACAACCCCAGGACAGAAAGGCTGAGGACCTTATTAGTTCAGCGCTTTGTTGGTCATATTCAGGCATAGTCAGTCAAAAAATACTGGATTTATAAAAAAAAAAGAATATTAGCCTTGTCCTTGTTTTACTGCCAAGAAAATATGTATTGGACCTTTTGTTTGGTTTGGTTTTATTATGTCCAGTGCAAACATGTTTTGATATCCTTAATTATAGAATTCTCTCTGCAACACCTGCGCGTTGAAACTTGAGCGTGCTAAAGCTTGGGAAGAGACTGTGTCTATGGTTGAGGTCTGGTTGGGGTTGAGAAACAGAAATACTTAGGTTGAGGTTGGGGGCAGATCGAGGTTACAGTTAGCATAAAGGCACCTTTAGCTGAGATCTGTCACGGGTCTCTTCTCCTGCATCAAAGTCAGACGTAACACCCTGACCATGCCCCAAAGCAGGGAGCAACCACAGTTCCTCCAGCCCAGTTCCGGAAATGGTTCCTAGTGTGCCTGAAAAAGTCCCTGCATTGGAAACGAGCTGAGTGACAGCTACAGCCCTGTTTCTCCCAGGATTAGGTTGATATCTTTCCACCAGCACCATCTTTATTTATTTATCATTTGTTGTTCCCTCTTTGTGATCTTACTTCTTGCTGGTGAAATCATCCAACCCGTCTCAACATGCACACAAACCACACTGAAATCAAACGATTAGCAAATGAGAGGCCTCCTCTGCGTTCGCCGGGGGTCGAAGAATCAAACTACCAACTCCCCCTCGCTGCTTTGTCGCACACCATCGCCTTCGGTGGGGCTCAGTCCATAAAGCGGCCTCCATCAATAGCTGCTCTGTGTCGCCAGCTCCTCTGGAAACCCCCAACACTGACACAGGCTGCCACTCTCTGACAGCCGGTTGTCAGTGACAACCATAACCTCAAATGCACCTAAATGGAATGCTTTCATGAGGACTAAATAGGCCTATCAACATGAAGAGAGCGAGCGATCAGCGTTTGTGTGTGTGTGTGTGTGTGTGTGTGTGTGTGTGTGTGTGTGTGAGCGTGCGTGTGTGTGTGTGAGCGTGCGTGTGTGTGTGTGTGTGAGCGTGCGTGTGTGTGTGTGAAGGAGAGAGGGCAGAAGAAAATGTGGAGAGAGATGCTGTAAATGGGAACAAACAGAGGGAAAATTCAAAACACATGGCTCTGCGGTTTCCAGAGGAGATTTTTATGCGCCGCAGAGAAGTTGTAACAGGGATGTGGTGTGACTCCTATCATATGGAATGAAAACACTGAAGAGCTGCCAGCAGGGTGGATATAGGGTGTTCAGCTGCGGCTTACAGCAGAGTCCTCGTCATCAGAGCTAGGTGATGTGCCGCGCGCAGCGTAAACATGAGAAACATGAGTCACACGGCTGGACACGACACGAGGCAGACGGAGAATTACACGGATTCACACAGGGGGAGTGGATTTGTCAAAGATACTGTATGCGTTTGAGCAAACAAGGAGACTGTATGAGAGGGGCCTGAACGCTGGACTCTTCCAAGAAACATCTTATTATATCTGTGTTTCACTTCCAGCAATTATTAGTCAGATTCGTTGACGCTGCCAAATGGATCTGTGTGAGATTCGTGTTTATCCATTGTACCTCTATTTTCTCAGCATCAGTTATTGATGATATGCGTATTGACTGTCACTGGCACCTCCCTCAAGCTGCGTCTTGTTATCCAAGCCGTCCCGTGCCCAAATAAGTGAAGGGTAAATTGTTTGCCGTGCCAAAAACCTGTTTACAAATGCTTTAGGATGATAGCAGTCTGTCGCGTTTAAAGGAACAGTGCAAGATTTTGGGACTTATGCTCCCACGCTAAAGTCAGATGACATTATCAATATCAGCTTTATCGCCTGGCATCTGATGCACACATACTGTAGCTGTAGGTAATGTTAGCCTAGCTTAGCACAAAGACTGAAAGTCTGCTGGCATCCTGCATCCAACATGGGAATAACATAAACAGCCTTTGAGGAGCACCAGAGCTGCATATTTACTAGTTGGGAGCTCTCCACCAGAAAGGAGACGAGCCTCCGTTGTTCCTTCAAACGCTTAAAACAACCTATGTTTATGTCCCCCCTGACACGCAGCTTCTTGTGGTTGCACAAATAATGAGTGACTGTAACATGGCATGACGTTGTCACAATGCCATAAATCGCAGGGAGGCATTCGGGGGGCAGATGGTTTGACGAACAAAGCGTCTTGACTTTGAACTATCTGAACAGTTGTTTTTGTTTTGACTGTGACCACAGTGGTCCCTGAGCCTTAACGAAGGTTCAGTCTCTTAAACTACCAAAACCAAATTGTCAAGCTGCACCGTTTATTAATTTTTGTTTAAACAATGAAACTAATGACCGCAGAATTTGAGATGGGTCACTCACGGCGCAAAACGCAAGAACGCAAAAAATGATCACCCAACTTTGCCGTTCCCCTCAGTTCTATAAAAGGATTCGCCATCTTTCAGCTCATTGTTTTGGTTTCGTGCCCTGTAATTTTGCTTTTTTGGCTCATTCTCACCCCTCACAACAAGCTCGTACCCATCTGCAGTCACTGTTTACAGAGAAAAGGCTCGGAAAAACACTGTACATCACCTGACCGGCACTAAACAGTAAGACAAATTAGCCATTAGATACAATCAGGGGTCCAGAAACACTGTTCCGAGTGAACATCAACGTTGCTCAATGTCAGCAAGGTTCTTGAATGCACCGGGATTTGCTGACACGTTCCGCACGATTAGCAAGTATAGGTCATTAATGTGTCCAATCACTGTTGTATTTATAGCCAACCCAAAATTTGGACCTTTCCCCAACTGGATATTCATTTCAATACAACAGTCACGGCTCACATGCTTCCATGTCAGTACATCCACTAGAGGGTAATTCACAGTTTAAGCCTGACAACATGGGAATATGACAGCGGAGGAAGTCGTAATGTTAGTTCAGTCTTGTCTCAGCCGTGCCAACACTTTGTCTCTGTGACCGGGCAAGGTCAGATCATGTAGACGCTCAGCATCTCCAAACTGTCCTCAAACATTTCCGCCATTTTAAAAATGTCTTTGTTGTGTCTCGTTTCAACTGTCGGCAACTACCGCCCCCACGATTTCCGGAGAAACCCTTCACAAATACGAAGGCAGGGTAGGAGCACAGGGTTCCGTTCGTGTCCGTATTTAAAGTAGAGCATAAATGGGCCTTAATGCAGCTTTAACCCTAGAGGTGACGGATCAGTAAACATTATTGTGGGTTGTTTTGTAAGGCGCTGATGCGACCTACTTTGTCATTTAGGTATGGAGACTTGTTGTGAAATGCATAAACCACAACGTCTTGTTTTTACATTTCTGTCTCTACATTGCATGAGAAGGGAAGCGGCGGAGTTGCTGGGAGGAATACTTGTACACTTTTCGACAGAGTTAAGCTAGCCGTGTCCTCCTGTGCTAAAGTTAGAGCGAGCACGTCCCAGACCACGCTGGGACCGGACGCAGAGACATGAAATTTACACTGACCTTCAGAATTACAAAAAGTTGGACTGTCGGTCTGTTCCTTTAAATTCATGGTAAATTTATGAAAAGCGTTTTATCAACGGTCTAAGGTCACTCCTTTCTGGGAAACTAATTGATTTTACTGTTGTCTTGGATTTCGTTTGTATCAGGCCGATCACCAACTGGGACTCAAGGTTTACCCTCCTTTTTAACACTACACTGCTAACTATTCCAAGGCTCTGCACACCTTAGAGTGAACACTAATTGCCTCTTCTCCACGGGTCTTCCTCCTGAATTTCCATGCCTTATCCAGTGAGACAGTCAGTCAACCTGCAGGATTATTGATGTGTTTACTGGCGGAGGGGGATGCCACTCCCTGCCTTGGGAAACCCTGAGGCTTTCAACTGTTGAGTAACACTGACTGCTGCCACCGACGCCTCCAATCAGGGAGGTTGGGATGTGCTCTCCGGCACTCATAATGAGACAAAACAGAGAGAGGGGTGGTTGCACCATGAGTTTTTTGACTCACCTGTTTCACTACGAACGTAATCGTAGAGCAGAGTCTTAACCCTTGGGTGTCTTCATGCCGAGCCAAAATCTGTCAAGGTGTTCGAACTTCAAGGTTCCTGAACCAGAAGCTCATCTGGAACCATCCTTTAAATCAGTATTTGGCTGAGTGCTGGGAAAACACAAAATCAATGTATTACTTTATTAAACTTAGAATACATAAAATATCCACATCAACCTGTCTGAAAATGATCGAACCTATGTCATATATTGTGTTGAGCTGTGTCATTACATTATGTCAAATGTTCAAATCCACAGAAATGTGTAACTTTCATCTAGATGTCAGTTGGTTTCACTTGGTCGCTGTCATTGGCGTCACCTTGGTTGTGGTTAAAAGTTATTAACTGACCTCATTTTAGGTTCAAGACATGTTTTTATGACACTCTTTTCTAGATCTTGGCTGTTTTCAACTATATTAGAACCAAATAAAGGACTTCAGTCATTGGACGTCTGAATGTACTTGTTAGTTTTTATCATACTTAGTTACTTTCTGGGCGGTTTTTTTGTCAAGTATTGGTTGGCTAAAAGTTTACTAAAACCCATTTTGATTTCAGTATTGCTTTACTAAAGATTTCATCTTCTCATTATCGAAGGAGTGTTTCCCAGATATGACTTAACCTACTTGACCTTGACATCCCCATGCATATAACCAACACATGAAAAAATGATCAGCACATGTGCATGTACATGTGAGCACACAGAGTCCAGTGTACTAATGATATGCACTGGATGTACTACAAAATGCAATGTGAAACTGATAATGAAATGTATTTTGCAGTGTGCGAGGCAAAGCTCAGCCGGTTTCCTAAATGCAAGCCGCTGCTACTGTGCAGCATTCCCTTATACTCTAAAATAAGATAAGTTATAAAAGTGGATTGTCATGTCCGGAGGAGGAAGTTTGGCTGTAAATCACCTCTGTACTGTATTTCCCTTCATCAAACTGGCCTCCACCGGAGGCTGGGTTCCGTTGCCCACTCGCCTGGCTCCATTTCTTGTGTCCATTCCAGTGCAACTCCCCGCCAGTATTCCCAGCTGCCCCCACATACACCCCCAATACAGCTTGCCCTCTACTCTTTTTTTGTCAATGAAATAAGTGAGAGATCTGTTTCATTTGTGCCACACTGGGAACGGGGAACACTAGGGGTAGGACCCAGTGGCGGACACAGGACTCAGGGTTTGCAATTCAAAAAGGGTTTCTGAAACAAACAAAACACGAGGCTTACTGGGGGTTGATGCAGGCAGAAACTCCAAAGGAAATCCAAAAAACAGGAAACACTGATCAATCCATGCAGACACGAGGCACATATAAGGTAACAGTCCAACACCAGGGAGAGACAAACAGTACACAGACAGGAGAGAGGAGGCGAAGGAGACACAGGTGAAACCAACCAACAGACGAAACACAGGTGAAACGACGCAGGAGGGAACAGGAAACAGGCCGACAGAGACACAAGAGGAGAAACTCTACAAAATAAAACAGGAAATGATCAAAATCAGAACTAAACCATGACCTTTTTTAGTTGCATTTCAATCTCGTCTTTTAATGTCAAATACATTGTCTGTTGATGTACCCTCACGTCATCATCTCATCTTAGCTGTTACGTATGCAGTGCTCAGCAGTCATAGAGCAACATTAGCATTCAGTTTGTGTTGCGCTCCTTAGCAAATGCCCCACATTCAGCGCCCTTTAGCCTCTGTTTTGGTCTCAATAACCTGGCTCTTTAGCCACTAAATGCTTCACCGTGTTGAGCTGCTAACTTTGCCTGCCTGCTGTTCAATGCTGTGGGTTTAAACCGCATGCTGCTCCTCAAAACAAGGTCCGTGAGGAAGTGTGACCAAAAACCGTAAAGATATAAAACCAAAACACTGGAGCTAAAACGCTAAAAAGCTCCACACCCAGTGCGGTGGGAGAGTGCCACACTGGGTGATCATTTTCTGGATTACAGGGAGTGACACACCCCTAGCCCCCCACCCACCTTCACATTACACATTGTCCTCTCATCCATAGTTATTATAAAGTCTTAAGAATGAATACAAGCACTAATGAGCCCTTACAAAGGCTAATGCAACTAAAACATGCTGCTTTTTAATTCCAAGAAGACTATAGCAGCTTCAGTTATTAATTAGCACATGTTCAACCACAGAACTAATGAAGGACTAATGAGTGATGTATTTTTTTTTACATTTTTATGATAAAATGAGGGCTGCATAGAGTTTGGCACCCAGCTGGTGATCACTGAGTTAGGTTATAGACCAGCTTTGGCTGAGTCAGTGACTCAACTTTCGGCGCTCAGCCTTAAACAACCTCCCGTCTTTTTTTCTCAACACCAGTCTCTAATCCCTCCCCCAAGCCCTCCTTTTTCTTTACAACCAACCCCAGTTACATAAGACTGCCGAAACTGTTGTTTTCAAGCGGGACTCACTGCCGTGTGCGGAAACTGTGGGAGCAAAGGGGTTGGGCATCTCAGCCTGTACACTGCCAATGGCCATCCCAGGAATGCATCCTCTCTGTGGGTCTGGGCCACAGCCAACCATGTGGCCTCCCAATGTCACCGAGGCGCTGAGACAGAAAGGAGAAGAAGCGCATTTTGAGGGGTTTTTTTTATTTTTCTCCCAAAAAACAAAAGGCTGCATTTTGCTTCCTGGCGGTACATGTTGAGGTCGTCTAATACGCCGCACGTGTGTACCTTCTTCTGCCTCTTCTGGGTGAAAAACCTCAGCATTGTGTTGCTCTTGCCTCCCTCTCAGCCCTTTGATGAATACAAATACAGTTTTAGTAATATTTAAAGAATCCCCCTCAAGCAATGTTGAATGGTGAAAGGGTTCAGGCAGACGCAGTGACAGACTTCTCTCCACCGTACCTGACATAAAGAGGTTTAGCTAACACTACCCGACACCTACTGTTAATCCTATTTCAAATTGCACTCTCAACCATGAAATCCACTCACAAGAGAGAGAAAAAAATACACAGTGATGCAGTGCAGAGGTGTTACAAAGATAATCTTTCCCCTGCCACTTTTCCCCACTGGCTTTAAAGCAACAAAAGCAAGCAGGTACAATTAAAGCATGGGTAGGTCCTCCGAGCAAAACAAAAAATACAAAAAGGTAGAGGGAGAGGGAAAGGTTAGGGTTTTGTGAAATGAGGTTATATGAGAAATAAAAAAGGGGAATGGTATCACGCTGTGTCGGCGGGCGGTGCCAGACATATGGCAGACATTGGTGGTAACCACGCTGCAAGGTTTTTTGCCAAAGCTTGATTTGACCCAGTCCTGTAAAGCTTCCTGATGGTGGTTGCAGAAAGTTAATCACATGAACTCTTCCAGGCCTTGCGGTCTGCTAACCCAGCACTGATCCCAGAACTCAGGCACGGGTCTGGACGGCCACTCTTCAGCAGCAACATGGCCTCAGCACGACCGTCACAGCCGAGGGTTCACAGAGAGGAGCAACAAGAACAAAACTCTGGCTCCGGCAGCGAGTCCTCCAACCCAAATGACACATCGGGCTGAGGCTCAAAGCTCATTCTTGACCTTGGAGATGGGGGTTGGGAAAACAACCTCGCCATTTAGTAGCTGCTCTGGAGCTTTTGATCACATCACATGATCTTCATTAGCAGATGGAGTTTGTCCTGTTTTTATGGAACTGCGGTTGTCCAAATGAGATTTTTTTTTTATTTTTTTCAACAACTTCCTGTCCATGTTGGCAAAAGCTGCAGTTCAAAGTATATTCTTGACTCTGGTCATGTCATAGTGATGTCACCAGGGTTATCGGGGCTTGGTCCCTTAAACAAAGCCTTTTACTCTTCTGTTTTTCAATATGTTTCTTATTTTTATGAAAGTGTAATGGCAAATTGCAAACAGGATCCACTTAACGGTTTGGTTAAAGAGTGCTGAGAGTGCCGCAGCCAATCAAAAGTTTGGATAATTGATGAATCGTGACCTTTCAGACAGAAACGTCACACATTCGCTGGTTTTCTTTGTCACATATGATTGTACATGTCTTTCTTAGCATTTATAGACTAAATGAATAATATCAAAAGCAGTCAGCTCTACGAAAAACCCTTCAGTCATGATTGGCAGGTGGTTCAGTAAAGGCTGATTTTTAGGATGCTCACTGCAGCCCGTTTTTTATTTTCAGTTCTTTAAATAAGGGGTTAAGAATAAAGATCCCAAACTTCTGGTCCAGCACTCATGACCTGGAGAATTTTCAGGTCAAGAAACTGCACAATTTAGTGTTTTTACTCGGTTCTTCTTCTTGTTAATTCATGGCAAGGGTGCACAAGCTTCTGAAACTACATAACACCATGAAAAAGTCAAGAGTTGGACAGTGACTACTCTTAACTTTTAAATAGAAGTCCAGCATTAGCCTCTGCAGTTGCTCCTCGTGCACAACTTCCAAACTTCTGTCTAAAGATATGAAAAACTAAGTGAGGACAACATTTGGTGAGGATTGCAGCCAGTGAGGGGGCTGCGGGCTGACAGGAGGCTGTAAAGGAAGGCTGCAGACAGTACAGGAGGCCGGCTGTGACAGGGGATGGCAGGGTGGGTGTCACCAGGTACGATTCCCCCTGTCTCAGTGTATCTCAGGAGTTTCGCCTGGCTGATCAGGGACGACAGGACCGCTGCTCCCAACCTTCAGTCAGCTGTCACACGAGGTCACTGCGGAAGACAAAGTATGCAAGTCACATACTATACAGGCCAGACACACGTCGGCTACATGCGTCCCCGTCCATTGTGCGCTGGTGCCGCATGACACCGCCTGTTTGTTTCGGCCCGGTAACAGGCTGGCGTGGGCCGACAGGAAATGATGTGGTGCTGAATTTAATTTCTCTATAATTTCTATTATCTTGGCGGTCACGGGTTAACACTGGGGAGTGAGAGCGGAGGAATAAAAACACAACAACTTGGATTAGAGGGAAAAAAAATGAGGGAGTTCAGAGGGTCGTATATCATTAAGCAATTGAGAAAGTTAATTAGGCAGCTCTGATAATTATTGCCATGGCAACCTGAGCGCACTCATGCAGATTTGATTAACGAGGTGCCATTTATCTGTACCGGCTAGACGGCAGGGCCTGTGCAGAGCTTGAGAGACCCCTAAAGGTGGAAGCTATGTAATGTATTCTACATTCACAGCTGCAATGTACACACTGTCTTTAGTCTGATGCATCCAAAATACAGAGTGCTGGAAGGAAAATCAAACAATATAGCACAGCTTATTGCATAACTCATATATGAGAGAAGTCTGAGGTGAAACAAAGCTTTTGTTTTCTGTTTGCTGACGCAGAGTCGGAAAAGCGAGGCGGCTGAGAGGCTTCCCATGAAAACAAATGGCATTTCTATATCTATAAACGACCGACAACGGCATATGGTATTGCAAAATGAATCTGTGTGTAAAGACAGAATGTGATTTACTTCCAGAGGAGCGTGGAGTGATGGAGACACAGTGGCTGTTTGTGGATTACAGCACCCATGTTGCCCTCTGGTGGAAAAACAGCATCATTTGAAGCGTGCGCGCCGTGCTGCTCAACGGGCGCCTGGAGTCTTGTTTCGCAGCAGGCAGCACACTGTCAGGCGCGGAGTCACTTCATTATGTGGTGGGGACAATTATTAATGGCTGTAAAGGAAGAGCACAGTGCAGCAGTTACGTGAAAAAGAAAGCAATAAAAATAAAAAATAAAAAAGACACATTCCAAAACACAAGCCGAGCCGTTTCAAAAGCAATGCCTGTCAGCAATCAGCACGCAATTCAAAAAGAGAGAACAGATAGGTGCTTGGAATCTTCAGAGAGTATCTTCATCCACATGGGGAGAAAATGACACATTTAGCATGTGCTAGAGACATGCTATCAAAATCAGTTTGCAAAAAAAAAAAATCACTTAATTAGCACTCTCAAGGTTTGTTTTTTTTTCTCCTTAGCCATAGATGGGACCATTAGCAGCGCGCAGACAAAAGTGAATACATGAAAGTAAAGTAAGCTCAGTGGGAGATTTCTCCAGGGACCTGCTAATCCTCCTCCACATCATTTCACACACAGCCAAGTGAGAGGTATGGATTACAGTTTATTATCCAAATATCAAGCGCAGATGAATTCTAATAACAGTCATATCAATTAAAGCCCTCTCACTCAAGCGTTTCATAAATATCTGACAATGGTACTTGCTCAGAAAGCCACTGGTATAAAAATAGAAAAATAAAGAGAGAGGAAAAAAATAACATTGATTTTACTGTCACAAATCCCGGGTTCTGTATCCAGTCCCTTTGAAGTCAGTCTTCACCCGCGGTTCATAGCCTTGTCACAGTCTATTACAGGTACGTCTGCTATCCTCTTCCCAGCTTCTGACATTTCATTCCTATTTTTGTGAGTAAATCAGCCGCTGACCAAATATAATTCACACAAAGGACGATTCGCGCACGAGGTGTTCGGGAAAACACGTGAGGCGGAGAGGAACATGGGAACTTTTGAGACGACGGCTAAAACTGACGGTAGAGTAGCGAGTACGGTGCGTGCGATGTGTCCGTCAGAGGATAGCGGCCTATCGTGGGCATATTACAGTGTCATCGAATCAGTGATATGAAATTCAAATACTTTATCTGCATGGCTCCAGCTTATCTCAGGACACTTTACATTTAGAGCATTTGAATTAATTACCAAAACATAATTACCAAACAATATCTGCGTATGTTTCCAATTGTGTTGGGGTTTTTCCTGTATTTGCTGCATAAAGAAGTGGTTGTGTCAATATATTGGTATGTATGAATAATATACATAATAAATATATATTTAATTAAAATATATTCAATAATAAAGATATTGTTTTAAGAAAGCAGCCTTGTCAGTACCTTTGCAGAGTTAAATCAGTGCACATTCCACACAGAAAAGGCCTATTTTTCAGTATCGGTCTCTAAAATCCTCCATTGGTCGAGCTGTGGCGCTACTGCAAATCCAGCTCACTGTCAGTCGAAGCAGTGTTTTTTAAATGAGGGTTCACGTACCTGGAGGGGTACTTTTGTAAAATATCATAACTGCTATAATATTTATATGTTCAATAAAAAGTGTAAATGTCACCAAGAGGGAAGAAAGTCCATATGCAACAACAAGATGCAGTTGAGGAGAGCCACAGTGCCATCTTATTATTTTTCTTTTGCATTATGACAAAAAAGTGTTTTGCCATTAATTTAGTGATAGATTCTAAAAATTCGAAATGTAGCGTTTAAGTGTTTTTCAGTTACGAGGTGAAGGTGCATCGTGTATTTATAAAGCCAGTGATCAAGGGTCTTAAAATAAATTTTAAAGTTTTGTTTGAGAACCACGGAGTCTCAGGTTAAGCAGGAGTTGAGAAAGGAGGAGAACTCTCAAGAAGATTACACAAATTAAAAGCAAATTGTTTTCCTCCTTTGCTCAGTTCATCATACTATCAAGGCCGCAGCTAACGTTGACAGTATTTGCCCTCACCTTGCAGGAGAGGAGCACTTCATTACAGATCTCCATGCATTCATGTCTGGAGTCATCATAAAGGTCCACTGCTCAAATGATAAATTATAAACATATTACCAGTCGTATGAGAAAAAGAAAAGATGCAGTAGTGTAAAAGTTGGTATGTGTGACGTGAACTCCGCAGTGTCCTTCAGCTGTACGAAACTTTTTAGCTGCAAAGCCTGCTCCAACAAGCTATTTACTACCTATTTGACATTAGCCACACGTAAATCTGATGGCGATGTTATCTAAAAGATGGTCTTACCGAAATTGACAAAACAAGGAAGGCTTACATTGAAAAGGTAAAGGGCAGGTATACTCAAAAATCCATAGCAGGTGATTGGATGAACCATCTGTCTATCGTGGCCTATCACGGGCTAACTTCAACCAATCAGATCAGCTGGGTTCTTGGTTCACCTGATCTTGTGTGATGTTGTGACTCCACCCACATGCTTGCAGGTTTAGTATGGAGATTGAAAGTTGTGGCTTTCGAACAGCTGATCTTAGATTGTGCGTCTGGACTCCACGCATCATCTGACAATCCTCTTCATGAGCACTGAAGGTGGAGCGTTCATCCTTGGCCAGGTGTCTTTGCCATATTTTGCATGGTTCACTCAGAATCTCAGTGGCATGGTGAGGGAGCAGTTGAGGCAACCCTCCCTCCATGGTGCAGCAACCTGAGCTACAGTGTGCTGATCAGTCCCTCCCTTCAGACTGGTGGGAGGAAAGTCCCCATACAGAACTCCACTGACTGGCAAGCTTTGCATCCTACATGCAGCTCTAGGCCTGTAGGCCCAGTGAGCCCTCCATCTTCATGCTAGACAAACAACAGCCTGACAGCAACATGTGGGCAAAATGATAATAAGATACATCAATAAAATATGTCCAGCACATGGAGAGGAGATGGATGTAATGACCCAAATGTGCAATCTAAAGAAAAGTTCTGATTGCCATTAGACAATCCCCTCAGACCACTAATAGTTTCCCAAGGGCATTAACTAATTCAATAATTAATTAGATATTGCCCTAATGCCTGAATGACTCTGAGTGACATTAAATGACAATAAAGTCATTTAGTGAGTGGAAACTAATGCTGCAGGCTATTTGGATCACTACTTCAAGCCAGTTCACCCTGCGGCGGTATCAGGTGTCAAAAGCAACATTTCCAGAAACAAATACAATCATAATACAGGATCATTCAAAAAGATGATGAAATCACATCAATAGTCTACACACATTTTTGGGACAGTGCTGCAGTTTGTGAACATTGGTCTTAAGAGGCTTTTCCTGCAGCAGCTGTGAGAATGTAATCGTGAGCATCTTTCAGAGTGGACTAAATAAACACCCAACACAAACTAGCTTGTGTTTTAATGTTACGGACACGATCTGGGTTCAGTCCCGGGTCAGTGACTCAGCAGGAGTTGCGGGATAGTTATTTATTAGTTCCGTAACCACAACACTCGGGTGGACCCATGGATTTGGACACTTGTCTGGATGTTGGCGCGTGAACAGGGAGTCGGGCAATCTTATTTCAATGCACTATGTGATAAAATAATATTCAGGTCATCCCGAAAGCCTGCAATTTTGAATTGTGAAAAACCAAACTGATTGTTCTCAGTTGTTGGACTTTAGATTTTGCTTTCTTGGGCTAACTCCTTTTGTCTAAAATGAAAACCAGCACAAGCCATGAATTATTAATGTCCTTACAGCTGTCAATCTTCTGCTCCGTCAGATCCCAAGAAATGCGTTTGTTTTTTTTTCTTTTACAAATGCGTCTGGAGTTTGGAGCTGCTCGCGTTCAGGAGTGTTTGCAAAGAAAAGAAGGATTCCTCTTTGAATCCAGACTTTTTTAACACCCCGCTGAGAACCAACAGCGGCAAACAAAGATTGAATCTGCACACGTCTATCTCCGTCTCCTCTTCAGGCAATCCCAGCAGGCCTTTCAGCTCTTCATCCTCCCCTGCCTTCAGCTCCCCTGGTGTGGTGCTGCTTTGGGTCTGGGGTTTTTTCCCTAAAAATGTGGCCCAATGTAAATGCCCTGAATAACACGGTGGAGTCCATAAGAACCTGCCGGAGCCTGAGTGGCTACAGACATTATTGTCCCAGGCAACTCCAATGTGCTGAAGAAGAGACACCAGGTCTGACATGATATTAAAAATCTCCAGTATGTATTTCCACTATTATCTTCCCTTTCACTTCTTAAGATCATCGTTGTGTCTTAATAGTTTGCAGCGTTACTGTTCAATCTTACTGCCCGATTTCCAGCAGCAGGCAGCTGTTTAAAGCAAAAAAGCTCAGATCTGCCCACACCAAGCAGCAAACCGACAAAGCAACCGAGCACGTAGCAGCTAAAAAGCCAGATATTTCCCTTTGGAGTCAATGGAGACCCAAACAAAGGGAGAAGCTTTAGCTTTAAAGTATACAGAAAGAACAGGATAGTAAACAGGAAGTACAAAGGAATCTGTCTGCGTGTATATTTGATGCTAAAAAGTGTCCCTGAAGTTGCACTTCCTGATTTTTTTTTGGGTCATTTGAACTGAAAGTGCACAAAGTGGTTTGTTTCCTCTTTTACAACGCCTCTGTTGTCTTTCTGCCAGAGGTGATCATTCTCTGTGCACAAGCAACACCTTTCACACATGACACAGAGTCATTTAATCCATCGTGAATATAATAATAGATTTAGTTTGGCTTTAAATCAAAGCTTACAGTTTGGATTTGAAAAAGTGTTCTCCAAATATCCTTATAAGCTAGCACAGCCATTGTATCATATTACATCTTTGATTTTCTGTTCATATGCGTCTTCATGTTGATTTATCTTTTTGTGACAGATTTGACTGAAGATCATCTTCAGATTTCGACAGTAAACCAGGGTGGAGCAGAGCGCTTCTTTTCATCAGTTATCAGCTTCTGCAGGATGACACACGCATGTAAAAACATGTCAGAACCAGTCAGGCTGCTCCGCTTTCAGCAGCGCGAAGCTTTGCACCTTGCTCACTTCTTTCTGGTATGACTGTGGCGTAAGAAACAATGCATTTCCACAACATGCGCACCAATAGATTGGATTTGTTGATGTGGACATAACACACGCATAAACAGTGTCTTTTATGCATGTCTTATTTTAATAAGAAATTCAATCCACAAAGAATGTGTAAAGCCTCAGGCGTCGCACACAGTGATAAAACCCACTGAGAATTCACAAAATGACTCCACAGTTCCCCTTAGCTCTACAAAACACTTTAGCTTCTTTCAGCTCATTGTTTTGATTTCATGGCTCCCAACTTTGTGGTTTTGGTTCCCTCTAATCAATCCTGAGGTAAACTAGTGATGGCTTGTTTGAAAAAGGGTCTGACTGAACCACGGTACAAACATTTAGAGATTAACTAGTGAACTTAGTGAAGCATTTAGCAGCTACAGAACCTGATCATATTCTCAGGAGTTGCTGGAAGCCAGATGAGACAGTAGAAACATAACTCCAAATGAATGCTAATGTTGCTCTGTGTTAGCTGAATTTGGAATTAACAACACTCTTAGATGGTAACATATCAGTGTTACCACCAGAGGAATTGTGGGTATTATTTCAGGTTCTGCTGGCATGAAAAAGCCTCTCGTAGGATTGTTGTCTGAGGTAAAAACTGTCAATGAAGTATTTTTTAGACTGTTACTGTTGATGGTTTGGCCTTGAGAATGCACCCAGCACACGTCCCGCCTCTGCTGAGGTCAGGTTGCTCAGTTCTGAGGTCAGTTAGGTCACAGCACACTTTGATGAACGGAAGATAAATGAGCTCACCTCCACTGGCCTGTCTCCTTTCATCCCATCCAGGTGAGGTCCTGGAGGAGGTTACCCTGCCTTGGTAACAACACTCGTGTTTTCATTTGCAATCCCAAGTCGATTCACAGCTTATTAACATATACATCTTGAATTCAGGAAAGATGTGACGTTTTGGTTTGTGGCTGATGAATTATAAACACACACAGCAAATATTCAGTCTGTGTTTAAATACAGCCTGCAAGGCATACATATTGTTGCACTCATTTGTCCACATAAAGTTGTTTAAGGGATGAAAAATCAATGGAAATGTAATCTGCTGATTAGATTTTGATATTTAATGTAAAAGGTATAGATGTTGGCCTTGTTGGGATGGTGGGTCAAGAAAATCCATGGCAAATGTCATGGACATTGGACCATCACGTTCATGAAATACCTTTGTTAGGAGCCAAAGTGCTGCCTCCAGGAATTTATGACCTGCAGTGGGTCACCAAAGTCATCAGGAGCCATTCTCTGGAGACCATGAACCCCAACACAAAGCAATCTTGGAGGTGGTTGTCAAGATCTTTCTACAAAAGAACAACAGATCTGAACATTACAACCCATAATGGCTCAGAGTTCTTCAAAGGTGCCTGTCCAGATATCACCACCAAAAAGTGGCTTTGAGGTGCTGCTGGCGATCAGACGAGCACTGGTTTAGGTGCATACTGGAGGCTAGATAATGCCAACAAACTGACACTGGCTGCTGTACAAACTGTTACAGCTGCTCTTTTCTAGGTGAAGTAGCAGATGGCTGGGTAAGCTTTTCTCATGTCACTGGAGTACAAGCAAATGACAGTACTTCCTGTTTAGACCAGAGGATGCACAAAAATAACAGAGAACCACGGTGATCTCAGATCGGTTTCTTGAAGAGCAGTTTTGAAGCTCGTTGTGGTTGGTTTCCCTGTTGTCATAATGGCGTTGCCTGATTCTGTGTGATTTCTGATCGTGTGAAAATGAGCAGGAAGGTTGAAGGTTGGTTGGAGCTGAGGTGGGCAGCTGTTGCAGCAGAGCTATACTACACTGCTCTGAGGTGTCTACTGGGGGAAAATTCCACACAACCTGAACCTGAACTGTGCTGGATGGCGGTTTGGTTCTCCATCATGACACAGCATGTAGAAACCCCAATGAGGGTCGGACGGATGTTGTGTTCCTTGTCCTACTTGCTGGATTTGGGACATAGTTGTTGGAGCTGTCTGAAAACATTTTTAATTGCACTTGTATAAAAACTCAGCACATACACCTTCTCACAAACATGGAAATAATGTTTTGGTACCAGGCTTTCCATATTTTTAAATCCTGCTGGACTGACTCAGTTTTGGAGGCACCTTCAAGTGGCCATCAGAGGAACTGCAGTTTCTGTCACATCCATGTTGGCTTCATTCCCAAAACAAGAATGCTTTCTCTTGATTCAACCACATATTTGGTAACCTAATTAAAACCTCAAGAGCTCGATCCTGCTCCTCACCTATCGCACTATTCCTGTGAACTGCCCGGACTGGTTCATCACAGGCAGCCGGGCCTTGCTCCAATGATACGTAATAGTCAGTTTTACTTGCATAATCATTTCGCACACAAACACACTGAGCCACACCCGTGAGCGCAATACCACACGTGGGAGTGCTTGGTGTGGAGTTGTATGTCCTCAGGCCATGGAGCAGCTTTGCCCTCCACCTTTCAGTTAGTCCAACGAAACAAAATATCTCTGCATTAAACTCCCTGCAGAGTTTACATGAGCCAGTTCTGAAGGTCTTCAACTGTAGACCAGAACACTTTAGAAAGAACACAAAGCCCATCACATGTGACAGAAGTCCCTCTGGACCAATCAATAACATAAATTTCACAATAGTTTGACCTGTGTTGTAACTCCTCTGTCATCTGTGACAGAAACTAAATGCAGGATGATGCATAGCTGCCAATATGGCTGACTGAGATCATTAGGCTCCAGTCCCAGCTTAGACATTTGTAAATGACCAAGTGTTTATATAAATTAACCCTGCAGGTCGCCATGACAGAGTCTTTCATCTTTTCAAACCTGACTGCCATAACTGATGAACTCGACGGCCTACTGTTGGGATTCCAAAACTTGTGAGTGCTCGGTTCTGTCTGCGGTTCATTTTCATGACCTATATATTTTCATTTTACTCAATTCAGGTCTCCGGAGACAGTCAAGCAAGTTACACAAACAGCTCATGCAAACAAAGTCAGAAAACACACTCAGTTGCAGACTCTTGAAACCACTGACCGTCTTGTGTGCGCTTTGTCAACTGCCACACTCAGGACAACACTAAGCTGAGAAGCAATAATGATTAAAAAACTGCTTTTCCTTTGACGGATTGTTTGTTCTTTGCTGGGAAATTCTCTTAAACCATTTAAAATATTTTAAATTGTACAAATTAGAAGGTCTTTTGGCAAATGCTGAAAATAGTCTTGAAATATTTTTTAATTCTTCACGTTCATCAGTCATGACATCAGGGCACCCACAAATTTAGCACACAAAGAAATTAGAAACATAAAATACAATGAAAGATAAAGAAGCCCGAGCTTTACATCAGTGCACTAACTCTTCACGGAAAATGATACAACCCCCAAAACTGTTCCAACAACTTTAGACTAATAGACAAAGCAATTAGCTCAATGCTAATACTTAATAAATACCTTAATTCAACCAAAACAATAATGACCCATGTGAGCCTAAAAATGTGGGTAGTTTGAATCTCCCGATCAGCTGTAATTCAGGACTGTGATGCCTCCAGTCAGCCTGCTAATGTTCTGTTGACTTGAAATGATGCTCATCAATGGTGGAGAAGACATGGCCTTCATTTACCAGAAACTCCAAAGAAGATCTGTATAAAAAGACAAAATAATATTTAAGTCTAGAGCATGTGTGATTGTACTAATGATGGGATATTGCGAGCAGCCAATCGTCACCCAAAATGTGCTAGAACAAGTATATGCTATTTATTTATTATTATTTCAAGTTTTGTCATTACTGCACACAAAAAGGTTCATTAGTGCAGATTTTTTTATAATAAATTTGATCACTTGCTTGTTTTATCACAAAATATTACCACATACAGGCATTCAAAAGACTCTGATGATCAACATGAAGCTGGAAGGTTACCACTGTGCCTCTGTGGGTTGCACTACCTGCATATGGACACACCCGTGACACTTTGCTTTACAAGAGGAGTTTCGTTTTTCATCACGGCAGCCGCAATGGGAACAGCTTTAAATCTTAAATATAATAACTAGAAGGCAGGAAAAATTGGGTGACCTGACCTTTTTTTAAACCCACTAACCTGATCCTGGATGGTGGACAGCTCATTTGGTAAGATGCCTTCACGGTGTCGCCCACTACTCTGCATGAGGACTCTTCCAGACAGAGATCCAGCCATGGTGGTATTCATGTTCACATCAAATGCCTGATAAACAGTGGTACATATATAACAATGGTATATAGAAAATTCATGTCACAGTCTGAAGTCCATAGTTGTTGTTTTAATATTATTATTATTATTATCAACAGTATATAATAATAATAATAATAATAATAATAATAATAATAATAATAATATTCTCACAAAAGATATTTTCATTAGGAATTATATTCCTCAAGCTCCTGTACCTTTCCAAACAGCTGCATATGAGCTTGCACCACTTCCAACATGTGGGATGTTATCTCATTCAGGTCCTTGATAGCACGGATATTCATTGCCAGCAATGACCTTTGATCCTAATGCAACATAAAAACAGAGGAATCAGCCTGTTCAACCCTCACCTTAAAACTCTCAGACTTTGCATTACTCACACTGAAACTGCGAAGACTTCCGATAACCTTCACGTATGATCCAGGAGGAGCAGGTGGCAGCTGATAGCCCTGTGAGAAAACTGAATTCAGAACTGATCATCTACCAAATGACCGTGCTCCTTTGTCTTTGAAGTTACTCTAACGTTGGACAAAGCTTGTTGATGCTACTGGCCTCATGGTTAACCCAGTGCTTCACATTTAAAGGTGGACCAGTCATGTCATCCACGGAGTACTGGATGCTTGTCACGAAGGGAGCAAATCCTCTGACTCTGCCCACCACAGACACCTGCAGCGAGATGCAATACAATGATGTTATGGCCAAGCTTAAAGGGAACCTTTGCAACCTGGACATGTCTTCTGATTGATTAATGAGGACAACAACTTTTGAAGATAATCCAATATAAAGTGAGCTGTGAGGAGACTAGCTACAGCTACACAAAACAGAGAAGTCTCTGTTGCAGGAAGGCATCAGTGGACAGGTGAATGAGCTGGAGAGGAGCGCTGTTAAGAGTTTGATGTTCTGGAGGACAGAAATACAGAAACCGTAGCTTTGTGTCTCTAAAAGTTCAGAAACAGAACGGTTCATAGCTGCACATTAAATCTGAACTGTGCCAACGTTTCACACCGCACAGCTCAGCTTTCACAGGTTGCCTTTGTTGGATGAGGACCTGCTGAAGTTGTGGCTAGCTGTGCTACAAATGGATGCTAACACTCCCATCCATACGTTGTCACTGCTGCCCATGAGGTCGTAGACAGAAAACACCTTTTCTGTCCTCTCGTGTAGTACTGCTGCTCACACCTGGTTCAATTCCCAGTCGCAGATCACAAAGGTGTCGTTGCTGACTTGAGAAGCAGACAGCAGCTGAGACACAGTGCAGGGCAAAATCTGAAGAGCTGCTCTCTGTGGAAACATCAGGGTGAAGGAATCCATTGCAGTCATCAGAATACATTTCCTCAGATGCTTATGTGGTATTTCAGTTATTCCACAGAGGATCAACACACCTTTAATGCCAGTGCTTTGTGGCCGGACATCCCAACAGGGGACTGACTACAAGCTGCGCAGGAATAAAGATGCAAACCACATTGTGACACAAGAAAAGTGTTTTGGTTCAGCTGACCTAGATATTTCTGAACTTACCTTGGTTCCACATGACGAAACCATCAGGCCCAGGCTTCAGGCTGGGCGCACCAGCCGAGTGACGCTAACTTCAGCTTCTTCCTATCCAGGTTATCAGCTGGATTGAATTACAGTAATTAGCTGTGGTGCAGTGAAGGACTGGGGACAATGGGCTGTGGAGTCAGTGGTCAGTCATAAAGACATGTGCATGCTCCATTTCTTTAAGGCAATTCAGTTCTTACTTCAAACTGGTTTTATTAAAAATCCACCAATTCAACAGTGATTGACAGGTGTTCACGCCACTTTTGATAAACTTCATTTAATCTCTTCAAAATATTTTACAATGATGTAAGAGCAAAAATTGTTCATACAAAAGGGTGAGAGCAGAAGTTTGCCTGGCTGTGAGCGCGGATCTTTTCTGACACGATTCCAAGTGTGTTCTTCACCTGCTGCAGGACGTTTTTCATGAGAGGTTCCACTCTGATCCAGGACTCATCAGGTATCACAGCCCAGCCTTGGTATCTCCCTGATATTAGTCACTGCATGGCTCATAAAGTTTGTTGTGTGTACATTGTAGGCAAGCTGAATTATGGGAAATCTTTTACATGACCAATGAGGTGGGGGAGGAGCTTACTCAGGTGCAAAGTAACAAGAATTGTGTTGCTACTGGTGGCTACATGCTACCAGCGGCAGCATAGTGTTTAGTGAGTCATTTCGCCCCCCTCTGGTCCTGCAAACCTTCCAACATCCGTCAGTGAGCGATACGAGTTCAGGGAAGTAGCAAAGCAGCACCCTGGTACACTGTGTGCTGGTCCTGGATCAGGCCTAGTGAAGTCTGTCTGACATCCCAGAGTTCCACAGGAGACGGTTTCTTTTCCAAATAGCCCGGGAGCAGACGGAGAAGACACTCGGCGTCGACCCACTTACCAGCTTTGACACCAGCTTTGCTTACACAAAATCACAAACAGGCCAATGAAAAACGTACGAGTATCACTAGCACACCAACAGCATTGACCTGTAAATATATCACATCTTTTCCATGATTGAAGTCAACTGAAGCTGAATTAAGAGCTGAAGTAAAACTGAATCCATCACAGCAATTTACAAGTCAAACGAGTCAGGCTCTTGAAAACAGAGCACACCCAGTCAAATATACATCAACCTTGTTCGGCCCCTGTTGATCCTATACAGTATTTACACATGTGCAAAGGAATTTAATACAACAAATCAAATGGTGAGATCTCATAATACCCCAGACCAAGCATTTGTTTGGCAAATCTCACAGAGAGCTCAGACCCTTCCTCCTCCCCCTCTCGACTAGAAGGGTTGAAGGGAGGAATCTGGCCGGAAATGGCTCTACCCATCGTCCTCTGCTCAGAGCTCCGAGGATACAGGTGACCTACTTTGTGTCCAAACTTTGATGCTCGTGAACAGAAAGCAACAAATACCACATTCTTGACGCAAAGCGCCATTGTCCAAAGCAGCGTGGATGTCCTGCAGTGCAGAGAGGTGTTTTAATACTGATTTATGGTATTGCTATTCATACCAGAGCCCCGCGCCGAGTTGGGGAAACATGGTACAGCTCAAGCACGACTTCTGCCAATTCTGTGTTTGAGTGCAACATCATTGAGGCCACTCTAGTGTCAGAAAGGAAATGGTGAAATTTCTGAAATAAGGCAAATTTCAATTGCATCCTGACACAAAACAAAACTAGTAGAGCTAAGGGGAGAGTTAAAGGCCATAACGCTGATCAGTGTTGGCAACAAGTCAATGAAATTTCTGATTTTCAGCCAGAGTTTGAGAGCAATGAAGAGCCAGGATTGTTTGGTTTTATAGGTTCCTGTAAAAGTGCACAAATTATGTATGACCTGAAAGGCAAAAGGGGTCCCGAGCATGATCCTCTGCCAAGTGCTGCAACAACTTAATAGGCTTAGAATTAGCCTGTCGGAAGCATGAAGAAAGGGATTACTGTAAGATCCAGAGCCAAAGGAAACGAGCAGCGGTGACACAGTGAGAGGAGATCAAGTTAAACACAACAGTATTATGTATCAAAAAAAAAAAAAAAGCAGAGATCCTCTGGCTCATGGAGGATTGTGGTGTGCTGGTGTCTTCTCTCACTTCTTCCCTGAAGGTGAGAGGCACTGCATGCATAAGTAGACTGCTGCCTGACATTGTGTTCGCCTGGTAAACAAATACCAACGCAGTTATCACACTGAATCCAGCCTCGCAGAGCTCCTCCATATAATGCTTGAAGGTAGTTATGAGGAATAAATATAAACAACAAAATAAAAGTGCTTTCAGTGAGATTCACTGAATCCTTCACCCCTTTAACTCTTCCTGGTCTCTTGTCTACATGGACTCCATTGTGAATATTCATGTTGCTGCTCTTGTACTGTAAGCAGTTCATCCTGCAGATAATTAAATCTACGTTCAGGCAACAGACGGTTTTCCCTCAAAAGTCAATGTGTTTGCCATGTGTGGGGGAGTCACACCACAGAGTGCTTTGAGGGGAGGCCAGCCTGCTTTGTTATGGTGCGCGTGATTATTTGGGTTTTCTCGTTCCAAGGACAATGCTGGGTTTTATTTTCATAGTTTCGGACGTCATTTGTTTGGCTGTATTAACGCTGTACTCACCAAAGCGACACCAGAGCTCTGGGAACAACGCGACACTGCTACAATGCAGCCCAACGGGGCAACAAACCCCCTCAGACAGGTTGTAAACAAGCTACCACCTGATCCGGATCACCTGAACCACTTTATCTGGCGGTGAAACTGAAAGTAAGGGAACCTGGCCTGTCATAATCCTTCATTACACAGAAATACTGTGAGCACCACTAAATCTAGCTTTTCTTTCCTCAACCTACTTTGCAGAGCAGTCAAAGCATTTCTATTTCTAAAGCCAAGCTTTAGAATATTATCTTTTCTAATTCAGGTTTATTTTCATAGGGACAAGTGTGTAAAAGAAAAAATGCCACATTCCACAGCATTAAGAGTGTAAGCAAGTTTCCAATGCTGTTAACCACTTACATCATCATACATGTTCAGAGGTTCTCTAGATACAGCCCTCAGACGCTCACAGATGCTGCGCTGTTACAGATTAAATCGATGTGCAGTTTCTTTGACTTGGAGAAAACGTGTTGACTGAATTCGGAGGTTCATGATGGTAAACTGACACATAAGATGTGTAAATACTTGTGGATATGCGCAAACCCAACCTTTGGGACAGCCCTAGTTGTTAGGCGTCAACAATGACAAATTGCTACAGTCTGAGAGGTAAATCTGCCTCAGTTATCACTGTAAACCGCATGTGAGCCATGCCAGGAGGCAACAGTATTAAGGTGAGCAGAGTTCACCGACAGTCAGTTCACTTGGTGATGACAGTGTTATTATCATTAACAGGAATGATTGTCCAAACCATGAGAATAAGATCCAACTTGCAAAACAGTAAAGCAGAATTATCCCTCAGGCTCTGTGGATCATTAACGCTGTGACTCATGTTTCTTTGTTTAAGGCTTGGTATGAAATAAATGTGACCTCCATCGTTATACATTCTGGTGCACTGGCTGGGGGCGTGCCTGGGACCAATTTACTTATCTTGAAGTCTGTCATGGGCAGAGAGAAGAAAACACCAACCACAAGCACCTGCTGGCTGGACACTTGCTGATAAAATGTCCTCCACCCACAAAACCGACGGAGCAGCCTTCAGGAAAAAAAAAGTTATCTTCAAGCACCAAAGTTTGGTATTTTCCCCCTCCAAGACTGCTTAGTGAAACTGACCTTGACAGATAGTTTGTCTACAAACACCATCATGCTGTATGTTTCTAATACCTGAGCATTCAGGGCATAACTGGATTTGATGCCAAAACAGAATCAAATCTTATTGAGATTCAGTGCTGGTGATCATGTACCAGGCTGCAATCGGTTTGAGTCAGTCGGATTCTGTCAAAGCCGCGAAGGCTTCAAAACATTCCACATGCTGAGGTGACTGCTTCTGTATTGGCCCTTTGGATAAATGTACGCTGTAATGATCACAGGATAATGTCTCATATTGCATTTAGTAACAATTAGCACCGAGTCCAGGATGGTATTTGTAGCCAAACTGCCTCACTGTCACTTTGACTTTCACTTCTAATTTAATTCGGGACTTCTGGGGTCATTCTGCCCTTCCATCACGCTCGAGTGATTCTGTAAGGAGGAAGTGGAAGCTGTGATGTGATTAGCCTGAGACTAAGCTGCAGTTTGGAGCAGCAGCGGTGGGTGTTCCACCTCTCCCCTTCAATAGAAAGACACAGCTAGTAGAGGACTGTATGTGCTTGGACAGTGGATGAAGTTTAAGCCATGGTACAAACAATGACTATTCTAATTATTGTTCCCTAGTTAAAAAACAACAATCCCCTGTTATGTGACCACCTAGGTTAAGAGTAGCTGATGAGATGTGCACATGTGCTTGATCAGCTGAGTCTGTGGTTCTGTTTGCTTGTCCATCACGTGTCCCAGTCCAGCTCTCTGCAGGCGATACGAACCAGTCTGAGCTCCAGTTCAAAGGCATCAGGCCGTTCCTGAGGGTTGGCCGACAGCATCTCCCTGATCAGCTGCTTCATGTGGCTGTTCATGCTTTTTTTCCTGGCGGGGATCAGTAGCTCCATCTTTGGGTTCTCTAACAGGGCCTCCCCTAAGGGTACAATCTCTGAGCCCTGCTGAACATAGCTCCCCAGCAGCTCCTTCTGAGTCTCCACATCCACAAAGGTGATGCGCTCCACCATGGCCCAGATTATAACCCCCAGGGCAAAGATATCTGCCTTAGCTGTGTAGTGGCCCTCCCAGACCTCCGGGGCCATGTAGAAGTCTGTTCCACAAGCTGTGGACAGGAAGCACTTGTTGACACTGGCCGGCTCCTCAGGATTAAGCCCAGAGGTGGAGCAGACCTTGCTCAGGCCAAAGTCAGCCACTTTGAGGGTGGGCTCGGATGAACCGGCCGGAGTGCAGGCCTGGGAGATGAGGATGTTGTCTGGTTTGAGGTCTCGGTGTATAATCTGGTTGCGGTGCAGGAAGGCCAGGGCGCTGCCCAGCTGTAGCATGAAGCTGGTGTTGGTCTTTCGGCTGGGTTTGCGGGACAGCAGGTAGGCATTCATGTCACCCCCGTCGCAGAAGTCCGTGAC
The DNA here is from genome assembly GCA_008933995.1 of Datnioides undecimradiatus. Classification (NCBI taxonomy): domain Eukaryota; kingdom Metazoa; phylum Chordata; class Actinopteri; order Lobotiformes; family Datnioididae; genus Datnioides; species Datnioides undecimradiatus. Next base: position 504,361 of record WARS01000075.1, on the reverse strand, counting down.
AAACCACAAGTAGTAGGCACAGCACGGGTCGAATGTGATCTCACCTTTCAGAGACGTCTCCACCAGCTACAGTAAAAACACAGAAGAAGAACAACCAGGTCAAGGTGAGACCACAGATGATGGCGGAGGGACAGTCAGCCTCAGTACGCTGCACAAGGGGGATATGTGCTGATATCAGAGTTTTGTGGCCAAAAATAAAACAGACTTTTGTCCAACTTTCCTAAGATATGACTGAACTACTACTTGAAATACAGGAAACTTACTTTCTTGCACTGTGCGCTGCACCTATGTAGGATTTCTTGAACCCTACAGAAAAACACAATGTCCCAGATCCAATCCAGAAGGTCAAATATCTAGCATTGAAAGCCTACTCCTCCTGTAGAGAAATCACCTGTGATGAATGCACCTGCACAATCTATGGAATTCTTCTAGATGTTCCTAATCTTATTGGACCACAATATATCTAATCATGTTGATGGTGACTGTGGAGCATGGGGGTTGTGACACTCAAATGTAGTCACCTTTTTACACAATGTAAATCTTGAGAAAAGGCCTTTTGGGCCATTGTGCAATGGTGTGGCTCTGTTGCAATTATATTGTTTGGCCATTGGGTCAAATAAGCTTTGACAAAACGCCAACAAATACATAAAAACTGGGGAAATACAAACTGAAGATGACAACAGCACTACCATGGTCTGAAAACTGGTACATAATGAAAAAGGATGTAATTAGGATAAAAGAAATTTCTTAAATGTCAGGAGCAGGGCTAAAAGCTGAAGTGATCCTGCTAACACATGAGCAAATGCTCTCCACAGACTGAAGTAAGCCACCAAACAAGCTGCCTAACGGGAAATAAAAACAAAACAAAGCATTACCTCAAACCCCAACTGACAACACTGCAATAAGCAGAACCAAAACGACTCTATCTGGTCGAGCTTACGCGATTATTGATACAGAGGGTAACAGCTCTACAGTGTGAGAGGAAGAAAACGTCACTCATAACTAAACAAGCAAGGTCGCTCCGACTTTGTATTCATGCCATGTTGTCTCCACCTTCCTTTGTGGGCCATTTTTTTACATCAAAGCAGCGTGAGAGGCCTCTCATCTTTTATGCCTGCTGCAGGAAGTGAGTTCATTTAATCTCCCTTTTTGACAGCAAACCACAAACCTGTGAGGGTTCATCCATCTCACACTAAATTAAGATTAAATGGGAGGTCTTCTGGAATGTGAAAGATGGGGTCTGTGTTGAATACAGAAAATGTACAGGTCTGTTAAAAATCACAGCTATATATGACAAGAAAGTTTCAGTGAGCAGCAGCAGATTGTTATTTGGAAAATGTGAAATAGTAATAATGAGTGAAGTTGAAGTGGCAGCTGAAATACAAATAGGAGCAGAGTTGTAGTTCTAGTGTAAGCACTAGAAAGAGTCAAAGATTCAGGTGCAGTTCAAGCAGCGACAGGAATATCCTGAGCTGCTTCACTGTCAGCTCGAGTGTAAGCACTGAAAGCAGATGAACTCTCAGTTAAACAGTAAGAGATGAAAGCAGTGGAGCTGTCAGTTGGTGTGCCGAGCAATGAAAGTAGTTAAAGAGTAAAGGTGCTCTCAGATAGTGAGCAGTCGCTGCCTCATCTGCTGCCTGGAAACACTGATGTTCTGCGTTTTGAATCGGCAGGAGCAGGTTCAGCTCCGCCGTGGTGGCTCCAGGCTGCCTTCGATCCAACCAGCCTGTGCACCACATGCTGCTGCTGCTGTCCCCTCACACTGCACAGACAGCTCTAACAGAATCTCTTCACACAGCTAAACACATGAAATGTTGCTTACAAATACAAGATATCAATAACAAATAACTGATGATGCACCTATACCATACAGCATCTCAATCACTGAATTTAGATACAGTAACATCAGCTCAGGTATCATTTCCTACCAAGAGTTACACACATGTACAATCTTTACACTGAAAACAACGGAAACAGCAGCAGGCACTGCTGTGAACGCAGCTTAAAAGATGAACGTGCCAAAACCAAAGCAGTGTGTGACACACACACACACACACACACACCTAATACTTCTAGGTGATTCGTGGTCTTTTGTGGCTGCCAGTTTTAGGTTTTACTCACAATGAGACTACTGGTTGTCTTATTGAACAGGCCGGCTCATTTCCTTGAAAACTCACCAATCATGAGATTGTTAATTGTCAGGTTTTAAAATACGACCGCCCTCCTCTTCACCCCGAGTCTCCTCCTGTGAGGTTTTTCCTGCAGACCCAGTATATGAAAGGTATTAATGGTTTTCTCTGATCTGTCACACTGTCAGTGTGAACATGCTGCCTTTATTCACACACCACTGTGGCTGGCAGGTCGGGCTGATTCGACCGTGCTGATAGCTGCTGGTTAACATCTCAGCAGGAAAGCAGAACTGCTAGTTGATGAGTTCAAGTAAGTTGAAATGTCTGTTGAGCCTGTTTTTATGTAAACTGCTTTGCAGACAACACTAACACTCATGTGTAGTCATCATTTCCCAGTGGAAACCTGTTATAAACAAATGGCTGAAAACTGTCTGATACGCCGCTGCCAAACAATCCACGACCCAAAAAGAATGGATGCAAATGATCCCACAGTTGCTGCGGTCAGATAATTCTGCCCTATTATCATTTGTTCTTCTCTAAGCACGTACTGGAACATTTCAGAGTAATAAAAAAGAGCTGGAATAAAGGGGATTCTGGGAAAGTGTCCAATGCTAGCACTGCAGAAAACCGAATGGATGGTCTGACAATAGCCTGCGTGCCGCTGAGAGACTATAATCAGGCACCGGCAGAGCGCCTGTGTGCCCGCCGTCAGACAGCGGGGAAGGCACTGCGACATGACAGGCTGCAGACAGGTTGACTGGGGAGGGGAGCCCCACGTTCACGTGACTGTAGGGGGGCATGGGGGCCGGAGACAGCAAGCGTCCAACCAGAAACATCCAAGCTCTTCTGCTAATGTACATCAGCGGCGCTCACACACACACACACACATAAAAATCAGGGTTCAACTGCTTATCTTTTATTCCAAGCATCAATACATGCGCTGATATTCACTGTCTTCATTGCTGTAATCTGATAACCACAATGCAACTTTACACAACATCCAGCCAGCATGCTGCTGGTGTCTCACTTTGCAGGACGGGGGAAAGACCTGTCTCTGACCTGTGTCGGTGTCTGTGTGGAACTCGTTAGGTCTACACCGTCACAGAAGAGTCAGGCGAGTGATCGTTGCCAGGAACGCTCTGACAGCGATCTGAGGACTGCGGTCGGTGGCAGGTGGAAAAATAAACATTCCTCTTGTGATCTATGATGTATCAGGGGATATCGTGATCCGCTTTGTAAATCAAAACAAGCTTCCAGTTCATTTCACAAAGTCCAGGGTTAGTCTATTTAAAGACACAGCAACATGTGGCCAGCCAACAAGTGTCATTCAAACGCCTGCTAGAATGTCAGTGACAGCGGCTGAGGGTGGACTGAGATCGTCACCTCTGTGGCCTGTGGACAGGAATGTTTGGGCCCACACGCTGCCAGCACAGATACGGCCCACAGACATTAATAAGATGCGCCTCAGATGAGGGCGTAAAGGAAACCATAGTCTTGAGGAGGGCAAGCATGTGGGGCAGATCATGAGATGACAGATTTACTGTTCTGACACTTCTGAATTGATGCTTACGGATTCATCTGGACAACAAATCAAGCTAAGGACTGGGTACATTTATAAAAAACACTTTTATTCTGTCACGTCTGAACTCCAAGAGGCACAGTTATTGTGTCTGTGAGGCAGCACGTGGTAACAGTCACACAACAGCGCAGTGATATTTCTACTTTATTAACTGCTGTCCGGTCCCTGAAGCATCTATCGGCAGTCTGGAAGCTGCAGGAGCTCCGTTTTGTTTTCGTTTCATCTGGGATGCTGTTGCACTTATCTGGTCTGTCCAAACCTGAAATTCCTGCTCACTGGAATTCTCCAGTGCTTGATCGTGTGGTTGTTCCACACGACTATTACTGAGCCACAGCGGCTCTGTGTCCTTGCAAGTGTTACTTTATATCTATTAAAAAGGTGAGAAAAGCTGTGGGATACAGATCCTTGAAGTCTGACAGCGTGAGCGGTGATGAATTCATGTGTAATTACAGCAAATCAGATTCTATGAGACAGCCAGCCAATGCTGCGGTGAATGCTTAGCGCTGTCAGCTTAACCAGTTAGTAGGCTGATTGAATACGGGATGTAGGATGTACTACGTGAAATCTCAAATGATTGTAACTCAAACTTGTATGTAACATGTCTCAAACAGACCTGCAGCAACTGTTTTTAATTTCAATCCATCTGTTGATCATTTTTAAGATTAACCCTTTATTCAATAATGTCAGATAGCGTGACATGCAAATAGCCGGAGTCCAAGGTGACAGCTTCAAACTGCCTCTATTGTCTGACCAACGGTCCACAACCCAGCTGACTATGTTGATAAAAATGCTGATTAGGACTTATATCACTAGGAATTCTAATCTGAGACACGTATGCATATCCGGTGTAAAGTCATCAAATGTGAAAACAAATTGTTTTTCCATCTTAAAATCATTAAGCTGGATGAAGTGATCACGATAAACGTTATGTTTAATCAGACCATTCTGACTTAGTGAAAATACCCAACAGACAGTAGGTCCAGCAGCGAGAAACAGACAAGATAGATGGGAAACAGTCTGCGTGTGTGTGTGTGTGTGTCTCCTCATGCTCATGTCTCACTCTTACTAGTCCAGAGGTTGGATTGTTATGGTGATTCATGTCGACCTGTAATAATCACAGATAACAGAGTTATCTGAGGAGAGACCCAAGTGACAGATTCTCAAAATCCTTGTTGAGACAAATAGGGTTCACTCAAAAGAACTTCCAAAGATACTAACACCACCAGAGCCAGACTTTCATCACACTCAACACATCAGCCAGCATAGGACCGGTTCTCAGAGTCAGCACTTCCATACACTGTTTGCTTAAAACTAGTTGGGTACTGAAAGCAATGAGCACTGCTGGTTAATCGAGTTCTGAGTGACACTGACTTTATTTCTAACTAGCATTTATACAGCATACATTCACAGAGAGTGTTAGTTATTTACCTGATGACCATTTAATAGGCTAAAACCCAACCTTCACCTCAAAAGTACACCCAACTTTAAAAAAGTAGAAATGTCAAAATGTAGACTACCCTCTGTTAAAGCACATCTAACCTTGGCTAAGCAACCAACACTGACGTCTTGCACCCAATTCTCAGTAAAGGTCAAAGAATTGTCTGGAGGGTTTTTACTCTGAAGGAGCACAGGAAGTGTTGTGTATGCACTGACAGCTACCTGACATTGCTCCGTTTTGCACCAGTTGAAGTGAAGCAAACAAGTCAAACATTCAGCAAATGTTTGTCTGACCTCATGAAAGACGTCATCACTAACAGCCTGCTTGCTGGCTGGTGATCACAGCTGTCTTTTGAGTCTTGACTGTTTGACATGAAGCGGCATCAGAGCAGGATTACTGTTAAAATGCAGCGCAGTGAATTGTGTGTCCTCACCTCCAGGTAGAGCGGCGAGCTGGAGCCATGGTTCATCCTCTGGGCCAGCTGGTCCCGCTGCAGGATACACTCCTCCAGGTGGATGACGTTTGGGTGCTGGCTTTGGATGCTGCTCAGGGCCCAGAACTCCCGCAGGGCAAGCTCCACATTCTCCGGAGAGTGGCACCGGATCTTCTTCACCGCCACTCGGGCCCCTGTGCGCTTCACTACTGCCTCATAGACCACACCATAACTGCCACGCCCCACCTCCTGGATCAGCTCGTACTTCGGCTGGCTGCTTACCATCCTAGTCCTCACTGGGGACAGAGAGCATGGCTGAGTTTTCTATTGATTCTATTTCTGTTGACTTTTCATCGCACCTGTGGTGACTGCTTATGTGCAGCCTAGAGAAGCATAATCCCACCTTTAGGCAGGCTGAATAAATGCCATCTCCAGCTCAGCTTAAGCTAGTGTGAGGGCTAAAGCAGTCTGAGAGAGCCTGATCAAGAGTTTGCATTGTAAAGTTACAGCCTTCATAGTTGCAGTATTTCCTTGCTAAAATCGTGGTGGAGGGACACAAACTACTACCTGACCTGGAACCAGGTTACATCTCTTAGATGATCATCCTTGATTCCACCTGCAGACCCCTTAGTTCTGCTGACCAGTCAGTGCTTACCATTCCATGCAACAATTTACCTGGACTGTCATCATGAAAACACATCATCATCGATCAGATAGTTTATTCGCTCTGTTAAGCGCCTTGGTCAGTGTTTGTTGATTTTAAATCTTCTCTGCAAATAAAGAGTCTGGACAAAACACTGAGAATCAACCTGCAAAATGAAAGGCAGGATAAAGAGCCCTCACACTGCCAAAGCCTATTAGCCTCAGCCAAACTGTGTAAAAACTCTGGATTTTACCCCTGACCGCTTTCATTCTGTTTAGTAGGAATTACTACAAATATGGCAGACTTCTCAAACTCCCTGTGTAATCTGACTTTAGTTTGCCATATGTGCTACTGGGCCAAACAGATGGCGCTGTTCCCCAACACTGCCCACTAGACTGGCATGCTGGAGGAGAAAGATGGGTGCTTTTCTGATAGCTAATTGATATGTGTTCTGGTCCATGAAGCGTAAACGCATTTATCACTAATAAACATAACAGCATTCCTACCAACTTGTTACCTAATAAGAGCTGCTGCAGCTGTGTGAAGTTTCCATACTCCGAAACAATAACATGATGAGCTTAGATACAAGTCCCACGCAAACGATATCAGCACCTTCACAATCAAGATAATTCAATATTCCCAAATAAAACTCTGCACATCAGAACTGCAAAAAATGACCACTGTGTTAAACTGACACCAGGCCTCACTAACTGCTATCTGTTACACGGTTATTATGTTACCTAGTCAAGGTGTGCAGGAGTGCATGACCCTGCACACCCACGTCACACGCGATCGCTTTGAGAAAGCATTTACACAGGGAAAAAAGAGGTGAGGGAAAGGCAAAGCTCACCAGAACAGGTTAAATCACATCATCTCATGCATCCTTATTACATGGCTACATAATCCTGATATACCTGCCAGACCAGAAAACACAACTACAGCTGCAACCAGCCCCACCGATCGTGTTAACAATCAGGGAAGTTTTCAAAATGAGTAATCAGATTAAGATACTTCAGTGCTTTGGAAAGTGTACACGTGAAAAGAAAGCAATAAAGTTTAATTCTTAGCTGCAAACGAGGATTACTTTCTTTCATTCATTCATTCCAACCATTATTATGATTGATCCATTCATTATTTAGTAAACGGTGATGATTAAATTCCAACTTTAAAGTACAGCAGCACAATGTTCTATTTGACAAGCAAGAAACTAAGAGTGTTGCTGTTGATTTGTTGTTATCCCTTAATTAGCTGTACATTAATGATCTGCAGATTGACTTATTGATGTATGCACTGACGTTTTTGGCAACACTTTAAATTAAAATGACCATCAGTACTGTTTTTCTATTACACATGGTGTTAGTAATTATAAATCATTTAGTGTTTTAATGAACAATCTCAATGGCAATAATGAAACAACTATAAAAACCAACGTGTGTCAGTGTTGTTTAGTGTAAACAGGTGATATAACAGGTGGTGAGGTGACATATCTAGGAGATACCTGTTAGCTGCATTGCATTTATGCCCAATCAGCGACTCCTCCTTTACTCAAATAACCTCTGAATCACATTGATCATGCTGTTCCACCATTGCTTTCAAAAAGAACCCGAAACATAAGTTTCCTATGCAAAACATGACGTTAGCAGCAGCACAACACTGAAAGTGCCAGTCCACCACACTCGAAACAACCGGACGACTGGTCACTGACAGCGTCCAAACTCAGTCCAACACCTGCCTGTTGTTGGCCAGTCGGTGGACAAATCATCCAACTTCGTTTTAATGTCAAAACACTTGACACTGTTTAGTCCTGGACATCGTAAACATCTCGGATAAATCGGAAGCCGAAGTCTCCTTGACAGAGAGAATGATAGCCAGCATGCTAACGGGCTAATTAGACATCCGCTTGCCTGATTGGCTAGCAGGCTAACAGCTATATGGCCTGGCCACCGTCAGCTAACGATGTTGTTGGTTAGCTAACGTTAGCTTAATCACGTTAACACCAGCTAACAAAGAGTCCAGCTCTCGCCAGCACCACCGACATGTACGTCTGCGTTTCGCTTATATAATTCAGACCTGAATCAAGTCTGTAGCTCTTTAACTGTACATGGCATGGAGGACGCGTGCATGATAAGCACGGGCTATTGACAGTTTATTGTCCTGTGTGTGTGTGTGTCTGCGTGTGTGTCTGCGTGTGTGTGTGCGCGCGCGTGCCATCCAGAAATTCAACCACATTCCCCTCAACACGTAATGGTACACACCTGCGAGCCGAGCAGACGAGTAGCCTCAGCAGACAAGACAATAGACTAAATGTAGGAGAAGCTGCGGGTGTTACGCTGCAAGTTGTCATCTTTTCAGTCTCACCTTTGAATCGTTTCTCAGGGGTTCATTTGTTGTCTTCCTCACTCTCCCTGGCAGCCATTACCGCCGCACACGTTCTGCTCGCACAGTCAAACCAAGGAGGTTTTGTCAAACGCTGGACGTGAGAGCGTGCAGCTGCTGAGCAGCGCGGCGCAGAGGTGGACGAAATGAAATGACTTCCGGCCTCGCTTTTCAAAATAAAGTCCAGTTCGCGAAGAACAATAGAGTCTATAACAATAGCGCCTTTAAAGTTATACACATTCATAATTAACATAAATATTAAATACGACAGTTACGATTTCTAAATTTGAACCATTTCTAATTAAATAATGGCATTTCCAAGTATTCATTATCAATAACTTTCATTCCTCTGAAACTGTTCTGAGCTCATCAAGTTGTATTTATAATCAAATTACATATTAAGAGTAATGGCTATAAGTGAATGCCAAGTTCTTACAGAATGATCCCATTAGCGCTAAACAATGTGTATTACGTGCCTGTTTATACATATACAAATCAGTACTTCATCGATTACATTAATAACCTCTTATTCCTAAAGGTGACAAATTCATGCACTCTAATTTGAAGGAAAAGCACAACACTTCCGGCCCTACGCTATGCCAAATCTGGTTAGCTTTTCGTAGCTCCCCATATTTTTTGTGAAATGCGGACACCCTGTGCCCTCCTCCTCAGACCGAGCTGTCACTGACAGGGCGGACACGATAACATGAACACCTGCAGGAAGCTGTCCAACCCAGTGCATCGTCCTAGAATATCAGGATTAACAGAGAAGGCAGTTCCTGATAAAGAGAGATTCATGGATTTATTCCTGGGACAAGCTTTTTCCTGTATATTAAACTGTATCTCGTGGTCTTTATCAGAGGTTGTCATGGAGGTAGCTTGGTTTCATACTCAGGATGCACAGATTGTGCTTTCTTGTGTTTTGGGCTTGATTAGTTTCAGTTTTAACCCTATATGTATAGCACATATGTCCAGTTGATTACAGAATGTGATGTGAATAGATGCTACACTAGAACTTCATATGGGTTGAAACCAGATTCCACACATCGGTCCATAAATATATCTACTAATTACATTAAAAGTGATTATTTCCTTCACAATTAAATAAATATATATGATTCCAAACTTTAACTCTGTATCCACGTCTGGCAAAGGTTCAGCAGTCGTCAGCGTATAGTAAAAAACAGGTCAATGACACACAAATCTCCTCCATGTGAGAGCTTTAATTTCCCATTGTGTTACAGCACAAACTGGTTCAGCTGAAAAACTTAATCGCGCAGTTAAATAAGGCTGCAGTTTACATTCAGAACCACCCTGAGTACTGAGTATGGATTACACTTAGACCCAATGTCAACATGAACATGATCAATTCACTCATTCTTTGTCTGCACAGTTGTGGTCGGGGGGGGGGGGCTTTGGCACTTGAGAGAGACAAAAGTGGTGGGCGTGTCGGCTCTGGCAAGTAAAGATACAGGAGTTGGTTTGAAGAATGCAAGCTAACATCTCATTTTGTGTAGTTATCAGTTCTTTTGTGTCTCTCTTTCTCCTGGAAACAAGGGAAGAGACTTCATCCGAAAGCATCGCTGTGCATGAGTGCATGATCTCCTGTTATATTGGCAGTAACAACAGATACGAAGATACCATAAAAATAGCAGAATGAGTTCTGTGAGGTAACGCGTCACATACAAAAGGAAACGTAGATTGAAAAAAAAACAAAGTAATAAATATTTTAACAGAGAACTTAATACACAAAAAATTTACAATACATACAAATTTTTGGACACGCTGTTCTCCAGCTGTCCAAAATCACACCTGAGGTAGACTTGTATAGATTCCTGACAAGACCACTTCGGTCCTTGTCTCACATTAGAAGCAAACTACAAGAAACAAGACAAAACACGGGGACCTGGGCCTGATTGGACTATTACACGCAGCAGATTAGAGCCCATTGTGCGACAGCACAGGGAGCATTATGGCGAACCCAAGCACGTAATATAAGCGTAATGATCCTTCATGATGATCAATACTGATGCCTTTAAACATCTTTTGTGCTGTGCGATTAGTCCCTTTTAAACATGACTACGCTACTCTATATTATTCTACTCATTATCATGCAGACACATATAACAATACATGTGTAAAAGACACTGGATATATACAATAAAAACATCATAGGGACTAAAGGACAGTGCCATGCTTGCAATGACTTGAGGAAAATATCAAAGGATGTCTGCTGCTTCATCCCTGACTACCAGTTTATCCATCAGAGCAGGACTGGTAGGAATGTGTCAGCGCTAATGATTGAGAAATAATCATCTGGACGGCTGAAGTAGCCTCGGCTGCTTTCTTTTCTTATCTTTCTGGTTTCTTTTACGTCTAAAACCTTTCAGGTGAGTCATAAACCCCAGAGATCAACATTTTGAGAAATCCATGTGTTTTCCATTGAATCCAAGAGTGAGATGAGAAGCTGTTTTACCCTTTCAGCAGCTAGAGATAGGAGCCTCTAGCCTGGTTAATCAAATCTATCGAGCTCATTCATTGAAAAATGGCATCTTATATGTTTAATGCAAACAGAAATGTGAAATTTGCAATTGCTGCTCACTTTTCTGTCTCAGAACAGGTTAAACAACCAAGATCCAAGATGATAATTCATGAATTTGAAAAGTGCTGGTGGGTTTTCTTCCCGCAGAGCCAGGCCTTTTCACATCCTCCAGCTTACAAACACCAGGAAAAGCCAAAGACATCTTGGCTGCAGCTGCACCGATGCACAGGATTGAAATCAGTCTTTTCATCTCACTCTCGCAAAGTAAGAAAATGAATTTCCCCAAATGTCAGCGTTGTAAATGACATGAATGTAAACACGCTCTCTGTCTGTCGTGGCATAGACCAGGAGGCTACATGTTGAGGCGGCATAATGCCGACGTGAGCCTCAGCTACCAGAAAAACAGAACAAGAGAGACCTCTACTCTCCCCTGCAGCTGCTGTTTGCTGTGGTTCCACAGCTAAACATCTTGTAATCGCATCACATTGCCTCTGCTGCCCTGTGTTGTGTGGCAGAGAACAACATGAAGATAGTGCATGGCTCATTTGGCAGCTGATGCCCTGGGTCTTCAGGCACAGGACAGTAAATAAGTTAAACATCTAGACACATCCTAAAATAAAAACTAGGTCCAAAAAGGTTCTCCCTGAGTTCCAGATGAAGACGCTACATGAACTTCATGTTAAACACTGGATTGTTGGGTATTTGTGCAGAAGGAATATCGTAAAGTTGTAACAGAAATGTCAAAACCTGCGCTTTGCAGTGTTGAGCTGGTACTTACAGATACACTGGTGTTCCTGAATCACAGCACAGGTTCACAGGAAAATGCCCAGTCTGCCGTTCAGGGAGAACAACTCTGAATAAATAGTTAATATAAAAAAGATAATATCTATATCTACATTTAGCCGCTTCACCAAAACCTGCTCGCGAGTGAAGGTCAAACACAAACAGACTGAACGCCTCAGCTCCTTCCCTCTGCTTCACCTGCAGCTCTCGAGCACCATAACTGACCAGAGACCTGTTGGTGTGAAAAATCCCTGATATACACGTGAACGATCTCTTCACAGTAACGCCGTTTTGCAGACAAACTCTGCCGTACAATCAATACCGGTCTTGCATATAAGTTCTAACACTGAAATCGGCAACATGGTAATTCAGACGTAAACTTCACCGCTGACGGAAGAAGTCCAGCTCTTCTTCGCAGAGGTGGAGTAACATGAATTTTGGTAGAACACGTCGTCTGAGAGCAGCTCTCATCTCCATTGGACAGCGGAGGTTCTGGCACTTGTGTTGTGACATTCACTTTTCACTGCGACACCTGAATAAGTTTACGCGTACATAGCTCAAACAAAGTCTTTGGCAGCCCGGGATATGTCCTCCTCTCTTACATTCACACTCTGGATTGTTCACCTCATGTTCACCTCAATGCTACTTCTGACAATCAATTTGCGACACAGCATGAGGGTCACGTTTTAAAGAATTAAGCTGTGATGTCATAATGATAAATTAAATACTATAATTATTATATTATGAGACTAAAGTTGTTTCAAATGAAGATAAGTCTTATGACTAATATTATGAGAAAATAGTCACCGTATTACAAGAAAATTATGTATGGTGCGAATGAAGCTGCAACATTATGGGTGCTACTCTGCTTTTAACGTCATTTTCTTGTTTTTGCCTCCTCACTGTGACCCTAAAATTAATTTGATCTTGCTACAGGAACAGGTCTGGTGTTGTGAGGTCTCGTCGTGAGGGGATTTAACCCCTGTCCTCTGAAACCAGATGTGGGGGCTTGACTGATGTGGGTTTCTGAAGAGCAAAAGCTGCTGATATCATCATAGTGTTATGTGAAAATCATCTGCATCACAAAGTTTGTGCCAAGACATTCATCAGGTGCTAAACAATGCAAAGATTTCACTTTGGCAAAGCTTTAGAGGATTTGTTTATGATGCATTTGTGTTTTATTGTTACCTGAGAAAACATACGAAGCTAGAATCGGGCTAACTAGTGGGTAATCTAACTAGCTAGCAAAGTAGATGTGATGCTGCACAGGGAGGCTAAATGTTAATGTAAATGTAAATGCTACTTAAGTTGTAACTTAAGCATTTTGGGTTACTTCGCTGAATGCTGCATTCAAGGTGAACCAGCAATACCTGATCTTTCCTCCATCTCTTAAATTTGTCAAGATCTTTAATGATCATACAGATATAAAATGATTTTATTTTGAAATCCAGATGGAGCCAAAACACTTATCTCACTTCCTGGCCTATAGAGTCCATATGATTTGTATTCAGGAATTTCTAACAGCTCTGAGTTCATTAACAGTGACATACACTCAGTGGCCACTTTATTGGGGAAACCTGTAGAATCTAATGCAGACTAATACATAAAGTTATGATGTCTATAAGCTTCTGTTGTTGGTGGTGCTTTGATATCTGGTATTTAGATTAGTCATAACAGGAAAGCGACAGGTGAAACTAATACCATGGATGATGGAGCAGTTCCTCACATGTGCCAGTACCAGTGTGTAACCGCCCAAAACCTAAATGGAATGCAGCATGTTATTAATTTCACGTGATTTCCCTGTTATGGCACGTCAAATGTACCTGCTGTGAAAATAATTATGCAGCCGCAAACCCACAGATCAGTCGAGCCCCTTCTGGTGCTTTAGGCTCACTCAGAACAACTGTATGTGATAATTTCTTTGGCGAGTTGTAAATCATCTAGTTTTGTACCTGAATTATTCTAAAAAGGCTGAGTTATCGGAGGCACATGTCATGTCAGGTCAGTCCCAACAGGAACTGGATTTCTGTGGCCACTGACACGGCTGAACCAACAGGAAGTCTGATTGTTCCGTACCACAGCTAAGACACTTATCCAAGGCAGAAAGACGACACGGAAATAAAATAAAACTTTTTTTGAAAGTGGATATGTCAGCGCTCTACTGAACAGCATCACATCACGGTGATGATTCCTGTTGTGCTGCTCAATAAAGAAAACCTGAGGTAGCTCTCTCTGTCAGAGGGTTCCGGTGAAAAACCTCCCAGTATCACATATCCGATCATTCACTCTGCATTCCCGCTCTGCTCCTCCTCGTGTCTCTGTGCGGAGGCTGTTCCTTGAGAGCCTGGAGACAAGTGCTGCTGCTGCTGCTGCTGCTGCTGCTGCTGCTGCTGCTGCTGCTGCTGCTGCTGCTGCTGCTGCTGCTGTGCTTTGACTTGACAGCTGGCCACCATGTGGGAAACACTCTGACAAAAATGGCACTTTTTGGGCTGAGGGGGCAGCTGACACTCTTTGGCGTGATGGCCGGGTCCTCCGCAGTTGTAGCATCTAAAATCCACAAAAACAGACACAATCAGCTCAAAGGCTTCACAGTTACCTCACATTATAAGACCAGCAGCCTTCAAACAAAGTTGATTACACTGCTTCTCTAAAGGTACCGAGGTATCAAAGTACACTGATTAACATGCTCTTTGTGTCTTTTCTCATATGCAAACCCTGCAGCGTTTCTTATATTCAGTCACCATTATATTGACATGAGGACTGTTTTAGAGGCACCTTTCACACAGTGTCAGATATAGGTTTTATAGCTTAATACTGGAGTTGCAGCAGGGAAGGCATGAGAAAGTATACAGAGAGTGTTGGTTTGGTCAGAGGAAGAGATAGAGGACGGCTGCAGAAATATTCTGATTTCACAGGAAATCATCAATTTTCCTACAGTTTACATTTGCTTAGCTGGGATATTAAATTCTACCATGTTACAGTTTATATCACATTTTGTGTCTGTCAGGACGTAGTATTCTATTAAAATATTATAAAGCATTTGCCCAACCCAAAAACCTTTGGTTTCCAGTCGTTCAAGGCTCATTGTAACTGTTAATAAAATATGTATACTTGTGTATTTTACTATAAAGGAAAGTTATTGATAATTAATTCAGTTTATTATATGTATTTATTGTGCCAAATATTGGTTCAGTTTTCTTTATATCTTTATTCAGCGAGCTGAAGAAGGTATTTGACTTGATTACTTAATTGCTGTTGAAATAACATTATGGAAACTGATGGAACATGTTGTTCTGGCAGCAGTGATGCTCTGTTTGCTCTGATTGCTCTTACTGTTTTAAGAGTGGCTCAGAAAAAGATGGAGCAACAGAGAAAATGATTTAAAATCAGGGTTAAATACCAGCACCGTGAGAGCAGTAGCCCTATGTGAATAATTACACTGTAAACTACAAACCAAATGCAAGCTCTAATCATTTAAATCGTTTAAATGCTTGGAATAGTTTTGATGAGGAGCCGATCTTCATTTGACTCAATGTAAATTCAATTCACATCCATCTGAGGTGAGGCAACATGTTTACATGCCACCAGCAGAGGGCAGCACACTCCAGCTTTAGTTTCAGACCCCCTGCCTCTGAGCACATCTGTCCCCATTAAACCACATTAACCAGAGGTTGACAGCTGTTAGGGGACTCCAGCACATTGACCTCTGTCCCTCAGGGGACAGCATCAGGGAGGCTTTGACAAACAAACTAGAAACTGGCTTTTTGTTGTTCGACCAAATAAGATAGAACTGTGGAAACTGGCTTCTCAGAGCGTTCTTGGGCTTCTTTTGTACTCATCTTTACTCAGGATTTTGTGACAGCACAGTCTGGAAGCCAATCACAGTCGAATAAATAACACAACTGACCTGGTGACAGTCTCTCTAAACATGCCACCTGAGCCCAAACAGGCTTTATCACCCACAGATGATCACCTAAAGATTAGAAACCACCCGTGCAGCCAATGAGCCCAGAGCCACAACACTTATGAACACACAGTTTTAAATCAGGAGTGTCATCACGTGCCATAAAAAGAATGTTGTGTCTGTAGGTGGACACAGATTTAGTGGCGATGTTCACTGTGGGGTCTGAGAGTTGAAACTAATCCAACCAGCCAACAGAGACACATGGATTAAAGTAGGGTCATCATTTCTGCTGAGAGGGAGCAATGCACTGACTTTAAACTTGGAAAACACTTGAAGTTCAACAGGTTTTCAATATGATCCTAAACCTGAGTAATATCAGTAAATCCCACATGTTCTGGTTGGAAAATGCTTTTTTTCAGAATACGGGCTCATTTGGAACATCCAGGCTGAATATGCTGTTTACAAGAACTGTGTCAAATTCTGAATATTGCCATATTTTTTAATAATAGTGGAAGATTAGTGTGGATGTAAGCATAGAGAGCGTTTGCCTGTTGCTACTTCCACACCTAATGGAAAAGAACCGCCAGCTTTATGTGATTAATTACACCGTCACATCTGTAAAACTGCGTCTAACTGCATTTTACAAGAAATCTGTCTAATAACTATATAAATAAATTATATTTTCCCAATACAAGAGTCAGTGGATTAAATTATGATTAAACCCTAACATTGCTGTTACCAGGTCAAAATGAGGAAGTTGGTGCCTAACAAGCAGCTCCGGCGCCGTAGCTATGCGCGCAGTGTTATGGGTAAATCCATGCGGCTAAGTGAAATCCTGTTGGTGGATTCATTAGGGCAGGATAAATAAGGCGAGCGAGGCTCAAGCACTGCGCGGTGTGACACAACGAGACACGGGCCACTTAAACAGGCACGAAGCATTGATTTTCCTCTGTGCGCACAATCTGGTTTGCTACGGCCTTCCCCTCCGCGCTCCATCCGCAGTCCAACGAGTTAATGAACACAGGGGAGCGGCGAAGGCAACGCCGCGTCAGGTTATAGGAGCGCTGTTTTCAGGCTTACGAAACGTAATGATAATGATGCTAAGACATAGTGGTTAAAGATGAGAGGACATGCTTTTGGTTGTGCGAGTCGTGTTCCTGTGTCCCTCGTAATTTAAACTCATTAAAGGAAAATCCATTAATCTTTTCATCTTTAAAACGTGGAGCTCAGTACATGACGCGTCAGCCTAAAAACTTCCGTGTTATGATGTCACTTCATTTTTTTTAAATGAATGTATTTATGCTCATTTTGACTAATTACATATCTCAGGTAACTTTTTCTTTATTAAGCACTGTGCACTGTTATTAAGCACTCAGCCTAACGCACTGTGAATAGGGTCAGTGAACTGGCTGTACATGTTGTAAAGGCAGATCAAGATATCAGTCTCGGCTGCAGCAGCACTTTATATACTCAAACCTTTATGGAAAGAGAAGGATGATACAATGTTTTCAATGTTTCTGTCATTGTCAAATCCCATTTAACCACAGCAGCCACAACAAACAGCACATTTATCTAACTGCAGGGCACTCAACTGTTGGTTCAAACTGAACACATGCATGCATTAAGTACTGAGTAAAAACAAGCACACTGCTGCTAAACTGCTGCTCCGCTACATCCACCACAAGTCTCTGTGTATAGAGGGTCTATCAGCGCATCCTGCTGCTGGAAATCATGTTGATGAGACACCTGACTGTGGCTGTGGCTCGTAAAAACCAGATCAGCTGAGAGACACCACAGCACTGTTTGGCTGAAGACAGGTGAGGAGTTTAGACCTAAACAGCAAACAAACAGGCAGGAACGGTGCGTTTGAGAGGGACTACTTTTAACTGCGGATGAATACACATTTGGTGCTCTAGCAGAGTGTGTGACTGAGGCTACATCATTACTTTTGCCATGTTTACATCTGATGGTCACGCCACTGCAGCGTTTCAGCGTTGCAGCCACTGAAACAGACTTTTGGCAGACTTCTGGATAGAAACTATGACGCCAACTCTTCGTCCTTCCACCGTCCCCCTATCTCATTCGTCACACCTCTATCACGACCTTTTTTTGGGAAGAAAACAAAGGATGTCAGCCTGGATATAGCTGCGTGCTAAGCACACTGGGCTATGTTAGCAGCTGCTCTGCAGATAAATTCTGCTTTTTCTCATGCCACTAACGCCTCTGGATTTACTTTTCACCGCTGCTGTCCTTCATTCGGATTTTGTTTCTGCGTAGCGTCTAAGACATTCTTTTAGAAGAAGACTGTTTAAGTTTTAGGACAATGTTTTAATATGAAAACATGTTAGTGTGGACGTAGTCATGGCGATGAGGACAGGACGGACTTGCAAAATGCAGGACTGTGACACCAGAAATCAAACTCCTGTCTGTGGTTTTGTTTCAGACAGCAAATCAGAAGTCATTGTCATTGTGCAATCAACATTTAATCTAACAGCATGTTTGTTGCCACTGGTTAGAGACGGTAGTTTTGGTTAAATGTTAATAAAAATAGCCTCTGTCTGAAGTCACTGCTGAGTGTTTCTGTTAAATTTAATTAAAACAGACCATGATCCTTTGCAGCCGCAGCTGAAACAGAAGAACAGACTGAAGTGGACAGCGTGTTGTAAGACTGTCAGTGAACGTTTGACTGATGCATACAACTTTTTCTCGTTATGTTAGCAGATAATGTAACTCGGCCTGTATTACGGGTCACTATTGGTCAAAGGTGGAGCTCAGTGCTCAGGGGGTTCATTCATTGTTGGGTCCAGACTTCCCATGGACTTTATTAGTAATATAAAACATATAAAAGTTCTTTTAAATCAGCAGCATTCAGCCTGAGAGATACAGAGTGATGAAACCCAGGCTGAGCGCTGGATCACCCCACAGCTAACCACCACTTCCTTCCCCTCTTCCTCTCTCCTCCCAGCCCCCCCACCAGGGGCTCGGTATTGATCAGCGTGGCCACGAGGGTGGGAGAGGGAGCTCCTTTGTTTCAATACCATCCCCGACCTCTGAACCCTGACCCCTCCCCCCGACCGCTCCCCCCACCCTCTCCCTCCACCTCATTTGCACACCACATCCCATTGTTGCTATGGCAATGGTGACCTCCAACCTCTCCCAGGCACCTACATCTGTTATCAATTAAACGGATAGGATCCTTTCTCCCTCTGAATACTACATTTATGTTTGGGGGGTGGGGGGATAAGCGGGAACATGTGAATGCAATCAAACCTATAGCAGCTACTTAAAGACAGGAAGTTGTGGGATTATTTTTATCATTGCCCTCCATGATTAATGATGTTCTACTTAATAAGATGCTATCACATTAATAACTTTGTCAGATCTTAATGGCCTCCAATCTGCAAATCAAAACTCCCTTTCTCTTAACCGGAACATGTGAGTTTTGGAAGCAGAGACATCTGAATGCAATCAAATCCAGCAGGTATTTAAAGACAGGAAGATGTGGCATTCATTTTATCAGTGCCAGTCGTGATTAATATGCTCAAAGTTGCAAGATGCTATCAAATTAATAGCCTGACGGGCTCTTAATTGCCCAAACAAGCTTCAAAGGCAAACAACTGCAAATAAATGACAGTTTCCTCCAGCAGCGTTCAGTCGTAGCCTTTGGGTTTGTGACTTGGTAACAAAGAGATCAACTTTGAGCTGACGGAGCTGCACTGTGGCCGGCACAGGGGCCAAAAGAGCCGGAGCGCTGGGGGTCGATGAATTCTGAGGAGATCAAACAATCTATTGATCCAGCTCAGCCGGCTGCTCCACAAAAGAGCCAAACACTTTCTGTTCTTTGTGGCTCGAAACAGAACTTTGATCGATCATGGAAGCGCCCAAAGGTTTGATTTTTCAGATTCTAGTGCAGCAACCGGCCTTATTCCTCCCTGTGTCAAACACTTAAAGTTGATATCAGTTAGATGTTGACACGTTTGCTTTAAGACGAGGTTTTAGGACTCAGTTATAGACAGAATGGGTTTTTTTGCAATGAAGAAATTAATCTTTACTAAACTTTTTAAGTTATTGTGTCATTTTAAAGTCATATGGAAATTAAAAGTTACACTTTTAGCCTTTCAGCTAGTTTTAAACAGTGGAATCCCAACTGATTTACAACCTTTTTATCCGTATTTGTAGAGGAAAATCACTTTGTGTGCTCTCACTGTCGTGCTTTTAGCATTTGCTTTAGCAGCCTAAATACAGCAGACGGCATTTTTAACGTTAGCTTCCATAATAAGGAACACAGTAGCAATGTAGCACAATGGTAAAATGTTGTATTTCTTAACACAATAACACTGTGACTCCACATCATGAACCCTGAGGCATTTTTGAGTTTGTGTTATAGCAGCTGCGGTCTTCTCTAGCCTAGTTTAGCTTAAAGACTGGAAGCAGAGGGAAACAGTTAGCATGACTCCTCATCTCATTTGTGTCACATCTCCCCAACCGCTACGCAAACGCGAACGTGGGTGTAGCTAGGTGAAACAGCTGGGCCTGTCCAAAACCAGAACCTGCATTTACTGACTGTACTTTAGCCAGAGAAGCCCCAGACAGAGAGATACGCTGTTGGTGACCAAGACATAGTACCAGCATCATTTTAGCACGTAATTCTCACTCCACCAGGCGGCCTTTACACCCTTGCTTCAAGACCCAGAGTGACTCTCCTTTGAAATGCTGAAAGTGGAAATTATGGTGGGCATGAGCCAAAGCCAAAAACCTTTTGTTTATAATTGTAATATTATATTATATTATATTATATTATATTATATTATATTATATTATATTATATTATATTATATTATATTATTGTATTATGTAGTATATAACTGACTGCACAGCTCACTCTGCCTGCCGTGCTCAGATATTTAAAAACTGAAAATGAGGGATTATAGATATTCAAGGAGCATTTTACCTATCAAAACAAAAAAATAGAATAAACAGTGATTCATATTTTATTGATTTCTCCTTTTTATGCTATAGTCATCGCTTGCAGGCCTATTAAGGGCAGCTCTGTCTCTACAATGTCCTGACTCCAGGTCTGCATTTCACACTTACATGAGATTGTTCTTGATCTTTGGTGATGGAGGAATCATTCTGATCCTTTGCTTAATTAACACCACACTGTAAAACTACTCTGCTACAAGTTCTTACTTGTAATAATACTTTGTTAGTATGATTAGGAAATGCTGGAAAAGCACACACCCTGGAGTTTTAGCTGTACCTGTGGAAACTGCTGAGTAGTTTAATTTATGACAGAACATTGTGTTTAATCATCACATTTTAAGTTTTCTGCAAGAAAGTCTTCATTTGTAAAGTAACTCAAGATATCAAATAAAGTAAAAAGTACAAAATTTGATGTGTAGTGTAACAGAAGTACAACGTGGCATTAACAGAAAGTAGTAGACACGCTTGAGTAAAAGTACTCAGTTACGTTGCACTGCTGTTGATCCTGTGTGTGGACGCCCTCAGGCTGGACTCACCTGTCACCCTTGGAGCGGCGTTTCTGGCCACTCTTTGGTCTTCTCTCGCTGCCCAGACACGGCGCTCCATTCGGCCCGGTAACGCGGACCGACTCAAGCCCTTTGGACGATTTCTTGAAGGTGAACTCCACGGCCTCGCCCTCTCTGAGGCTGCGGAAGCCCTCCATGTGCAGTTTGCTCTGTCAGCGAGACAGAATGAGGTTTATGGGTTGAGAACGTCACAGATGATGGGACAGAGGAGCTAAAAATGCGATTCCAAAGAGTATTTTAGAGAGTTAATATCAAAAACATTCTGGGCCGGCAAAACTTTACTGTTGTCACAGTTTTAGAGAGCGGTTTTCAGCTCAGCCAGCAAATGACTGAATAAATGATAATGGTGCTCCGTAGCTGCTGGACACAGCAATAAAGTTAATCTTACAAACTGATTTGTTAATTATTGTTTTAACCTATGATGATGTCCCCATGTTAACAAAAAAACTGTTATTGCATTGACAAGACTCCTACAGCTTTTTAGAGGGTGATGCTGCTGCAGTAGATGTCTCAGCTTTGAATAAGCTGTTCACGTAAACTTCGACACTAAGCAACTTATGAACTGACTGCACACTTGAGATAATCCCCACAAGCAGAAACGTGTAGTCGCTCCATCAGGGAATCCTCAGCTCTCTCGTAAAAATCCAATCCCGTTGACAGCCCTGTTAAAACATCAATGCTTTCACCCCCCCCCCCCAGGGGGGGCGCATTCCTCACCCAACCCCCAACCCCCACCCCTCCGCTTCCTCAGCACCACCGCCTACATGCACCCTCTCCAAAACGAGTCCATCTGGTCAAGTCTCCAGATGACCACTGCACCGGAGCACACTGGGAGACGACACAGGGGAGGAACACATTCAGGGGATGGCTACGAGAAGAGGTGGCAGGGATATACGAGAGAAGAGTTAATCACCAAACAGTGCAGCGCGCTATTGATCTTTCACTAATTAGCTTTCCAATGCCACTGGTAAATAGGAAGAGGAATGAGCTACCACACGGTGGGCACACCAAACACCAGCTGCACTTTAGGGAAAATATTAGATTGTTCCCTAAACACAGACAAAACCACACAGTTGCACAGACGCTTCATTGTCTCTGTCTATCTTCCTCTGCACATTTCACAAACACTATCTGACCTCACGTATTAATCCACACCATGGGTTCTGCTTTCAGCACACACTGCTGAGGTATTAGTTAACTGCAATGAAATCCAATATCAAACAAAGAGAGAGCTCCTACTGAACAGCATGTCGAGAGCATGTAGCTTCTGTAAGATATTTCCTCGTGAAACAGAATCGAGAGGCTCCCACCTCATTTGAAAGAATTTGATTTGATGGTTAAAAACAAGGCGAGTCACAGCAAAACACAGAGAGCTACAGTGACACAGGGTTTGACTACTTGTCTCCATCACCTCCTTCATTACTGCCGTTGGCCTCAAACTGCAGGAGGTGCGGGAAGACAAAGGCGCAAGCAAGCAAGCTAACAAATCTTAGCTCTGCACTGCTAAAAGCTAAGAACAGGTCGATGGATGGGCATCATTATATGATGGTTGAAATTCAAAAAGCTCCTGTGAGCACATGTGATGCTTTACAGGAAGAAAACATGAGCGGATAGTGAGATTAACGATTGATTTTGGCACAAATTGCTGGTGAACGTGATCTAAAAGGGTAAAAAAAGCACTTTTGGTCAGTCTTGTCTTTGGGAATGTTCGCCACAAAAACAAAAAAAAAGTACATTATATGATTAATTAATTAATTTTTTAATACTGGCTGGGTTTGAATAAGCAGAACTGGATATTTAACATGATCAGCCATGACTCCAGAGGTCCAGTAAAACTGTTACTGGTGTGTCTCGTTCTGTCGTTCAGTCCAGATATGTGCTCCTGGTGAGTGCTGAAGCTCCACCACGCTCCCTCTCTCTCCAGCACAGACAGTAACTGCTCATACATGGTTGGGTGAAGGAGGTTGAGGTCTTGCTATGGTTGAAACAAAGTGTTTGTTGGATTGTTGCGCCCATCACTGTCCGTGGGAACAACTGAATGACTGACAGTGCGTCCTATTGGCTACGAACCAACACACAGAGACCGCAAAGAAAGGCAGTCCTCTAGGACAGATCGGTGCAGCAGTTTGAAGTAGTCCAGAGATGATGCTTCAAACCTTCTGCAGTCCAAATCACTTAGAATTTGTCATTACAACAACACAGACCAGAATCTGCCGTCAGATCAAAACCCTGTGCGGCAAAACAAGCCCATACGGGCCTTCCTCCCCTCTCCTCCATCGGATGATTTACAGCGACGCAGTGGCAGGTAACCCGAGAAGAGGTCTCCACCAAAAGGCTCCACATGGGAGGTGAGACTGAGGCTCGGGGTTGGGTGGGCTCCCTGATGCTTTAATGACTTTATAACAGGAAGCAGGGCTGGACGGGTAGAGGAATGAGCCTTGTTTTCTCTGCTTTAGCCTCTAACCCCTTTTAAATAGAAATGTTTGAGCCTCCAACACCCCCCACCCCACCCGTTCTTGCCCTAACCCTCCCCTCCGCACCTTTTGAGGCACCACAGCACATATCTGTCCGTGGGGCGAGGTGAGTGGGGGAGTGGCAGAGCGGACTCGGGCTTTAAGACGTGTTAATGCTCAGGTAATTTTACACAGAAACATGTCGGGTGTGTTTTGCTGCTGCCTGACTTCAGCCCAGAGAGTTGAGCCTGGTCTGTAAACTTAAAAACAGTCAACACACTTTCATCAAAAGGAAAAGAGGTGTGCCTGTGTGACTTAAATGATAAATCCATTATTAAAAACATGCAGGCTGTAAACTCAACATATCACTGCTGCTGCAAAAATGTGTAAAATGCATGTTTTCATTGATCAATGGTTATCACTGAGTGAGGTTTTATTGAACTGGATTTTGCATTGAAAGCAGTACAGGTGATGGCACGGCAGATACAACAGATATAAGATTAAGAGTCTAACGTCAGCTGTCACATTTTAGTATTTTCTGCATCATTTCAAAAGGAAAATAAATGAAAAGCAAAACGTTTCTCTGGTATTCGAGACAGAAGTTGATGAAAACTGTGTAATAAACCCGACATTTGAAGTAAACTTAGCATAAATACTGCAAAATATTGCGGACACAACATCGCTGTTCTGTCATTTCATCTGAAGGTTCGATCCTCATGAAAACGTCTCCACGCTGGACTGACCCATCTAAGAACACCTGCGGTGTATTTTCAACCCAATCTCCTGCTGACTCGTCACGACAGGGAGCAGAAGCAATAACCCATCATCCTAACCAATTAATCATGTGATCGTTAATGTTAATAATAAGACCTTATTGGTGGTCATATGTCAAAAATCAGCCACTTTAAAATGAAATTTTGCTTATTTATTGGAATTTTGTTGCTTATTTACATGTTGACTGCATTTTGGAACAGCAGCCCTCTGTTGGAGCTACACTAGAACTGTGCGTGGATGTTTTATGCTCTGTTTGTATACTGTTGTGACTGATCTGTTTATCCTTTGTAGTATATATACATATATGTACATATATATGTATATATATATATGAATATATATAAATGAAAGCTATTGTATGCACATACTGTATATCCTTCATACAAAGCTGCATATTGACAGTATATTTAATAATATTTAATTGACCTTGATCACATTTGTCATATTAGATCATTCCACTGGGCCCTCTGACAGGCAATGTTTCCAAGACAACCAAATTAGGGATGCTATGATCTTGAGACTCATGAGTATATTGATGTTTTATCAGTATCATATCTTGTATATTTGTTATTGGGCGGATGATGAACTGAAAACACATTTTAATAAAGTTATTTTTAAAGAAAGCAGCTTTCCGAGGCACTTTAGACAGAAATGAGCTGTTTGCCTCTGCTGAAGTCGACAGAGAATCCTTCATAAATGCAAAATATATTTAGTGCTCTGATTAATAAACACAGTCCCTCTTTTTGAAACGCTAGTGTCCAGTTTCTGGCAGACAGAAACAGGACGGACACACACCCTGATGTTGTTTTGCAGGGTGTTGGGGGCTGGGTGCTCTGTTCCTGACAATGCTGAGGCCAAACCTTTACCTTACTTCCTGCCACCCCTCACTGCTCCCACCTGGGCCACCCGTGTCTGAAAGGTGTGGCCACGCCTCTGCTTTGATACATTATCCTGTGATGTGATTCGCCCAGTAAAGCCCGTCATACCGGGAACAGCGGCAGGGTCTCACCTGGTGGACGAACACGTCGAGCGGCTCCTCCAGAGGAGCTCCGTCCCTGCTGCTCATGGACAGGAAGCCGAAGCCCATCCGTATGTTGAACCACTTGCAGACTCCGCTGCCCCGGGACAGACCCGCGGCCTCCTCGTCGCCCTGCGCGCAGCCTCCTGCCCAACACACACACACACACACACACACATCAATGAAGCGCGGATCACTGAAGCGCACAAGGATTGACTTTCTCCCGCACGCGTCTGACGTGCAGCGTCATGACCCGGGCAGAAAATGCCGCAACAACTGCGCCTTTTGAACTGGTCAAATATTAAAAAAGGTTTCCTAGGGTGATTCAGGTGCAGCCAGTGCGCAATTCATCCACCAGTGTGCACATTATTTTCCTGATCAGAAACAATAACGAAAAACGCCATTACCATTTCCCAAATGCCAACATGGCATGTTTCATATTTTTTCATAATAACAGTCAAAAATCCGAAAATTGTCCGTTTCCTCCAACAGAAGACTTTTTTTTAAAACAGGTACATTTGAGACGCGGAAACTTTTTTTTTTTTTTAGCATTTTGCCTTAAAACAAAGATCCAATCGATTATTTCCAGCCGATTGACAAACACGATGAATTTAACCCAGCACTGACACAACCGCGTGAGTAAATGTAAACAGTAAAGCATAAAAACATTAATTAATAAATAACAAACTAATATTTTCAACAACAAATACAGATTAATATAAAAAACATTATTTTTATCACCGTATACATAGATTTAATTTATATACATTAATGTACCTAAATGAAATAAAAGGAGAAAAATTATAATTTTTGATATATTTTTTGAAGAATAGAGGTTACCATGCTGTACTTTTCAGCACCAGCAGGCCTTCAATATAAAATATTGCTATCTGCTCTGTGTCAACACGCAAATCAATAAATCTTTATGTAACCCAGTCTCTCAGAGCTCCGCTCCTGCAGCTGAGCGGGTTCTCTAACACCGTCAGAGGCCGGCTTCCTGTCTGTTCAGGTCTACCTGTGAAACTCTGATTGGAGGCAGAGCCCATCCCGCCGCTCTCCGCCGCTTCTCCCCGGCTTCACAGCGCTCTGAGCTGCTGCCAGCCTCTCACACCTCCACTCCACCTCCACATCAACAAAGCCATGCCTTCTCCCAAAGACACCAGCAGAGTTTTCTGAATAGACCAAAACCCACCCGGCCCCTCAGAAAAGCACGAGAAAAGACAAAGAAGCAGTGAGAAAGGCAGCTCTCCTCCCCTCCAGCCCTCCCCGAGCATCTGCGGAGAAGCTCCTCGTACCTTCTGCCATGGTGGGAGGTTTCCACAGCCTCCTGCAGAAACAGCTCCGGCCCAGGAAAGATCAGATCAGGTGAGTTAACTGCATACTGGACGTCCGTGCACGCTCTCTCCGTGAGTGTGTGTGAGGAAAAACAAGCTGTGAGTGTGTCAGAGTGTGTGTGTGTGTGTGTGTGTGTGTGTGTGTGTGTGTGTGTGTAGTCCTCCAGGAGAAAGAGTGCGTTCCTGCTTCCTGCTCTTTTCTTGCACAATATGCAGGACCCCAGTGACCCTCCTACCTCTGCTAACCCCCCCCCCCCCAACGCGCACGTGCGCGGACCGTTAGCACCAACGCGCGCACGCACATACACACCACCGCCTCTTCGGTCAAGTCCACGTGATTTCCAATCGCAGATAAATCACGCATGTCCAATAAGATAGGGAGCCAGAAACAATTGCCAAAAATGACCAATCAGGGCTTCGGACGATGCGGCATTAAGTTGGAACTGAAGGACACGCACGCACTCACGCACACACACGCACAGAATTCAAATTAAAGCTGCTCTTTTCTTTTCATTTTCTTAAATGTCATCCAGATTTTGGTCTCTGCGAACTCTTTACACAATATTTCTCTAACTTTTAAAAACACCTCTGATCCTGTTCATGTGTTTTATTCGTTGAAATGAGATGAATTTTAAGTGATTGTTAATATATTTTGCAGTTAAATCTGCACACTATCACAGTTTCAACGGCAATAGAATGTTATAGAATGTTAAGGTTTTTTCATTGCATTGTCAGCACATTGTCTTTTCCGCTTAATACATGAAAGTAAACCCTTAATTTATCCCTTTAAGCTAAAAGTGATGACTTTTGTTCTTTTTGCTAAGATATAAGGTGTTTTTTTGATGTTGAAATGAAAACCCCTTTAGCTGTCAAGACAATACATTAAAAACATTAAAATGTGTCAAAAACCATTCAATTATTCATGCACCTACCCAGATTTGAGGTGCACTCATTTACATTTTTTAAAGGGACAAACTAGAGATATTTTTGGTATTAGTTATTATTTTGCAAACTTTAAACTTTAAGAGGTTTTAGTGTTGCTCAAAGTTGATTAAAATCATCCATTCCAAACCTGGGTCAATTTATTACATTTAAAACACAGCATGCATCTTTAAATTAAATGTATGTTAGTTTTTTATCATTTTTTACATCATCCACCTGAAAAAATATACTACAAATACAACAGATGAATTATTAGCAGCAAATGCATCAACACAAGTCTGCTACATTTGGTATTTGACAGTTTTTGGAGTTCAGCAGATTTTAAGTAGTGTATTTTGCGAACCTCCTAACCTCCACTTATAAATAAGTAAAACTTATTACAACTTATTATTACAATTAATTCATGTATCAATTTACATTTTCTTGTTGAGGTTTCATGTTTTCAAATTAACAGAATATCGCTGCTAAAGGGTTAATTAAGTGTTTTGTAAAGATTTGTTGTTTTCCGGCTGATGTCTAACAATCTACCACTACAAAGTGTAATAAAGTGGAAGCCATACCGTCGATCACCAGGCTGTCATCTCTGCAGAAACACTGAATGCTCTCTATATGAACCCTCTGCGTACATTAGTGTGGACTGCTGCTGCATTTACACTCAGTGATAATTCCACAAACTAGTAGGTGTGATCTGGACAGCAGATGGTGTCGGCCTCTTCCTCATTCTCTCAGGATGAATCATATTTGTTGCAGATGAAATTAAGCTTCTTGCATTGTCCCTGCTGTGGTGATTCACGTCCACCTGTTACACTTTGTAAAAAGACATACGGTGGCCTGCTGGAGTCATGCACTCACACTCATTAATTGGTAATTAGTTGCTTTCAAGCTGCTGTATAGGAGTACAGATCTGCTCCCGTCGCTGCTGAGTCATGGAACTTCCCTTAATGACACACGCACAGACACACATGCACACACACACACACACACACACACATTCAGGAGTTGCATATGTGCAGAGATAAAGAGCTAAAGCCAGCAGTTTTTTCCTGACTTCCTGTGTACAAGTGCAGCTTAACCTTAAGTCTTCACATTTTGCGTTCGTGTGTGCGCGCATGTGCGTGCGTGTGTGTGTGTGTGTAAGAGCGAGAGAGAGGTGCTTCCTGATGAAAGCCAAACGACTCCCTCCATTCATGCATTTAATAGTCCAGCCAGAGGCCCTCTGAAAGTCACCATGGAAATGGAAAGGCCCACCGGCTGCTGCACAATGAAACAGGCCACCCTAAGGTGACCCGGGTCATCCACTGGGGCTTGTGGGAACAAAGGCTTGGCACGCGCTTGCCAGCCATTGTTAAATCAACACATGGAGCATGTTACGTCACAGAGAGACTAAGATCTTAAACACTAAAATGTGTATCTAGATCGCGCACACTAATGTACTGTTGAGGCTCTACTGTGTGTGTGTGTGTGTGTGTGTGTGTTGTGTATGTGATGATGCACTTTGTGAACGACTGCCCTGCACGGCCCATGTGGATCGCGGAGGGGGAAAATAAGCAGCAGGCCCATGTGACGCCTGTCAGCTCACCTTTCACCCCTCCTCCTGAGGGAAATCAATCAATAACCTTGATCAATAACAAATCTATAATGCGCTGCCATGTTGTGACAGATATCCCTCCCACAACAAGCTTCTGGCTGCTGCGGGCCACCTCAGGGCCAGGCAGTCAACAATGACACGCCGAAGCCTTTTTTGTCAAAGGAACCTGTCCGTTAAAGGGATATGACATTTTTCGGAGGGGGTTGTTATTCTGCTTGATTTTGCAGAGTTTGAAACGCACTCATTTTTATTTCCACTATGGACGACGTTGCGTACATTTAAAGCTACAAGTGATTTTTACCATCTCTCAAACAGCTCTGATGCTACATTAAAGAACAAATTCAAACTTTCTGACAGAAACTGCTGCAGCGTGTTTGCTCCTTTCAACCCACTCATCCCACTGTCCTGCGGTCAGTCCTGTGGGAACATCAGGATCACTCTTCACCACCAGATGGCACCAAATTTGAAAAACCAGTTCCAATCCCACACCCCCCTGACTTTAAATGAAAAAGCTGGTGTTATTCTGTATCATCCTCACTGTGGACAAATCTCATGGACAGACCAGCACCCACCATGTGCTGTTGATGTTAACACATGTTCCTGACTACAGGGGGAGTCGGTGCACCAGTGGGGATTTCCTGCAGCAGAGCTGTGTGTGTGTGGGATAGTGTGAGTGCTAATAATGGAGCATGTTGCCCGCTGCAAACAAACAAAACAGAGGATAAAGCAGGGTGTGCTTCAGGATTACATGGCTCCCTTGTCACTGACAAGTAGCGACATCAGCGATAGTCAGGATAGAGCGATGCATATCCAGAGCAGCTCTACCATCCTGTATCAAGTATATATCAAATATGGCCACTAACACCAAGGTAATGAGCTCCATATTGCCCGTTTGATGCTTCAAACTGGGACAAAAAGCAGTGGTTGATGTTTTGGTGGCTGCAGTCAAAGCCCGATACATTGCTGGATTTGGAATTGGCCCCCATCTCCTGCTGCCTGCAGCCTCCATGAGGTTCCCAACCATTAATTTACAATAACACACTTTCATCAAGTTTTCATGTAGATTTAAGGGGGCTCCGACACTTTGTGGGAGGAAGCTAAGGCAGCAGGATCCACTGTGGTGTTTGATGTTGCTGATAAAGCTACCACAAGCGCCTGGAGATGGGAGCGTGCAGTGAAATCACACAGCAGAGACATGAAAAGAAGGCGACTCATGCATGAGCTCATCCATCTACAGAAGGTGGAGCACTGCATGCAACCGAGATCTGTTCAGCACCGGGGACAGCTCCACTACAGCAAACATCTGTAGAACATCTAATGCTGAAGTATCTACAGTGACCAAGCAGTCATGCAGATCTATGAAACACCTCACAGACGTACCAAGGGTTTAGTGTCTGCACGACATGGAGGACGGAGTTACTGTAATAGAGTTTGGCTGAATAATTCCATAATATCACACACTGACAATCGCCACCGGGTTCACACGTCTGCCAGACAAAGTGCTGATGGACGATGACTCAGCACTTCATCTGTCAAGACATCCAAACGCTTCTTTCAGGCTCGAATTGCAACAAAGGACATTTCATTATAAGACTGAGTCCCTCGCATAGTATTGTTAGCAGATCAAACAGTGGACATCCTCCTTTCACACTCTAGTCTTAGGAATGGTGATTTTGCCTGTTAATAGCTCTCATGATGAGGTAATAGCTCCAATTAAAACGGATACTGATCAGTCACATTTGTGACAAACTTTGCTTTACTTTGCTTTCCCCGCTGTATTTGATCTAACGCACAGGCTGATCTTGCTGATACATAAAGCACATAACAGGTGATATAAATGTTTTATATGACTTGCAAAGCAGTGTCTGAAATGGAAAATGTTCCATTTGCCAAGTGTTGTTTCTCTGCGCAAAAGCATCCTCGGGGTCACTCTGTCCTGTGCAGGTTACTGTATGCCAAAGCTAGAGGCCCCATCTGCTGGTGACACGTGGACATGCAGCCCACACACAGTTTGTAATCTGCTGGAAGATAATGGGCAGCCTCAGCACACAGAGCCTAACAGCTACACCCACAAGCGTGCAGGTAGCAAATGCACTATTTTATATTTACCACTAGATGTCACCTGTGTATATTTGCTGAGAGCACCCAAGACTGTGATTGAAACAATGAAAGAACACTATCGTAGTCATTCATAGTCCAACAGAAGATGAATGCATCGTATTCAAACACATAACAGAATGCAGATACTGCTCTCGGATCATCACACAGACGTACTTTCACATAAACCAAGCTGCAGTTGCTTTATGATGTTGATGACATCTCAGACAAATCAGACATATCAGAGATTCATGTCTCACCGGGGCCGTACCAGCTGAAACTGTTGGCAGTCAGAACCTGTTTTATGCTGGAGAGACTTCAGTTTCTATAAACTTATTCTAGTTTGCTCTGTGCTGACTGTTTTGCATTATTGCTGCAAACAGAGGTGCTGTAAAAGGCTTTGTACTTTAGAGGGTATGATGAAATGCTGTTTTTTAAAGGTCAGTGAAGCATCAGCAAAGATTGAGATGATGACCGTGTCACTTGTTCACAAAGGCGTGCAATGTGTAGCCTTGCAACACTTTCTGAGTTATAGAAACATGAGCTTAAAAGAAGAAAACAGCTTCCTTGTCCTACAGGTTACAGGAAATTGTTAGAGTTTAATTAAATTAACAGCAGCTCCCCTGTGTGAGGGGTGATTAGTGCCACAAAGGAAGCAAATGGTATTAAAAGAAATGCCGCATTTGCGCACACTGAGGTTTTGTAGTGGCAGGACTTACTAATAGTTTGATGTCGCTGGGCACGGCTCATACATGACCACTGATCATACGTGAAGCTGATCGCAGCCGCTCAAGCAAAAGCCTGTGATTCTACGGGACACAGAAGCATCCGGGAAGCGGCTCTGCACTCGGTTCCGAGCAGGTGAGCTAGACAGGAAGTTAGACACTCAGTTTCCAAAATAAAACACCCTGTGCAGACTTCTAATCATAAAAACAGGCAACAAAAGAAACTCCCAGTCACTATAGCCTGCCATCATAAGCGCGTTTACACTGCTTGTGTAATTACACCCATGGCCAAAAGGGGGAGACAAAAGTTCTGGAATATTGCTTTAATGTTTTAAAGCTTTAAACATACACTATAACCAGAATATTTGCAGTCCTTTACCTTGGCATCAGATTGCCCTTTGCTTTGCACTATTTCCACCACCGTAGAACTTCCCTATTTTACACATAATTGCTGTTTTGCCACTGGAGCATGAGCTGTTTGGGTCAGACTTTCAGGGTTTTATGGGGCAAACAGCAAACACAGGAAAACCAAACAGGGTAATCATGACAAAAGAATGGTCAGGCTGGCTTATGAAGAAATGAGAGTAGCATCAGTGTTGTTATCTATATTCATTGCAGTTAGTCACAACTGTCTGAAGATAATATCCCTTATAGGGATATGAGGAAATCTGCATGGTGACCAGGGCTCGTCTTTTTTGTACAACATAGAAAAACACAAAGGCACAAAGTGAAGTTTGATTTCTGTCTCAATAGTGGATCTGCTGCACTTAGACTAGGTAGTATCAGAGTTGTGCCACATGGAGGAACAGGGAACTCAAGGAGAGCAGGTGGAGACCGGGAACAGAGATTGGCCAACAGTATATTGAAAGAAAAGGGGCTTAGGCCAACAGGTGGGTCAAGGCAGGCAAGCAGGGTCGAAACCAGGTATTCCGTCTAGAGCAAGCAAACAAATCCCAAGGGGGGTGGGCAGAGACACAGTCCGTAAAATAAAGCAAAAGTCCACAAGAATCATAAATCCAATTATGTGAGCAACACAAGGGAACAGAAGGAAAGCACCAGGAACTAGGAACTAGGCACATGAGCACACGCAATGAATCAACAGAGAACAATGGAAGTAGCACAACAACATACACCAACAACTAACAGGTGAAATCAATGAACCAATCAAACACAGGAAACAAGAGAAATGAAACTCTGATGACAATATAATATAACATAAAAATATTATAAAATCTTTTTACCTATCAATCTGTTTATTTAAATCTTATATTATAAATCTATTTATTTTGGTGGCTAATATACATTTGTTGCTGACCCAGTCCATATCAGTACTAAGCTTAGTTTCCTACATCAGTACTCCTGCTGCTTCGCCAAACTGGGGCATTGCCAGCCGTTCTCAGCTGTGAGCAATACTCTTATGAATAAGCACCAAGTGCAACCCCACCTCAATGGACGCGAACTATCCCTTTAAGACCAAGCTCCACCCCCTGCTTTCCCTGTGGCATTAATCACCCCTCATACACATCTCCCCGGTTGAGGATAATCCCCCCTCCTGCTCTCATCACAGAAACAAATGTTACCTTCTCTCGCATGAACATTTAGTATAAAAAGCAGTGTTTATCTGACGCAGGGCTGCTTCCACACACAGAGAGAAACCGCTCCCTTGGAAACAGATGTGATCGATGAGACGATGAGAGGGAGAGCAGCTCCAACAGCTTCATGGAGAGATGAGAAGCAGACGGACAGCGCGAACAGACCGTTGGATGGAATAGAGAGGTAACCAGACCCGCTTTGTCAGAGCGTTACAGAAGCCTTCGGCTGTGGCTGGACTGGCTTCTGGTCCCTGATCAGCCATGAGGGAACCGCTGAGCCATTCTCACTTTTCTCCCGCAGATGAGCGAGAATAAAGCCTGTGAGCATCATGGCTGTGCTGAGGGCCGGGAGGCGATTTACTGAAGCGTCAGAGTGCAGGATCCCCTCAGGTCTTTGTAATGGAAGTCAAATGAGAGTGATTCTGGTTATAGTGCGTTTGAACAGGCTGCAGTGACTGAACGCGTTTTCTGTTTTACCTGCTGATTGACGCCGACCCATGGTGACTGCGTTCATGGGCTGTAGCTGGCGCTGAGAGGAGCCCGCGTTAGTCCCCCGCTGCCTTCTGGACCGGCTGCTGCTCTGCAGCACCGCGGACAGCGACGATGACTCGGCTCCGCAGGAAAGCTCTAGTGGCACTCTTCCTCTTCACGCTCTTCATCTTCGGGGCCATGATGGGGCTCAGGACGCTGAAACCCAGCGACGGCTTCTCGGACCTTGCCCCCGGCATGGACTTCATCGGGGAGAGATCCGACAGGAGGAGGCTGGATGTGAAAGACGTGGCGGCGTCGCCGGGCCAGTTCCACATGGGCAGCAGCGACACGAAGGTGGTTTTCACCAAATCGGACCGAGATTACAGCATATTCTACGACGTTCACATCTTCTACTACCTGTGGTACGGCTCCCCCAGCATGGACAACAAGTACATTCACTGGGATCATGTGCTGGTGCCACACTGGGACCCCAAGATTGCAGCCAGTCATGCCCAAGGAAGGCACATGCCTCCTGAAGATATCGCCTCAAGTTTTTACCCTGAACTGGAACCCTACAGTTCCAGGG
Source organism: Datnioides undecimradiatus (assembly GCA_008933995.1). Classification (NCBI taxonomy): domain Eukaryota; kingdom Metazoa; phylum Chordata; class Actinopteri; order Lobotiformes; family Datnioididae; genus Datnioides; species Datnioides undecimradiatus. The sequence goes on along the minus strand of WARS01000075.1, from coordinate 469,405 downwards.
ACCCAAAGGTGCTGGAGTCACACATGGCCCAGATAGAAGCGGCTGCAGCAGGTAACAATTCATGTAACACTGGCTTTGTATTTGTTCCCTTGCTGTGGTGCTATGGTGTGACACTCATCCAGGGCCGTAGGCAATCCTCCCAATGCCCAAGTTTACATGTTCTAAGATGTTCTGCAAAGCTGAGATGAAATGTCTCAGATCACATCCCGGGTCATAATGTGCACTTATTTAACGCTGTATGCCAAAAAATACAAAATGTCATTGCTTTGTATTCTGATGTCAATTAAGTTTTCTTCCAACTTCTTCTACCGACTGCATCATCAAGTCCACCCATCAATCGCTCTTCCACTTGCAGCTGCACAGAGATAAGATTCATTAGTTAGCTAAGCACCATCATGGTACGTCATGTGTCTGCGTCAAACCCCGATTAGTCCGTCACACAGCTCTGAATCACTGTAACTCTCCACGTTTGTGCTGACTCGCTCACTTTTCAGCGTTCACTCAAATTTCGCCAAACACCGGGTCCAGCTTGCAGATCATGTTTCACTCAGGAATACGTCACAATACGGAAACTGCACTTTCCCAAAATGTTACTTCATTTGGACTTTAAAATACATTTTCGCACAATGTAGCAAATCAAAAAATATAGTTTAAAATCCCTCTGCACAGTAAAAACATAAAAACATAAATTTAGTCTGAAAACACATATATGCCGGGTCATACTGCAAACACCTAAACCCTAAATTCCCCTACAACAAAATACAAAATACAGAGGGGCAAATGTCATTGGCCTCAACTCAATATCCACTATTGAACGCTTACACTAAATGTCAAATAACAGTTGGTTAATGTTGGCGTGCTTGCACTTCCTGCTTCCTGTGGTACCAGCCACGGACACTAGTCTGTTCCTCTCCATCCTTCACTGTCCTTCTCTCTTCTGGACTGAATGAGCTCCGGTTTCTGCAAATCCGCATAATGTTGCGCACACAGTGTTACAGTCAGCCCTGCTGCACACCCACCCACGCTCTCCACCCACCTAGCTACGTACAGGCCACACCACTTCCTGCATTGGCACCGACTGTTGGCACTGGATCTAAATCGTGATGTGTGGAGTCATCCGATATGGACGCAGTTGCTAGGATACGGGGCTGAGAAAAAGAGATTAAGCAAAAGTCGCCGGGACCCCGAGGACCTTGCCACAGATTAGGGTGTACTGAGTTGATACCTCAGGTTCTCAAACAAAAGCAGAACTGCAGTGAAGGACAAAGTGTGAGTAATGTTCAATATGTCCCCGAAAACATAATTTTCAGGTAACTCCAGGTTTTCATTAATATGCTTTTAAAATATTAATAAGGAACACTGACTGAAAGGTCATACTTTACTTTTTAGCCACATATCCAAGTTGACATTTGCTGCATGCACCTCAGTCCTCCAACAAAGCAGTGCTTTGACCTCCGCCATAGTTCATTCAGTCAAACTTCCTCGCCGCAGGGGTGCTTGTGTTGTCCTGGTATCCTCCCGGGGTGGCAGACGACCACGGGGAGCCCACCGAGGACCTGGTTCCTGCTGTCATGGACGCGGCCCACAGGCACAGCATCAAGGTAACTGGTGAGACAGCCGGTATGTTTTTCCTTTTCGAACCACTTCCTGAATCAATGACAGATAAATGTTAAATCTAAGAATGTAAACTATGTTTTAGCCTCGTCTCACCTCGTGACAGACGGAAGGTTACCGAGCACCAGTGTGGGGTTCTTTTGTGCAACATGGTATCAAGAGAATGCCGAAATGAATTTGCCAACGCTGACTTGACAGAACAAGTCTTGTCACACTGTTGGCTGCACAGCAAATTGGCCAGAGCAGAGCAGGAGCTGCATTTTGTGGAAATGACAACTTAGTCAAACCCAATTATTCTGAGTCTAGACGCGACCTTTCGCCATGAGTGTCAGTTCGTCGCGCTATCAGTTCAAACACCTTGGAATGGATACGACGGGTCGTTCAGTTTGAGGCATTGCAGTTTGAACTTAATGAGTCAAAATGCACTTACTGATGTTTTACCAACTAATTAAATGACAATGTGCAGCAAAACAGACTCAGATTTGCAGCGTCTGGCTCTTTATTCCCCCAGAGCTCGGCACAGTTGAGACATTCGCCTCTGGCCAACGAAGGTCGGTCCGAAGTGTTGATGGATTTACTTTTAAGGAATCTTTGCCCGTGAATTCTAGTGTGACAGCTCCTTCGGACTGCATTTTCTCCAAAAGCGCGCCATGCCCTTTGCTCAGAACGCAGCGTGTCTCGCAGCTGCATTGCATTCTGGTCCACTGAGACCACTTCTGACAGTGAAGAAACTGGTATCTACGCAGTGGGTCCCGGTGGCATCTTCAATTCCACCGCTCTGACCTCGAAAGCTGACATTTACAGGAGCACGGACACGGCAGATGAAAATGTTCTGTTATCAGACCAAGCCAATAGCTGTTTATAAAGACTTGAAGCACTTTAGGGTAGATCTTCCTTTTCAGTGCAGCAGTCCATCTAACAAAGTCCTATCTCCTTTAGCACTGAGGGGGCCTGATATCATGAAGCCATGAGATGCTGGCGGTGATTGAGACGATGGCGGCGAAACAAGCCAAGCACAGACTGTAGATTCAGCATTAAGAGGAAACAGGAGCTTTCCCTCAGTCTACTTTCGTGCTCCTTATATGGAAGTCTTAGACTGAGAACTGGGTCTCTCTGTGTGTTCAGTCAGACTTACACAACAGTGTGTATCTCACAGCTGACCCGAGGGCTAATGCTCCAGTGTTTCAGTGCGCCAGAGCTGCCGCTGACAAAATACAGGCTGAAGTCTGTGTTTGTGAGCAGTCATGTGTGCGTCCAGCGTGTGTGTGCGCACACGCTTCCCAAGCAAATGTCACATACGTGTGCCTTGAATGTCATTTGTCGTGGCGTTTCTGGCGCAGGACGAGTGCGACGAGCAGCTGTTGTTCCACTTTTTTGTCCAAACCGGACGAGACTGTCGCAGATATCAGCGGACAACATCGCACACGACGGACAGAAGGACACGGGCTGATCTATAATCCCCTCCAGTCCCCCGTCCACACTAATTAAGCATAGATTGACCCTGTCTGCTTGGTGAAACATCGACGACAGAAAAACAGAAATGAAAACTTAGTAGAGCAGGAAAAGCTCTCTCCACAACACGGCAGCTTTAAGGTTGTAAAGGTTGGTAAAGTTATTCTCCTAATAACAACAGTGTGAACATGGACAAGATCTGAATATTTCAATGGACTGATCAACACACTAACGTGCTCTTGCTATATGTGAATTTAATCACCGTCCGGTCTCACGGTAAAAGCATTAAAGCCGCATTAGTCAGTATTCTCACAGGATCGGCAGGTCAGGTGACCGCGTGTGATGTCGGAGGTGTTGTTCGTAGTGACAAACCCCCGCAGAGAGTCCTCAGCCAGCTCTGCGCAGCGTCTTAGCCTCCGTGGGATCGCTGTTGCGTCTTTCTGGCTCGCGGCTTCACTGTTTAGCTTCGGTCTCTCGGCTCCAGGGACAACAGGAGGCTGGTTTCAGCGAGAACTCATCAAACTTCAGTACAAGGCCGAAGTGAGATTATGATGTCGTAGGTTTAAGCAAGCACAGCTTAAGACAAGCTTAAACATGATAAACTTTACCGTATGAATCTTTTATTAATGAATTAATCCGTGATTTATAGCTGTGGCTTAGTCACATAACCTGATTCATACCAGGTTAGCTGAGGTGCGCTTGGCTTGCCTGAACGCCTTCTGTTCCCTCAGCTGTGAGCTCGATCAGCTGATCAGCCAACACGGAGATGAGCTTCACACACCAGCCGCCAGAGAGTCAGTGAAGAGCCTGCAGTCGTACAGTCCGGGTGTACTCTACATAACCAACATTTGCTCTGCTTTACCCTTATTAAACCAGAGACTGAGCATCCTGCTGTTCAGCCAGAGTAATAAGACATTTTACTTTTCCAGCTTTAAAGTCAAGATGAAATACGAATTCCAGAGTGTGTAGCTTCAACATCATGATGTATATCTGAGTGAAACATGATCGACAGGAAGGACCGAATGTGAGTGGGTTAGTCAGAACAAACATGGAGAGTTACCGTGACTCAGAGCTGGATGATGGACTCAAGGTATTATATTTTACATGACTGAATTTTGATATAAGAATACAGAGAAACCGATTTTCAGTATATTGTTGCATGTGTTGTAATATAGGTGCTCGGAACAACAGTGGGTGTGATCTAAAGGGTTCAAAGGCACTTTCATTTCATCTTGACTCAACTCCATTTAAGATCTCATGTCATACCAAGCTGTAATTACCTGCTTCTGATGCCACGCAGCCTGCTGAAGGACAGCACATGATCATTTTAAAGCATACAGCTGTAATAACAAACTGACACATTATAATGAAAACACTGTCCTGTTATGAGGATGCACAGTTTCTCTTTATAATGAGAAAATGCTGACTTAGCCAACATTAGAGTTGGTGTCTGTGGAGTTCCTGTTGGTTTCTTTCATCACATATAGATGGAAGGCAGTTATGGATATGCTACGTGTGGTTAACTCAGGCCACGCTGCATCTTTCATACTGCTTTGCGTCTGCAGTCTTGGATCTATCATGTCAGATTCCACGGTTAGCTGATTTAATATAACATACGCCGACCTGATGACATAACGCTGCTTCAGGTTAGTGTTTGTCATCCACTGAAGGAAAGCCAAACATTGGTGAAAGCTGTTCAGGGGGCTGTGTGCCGCTGCAGCGCCTATACACCTGAGGCTTGGAATGTAAATATGAGAGTCTGTCACACAGCGTGAGGGGATCTGAGCAAACAAAGCATTTTTTATCCGCATCCACCCGCGGTTTATTCAGCCAAACAGGAACAGATTGAGCAGCGTCTTACCTCGCTGGCCTTTCATGATTTCCAACCAGTCGAGACGGCTGACAAGCCCGAGCCCGGGCGCCAAACACCACCGCATTGCCATGGAAACGGTTTAGGAAGACCTTGCAGCCTCTTTTGAAAGATGGAGTGGGCGTCGAGCGCTCCGTGTTTGTGGCTTGACAGCTCTGTCAATGCTCTGCTGTGTGCCGCTTAGCTGCAGTAGACCTTTTTCCCTTTGTGAGTGAAGCAAACAAGCACGCCATAGTTTTTCCTGGATGACAGCGGGCATCCATCACTCAGCTCTCAGCTCCTGCCAAAGGACATAACACACTGTTCTCTGTGAAATCATGCTCAGTTGTGTTGACTTGTACGTTTTAACGTCGTTCTCCCCAAAAATGTCCTCTGCACATGAACTTAAATTCCCTTGTGGATCATTTAAATCTGAAACAGTGTGCAGATGCTCTTTGAAGTTCTAATTATTGCCCAGAAGTAGCTGAAAATTGCTGAGACACTTGGGTCAGCGAATGAGATGTCACCCTGTGTCACCTGAACGTGTTGACAGACGAGATGACAGTACAGGACAAGCCTGTGGGGATGATGAGCATCTGCTTCACTTGTTTCCTCCTCCTCCTCCTCCTCCTCCTCCCTCTCAGCTCCCTTTTCAAGAAACCCTCCCCATCCTGCAGGCTAAACTTAGCTTCTGTCTTCCTCTGTCTCCACACCAGAGGAAAAGGACAGCGTTTGACTGCCTGTTTTCTCTTTGATGACTGATGTCTGGTGGACCAAGGTGCCTCTCCACCGGGGGATTATTTTTACACCATTTGTCAGGCAAACACATGAGTGCCCATGCGAGAATCTAAGCACAGCCAGTCAGTCTCCAATAATAAGTCAGAAGAGGCACAGAGACAAAAAGAACTGCACTGCAGATTTTGAAATAACACCCCACATCAAAATATTCTGTTTCCTTGCCAACTTTGAGAGATCCTCTGGAGTTTTTGACCACCGTGCCTCCTGGGAAATGATAAATAGCCTCTCTATTGTTTATATCTCATGTTCTTGCAGATCTAACATGAGAACATGTGGGTGACAAGATCCTTATTTCTACCATGTGTGGAGGGTAAAGCATAGTAATGTCTGTCAGCAACGTTGTAATAAAACTGAACAATTAAGATGGGTCTGGAGTCTGTACTTAGAAGGAAGTGAGATTTCCCGCTTCTGTAGTTTGCTCTGCATCTCTGCTGCAGGCTAGAGGCTTAAGGCTACATTAGCCAACACTAGCATAACACGCTGGAAGTTCCAGCTATGTGGTGTTTGAGATGCATTGTGGATAATGTAGGTTTTGTACTGGTTTAAGCCCAAGGATACAGATTGTTTTTGAGAAATGCTCAGAGGGAACAAAACATAATGCTTTGCAAGGAAATCTCCATGTTGCACCTTTAACACAGCAACAACAAGTAAACTTCAATGCTACATTGAGTTCCAACTTGACATCTCCAGTGTTTTCAGTTAAAGTCAAAAGCGTCGTTAGTATGACTTAAGTGAACTTGGGCGGGGTCTAGTTGCAAAAGGGATTCAAATCAAATCCCTCAAATGTGACTGGATACACTGGTCAAACATGGGCGGGGCATAGGGCAGCCAGCGCAACAGAGCTATTGTCAAGAGTTGTCAAGTTGTAGACGACTGCTCTCCTTCACTTGCACTGTCAGACATGTACATAGACAACACCTTTGCCATCTTACATCAAAACACAAATCTTATCTACTAGCAAACCAAACCAACGCATTAAGTGTGATGGCATATGATGAGTGAGGTTACTCACCCCAAATTACACTTGATTAGATAAATTCATGTCAAGCTCATCATTTACAGAAAAACAGAAGAGAGTGAAGAGAGTTTTGCTATGAAAGACCATCTTTTACCACATAATAACTGCCCAATCAACACTGAGAGACAGAATTAGCACTTACAGCAATGCGTTTTGATGATTCAACGTCACATGGGGACATAAATCAAAGCTGTGAAGTAATGCTCCGGAGTGTTTTGATTGTTCTCTGCAGAACGGCTTCTGAAAGCATGTCAGACGTCAATCATCCAGGACGTTTGACAAGGTGCTGGGCAGCAGCTCTCAGCACAAAAGAACAGCAGCAGCACAGCGCTATCTGTCTTTATCCCAGCTCTTCAGTTGTTATACGTGGACATGATTGACAGCGGTGTAACCATTAGTGGCCATTTGGAGACCAGAAGTCGTCCGCCATGTCTCTTCTTCAAGACCATTTGTGCTGAAATGTTGTCATATCCGCGTGGAACGAAAGAAGAATCAGGCAGATAGAACAGAGGTGTGATGTTTTACCTCTTCACACAGTATCAAGATGTTTGAGACATCATTCTAGGTGTCCGTCTGGAACATCAGCTTTTGTCTTGCTCAAATTAAAAAGCTCATATTCGACTTTTTTCCAGATTGTCATTCTGTGCGTCTGTGTTGTCGCATCAGCATCCAGTCTCCAGGCCACTTATAAACGTGGTTTTGTGCCTGTTTCCACTGAGACTTGTCCTGATGCTAATTCGACCTTTAAAAGATGCTTCTCCCTTCCCATTATTTCAATCCAGCCCTGTTTGTCGCACACTGAGTTGTTCTCAGTGCCAGCTTTAAGGGGAAAAGTCAAAATGTTATTGTAACCCAGCAGTGGATTGCATCTTTAAAGGTATTTCTGTGATCTTTCTGATGTTCACCATCTGCTCTGAAAGACTGGTGAGCCGCAGCTTGGTAACAGGTGAAAAGATGATGTTTTGTTTATCCTCCCATGGTTCCATATATTGGAAACCCAATCATGGAGTCATTAGCCATGAGCGTACTCTTGCGAATAAGGTGGAGTTGTGAATTACAAACAGTGCCATCAGAATGAGATTAAACTGTGACAGTGGAAAATCAATATTTAACATGGGGATGTGTATGAGAACTACTCACATGGGCAGAATAGAATGAGAAGCTGTGCAAACACTGGAAACTATCAGCTAATATGGAAAGTAACAACAACATATATATATATATATATATATATATATATATATATATATATTAGGAACATGTGATGCTGATGGAAAAGCTAAATCAACAGGCTGTTTGCATTGTCAAAGAAGAGAGGAGAGGAAAGAAGCGGTATGGGTCTGGAAAATCTCTTATCTGTCAGATGTTACTGACCATAAAAATATCTGTTGCTCTCTGTTTCTGGTCACTGAATTCCAAAGTCAGTGCTTTTGTCCACACCAGGATCCTGTAGGAAGCGATAGTTCAGCTGGCAGGCTGCGGACGTGGTTTAATCCAGGTTAGCTGTGCAGCATCACAGGTTGCCATGGTGATCTAACCTGCTGAGAAGTGAGCCAGCTTGGTGAGAAGGAGAAACCTGAGTTAAGCCCAAACATTGGGCGATTGGTCCAGCAAAAAGACACGATGCTTTCACGACGTTGAGCACGTTGACATTTGAGTATTCACACAAAAACGTGCAACCATTGTGGAACAAGTACCTCCAGAGTGGGCACGCAGTGATGCTTCAATCGACACTGTGCCTCACAGACAGCGCAGCCAAATAATTAGCAAAGCCCACAGACCACTAATTAAACAGCCTTCATCCTGGCTGCCCATCAGAACAAATGATACACCAGAATAATGAACAGCCGAGTGCTCAGTTTCACCCCGTAACCCCCTGTTTTCCAGGTGTGTGTATCTGTTTTGTGCACCTTTTGTTAACATCTGTGTTGAAATGTGTGTTGCGCAGGTGGCCTTTCACATACAGCCATACAAAGGACGGACGGACCAGAGCATGCATGACAACATCAAATACATTATTGACAAGTGAGTTGTGTTTCCATGCTTCCTTCTTCTGATTTGATAGAATCATTTCCTGCCACTGACCGCTGGCCCGAGCTCTTATCTCCCCATCGGTGTCTGCTGACATCAGAAGCCTAGCAACCTGCTGAAATATGAAGTCTGATATGGGAAGATGAGGAAGGTGGTTGTTAAATATAGATGTCGCTCCTGTGATCCCGCTGTAGCAGCAGGTACCTTCTGCTCCGGCTTCAACCAGTCTAATGTGTGTCAAAGGGAACCTGACTCTCCGTCTCCCTCATAAAACATAATGATGTTCGGCTATATCCGTAACTAAAGCGACCTATAAAATGTGTTAACTTTAAGGGAGAGACACAAGGAAAAGGCATGAGGCTAATCAGATGATGCCTCATCCAATAAGATCTCCAGTAGAGGTCTGAACACAAAAAGAAGAAGCCCATGATCTCACACTGTGCCTAGGAGCAAGAATAAAGAGGTTTGGGGTTGCCGTGGCTATAATGATACATGACTGGAGTGAAATCAAAGCCCTGGATCGAGCGCCTTGAGTTGAATCCGGTCTCTGCACTTGGTACTGCTGCCAGTATTTTCAGAAACCCACTGTGCTGACCATCTGTGTGAAATGAGAGACAGAAAAAGAGGTGGTGGTTTCAGGAAAGCATAAATATTTTCTGAATGTCTGACACGAACTCACCCTGTGAAAGTGTGTTAAAGGTGCTACGTGTGCCATTTTAGCATCATTCACTGTGAAACATTAATGTGGTTACAGTCAAACAAACAAGACCTCTATCTAGAAGACCGCAGATACAGGCCTCTAGCCTCACTCTGGCTCATTCTAATGTACGTGGCAATTTAGCTTTATGTCACAGATTTCTGGTGCTAGCATGTAGCTTTGTTAGCTTAAAACGGTGGAGTCTGCAGCCTTTTACCTTAGTTAAAATCTGTTGAGTGTGACTGCTACAGAGCTTAAAGCTGCTTTAATCAATTTTTTTTTATTGACAATGATTTATATTCATAATTCATCAAGTTCATTTAGCGGCTTAAAAGTCTGCTGCTATTTTGATTAAAGGATTCATGAAGAGCAGACAGAGCTAGAAAGAGTGCATACATTTACAATGTCAACAGAAATACAGCTTCACATGAATGCTAATGTTGGTCTCTGCCCAATGAATGTCTTCTAACACCTTCACCTTGTCAACTATATAAGACATGAATGTGATGGTAGGGTATTTTAATGGAATTAAAAAGGTAAAAAAGACACAGTAGCAGAATTCAGAAAAGCAATGAAAGACACCACCAGGTGCAGGTATTTTGACAAAATCAAACTAAAGCTGAAAATGAAAGCCACCTCACAAGCACAGCAATTCTACATCAAACGAATCTACCTAAAAAGTATTTTTAGCAAGGAGACGGTTATAATTATCTTTTTCCCTCTCTTGTTTATTTTACTCAGGTACGGAAAGCATGGCGCCTTCTACAGATTCAGGTCCAGCACTGGCCGAGTCCTGCCTCTGTTTTATGTCTATGATTCCTACCTGACACCACCAGAGTCCTGGGCAGAGCTTCTGACAGCTAAAGGCTCGCACAGCATCAGAGGCACGCCTTACGATGGCGTTTTTGTCGCCCTAATTGTTGAGGAACGCCACAAACATGACATCAAAGCCAGCGGGTTTGATGGCATCTACACGTACTTTGCCTCCAACGGCTTCTCCTTTGGCTCGTCTCACCAGAACTGGAAAGCCATCAAGACATTCTGCGACGCAAACAATCTGCTGTTCATTCCGAGCGTTGGTCCAGGTTACGTAGACACAGCTGTTCGGCCGTGGAACAACCACAACACCAGGAACCGGGTTAACGGGCGTTACTACGAGACATCCTTGCAGGCAGCTTTGTCTGTCAGACCGGAAATCGTCACCATTACTTCCTTTAACCAGTGGCACGAAGGCACGCAGATAGAGAGGGCTGTACCCAAGAAAACAGTGACCCGTTTGTACCTGGACTACCAACCCAACAAACCAGACCACTACTTAGAGCTCACACGCCAGTGGGCTGAGAACTTCAACAAGGAGAAGGACAAGTGGCTGATGTGAACCTGGCTTTCTTTCCCTGGTAGATGCCCCCAAGCATGACCGGAAATGACATTGAGTCAGCTGTGTTTAAACACAACCCCTTTATGTTCATCCACCTACCTGCTTCTCTCCAAACTCTGTGCACTTCTGGCCAGATTCTTCCTAAATGTTCACTCTTCCTGCTCTGTTTAATCACTAACATTTTTTGGCACAGATTAATATGTCACTGATCTGTTGACGCAATGAGGTGATGGTGACAGTGATGGACAGCTAATCATCCTTTCCCGATAACAACTTTGTTCAGTATCATCAAGAAAGTGCATCTATGTACAGTAACTCTGCCCTGTAGGGTTTCTTTTCTTATTTTCTTATGATGAAAGGCTGTTCTTTCCTGTGTTTCTTTGAAGACGAATTAAAATTTGTGTCTGTTTACTGTTTACTGTGAATCTGCTGTGTCACTGCACGAGAACTTCCAAGAAAGGTTGGAAATGATCAAAGAAGTGTCTGTAGAACCTGGGGGCTATAGGAATGTTCACTCGATGCCCTCAGACAGTCTAGATTTGAAGCTGTATTTGTCTGGAGATGCTGAAATAGTGTGTGCAGGATCTATCTATCTATCTAAAAGAAGAAGTTGAAGCTGTAGAAAGCTTCTCCTGCTTGACCAAATTATGGGTATGCTGAAGGTCTTAATTGCTAAAGTTGGGTTTCTTTAGCTCATGTTTTGTATTTGTTTATTTTAGGACCACAGTACACAGTTATAAGGGATTAAAAACAAAAACAGAAAGAGTCTCGGAGTTTTTACAGCAAGCTGAAGGATTCAGAAGCAGCGGCAACCTGTGCAAACCTCTGGGGTTAGTCAAAGGATAATTCTAGTACCTTACAACTTAGGTCATGTTTATATTGATTGGTTGTCATTACCAAATTGTACTCACTGAAGCTGAGACCTAGGGGTGCACTTTGCTACAACAAAGTCCAACAAGCATAAGATGATAAGAGGGAGGACAAGGGGCAATGCCATTACCCTTGTTAGCAAAATGACGAAAATGCATCGCCCTCGTTAACGTGCCACCACCTTTTATCCCCCCCATTAAAGGCAAACTGCATTCCAGGTCACAGGGTTCACAAGAATGAGAATTATTAAATGTTGATGGAGCTTTTCTATTGTAACTGGTGCAGCATCTGTAGGCTTTACAGCATGGGTTCAGCATCCCAGGAAACTCACAAACAGTAATTTCACATGAACTCACGTGATGCTACACAGCCAGTCAAATATCTGCATTCAGAATAGCTTTGTTAATCAAATCAGTGAGTGACATCATGGACAGACTCCTCCAGGTTTGTCTTCCCTACAGGAACTTCTAAACCAGCAGGCTCACATCCAACACTGTGACACTCACTGTAAAGCAGAAGTGAGGGCACCGAAACTGTGTTAGACAAAAGTTAGACATTATGATGTTCCATGTCTTTGCTGGACAAAATGTTCTCTAACTTGACCTTTTTGGCTTTAAATGTCAACACGGTAAGTACAATATGTGGAGAGGGTTTGCAAGAATCAGAATTCTCAGCTTATTTCCTGATAAAGATGTCGTTGGTAATATATGCAGGTTAGTCAGAGGGCTGTATGTAAAGTGATTTAGAGGCATCTAGATACTTACACAGCCATAGCTTACACAGCCATAGCTTTGTTAAGGCACATTTCAACCCACCCCTGAACCCTCTACAAAGATGGATGGATGATTTGTGAAATATGGATCGTGCTCACAAGGGTGCGGTATCGATCTTTTATGAAAACGGTCCTAGGCCTTCTCCACAATGGACTTGTAAGGCAGCAATGGAGAGAGGAGTGGGGAACAGCAATACCTGACCCAGCTTGACAGTGCACAATAAACCTGATGCACTCATCACCGCTGCGCATTAGGCAAGGGATTTTGCAATTTAAAGTGGTCAGTAGACTTTATTTGTCCAGGATCAGGTTGTCTAGAATCCTTCCCATACACATCTGTTACTTCCTCCATCAAACATCTAATCTACCACCTAAATCCAAGATGCAATCAAGATGTTCTCTGATTGCTTCTATAACAATATGTTATCCCCCTCAAAGTACTTGCCTTATGCAGTTGCCCTTGTGCCTTGTCCCAGTGCCCCTGCCATGCTCAGATCTTAGATAGAAGATTTATTTAATTTGTCGTACTATTATTGTTTTACTTTTGGTTTGTCTCTTCATCATCCATGTGAGCACAACTGGCAAACCTGTGTATTTGTCTCAGAAAATCTAAGTTTGCACATAAGCTGTCCTCTTTTAAGTCTAAATGTTTGCATGGGGGTGAAATGTTCAATAAAAGCATCTGAACAACAATAATTTATCAACCTCCTGCACAGCTTGCAGTGTGCAGCGCTCACTTTATGTAGATATTGAGGTTGGACACACTCCTGTGTAATTTAGCAGTGAAGCCTGAGTAAGTGCCTCCATGCCAGTTGGACAGTTGAAAGTGGAACACATCAGGCGTAGTGAACCAACCAGCGTCCGAGTAGCCTGGCCTCGGCCCTCATGTGAATGCAAACTCACTGGAGCAAAGCCGATGCTTCAGGATACTCTAATGCCACGCTCTAATGGCTCTGCCCACATAAAGCCTGTGCCCATGAAATTGACAGGTTAGTACCTGGCTGCTGGCAGCCAGCTTGCAAATGTCAGGCTTCAGACCAGCTAATCATCACTAAACTGCAGGTTGCAATTTGAAAAGCAGGCACAAAGTGAATTTCCCTTTTGGAAAGGCCTTTTTACAGCACGTAGAGCCCTGCAAGAGACTAAAAGCCCTCCCTGAATCTCTGCATAATAAAATACTACAATAACCACTGCAAGTTCTGCTAACGCTGAACTTTTATAGCACCTCAGAGCAAAGTAACAAAGTGCTTTACAGTAAAAACAATAATACAAGTCAATTAGACTTAAAACATATGATGTAAAATGCTATAAACATGAATACTATAAATATCTGTTAAAAACACTAGATAATGGTGATTGGTGTTACCATCTATTATAAAGTAATATAGAAATGATGGCCAATACAATTACTATTATCAACCACTGAGTGATGTAATGTCAACAACTGAGTGATGTAACAACATTACAGTTTTAGAGCAATGAACAAAGAGATATATGTTCAATAACTTCCCCAACACTGCAGCTGGTGCAGATTCTGTGCTGAAGGATTGACTTAAGGATGGATGTAATGTTGGCACTTCTTACACACTACAGTCTCAACAAATGCTCACACTTTTCAAATGTCATGACCTCACGTGAGAAAACAAAATAAAACTGAGTTATAAAGTTAAACTGGACACAAGACAGTGACAACTCACCCTTGCGGAGCTCTAACTGAGAGAGCCGTCATCCATTCATGCTGGGCCCATGATTAAAGGGTTGATTGTTGTGGTCAATTTGTCAAAACTGCTTCAGAAGCCATCTTCTGCAGAAGAAATACACACAAAACTCAGTAACAGATGCAGAAGCCCCTAAAGTCTAAAATCTGTTTTTAGTCTCATAAATAAGTCCTATGTGTTTTGCCCAATGTTAATTTCAAGTCTATTCCACCCCTTAACTTACACATTTTAACTGACAGACTATATCAGGGCATCAGTCAAATACAGCTCTGCAGTATGTGTATGTACTGTATGTAAGCCAGTATAGTAAAGAAGAGAAACATGATTAGTTCAGCTTATCAGATGCTATGAAACAAGATATATGAGGCACTGACAATTATTACCATATTCACTCGTGAAACATGACAGCGTTCTAATGAAATTTGGCAGTTGTGTGTGTGTATGAGAAGAGTATGACACAAGCTTTTTATGTGGCGCCATATGTTTCAGGCTGAAAGACATCAGGCAAACACTTTTCAGCAGCAATTAAACATCTGCTACAACACAGCTCTTTAATCAGAGGAATCCTCTATGTACAATATCCTCCTGGAAACACAGTGTGGGTGGGTGTGTACACCTGCCCACAGCCCTAGATGTCTTATATAACTTCATTTAAAATGTTAAACATGATCAGTGTTTTAAATGCATTTTATCAATATGTCTATTAGGACTGAGATGCTTAGTTACTGGCCCATTGGGTATGCCCTGTTGAGCTTCTGTTGGCACACAATGTGTGTCAATGGTGCAGCACAGAAGGCTAATGTAGAGGGATGATCTGATGCAGACTGAAAGCTAGTTAGAAATCAGTACTGCAGAAGACCCCATAAAGTTACACAAATGAAAAACGATATTAAAAAAATAATAATCATAATAATGTTTCCGCCCGGTTTCGAACCGGGGACCTTTCGCGTGTGAGGCGAACGTGATAACCACTACACTACGGAAACGACCTTGCGCACATACGCATGCGAGCGCTGATAATTCTGTGCAGGCTAGACGTGATGCATTAGTACATTCGTTATTAAATGGTTTAAACTAACACTTCATCTACGAGTTAATGCCGAAAGTATTCCCGCTGCCACTACAAGTGTTTACACAATTGTTTTAACATATATCCTGTCACTTTGGCTTTAATATTAAAAAAATCCCATTATATATTTCTGAAGCTCTAATGCGCCAATAAATTGTTACATTTTAATCATAAATATTTGTATAAAATATATCATTTAAATGTATCCCTATGAGACACACAGCTAATAAAACACCACACCTCTGTGACAACATTAACATGGAGACTAGCGGTGGAGGCATTCAGATGCTTTATTTTCCTGTCTCACAGCAGATACTTTGACCTGTTGATGGAAAAGTATAGAGTTTGATTCCAATTAATGATTAATTCTGTTGTGGTGGCTGGATGAAATGGACATGGTGCACAAGCACACAGCAGCACAGAGGCTGTAGTGAAGTATTTGTCCACTTTGTACAGTATTTATGACAGTATAAAAGTATTAGATTAACACTTCCCTTCCATCAACTACTTTATCATAAATGTATGTTTGAGTTCTATTACTTAACCTAAGGAACCTAAGTCAGTGGTGATAGTAAGCGTTTCATTAATTTGCATGCTTTTATACCACAGCAACATCACAGAGGTATAGGTTAACACACCATAGCACACAGCTCAGGCCTTTGCAAGTCCCTGCGAAGTTGCGTGCCATTGCCCCACAGTTTGGGATGGATCTGCTAATATCAGTTTCATTCAGATGAGTCAGAATCTAATTTTGTCTTAAGTAATGTGGTGTAAAAAACAACATCTGATGTGGTTTAAAGTTTGATAATGTCACTTTAATTTAATTTTGTTCCTAAAAGCAGAGCACATAGACTCGACCTCTGAGCTGCCTTCACCAAAGCACTTTAAGCTTCATCTATTTTTCAGACAACCATGTCCAACCAGCTCCTACTGAGCATTTCTAGTGCTGCGTACAATCCACTCCATTTGTTTCAACTAGAAAATCTCAGCAAAGCAGCACCATCTGCAGGCTTTAATGAGTAGCAGCGAACTGAGGACTGCAGTTAATGTTGAAACTGCTGAAAGGATTTTACTTCCTCTGGTGCAACATGTAACATTACTGTCATGCAAAACAGTGAGTATGGTGATACACAGACAAAATGCACAGCCTGTCTCCAGTGTCACAGGATAAATCTGAGGGATCATGTGATGACCATTTAAGATGTCAACAGGAGAAACATCTTTCTGAAACATGACGATATGACCAAACAATGCCATGAAGCAATCGCAATATCAAAATTATACGCTAATATTTTTTTGGTTTTAACCCATAATTTCAATGTCCAGTGAAATATATCTCTATTTTCATCCTTGCACATGCCTAAGTGATAAATAGTTTCATTTTCAATAGTTTCTCATGCAGTCCCCTCACGTTTGAAAATCTGGTCTAAGTATAATGCACCACAGTAAAACCTCACCCACTATGATCTCAATTATAACAGAATGGTGTCATCACCTTCCTGACAGTGTTACAAACTGAAAAGTTGACTGTTTTTGTTGTATTGCATCACGTCATATGGGTGCACCCATTAAAGTGGCCAGTGAGTTTAGTGAGCTTAGCTTAATCAGTAACTGATTCTGTTACTAAATGCTTTTCATACATTAATTAAAACCCTCCTGTGTGTAAATGATGCTTCTCTTGAACAAAAGAGCCCCATCTGCTGGAGTTCACAAGCCCCGTGGAAACGGTCGACCCACTGCAGATCTGTTTGTGAGAAACACTTGCATTCTGGGTAAAAGGAAGGACAGATCTTGCTTCTGCACTGACACAGAGCTGATCAAACGGACTCACAAGCTACTCAGCAGCATCTAAACACATTTAAATCAGCTCCACCTTCACCAGCTGCAGGATAACTATTAAAAAAAAGCTTGCAAACTCTTTTTTTAAATGTGGTTATGAATACATCATCTCCTCTACATTGCTACAAAACCATTATTATAAAGAAGTGTCACACTAATAGCATGTCTCCAGTAGTGGTTTGGAGTGTCATCACAGTTGAGTAAATAAATACCTGGCTGTAAGTCAAGCCCTTCTCAAAAGCCTGTTAACACCTCTCTATAATGACAGCATGGCATCAGGCCCTGACATGATCTTACTACTACAAAGGTGCTAAAGCTCAAGCCTCGTCTAGCTGAGACTGGAGTGTGAAACCGCACATTTCAGTCTGTTGTTGACTAAATTCAGTTTTTTGATGTGCAGATGTGATCAAAGCACCAACCCGAAAGGGTAGATTACACAAGTGAGATGGAGTTGAGATACTAATAAGTAATAATCAAAGGTTAGGGAGGGTAGAGAAGAGAAGTCAGCGTGTTCAGATGTCTGTATTATCTGTATGGTTTGGGGGTTTTTGCTGTACTTACTTGTTACTTCCTGTTGTATTTGGTAGAGTGTTGTCCCTCACGTGTCTTCATGTGCTTCCTTCCTGTCTTGCTTCTGGCCTGTGTTAATTGGATCATTAGTTTCACCTGTGTCTTGTTAGCCTTCCCTCCCTGGTGTGTGTGTATTGTGTGCTACTCTCATTGCTGCTTGCTTGCTTTCTTTCAGTTCTGGGTCATTTTCAAGTGTTTCCCTGTGCGTCTGGATTCACGGTTCTTTGGACTTTATTTGGATTTATGGATTCTTGCCCATTCTTGGGTTCGTTTGCTTCTTTTAGACTGATTCCTTGGTTTCGACCCTGCCTGTTTAAGTGAGCACAGGTCCTCAGGTCCACACTGTGTTTACCAGCAACAACAAGAATGATTAAATACACGCACCGATACACCCGCCTGACCCTCTCTTATCTTGTCCCCTGCATTCTGCACCCCTTCCTCCAGCCCCTTCTCTCTCCTATCTCCTACTATTCTTCCTCCTACCCGCAGGGCCCTTAGGGGGGGGGGGGGTCCGTTGTGCCCGGCAGCTACAGCAGATTCCTCATCGAAGCTACCCCACAACTCACCCGAAGAATGCTCAGCCTCATCCTCAACCTCCTCCTGTCAATAAACCATTTGAACACACCTCTTTGACGTTTTGGTCCTTGCTCATGAAATCTTAAATTATCGGGTTAGCTAATGCACGCACTAACCATCCATCCATCCATTTCCTGTATCTGCTCTATCCCTCTCGGGGTTGCAAAGATGCTGGAGCCTATCCCAGCAGTCACTGGGCGGGAGATGGGGTACACCAAGGACAGGTCACCAGTCTGTCACTGGGCCACATCATAACCACCAATGTCCTTTTTGTTTTTTCATTTCTGAGCACTGCAGCTAATAATGCAATGCACAATACAGTTTAAACTAGATGACTTCACTGTGGTTGGTCTAAGAACAGCTGGTCATAGTTATTTAAAATTAAAATTATAATAACTACTCTTGAAATATGTTTCTCATAAAATATAGAAAAAGTCAGAAAAGGTGGATCAGACAATGTCAAGAGAAAGCAGACAATGAGGAATGATGTGCACAGTAACAGACAAGAGGGCAGAGTGAGTGACAAACAAGAGAGAGGCAAGAATGTTGAAGGAGAGTGTGTTTTCAATGCAAACACAGAGCAGAAGACTGTGAGACAAAGAGGGATGAGAGTGCGCTAAAATAGATGGTCGACTCAAAAGAGTTTAAATCTTTTTTCCAGTTGTTGATCAGCGCACTTGATGCACAATGTGTGAAACTTTAAGATCTGCAGGATTGACTCTGGTCACGTTAAGAAGAGTTCATGTGGAGGGCTGTGGCTATTTGTGTTGTGGGTTTTATCCCTGTGCAGCAGTTGTGGTATATTTAAATATGCTTGGCCATTTGAATGCCTTTGATGTTGTACTGCCATAGGTTATAATGAATAGTCAGAACAACACATGAAGCATCACAACATGATGAGGCAGAACAACATCAACCCAACGCAAACACACAGACACACACATATCAGTGTGCATGCACCACGCTGACTCTACCTGCTGCACAACCACACCAACCCATTCATCCAACTAAACGCAGCCTGTATGGCACCCTGCAGTGAACAAGACTGCAGTTTGTCACAAAGATTAAAAGTAACAACGGAGAACCAAGAAGAGGCTACATCAATCAACAGGATGGCTACAGGGACAGAGGGAGACACAGGGAAAGAGGCCCAGAGCGTAGACTTTATAGTGTGGGGCCCAGGTGTGACCAGAAGGCACCCATCAACACACCTTCCCACAATCCACTTGACATGGCAACACACAGGCATCAGATGAACAACAGCTGGGGTGGTCACATGGAATAACGAAAGACTTGTCTGACACCTGCATCTTTTACTTCCACCTCTCCTCTTGGTGCAGACTGTTTGATCAAATTTGCCATCTTCAAAGTCCAAGCAAAGGTTACCATGACGATTAAACCCACAGCATTGCTAGTATCACTGTTATGACATCAACTTTAGTTATTTTATCTGACTGAAGCTGTGTTGCATCGATAGATCAGTGGGTACATCGGGTGTAAAGCGTTAATGAAGAACCTGCTGCTTCATTTCATAGCATTCACATAGCTGATGCATTTCAGTCCTAAGCAGTTCAGAAGAAGAGCACAAGTCAGATTGGATTGCTTCCAGCGTGGATTCCCTCAGAGGCAGTGGCAGGTTTTCAGCAACATTTTAGGGAGTGAGCGTAAATTATGCAGGAAATGCGACTAATTCATCTGAAAAGGAGTCCGTCAATTGTCAAACAGCAGGAAAAGTCCTGCATTTCTCTGGATTGTCATATGTTGCTGGCAGGCGAGACACTGTTGCCTGTGTGTCATCACTCTGAGACAATGATGGAGTGCTTTCAGATCCATCCTGAATTCTTGTAAACCTGACTTTTGATTTTGGGTTGGTTGTTTTAACAATATCAGAGCTTTACGACTGTGTTAGCGTTAGCCATATTAGCTTACAGCACATTTTCAGTGTGTTGAACAGAGTCGATCTTTGCACAATCTGCCAACACGTTCACATTTAGACGTTGACTTTTGGCTTAATCTGTGCTCTTCATTTTTGTTTCAGCTCCCTCTGTTCACATAATCATGCGACACAGCACAGTAGGAATAATACATATCACAGCAGTGCTTATGCAGCATGAAAATCATGTCATCTAATCAAATATATGCGCTGACAGATTCCAAGCGGTACAGTCAGTATTGTCAAATATAGACAGCTGAAAACTGCGGGATCGTCTGTGAATAAGCAGCTCATTTCTTCAGCTTTAATAAATGAAACCAATCAGTCATGCCGCTCCAGACTAATCTGAAACTGGATACATCAGAAGATCTCTTTCACCTGTAAACAAATTAAAAATAAACAGCGAAGGGGGCCGTGGGAGCACGTAATGGCCTTGCCACCTCATCTATGAGCTCAGTGTTTGGTGATAAACAATGATAATGAGTTTGGTATTCCATTAAATATGAATGCGTTTCGGTATTTCAAATCATTTCATTTCAGGTCATCTGTCCAAAAGCTCCTTTGGCACTTGCCAGTCACTTAAAATGATCAAAAAGATTATTAAACAGATGTTCACTTGTAGTTTTGAGACAGTCATCATACTCGTGCATGCTTATTACTCTATTACTTTGATTTCTTATACAGTCTTATAGTATAGTCATCTGCAGATGTAGGCCTGAAGTAATAAACTGCTTCCTTCCGTTCCTTCTTCAGTCCAGGTCATGAACCTTGATGTGCTTTTTGCTCTTTACAGCTATTGCGATCAGTCACAGCTTCCTGTTAGACTGACCTGAAGCCCTGGATAGAAATCTGGAGCAGCTTTAGATTGGTTTCCATCTTCAAGAGGGTGTTCTGTGTCTCTTTGAACAACCATGTCTCTTTATTCTCTTCTTCAGGGAGTCAGTATGGTGTGCCTCAGGGTTCGATCTCGGGACCGAGTTTGTTTTCCTTACACTGGCTTTCCCCTTGGGCACTATATTTATAGACTTGATGTATCCGTTTACTTTTATGCTGATGATACACAGATTTACATTCCTGTTGGACAGAGATGGATTGCTCGGAACTGTGATGCTCAGAGCTTGATGTCTGATCATTTTCCACAGCTGAGGTTGAACAAAGCACAAATCCTGGTCATTGGGTGGCTGTAGATGGCACATTCTGCCACCTGCTGGTTCCATATCAGATCAGATCAAGCCTGTTGTAAGGAGTCTTGGTTTGACACTGAGTTAAGTTCTGAGCAGCACACCATAAAGCGCGTGTAGTTGGGTTTTTATCAGCTTAGAAATATTTCAAAAATAAGATCCATCCTAACTTTTAAAGACACAGAGACCATATATAGATGTGTAAATCAACTCCAGATTCAACTGCCAGGCTTCTAACCAGAACCAAGTACAAGTTTACAATAGCTCTGAGCATGTTTTAGAATAGAATTTAAGATTTAACTGATCACTTTTAAGTCTCTCTCCCTGCTTTATCTCTGAGGTTTTCATACCGCTCACTGTGCTGCGCACTTTGAGATCCTCAGTCAGAGGTCTTTTGTCTGTTCTAGGCTAGTGGTGGGCGGATCAATCCAAATATCGATATTATCGTTACCAACGTTGGTATTGATATTGCTCAATACCAGTGTAATGAGATCGATACTTTACTCTTTCATCAAAGAGGCGACCTGGCTGTCTGTGTAAGTCCTCCCCCCCGTTGCTTTGATGTTGTACTGAGAATTTTTATTTAATTTTTCTATTGTAGTTTCTGATCACTCTACCTGGAAAAAAGAATTTGTTTTAATTTGTGATCATTTTGTGCACTTTGTTTGGTTAAGAAGAAAAATCCAGACATGACAGTGTTTGGGGGAAAATTGTTTTGTTCCTGTTCTGTTGTTTCTGAACAAAAGCTTTTATTATGATAATAAAATATTTTCTATTTACCTATAAACTTCGTCCAAATTCTGTCCTAGGTCCTCGTTATCATCTGCGATATTGATTCTGCGATAATTTTTAGTCCCCTTTAAAAGCCTTCGTTTAAGAGTTCTACTGAGTGAGTTTTAATTTCCTTTGAATGGTCTTTAATTTAATTTAGAATGGGGTTTTTTCTGTCTTACGTTTAATGTAAAGCTGATTTCATGACGCGTCTCTTTTAATTTGCTGCCTTTCTGAAGCACTTTGTAACACGGATCTTAAATAAACATTATTGTTATTACACTCTGGTGTCTGGTATCAACTCTGTACAGGCCCCTGTATATCAGTTACTACAGCAGGAGTGCTGCATCATGGGACATGAAAACAGTCCAAAATGCTTAAAATGTGTTTATCTTTTACCACAGACCGGCTTCATATTCTTGTGACCAGACCTGTGCTGTCTGGGACAAAGCTCCCCTGAGGGACAGTTATGTTTATTTCCTCTTAACTGAATCAATTATTCAGGACCTTCACATTGTACAATAAAGAATATGGTGGCATAAAATAAGCCTGACTGTATTTCATTAAAGAGACGCGGAGCTGCCGGGCTGTTTTCCACAACGTGAAAAAGAATCAAATTAACATTTGTTGATTGTGGCTTTTATTGTGTAATATCTGACTTTTGCCAGCAGAAAATCTCGTTTTGTGGCACCATCACATAGCCATCATTGGAGTCAAACGAGGCTCTATGGCAACAGCAGTTTGCTCATTAAAAGAAATACAGCCGTCCATGTTTTAATTTATTGCTCTAGTGTTTAACACTACCATAAAATCACAGCGGTAAACTGGTCGACGTAAAGAGCGCAGATGTACTTGCGAGTTAAGAGTGACAATAAATCAAAGCGTGCATGCGCCCGCATACACACACACACACGGGGTGTCTGCGCAGAGCCCCACAGAGGACAGCCCCTGAGCAGAGCACTCACACTGAGCAAACAGAGATCAACACAAGCGCAGTGACAAAAGTACTCAGTTTATTAGGATGATCGATGGCTGCCGTGTGACAAAGTTACCAAAGGGAGGAATGGAGGGCGGGGAACAGCCTGTAAAACATTACTACATAAAAATAAAAAGAAAGGAGGTGATAAAAAATAGAGCTAATCTCAAAAGGACGCTGGGACTTCTTTTCTCATTTTCTCCCGTGGGGTGCCGTCGCACTCCCTGCAGTCTACAGCAGGCCTTGTCTCTTCAGATCCTCGTACGTCTTCTTGTTGACCACGTTCCCACTCGAGTCCTCGTACTCTTCCTGTAAACGCACACACCGTTCATACGATGAGCATGTACACTGTAACTGTGAAGCATTACTTCCCAATCGGCTGTCCTCGCTCCGTCAAAGCGAACTCACCTCTGTGTCTGGCTGCCACCGCTCTGATGCCTTCTGGGACTTCAGCTTTGCCCACACTGTGGAAAACCAACACAGGATGAAAACAAATCCCAGAAACCTTTCAAATCCAGATGTTGAGAACGAGCTTGAGACTCTTACAGGAAACGGCGTCCTCAATCTGTGTGACGTTGGCGAAGTGAGCGGTGTTGGGGATTCCAAGACAGCGCATACCGTGAGCGTGCCTCCACTCCTGCAACAAAAACACACTTCAGCTGCAGACACACACACTTAAAACCACAAGCAATGCGCTATGTTGATGCTTTCTGCTGATTCTGATATGCTGACAGATGCAAATCTGTTAGAAGACCTGAGGATGTTTACTGAATGTGATAACAAGGCCCCTGTCACAGTGAGAGCTCAGATAAAACAGTAACATACTGCGAAGTGCCTCTGGAAGGCTTTGGGTCCCCTGTAAGTGTAGTTTCCGCAGATCTCACAGTTGTAGTTGATGTTCAGCCCGTGGAGCTTGTAGAGCCAGTATGGGATAGGCTGGAGGGAACAGGACAGCAGTCAGCGAACGTAAAGCTGTTAGAGAGCTGATGATTCAAAGCTAAGGCATGTTCAAGCCAAGAGATGCCAACATAGACAGAGAGGAGGGTACATGCATCTGAGAGACACCGTGTCAAAGATCC
Source organism: Datnioides undecimradiatus (assembly GCA_008933995.1). Taxonomy (NCBI): domain Eukaryota; kingdom Metazoa; phylum Chordata; class Actinopteri; order Lobotiformes; family Datnioididae; genus Datnioides; species Datnioides undecimradiatus. Next base: position 445,214 of record WARS01000075.1, on the reverse strand, counting down.
AGAGGTTCACTATTACAGTCAGATGATTGAATGATTTGAAATTACACTGTTCCTGCAGCTGCTGCCATCCTATTACATGACATTATGAGCAATGTCAAATATTATGTGTTATGTATATAACATAGTTGGAACCTTTCTGTATGATAAACGCCCTTTTCTTTTGAGCTCTGTGCCCCCACAACACGTTTCAGCTTCCTGTAGACGTGTAAACATGACGGAGCCCAAGCTGAGATTACTCTGATGACATCACAGAGACACGGCCTGCTGATGATGTCACTCCCGGGTCACTTTTGGTGACTCGGGGCGAGCAGGCGTTTGCCATCAGAGGTCAATAAGAAGCCCTTTCTGAAAACTTTCAAAACTGTCTCCTGACCTTGCCGTCCCAGCCCAGCGGCAGGTTCTTGGGGTTGTAGATGATCTCGTTGTCTTCGTCTTCACTCTCGCTCTCGCTCAGCTGCTCCTCCTCCTCCTCCTCACGCTCCTCTCCGGTGCGGGCCTGTTTCCTCTGGACGTTCTCGTGAGTCAGCTGCCTCTGCTCCTGTAACCACCACCAACAGCCGTCATTAACTCCGTCATATCTGAGCGCGCTCTCGCCATAGCAACGGACAGGTAGCGCTATTCTCGAAAACGCCAGCTGGAACCCTTCAATTATGAACCCAGCAGCAGCGTGAGCCTGATCAGACTCTGACTCACCCCAAGGATCTCCACATATTCATAGACCTGAGCCTCCAGGAAGGCAATTTCCTTGTTACGCTCGGTGTCCCTGCAGAAGTGATGGATGGATGCATTACGCAGCAAACACCATCATAAGACACTGTCAGCATTACACTGAATATTTAACACCCACTTACTTTTTAGGGCCTTTGGCTTTGGGATTCTTGGCAAACAGTGAGGGGTCCAGTGACTCCAGGGATTTGCCTTTTGTGCTGAAGAGTCTCTGAGCTCTCTCCTCCAGAGTCCTGCCCACCGTACAGACACACAGTCAGTCAAGCTGCCCTGCCCTGCCTGTGTGACATTCTCGCTACTTGGCCGAAACTAGATCAAACCGCACCTTTGCTGTTTTCCAACTCTTTGACCATGTTTTTGTGGTTCCAGTGTTGAGTAAGAGTTTCTGAAGCCAGCACACATCAAACAGGCTCTACGGGCTGTGCCTGACAACTTTACAGAGGGGATCCCTACAGAGGCGGACCATCGTGTTCAAGTGAAGACAGAGCCGCTGCAGTCGCTGCTTCTAACCACCAGACCCCAGTCAAAATGAACAGGAATGTAAACTTTGAACGGGACACTTCATTCGAACTCCATAACAAAATAAAATCCACCATCTTGGTTCATCTTTTTAGGGAACGTGAGCTGGGTTTAGACCGTCGTGAGACAGGTTCGTTTTACCCTACTGACGATGTGTTGTTGCAACAGTAATTCTGCAGCTATCAGCAGCTCTGTTTGGTTGAAATAAACCTTAATCACCAAACTGGAAGTGAATAGAATCTTCCTCTGCAAACTCAAGCTAGGCCTCCTGCCGTGCTGAACATGATCCGATAATAAATCTTCAGAAGTGAAGGAAACCTTTCAGAGGTTGGTCGCTTCCAACATCTCACTTCTTCTCATACGAACTCTGAGTAAATGTGTAAACGTGCTCACCCTCCACATTTCAGTCCCAACGCCATGAGTGCAGACTTCAACCTGTCCAGACCCAAGGAGGCCAACTCCTGATGACAGCAAGAGGGAAATCCAATCAGTAGAAGCAGGAATGAACTTCAGCATTAATATTAAATGATAAAGTGTGAGCACTTGATGTTTTACCTCCCAGGATGAGAAGGCAGACAGGTCCAGATGAGCTCCGGCATGAGTCAGAGCGCTACTTGTCTCTTTCTACAGTTAAGAAACAACAGATAAAGAGGTGAGATGAGATACGACCACCAACCGTCATCACATATGAACAACCTGTCAGGAGGACTCACGGGCCAGCCCGGAAACGTCCCAACGTCCCATTTTTTCTCAAAGTCTGACAGCACTCTGCCGTAGAGCTCGTTCTGGTCCAGCAGAGGCTTGACCCGGTCCGTGTAGTCCTGCAGGTACTCCAGCAGCATCTCCAGGTACCTGCACAAACCGCCACCACGTCACATGATCCAGCAGCGCAGCGCATGCACAATCCACACAATTATAGGCATTATTAATTAAAGTGCAAAGTGCATTACACTGACAGGATGGACATGTGTTCTGTTTAAAGCGCCACACAGACGTTAGCAGTCAGCTGAAACATGGTGGACCTACTTTTTGTATTCAGCGTTCTTCCTGTCCTTGGGGATGTCAAACAGCTGGTCGAATGACGACAGGTACGTGATATACTCGAGTTTCTGCGGGGAAGAGCGGAGATCGAGGTGAAAATAAATAAATGCCGCCTCCACCAGAGGGTGCGGCGTGACTTATGCGGCCTTTAGAATGGGTCATTACCTCGGCTCCCTTCAGGTTGATGTACTTCAGGTAGCAGTCGTGGAGGTCGAGGTAGCGGCCGTACCCTTCCTCATCGGTGAACTCCACCAGGTCTGTGGAAGACACACAGATACTCACACTCAGTCACTCAGTACAGGCCTGGAGCCTGTCTTGTAAAACCAGAGTTAACAGGATTTTGGGGCCGATATCAACTCTGATATTTCAGAGTTATAACATTTACATTTCCAGATATTGGTTTCCATGGCTACATGATGAACATTTCTGATGCATCTGGTTCTTAAAATTTGTGACTAATATACTGTACATATGCAGTACGCCGTGAGCGTGCAGTCTGGTGATAAACAAACACAAATGGCGTTTTGTGTTGTCACGGTCATAATAATTGAGTTTCACCCATTTTGTGCAGCCCAGGAGAATGGGATTTCCACTAAAAACAAAATATATCAAAACACAATTCTTAAATGTTGTTTTAAATGTATGATTTAAAATATTCTGTCATGCATAGACGTCCACAGAGGCTACAGGACACAGGTTTATCAGAGAAAGCAGGCGCGCTTGGGATTTCACCACAGACGTCTGTGAATTTATTCAATCACGTGCTCTGAAACCCCTTTAAGACCAGTCACCATGAGATACCAGACTGACGCGGGTTAAGCCCACCGAGACAGCCTGGCTGGATTCATCTCCTGTCGTATCCATGTGAAGTTATTCCAACAGCGTGTGGACCTACTCTGAGCCTCCTCGCTGGGGTTATCTCTGGCCTTCATCAGCTCCTCAAACTCTGCAGACATTGGAATGGAAATCTACAAGAAATACATGATAGCAGCAATATTATAATATTAGCCCGTTTGAACCGCTTCAGAGAGTCTGATTTGTCCAGTCACCAGTGAGAGGCTAACCACCTCGTTGGGGTGCTTTCTGTGGAACTCCTTTATCTGCTTCAGCCTGTTGTAGAACTCCGCAAACTCATTTGGTCCCGAGATGGCAGCAAGTTCATCCTTTCTCATTCTGTCAGGAAGAAAGACATGTTCAGGGAACAGGAAATCAGTTTTCAGACAGTCGGTACGACTCAGAGCACCGTGATCACACGCCAACAGCTGTAATTTGAAGGAAGGGCCATTCCACCACATCTGGGTGTGAGTTAAAGTAATCGCAGCCACTTAGACCAGAGTCGGTTAGTCATACGGGACAGACTCACCCATCTTTGTCTTCATAGGAGTCTCTGAGATTTGCGCTCACTTCCATGTACCTCTGTCAAAAGATAAACAGACCGTCAGCGTGTATTTGTCTTCATGTCCCTCTCTATCTACATTGTCTATATTCATGTTTTTGATTGCTTGCAAATGGGAACTCTTGTACGGTGCTCATATTTAGTTGGATTAATAGAGGGTTTAGCATAAAATAAGTGCGCTCAACCACTCCAAGAGATGAAACGTGAAAGTCGTGCAAGACCCATTCATCAAATATGCTGGGATGCCACATGTGCCACCTGTTCCAGCAGATCATATAATGCTCCAAGTAAAGTCAACACATGCTAATATAGGAATTAATAACCAAAAATACATTCAAGCGGCATTTTAGAGTGGAGTTTCTTTATAAACCTGCCTCCTCCGGTGTTCTTACAGATACATGTAGCTCTAGTGTTTAGTGTTTAACATTGTAAAAGACAGAAGCAGCAGAAATATGGATAATGTATGCTGCAGCTTTAGGACTTGGTAACGTTACCGATGTGACTTAATGAAAAGCTAACACTGTCGTTAGCATGCCGGTGCTAGCTGTTCCTGGCAATTTATTAGCCTTACTTACATCCAACATGGCTCTTGTTCGATGGTCAGAGTTGATCTGTTCCCGCAGCTGCCGGGAAAACAAAACAAGTTAGGGGTCAGGAGGGAACTTTGCGGGTCTTTTCCGTATCTGCTGTAGTGATTAGCAACGATGCTAACGCTATCACGGAGCGAGCGGCTTACCGTGGACTTCTTGTGCAACATCTCCTTTGTTTTGGCGTCCATCAGCCTCTCTTTCTCTTCGTGGTAGCGACGCTGCTGCTCTAAAATAGTCTCCATGGTTTTTTAGTGCGTCGTAACCGAGGAGAGAAAAGGCTTCTGGCTGGTTAGCGTCAACTTCAAGCGGCCCCCGCCGTGTAGGCTACGTTTGTTTTCAATGGCGCATGTAGAGCGGCAGAGGTCCGTCACTGTGCTCAACGTGCAGAAACAGCTTAAAGGCTAAAAGGTTCCGATGTGGCGAATCGGTAGACCCAAACAATAGTATTTCTAAAATATCAATTAATTCGTTTTTGCAAACAGCTTGATATAAATAGTCAAATAATGACACAATTTAGAACACTTGTTGCTCAATTATGTTATTTATCTATAGACACGTAAAATATTTACATATCTCATTGAGCTGGTTTAAAACAGCTCTTTATTTCAGCTGTATCAACCATCCCCAGTGTCTCAGATGAACAGAGCGGTCAACATCTGGCCCACCAACAGTCCCAGGTCACCATCAGCATGAGCAACTCCATCGCCGTGATGGGGCTCCGTGCAGCTGACTGTCAGGACTGTAACTCATTAACATCCAAGAAATTGGTTCCGTTCTGTTACACTCTTCTCAGACAAGATAGATTGGCAGTCCTCGCTGTACTCCTATCGTTTGCACTTCCTTTGTAATCATCAAAGCCTGCCAGAACGCTTCACAGAGCGCACAGTCTGCGCGGACCCGCGTGGGAGCGCGCACGGAGGCGGTCTGGTGAGTCAAGCTGCGGCAAACAGAAGAAAACATCGGAATTGAAGATTCCCTGTCTAAAAATAAAACGCGTATTATTATACGTGTTTAAAAGGTCAGTAGCGTATTGCGATGTATGGTAATGTGTTATTTTGCGGCAACGCGATTATAGATCTAAAACTGAACCATTTGCATGCAGTTCATTGGAGTTATTTTTCACTTTGTGAGCATTGTATAGACCGGGTTTGCTGTCTTGGGTCCAAATTATAGTTGCACACAGTTAATTACAGTTAATTATAGACTGAGCCAAACCTAACAACAGCAAAATGTCAAAATACTGTATTGTCTGTGAATATTTCCATTACACTGTAACCACTTTAAGGTCTTAGGCACAAGAAACAACAAAAGTTACAACTAAATAAGACATTATGAAAATGGCATTCAACAGCTTTATTACCAACATTATATTAACCTTCCATAGACAATGGACGGACAAGCATTACAATACTTTAGCAATGCCACAATTATATATGCAAGCTTTGCATTGTGCAAAGATGAATGTGTTTAAGAGTTAAGTAAGGTAAAAGTGAGACGCACAGTAAATATAAAAAGTCCACACACCCATCTAAAATTGCAGGGTTTGGAAATGTAAAGACGAAACTAAATGCAGTAAGCTTTGGTGCTGGTTCTCTTCAGCTGGATCAGGAGCACTTATCAAGATAGTAGCAAAACAAATAACTCCAAAAATCAAGATGTCATGGCCTCCGTCAGAAAGCTGACGATGGAAAAGAATTTTATGGTCCAACATGATGAGGACCCCAAAGCAAACATCCAAGAGGACCAAGGCTTCAGAAAAGGAAATTCTAATCAGAGCCAAGACCTCCATCCCATCGAAAACAGGCAGAATGACCTACAGAGAGCTGTCCATGGAGCTGACCTCCTCACAACTGAGGGCAACCACTTTGCCAAGAGCAGCATAAATACCCACAGTCTGGATGAGCACTAGTCACTAGAGACTTCTTCATAAAGACTTCAAGAAAGTGTAACACTGTAACCAAAAGGCATTTCCACAAAGTCTTAGTTGGATGTGCAGGGCTATGCAATGAGGGTGTGATTCAAAATGTTCTGAATAATTGAGTTTTTTATTTTTTTGAAAATCTGTTTGTTATCAAATGACTTTCACAAAGTAACAAGACAGACATTTACACTGTTTCTGTCGTTACATTTCAAAAACCCGCATTTTCCAAAGGGTTTATTGATCTTTTTACGTTCTCTGTAGTTTCTTAGATTAAAATAGATCGCTGTGGATCTTCTGTTAAATGTGACCTGTTTTATTTGCACTGTTTTACCTCGCTCTCGTTTCGTTAGAATCTTTTTTTCATTGAGCCTTTTATTTTGGCAGCTCGAACCGGAAGCGGTGCGTGTAACCCCAGCCATCTCTTGACGGCGGCGGTTTGGCACATTCTCCAGCAGTCAGTGAAAGCAGCGGACGGAGAGCAGCGGACAGCCAGTGTTACGGAACATACGGTGGACATTAGAAGACATTTCTCCCGCCGCCGCTCTTCCAGCCCGCTTCTGAAGGTGAGTCGCTCGCGTCCTCCTATGAAACAAAACGATCAACCCCACGGATCGCGTGAAGGTTTATTACGTTATCTTGTAGAGGGAGGGGGCGGGGAAGGTGGTGGTGGTGGTGGTGGGGGGATCCATTCTGTCTTTTGTGCTGGAGCAGATTTGGCAGTGGTCAGTGCGAGCTCCATTACCGAATCGGCTGGATATCAGCTAAGTGAGCTTCGTCTCGGTGTACCGACACCAAGATGTCTCACACCGAGGCTGTCTGGCTGTTAACCCCTGGCAGGTTAGCCAGCGAGCCCGGGGACCGGGGCGGTGAGAGCCCGGTACGTGCCTATTCTTTATGGTGCTCCATAGGTAGAACGTCGCCCCGAACTCCGCCCAAAATTTTCTTAATTTTAAACTTCATCCTCCATAATCGCGTGTATAAACTAAAACTATGTACATATCCTATATGCTTCAACTCCTTACAAGACACTGTTTCATTCGGCTTACCATACAGCACTTAAGTCCATTTAAATCGAAACTTCTGCAAGTTAATAGCTCCTCAGGTATAAGTTAGTTATCACAGAAACATGGGAAGTTAACGGGCAGTTCGGGTCAAATGGAAATGTCCCATTTGATTAAGATCTGCTTTGTTTAATGTGTGTGAGTTGTGAATTTGCTATGTTACTGTACACACACACACACACCAGAGCACGGCATGCATTGGGACTGCGGGTTCTCTCCGGGGTGTGATGTTTCTGTAGGTCTGCTCAATAGCACACACTTTGCAAACCCTCACCTCAGCTGATAGTCATGGTTGAGGTGTGTTGACAGCTTCGCACCTGAAGGAGAGGGGGGAAAGAAAGCTCCATCTCTTGCGGCAAGAGCAGCAGATTTACTGCTCAGTCTGCAACTTTAACTTTCAGCCTGTTTGTCCTCACCTGACAACTGGGAGCACATCATTCCCCACATGATAATAAGAGCTTACCCTGAGAGGATTCCACTCACCTGCGCCAGCGCCGCCGCGCTCTAACCTTTGAAATGATGCCCCTGTATCACCCTAACCCATATAATCCCCCAATTATCTCCCATATCAGCTCACCACCAAATGCAGTTAATTGCATCAGATAGCCGGCGTGCAGTGGCTGTTTGTCAAATGTCATGGGCCGAGTCGGCTTGCCAAAGCCGCTGTCATGTTTATTGAACAATCTGTCCTTACTTCTGTCCAATTTGATATTCATTTCAGCTCAACGGCGCACGGCGAGAAGTGCCCTCGCACTCGTTCATCTGTATCATACATTTTTCATACCAGACGGGGGAATGTAAATAGAGGCGTTCACCTTGAGGTTCACGCACAAACACACACACATATACACACACATGCGCGCGGGCAGAGTGATGGAGGAATTGGATTTAGCGAACATGACCTTGTAGGTGTTGTTTATTATTGAGACTCGAGGCTTGTGACCTGCAGACATTCAGCCCCGACTGATTCTGAGGACGAGCGCTGAAAGAAGAGGTATTTCTGAGACAGATCCTGATTCTACAGGGCGGGAATTCACTGATGCAGCGGCTCATGGAGTGAATATTAGAGCTGGAATGAAACCAGACCTTTTCCATGTGGACTGTGCAGCGATATGGCTCTGCAAGGGCGCTCAGAAGGCCACTTTCCTGTACAAATAACTTCATCAAAGAACAGATTTCATTTAAATATCCTTTATAGAACTTTATAGTGACACCAATAAATATGTTTCTCTATTAAATACTAGTAAATTACATTTTATAATGTTGCATATGTGGAACATATACAGCAATGTAGATATGAGATTGATTTTTCCACTGTAGGTGAATGTCCGATACATCAGGTTCTACATTTTGCACCTTCTCAAGCCACACAAAGATCTGTAGGTAGATACACCGTTTAATAAGAAGCATGGCCTCAGCCGGGATGCAGTTGTTTTCTTTATCTCTTTACTTAACAGTTCTTTTGTTGATTAATTAATTAGATGTTTGATCCCAGAAGTTACAGGAACACGTGGTCTTACTGTCAAATTCTGTCCAGTAAACAGTCCGGAACGCCAAAGACCTTTAGTTTGTTGTCAAAGAAGAGAAGAAACCAGAGAAATATGCACAGTGCGGAAGCTGGAATCATGTCTGCCTTAAAAACATTAACTGGTGATCAAAATAGTTGCCTCTTAACTAACAAAGAACAACAATCAAGCTGATGTCGGACTGAAGGTTTGAGCCTGTTTTAAATCCCAGTGACTCCCGCAGTCTACTCGACCCTCGTCAGGCTAATGAACCAACATCACCAGTCTCATGTATATGTACACGGAACTTACACTTACACATAACAAGAGCGTAATTCCAGCGCTCCTCTGGCTGACTTACAATGTCGCTTCCTTTGACAATGAGGCAGAGCCAGACAGTTCCTTTGTTCCCATTCCTCTACAATGTATATCTGTATGTCTCCCGTCTTTATGAGCAGACAGACGTCTTTATGAGAGGACAGGAAATGACACGAAGCAGAGGTCCCCGGTTGGCGTTGACGCTGAGATGTTGTGGTTCATGTTTGGTGCCTCTAACCCCCAGGCTCCAGGATGCCCCCAGATTACACTGCAGAGGTCTTTTATTAAATGTACAATATGTAATTTTCCGGGTCCTGTTCAGGAGGTTTACTGGGAGCTGGAGTCTCCACAGAGGTCCCCACCTCTCCAAAACAGAGAGACCTGAGCCACTCAGCTCGTTGCTCTGATAACTTCATATCCAGACATCTGGTGACTCAAACAATGTAAGACGATGTAAGGAAACAACTCAACTATATAAGGTGTAGTGCATTTACTCTTTTCTGCTTTTCTTAAATTAAATTCTTAAATTAAGCCTGAGTGTTCAGCCCTGACCAAGTTTAGCAGCACATCATAGAGTCACTTTCCAAGGAGCTGTTAGTTCCTAATTTCATTAACAGAACTTCTAGTACTTCTCGTCTGAGTTGGTTTAAATGTTATTCATCAGCTAATGAGAAATAAAGCTGGATAAAAACAGCAGCTCATGTTTCAGTTGCTAAAAACCTTTTTGGTCAGTGGGTCTTTGTGTATTCACTTTGCGTAACACTGTGTTGCATGCGTGTGTTGGCACAGTGTCAGCATGTCCAGTGAGGTGCAGCCGAGGCCAGACGACAGCCCCAACACCAGTGGGGGAAGCTCGGACGCTGAGCAGAGGGAGGCGGCTCCACCGGAGCAGCCGGGCCCTGAGCAGCGGGACCAGACCCAGCCCAAGAAGAAGGAGGCCAAGATCTCCAGCAAGACCGCCGCCAAGCTCTCCACCAGCGCCAAGAGGTAGATCTTCTGCACTCACTCTCGTTTATTTTGGTTCATCTGGTGTGTGTGTGTGTGTGTGTGTGTTCCCGCGCTGCAGCTCGAGCAGCTCAAGCACTCATCTGTCACGTACTTATGCCGTGGATTTACGTGTCCATCTTTGGTGGAGAGGTGCTGAGATCATCTGTCTGTGGATGGGACTCAGCGATGAAAGTGTTAGCTAGAATATTAACAACCCCAACACTCTCTGGACTGTACATGGGTGTGATATTGATATTGTCACTTGAGACTAGATACAGTCTGAGATGTAGATCATAACATGATGATATGGCCCCTGTTCCTGGTTTTAAAGGCTGCATTACAGTGAAGTGATTTCCAGACTTTATCAGACTGTTCCAGCTGATTTATGGTTAGTCTTCACCCACTTAGTCATTATATCCACATTATTGATGATTATCCATTAAAACTCTGAATATCCACTCATCCCCAAATATCAATATTGAGGTATTCAGTACAAAACTCTTGTGATATTTGACTTAGCCTTAACTCTCTGTGAGAACGAGCTGCTCCTCTGTGTTGTCTCAGCCTCAGCTGAACTCTTCAGTGTTTCAGACTGTCGGCCTGATAAAAGAAGATATTTGTGGGCGTCACCTTGGGCTCTGAGAAATTACAGTGGAGATGTTTCACTCTTACATTTAATCGATTCATTGAAAAAATGCAGGGGAAATGAATCAATAATGAAAACAGGAATTAGTCACTGCGCTAATGATTGATTGATTTTTTTTTGTGGCCCACATTATTTTCTTTGTTCTCTCAGCCACAGACTCTTTTTTTCGTTTCTCTCCTAGGCATAAAAACACTTCTTGTGCATTCGAGGCATTTTCGTACGCTGAAAAACACTTCTCCTCTGTTCTTCCTCTGTTTATTAAGCATCTTGCCAACTCTTCGTATTAGCTACCACTACGGCAGCCCATTAAGGGACTTGTATGTGTCCTCTTTGAGTTATTCTAGGAGAAAGCTGACAGCTTAATACATTATAATTCTGCTAAAATGTGCTCTGTGATGTTGTGTTAGCTGTTTGTTGTGTTTACACTTGTCACTGCTTTGTCTGGATTTATCCACCAGCATATTGACTCACCAACTCAGATCTTAGAAGCTGTTGATAGTGATGATGAGGATGACGAGCAGCGTTGGGATTAAACCCAGAACTCAGCCAAGAACAGATTGCAAAGCAAACCAGTGCCAGACGTTTTTACTTTAAAGGCTCTCCTGGTGTTTTGTCCAGTTCCAGCACGTAACACAACAAAGGCTGAATTTGTAACCAGCTCATGACAGGCTGGTATTAGATATCACGGGGTGATGGCACGGAACAACAGCAGTTGTTATCTGATTGGAGGAAAAAACCCCACCACGCCTCACAGCCAGTTCAGACAGTGTGTTGGTGCTGATACCAGAGCTGCTGAGAGAGACGGTGTAGTTCGCTTACACTGTGCAGCTGCAGTGCTGGTGGAGAACAAGGCCTGCTAGAAGTGCAAGAAGAAGTGAAACCAAAATAAAAGCATTCTACTTCAACATACAAGGACGTGCACGGTGTCTGCAGGTCTTTATAAAGTCAAGTGGTCACTTCTGAAGCACCCCTGCCACACTTGGATCACTCCCTGGAAACCCTGTTATGTAACCTTGTAAAGCACCATCTGCAGTGTGTGCTGGACGTCCTCTGGACCTCCTCCGCTGGGTCGAAGTTGTGACCTCCTCAGCTCAGATTTCATTTTGGCGATGAGGAAGAAGACGCTGTTGCCAAAGCTAGCAGGCAGGACTGGAGGGGAGTGATGATTGTGATGGTGCAGTCAATACCCTTGTGTGGTTTCATTGAATTGTACCATGATGCAACACTGACAGCATTGATGGTCTGATCCTGGTGGATGGATTCATGGTAACCAACACCACGAATGCTGGAGAAAACCCAGTGCATGCTCCTGGTTGTGCTTCTGACCTGTGGGCCTCTCCACTGCTCAGACTGCTGTTTGGTCTCTGGTCTTAGCTGCTGCTGATTCTCCACATGAAGCTTGGCTTTGACCGAGGTTGTGACGTTTGAAGTTTGAGGTCCTTGGTCACCCTTTGCAAATTTATGCACAAGGGCAGCGTCACAGACATGCAAGTATCTGATGTCTGTAGTCACCCTTGAAGTGTGGGTGGAGCTACTTAAGCACCATCAAAGGAGCACAACAATCTGTACTGTAAGTGCCCACAATAAACACCATGGTGGTTGAGCTGTCTATTGGTGCTCACAGCATGTTTAGGGCCAGGTAGTGCCAGAACAAAAGGGGTTTTGCTTGGCTTGTTTCTGACAGTCTCTCCTTGAAGACGCTCATACTGTTGCAGTCTGTTGTTCACATGAAAAGCGAGAGCGACAGCTGTGTAATGAGTGACAGAGGAACTTTTTGACCACCACCACTGTTTGACCATCTGAAAGCACTTTTGTTGGAGCATCTTGGGAAACACGAGTGCCCTCCCCTCCCTTGCATTTTACTTGGACAGCACTGTTTTTAATGGTGCAAAACTACACCTAAACCACAGTTTGGCCAGCATATAGCCTAAAGTCTGGTGACTAGCATCTCAGTGTGTCGTAACTCCCCAGGGTCTATCTACAAGACGACTTTAATGAAAGTACTCTGCACCAGCACAGTTTGTCCCGTGATCCTGTGGCTCACAGCAAGTGATGCTCTGTGCCTGACTTCAGCCACAGCAGAGTGTTCGAAATAAATACAGTGATGACTTCTTATCACCAGAGATGGCTACAACATAAAAAATAAGGACCTTGAGGGTGACCACTTTATAGGAAGGTTGACAGGCACAGAGTTATTTAGTCGCCTTTCAGGGTTGGTTCCTGTAATAAATCACCGAGTGCTCCCTGCACAAGCTAGGGCTGGTGTTTTCCATCATGAAAACTATGCTCAGATCATATTGACTTATTTGCATTTGGCGAGGCATGCAGAATGTAATGCTTTAGTGCTTGCAGAATCTCAAGGGATTATCAAATGCAATGAGCTGTGGAACATTAGAGAAAGCAAGTGTTTGGTTAAAGACGCCCGAGCACGAGCGCGAGGAACTCACAGTACAATCAGCGCTTCTCCCTTTGGAGTCCCCCAACCATGTTCATTGCACCACTCTGCCTAACAGGTCCCAGGCTCCGGCCGTCAAAATGTGCCACCTCAGGAAATACTGCGGATAAAATTACACAGCACGCACTCAGCCTGAGAATGACTCCATAACCGTGGAGATTGTATTACAGGCTCCTTTGCAAATATATGTCTTTTCTTCCCTCCTCCTTCCCCAAGCGAGTCGTGTGCAGTCATTCCCCCACCGAGGTGAGTTTAAAGGAAACCTCCCCTCCTTGGATACTTTTACCCTGTTATGTATCATCAGCCTATGATGTGCACTCAATCAAGGAACTCTTTTACGATGAAGTGTTGTGATGAACACCTTTGTGCCGGCATTCCTTTAGCTGGGCTCACGTTCCGCACTGTTACATTTCCTCGAATGACAAACCTCACACGAGGGACCGGCAGAAATTTGTACTTCACTTTTCATTTTTACACAAGACAATATCAGTATAGATTTGTAGATAGTACCACAGCATTCATTAAGTCAGCGGAATGTAGGATCTCTGTTCAGCCAGGCGATAGATCACAGTCACCATCTCAAATCAGCCTTTAACCCTGTTTCTGCGAGTGCAACTCGTTCTCGCTGCCTCCACGCATCTTTTTTTTCCAGCTCAGGCATGTCTGCAGCAATTAGAGCCTGATTTTAGAGGGAAAATGAAAGGAATAATTACAGATGAAGCTGATATAATGAATTAAATGAAATTTAACCGAAAAATTAATAAAATTCAAAAGAAGAATTAATTACTGACATGACAGCTGATATAATGAATTGTGCAATGAAAAGAGACTATGTGGTTATCTGTGGATTTTACACTGCTATGGTAATGAAAACGTACTGAGAAGCTGATTTCTTAAAACAAATAATGATATTAAAGAAATAAATTAGTAAAGTATTTTTTCTATGACTGTGCGGTGACACCAGCTTATTACATCAAGAACTGTTTGCCTGGAAAAACATATGAACATGTATGCTGTTAATGATTATTGAGCTGCCAGTCTGTGATGTCAAGGTGAATATCGACTGACCGATGTACTGCACTCTGGTAGCGATTAGCAGCATTTCAGGTTAAACACCTACTCTTTTTAAAAGGTGTTGGCTGATGTCTTAGAATACTTGACCAAACTCTAATTCAGTGAACATTTAATATAATTTGTTGTTATTTTAGCTCCACATAATGCGATTAACCCTGATGTTTCACAGATAATGCTCATTTGTCTTAAACCAGCAGAGTCAAATAGACCTCAGTGATATAGAAAAAGGCTGTTTGAGGAGGAAACCATAGAGCATCCTGCAGTGGGATGTCCACATCCTGAAGTCCATAGACACAGAAACACCAAGCAAAGTGCCTCTGTGGTGGTTCCTGCAGATGTCTCTAGGACCACAATTTCCACAATGATGCTACAAACGCACAGAAGGTGAAGCGCTGTCACGGCTGCTAACATTATTATGACGCACTGCCATTGCCATTGTTTGCCAAGTTTTACACTGATTAAACCTTGACTAAACCCCAACAAAAGGAAAAATGAAACTACTATTTTTGGAAATGACTGAGATTAAAACTAAATGTAAAGTTCCTGTCGAACTGAATTATGTAGCTCCTTCAACACACCTGGGAAGAACCATAACCATTTTGCAAGATGAAGTATTTAATGAACTGTTAATTATGTAACCAGCCAACTGTTTACATAGCCCTCTATTCAACTGTACACTCATGTCCAACAACATTGGTTCCAAAGGAATATCTGTTCCTAATATTGGACAGTTATGTCTTTCCAAACCTCGAAGACAGGAGGAAAGTCCCACACCACATGCTTATCATGGCAGAATTGGACTTGCTAGTAACATCACTCTGTCTCACGGGGAACCACTAGACTCTCTGAAGAAGTTTCATGCTAATTTTTCAGTTATTTGGAAAAAGATGGACTTTTTAAGCCGTTCAAACTTGATAATTACACTTGACAGAAATCAGATCCAGTTTTCCTCAAAGATAAATGCTAAGTAAAGCTGTCGTTCTCCATAATCCCATAATCACTCTTCCATTCTGCAGATACGTTTGGCAGATTCCCCCCCAGTATACAGAAAAGTGGCGTTTTAACTTGTTTGTCAAAAGACAAGCATCAGAAGAGCTGTAGAGTGATGGGAGTGAGCCTCACGTTGCTTTGCAGTGTGACTGTTGCGCATCCATTCATCACTGAAACGATATATCATGTCAACATCGACTGCTTGTCTTTCTTCTCCCCCTCTCTTGCAATAGCAAATTATTTTTATGTCCCAGCTAACAAACAGCCGAGCGAACAGGCAGCAAGATCAATAACAGCAGTCAGCTCTTTTAGTTTTTTTGTTTTTATGGCAAACCTGAGGTACCAAGGTGAAAACAAGATGCAAGTCAGACACCACCGGGGCATAAAGAGCATTGTTCACTGGGCTCTGACTGGGGCTGATGATCTTATACAAGTCCATTAGAACACAGGTGGAGAACACTCAGAGAGGTCTTCAGTCATGATGGTGCCAGTGGAACTGCACTGTAGCACTGGAAAGCAGCCCAAGATCCTGGAGAACCGGACAATTTTACATTATGGTCATCAAGTGCCACAAGCTGCTGTTCCATGAAATGCATTTTTAATAACTCTCCCTTAAATGTTCATGTTTTTATTGCATTGCATTGCATTAAGACTGTACCTACCCTCCCCTGCTGATCTAACATGGTACTCATAGACGGTTAATAAAGATAGCTGCCACATCTCCACTTCTTCTCAATGTGCAAAAATGAAGCCAAATGATCCCAGAGCCAGGTGCTGCCATCTCAGTCGTTCGGGGCCAGAGTCTGTGCAGCAGTGGTCGGAGTGTGGAGCCTTGGTCGTGAGGCCTACCCCTCCATAAACTCACCTGACCCAGTTGCAATTTATGATCTACACTGCAGCCAGCCACCAGGGTCAGCCCAGATGTGCAGCTGTCATGTCGTTCATCCTTATATACAAGCCATTGTGGTACTACATTTGCTGCCTGACAGTCCACTTTTATGGTTCCATGTGTTTCCTGTTTTAATTTAATGATGTCATTCCTCTGATTATAACGCCGCACATCATGGAGTTTGATTTAAATCTTGAAGCTAGCGTTGCCATCCCTGCTCTCTTTAATCACCTCCTCCACCCAGCACCGTCACATCCTGACTGTGGGGGTTGGACAGGATGTAAATATGCAATATGTAAATGCTATTTTAGAACATTCCTCCCAAAACCTGTGTCATACCCAATTTCACACAAGCACACCAAGAACGAATCATTTTCACATTCACACAGAATACCGTCATCTGTCGGAGAGGGCGACTGCTGCGTGTGTTTCAGCCGAACTTCTCTGCTTCCACTGTCAGTGTAAATGTCTTCAGCTGAATGATACCAGTACCTTCAGTACCTTTTGTTGTGGTTTGCATCAGAAGGAGACTATTCAACCCTCTAGAAAAAGCCCATTAACAAACCAGGAAGGAAATAGATTCTTTAGGTCCTCTCAGTCTTTGGAATGTTGTGGAAGAAGCACGGATGCATCCAGACCAAGGTGCAAAAGCTGGTATGAGACACTGTTGCTCCATCAGCATTTAAAGTGTGGAAGTGAGGCAGAGGAGGCGCTCTGTGCATGGAGAGAAGAAGAGCGGCATTTGCACTACTTACTGTGTGATTGCGAAGTAACACCTGGCTGCTGGGTCCTTGCAGGCAAATCCCTGGCACGGTTATGTAATGAAGACTTGACCCGGGAGATTTTGACCTCTCTATTCAGTGAACCTTTTCTTTTTATATCCCTGCTGTGGAAAGGCTCCCAACAGCTTCCTGAAAGGGTGAGGGGCTGAGACCAGCAGCAAAATGAATTAGCCCAGATACATCAGATATGATTCCCCTATCCGACACGTCCTTTTGACATCACTATCAATTTATGCTCATGTGTTTTTTGTTTTTTGTTTTAAAAAAAGTATTCCGTTGTGCGTCTCCGTGTTGATCTCGCGTCACAGGACTTATTCACGCATCCAGTCACAGTGCTCAGGAGCTCATTAAAAAATCAATGAGGTATTCACTGTGTACACTTACAGATTGATTTTACAGGCAGGATTTATATAACCGTCTGTGTTTTGTGTGTGTGTGTCTGTGTTGTGTGAGCGCGATTATAACACAGATCTTCCTCTCGTTTCAGAATCCAGAAAGAGCTAGCGGAGATAACCTTGGACCCGCCGCCAAATTGCAGGTAGGAGCCTGTTGATTGTGTGCTTTTAAAAGGGCTGTTTGCTCTGACACCTGAGGCACTTTTGTGTGTGTGTGTGTGTGTGTGTGTGTGTGTGTGTTTGTGTGTGTTTGTGTGTGCGCGTGCGAGCCTGTGTGAGCTGTGTGAATGGATTGTGCCGGCTCAGTGAGTCACATGAATAGCATAGGCAGATTACTGTGGCGTGTTTGCGCCGCTGTTTGCTCAGGCTGAAGCTCAGTGAATGGACCTTGTAAGCAGTCTGAGGCATGAATCAGACTCGGGGATGGTGTGTGTTGGGGGGGGGGTATCAGTGTGATTGACCCAATTGGCAGTGTTTACCATTAGGATCACGGTAGCAACAGTGTCGTGCTTGCTCACGCTCCCTAAAGGTGGGAAAGGTGCTGTGCTGCGTCTCGACTGGTTTGCATGGTTTATTTTCCCCCGTCAGTCAGAGCGCGGTGAAAGACCGAGGTGCCCCGCGCGCTCCTGCCAATCAAGATCTGAGTAAGAGCTTTCTGTGTGCGCCGGGTTTTCATTGAGTCAGCGTTCGGTATTCTTCTCCGTCCAGTGACTTTTGGGAGCGGGTGAGGGGGAAGGTGGAGGTGAGACGGCGCGGCTCGTGATTGCAGGCAGTGAGGCTCTGATGTCCAGGCATTTCCTGTAAGGCTGAGAAAGCAGGAAAAGTCACTGATGCGTGCATCTCAGGCTCGCAGGCCGAGGAACGTCGGGTACAGCTGGGTTTGGTCACTCCAAATATTTTCGCTGCTGAGAAGCAGAGACGCACCGATCCGAGACACCGAGTGTGTACTCCTCCAAAATCCAGATTCACCAACTCATTGCTCTTTTCCTCTTATTCAAACTCTTTAAACCTCACCGTGGATCGAGTTACTTTAGTTCAGACCTTTCAGACTTGTTCAAATGTTTCTTGCATTGTTCTGGACAGATAAAAGATAACGGTTCAGGAAATCAACCACTTCCTGACCAAAAGGCAGGAACACTATCATATTAAACCTGTCTAATATATGTAGTGTGCACTTCTTGTGCTGCGGGGTTACTGGGGCTGTGTTCATACCTTACAAAGAGATCAGAGTCTCTGCTGCACTCATTCTGTTTCGTGGGACAGAACAGCTGAGGCAGGAGGCCTCATTTAGATTCACGACACGCGTCTGCAGCTCTTCATCCAATCACTTCACCTGCACACGGATCTGCCCTTTTTAAAGATTACACAGTTCCTCGATCATGGCTAGGCAATATATTAAGATAGTATTGATTGTGACATCGTGGAGCAGCTGTGGCTCAGATGTAGAGCGTCTTGATCCCCTGCTCCTCCAGGCTGCGTGTCAGAGTGTCCTGGGACGGGATACTGAAGTTTCCCCTGATGTGTCCCGCCAGTGTGTGAATGCCGGCGTGCAGTGTAGAGCACTTTGAGTGATTGGAAGCCTAGCAGTGTGCTCATGAATGCATTTATCATATGAGATAAGATATGGCCTTGGATTTGAGCTGTCATTACATCTTGATATGTCATAAGAGCTGACCTCTCCTGATTTTAAAGGCTGCATTACAGTGAAGTGATGTGATTTTCTGAACCCAGTTCATTTATACATTACTGATCGCAATGTGTTTTGTAAAATAACTACATCATAAGTGACGTTGTTATGGACATATTCGGTTAGAAATATTCCAATATTTGATTTTGCCCATTATCCCCAAATGGGTCCTTTCTGTGTTGAGTTTGCATGTTCTTGTTGCGGGTGGGTTCCCTCTAGCTACTCCCACCACCCAAAAACATCATAGTAGGTCAATTGGGAACTCTGAATCGACGTAGGAGTGAATGTGAATGAGTCCGTCTGTCTCCATGTGTCGGCCCAGCGACAGATTGGCGACTTGTCTTGGGTGTACCGCTTCCCGCCTAATGACTGCTGGGATAGGTTCCAGCACCCTGGTAACAACGCCGATAAGTGGTTACAGAAACTGCATGAATGGATTTTGTCCATATCACCCATCGCTAATTATGAGATCCAAGCTTACTCTGAGTGCTGATCTGATACCTGGCATATTAATAAATAATGTAATATTGTGCACCAGGATTTCTGTGCTACCGAAAATTTGAGTCAGTTGAATGAATGTGACTTCATGGATTGATTGACAGTTTTATAAATGATGTATATTAACTAAGTCACGAGTCACATGTGGCTGTAATCAGTCTACTTAATTAGATCAGTATTAGGTCCGACTGATCTTGAACATTGAACCCCTTACATACAAATACTCCCAATGCATTCCGCACAGCAAGGTATAGAAAGCACTTTGTGGGGATACACATGACTGGTATTGGATCTTTACTGTGTTGCCACATGCCAGGACCTGAGCTAATGTGAGAGATCTCCACTAGACTGGGTGGACCACTAATCAGAAGATTGGTTTGATCCCCGGCTCCTCCAGGCTGCACGTCGAAGTGATGTCTGAACCTCGATGCCATCGCCCCAACGTGCCGTTGGTGTGTCAATGCATATGAATGAGTTTCTGCGGGAGTCTGCGGTCAGCATCTTTCATCAGTGTGTGAATTGGTAAATGCTGACATGTGGTGTGAAGCCCTTTGAGAGAACACTAGAGAGGAGCTATATAAATGCTGCCCATTCCTAATTACCATTTAAATTTGAAATGAAAACTGTCCTGAGAGCAGATTGTGAGCATTTTAAGCGGTCAGCTCTGCATTAAGATATCTATTTAACAATCATCAGCCATCAGTAGACAATCAGATTCCACCTGGACAGTGGAAAATGGATGTGAGGAAGAGCAGCAGACTTTGTTTGCCTGGATTATAAACTCTGAGGATTTTTATCTTCTATTGTAATGTTTGACAAATGTCCCACAGCTCGCCGTGTTAACTCGTCTAAAGGATGTAACATGTTGAAAGTTGAAAGAAGCCATTTCCCCTTTGAGAAGTTTTTTATCTGCAGACAGCTACACAGACGGAGTTTGAGCCTCTCACCTGTCACAATAGAACAATCCCTCAACCACGCTGCCTGCAGCGTCAATGCACAGGCGTCTTCTGGCCGGTGAGGAATGGCAGAATAGAACCTGCTTATATGAAGGAATATCTGCCACGGTCGGAGGGATCGCCCCTGCTCGCCTGCTCGTTGGCTCCCCGATCTCAAAGACAAGGCTAATCTGGCCGAAGCACACCGTTCTGTTCCCCGACAAAGGACCAAACAACGGAAGGGGAAAGGGAAATTTCATGGGCTGATGTTTTGTATGGAAAATGACATTTCTGTGTAAAGATAGGCTTCCCTGAAGAGTGTCCGCGCTGAAAGGAGCCCTGGTGATGGATGGCTTGAGCCCGGCGGTGGTCAGGAGTCCTCAGCCACGAGTGAAGAATGAACCTCAGGCTGCTCGAGCGCGTTTCAGCGTCAGGCAGCGCTACGAGCCAGCGGAGGCGCGGCGCTACTTGAAATGTAGATTTCTGTATTCATATGCCCCTTGGGGTATTTGCCTCACTCTAACAGCTCCCGATTCCCCCCACAAGGCTGTCACATCCCCAGTGTTTGATTCAGCCTACACGTTTTACCACAACAATCCCGACTCAGCCCGCTCTTTCTGTGCGATAAGCGGGGCACAATCGCACATTGTGAACATTAAAACCCTCTGTTGAGATCAGTTCCCTTAAAGCGCGCCGTACCTCCCCGTGCGCACACACACACACACACACACCGGCTGCTGGAACAAAAAGGCTGCACGTCTCCCCCGGCCCTTTCTTCACCTGCTAATTGATCTGACAGTGTTAAATAGGCTGTGTTGGCTGAAAGACATCACAAGTGAGGGGTTATGAACGGACGCTGTGATGCAGCTCATTACCCCACAGGCTCCCTTTTTATATTTCCCCCCTCCGCCAGAATAAAAGCACGGCTCGCGATCACAGCCGCTCCCACAAACATCCTCTCTGGCTCATTTTCTGCATTCCCTCCCTCAGAAGGAGCGACAGTACTGTAATCCCTCTTGGGAATGGAAAAAAGAAAAACACCTTTAACTTTTCCTAAGACAGCGCGCCTTGTTTTGGAGATCATTTGGCCGGCGTTTAAAAAGACTTAGCCGATTATGTTTTTTTGCCTTTTGGAGCCATGTGAGGAAATATTTTTCATCATTCTTTTTAATCATCTTTGTCACCCCGCCAAGGAGTAATTAATTGAATGTGACAAGCACTGTGGAAGGGTATGTAAATAGCCCCCCACACCAGACACATTATATTAGCCCGGTGCTTGGTCGGTCTTCCTGGCTCTGCCCGTGTGTGTGTGTGTGTGTGTGTGTGTGTGTGTGTGTTTTCCGTAATTACCATATCCTTTCATGATAGTCCTGGCAGCGTTTTGATAAGAATCCCCCATCGGCTGTGGGGAAACAATGTGTGGATTCCAAGGGGGAATTGGCCACGCTTTCTCTCTCTCTCTACCTCTCTCTCCCCGTCACTCTCTCCTTCTTAATCCCACCAAGACTTTGTGTTGCGCTCGAGAGGAATAACTTCCCAGCAACTGTCGCTGACGATCTCCCAGCGAAATGAAAGCAATAAGGCAGAAGAAAGTGTCGCGGCAGAACGGGCAGAATGAGAGAAAAGGAAATCCACCCGTGACTATCGGCTTGAAGATATGATTGACTCGAACGCAGCGCGGCTCTCATTGTCTGCTGCCGTTCACGTCCTCAAAGGAGGGTGGCAGACGCTGAGCTCAGCTGTACTGATGATCTTCATCCAGCAGTCACAACAGGCCAAAACAAACCGGAGTACTTCCTTTAATTCACCGATTGATGGAACTCGAACTGAGCAGGTGTAGTGTTGTTTGATGCGTGCCACACTTCATACTGTTACACATAGCTGAAAACAGCTTAACAGCAGCATCACACAATGCATCTGCATAGGGTCGGTAACAGGTTGTGCCCTTGTAGCTCCACAGAGCCGGCCTTCACACATTTCATCTGGTCCTGATGAGTCACACTCTCATGACTTCAGAAACAAGTTGCTCTTTCAGTGGCAGTGATGTATCCCAGTCCTCCCACTGCTGAGGAGGTGTGCTGCACTTCCATGGAGCCAGCCAGCGTAGGCAGTGTAGAGTCTTCATGCGGTTCCAGAGACAAGGAGTGGAGCAGCAGCTGATGACTGTATGCTGACGACACTGCTTTTTTCTTTTTATCTATTGCTTTTTTGGCCCATCAGTTGTTTTGTCCCAGTCATCTGAAAGCAGGAAAATGCCCAACCTGTAACATGAGATGTGAGTTATGTACCATCATTTATGACTTCATCATCAAAATCACCTAAATGTTTTAAATTTTACTTTTCTAAAATTATTTTTTTCAACCCAGTTTGAATCATCAACAGCATCAAAGTGAGAACATTTACACCTGTTTGTGCAAATCAGCTGTGTTTCCACCAGAGCCTTTATCACAAACACAGGTATATTTAATGAAATAAGACTGAAGCTCTCTTGGTGTGGCAGCTGTGTAGTCATCTACTGACTAAATTGATGAAGAGGAAAGATGAGTCAGAACGTGTGCGGCTTACCACCTCTGCTCAACTGCTTCCTGGGTGAAGCCCTGCTGCTGTGCATGCATGGTGCAATTCCAGAGAGGTGGTATAAAACAAGAAACGAGAAAGCCCACGTGTGTTCCACCTCAGGAGCTATTATTGGTTTCTTCATCTCTGGGCATGTAATGAAGGTGCTTTCACAAGCTGCAGGTTGTTCTGTAATGAATGGAACCTGCTTCAGGGTGGTGGTGGTGGGTTTCGTCAGTTGTGGCCAGTCGGCACATGTTCGCCCCAGGGCCCAGTCGCAGGTAGATCCAGCGTCATTTCTGAGACGCAGCGCACCAACCAGTGTCATCAGTGAGTTGAATGAGCTGAATCTGATGTGTGCTCCCACTACACCACCTTCAGAAATGAGCAATATCACTCTAGTGAGCAGCGAAGATGAGGAAACAGATTTTCTCAGTTTACATAATTGTAATATTGTACACAAGCTCTGTCCCATCAATGTGTTGATGTGTTACAACTGAGAACAATTATCAAAGGGTGGTGAAGGCAGCAGCCCTAGAAAAACATCAGCATTTGTCTAAAAGTCATATCAGGTCATTTTAACACATGTGGAAGTGGTGGAGATGTTCTGCTGGACTTGGTCTGTCCAGCTGGACGGTCTAGAGTAGTCTGAGTCAGGGTTTCTCAAGGTTCCTGTCTTTTTATTCCAGGATTAAGACTTTAACTTTAGTGTTAGTGAAAGGCTGTATCGGTGTCGGTGGGGTATAAAGCGTTCCTGCCAGTGAATCCCATCCATCTCTCTCATAACCCTGTTCTCTTTTGGTGGGAATCATCAGTCTCCGAGCATCCGCTGCTCTTCTGGGAACTGTAGTCCATCAAAGTCCTGAATAGGAGCTTAATATCAGAATCATCACATATTTCCACTCTGCTCAAGTGTCTAACACCACCACAAGACCAGATTTAAAGACATCAGTAAAATGGACAATATGAATGACGCCCTCCTCGCTTCGCTCTCAGTATCTCTCAGTGAGTGACAGAGCCAGGATTCATAGAGGGTGTTATTGACTCCTGAGCTGTGCTTCCTGCCAGCAACAAACTAATAGAGATGGAGCTCTTACCACAGAGATGATATGTCCGAAAGCCAACAAAGTGAACAAGTCAGGAGCAGTGGTTGTATCCACGGACTGCGACGCGTCTTTTTCCAGACGGCTTTTGAGATTTTAGACTTCAGGCTTTCAACTCTACTCACTTCATCTGAAATGTTTCAAACGATTTACAAACTCTTTCAAAATCTCTGTTTTAATCACGGTGACTGTTTATTATTAGTTTTATTGGCATGTCAACGGTGTCTTCATATTGCTTGCTTCACCATTGTGATCGTGTGGCACAAGCTGACATAAATTGTTATTTAATCCATCTTCATTAATTAATTAACAGAGCCCTGGTGTCAGAAAACTACATATTTCAGGTTTAAATCACCATATATCATCATGAAACAGTTTCCAATCTAAGAGCAATCCAGTCCAATCCTTTCTAATCACACAGATATTACAACAGCATATCAGAGTCATCTGTCATAGCTTAAGTACTGATCCAGGACCAGTTCTCTTTCACTCCATATTCACACAGTCAGCCAACCTGTGTGGAACTGATTAAAATCAGTCTTCCGTGTGTCAGGTGATATGAGGCTGAGAGCGCACATCAGTTAATAACTGTGAGTGGAGACAGTCTGACGTTAACGTCCTCAGTCGGTTTTAGAGATGCTGTGTACAGAAGACGACACGTGTCCTTCATGACGGCAGACGGGCCATCATGTCGAGTTTGTCTGACGCAGCCGTGTGATTACGGGTGCTGTGTGCAGATGTGGGCCTTCCAAACGGCGCAGAGCTGCTCTGAGCAGCTGGGATCAGAGTGGATGCTGCTCTTGTCATCCTCTGAGCATCCACAGAGCAGCTGAGACAGGAGCTAGTGTTTGTGTCGTCCCGTCATTCTGCAGATCCACATCCCAATCTGTTTTCCTCTCAGTCCAACACGGCCTGCTGTGATGGAACTGCTCTGGAGGCCCAGTCTGCACCTGCTCAGAGTTTAACCACAGGGCCATAGTTCTGTCTGTCTGTCTGTCTGTCTGTCTCTCGCCATAAGAATCCACTGTCTGTCTGTCAAGTGGGACCCAGCATCTGTCTGTGTATCTGTCTGTAATAAAGGGCCCTCCAGCTGTCTTGTCTGTCTACCTGTCTGTCCTTACAGCTGTCTGTCTCTCTATGAGAACCCACTGTCAGTTTCCATCCCTGTCTGTCTGTCTGTCTGTCTGTCAGGTAGGAACCAGCACCTGCCTGCCTGTCTGTCTGTCTGTCACAAAGGGCCCTCCAGCTGTCTGTCTGTAAGAACCAATCAGCTTTAAGTCTTCCTGTGTTTCATCAAGAAGCATTCTAGCTGTCTTACTGTCTGTCTGTCCTCAGCATATTCTCTGGTGTTTCAGAAGCATTAGTGTTATACTGTGAAGGACGTGCAGGCTGAGAGGACACTTAGCTTAGCTTCATCGCTCATTGGATGAGTAAATGAGAATGACCTTGACTGGTCATTTATGAGGTTCACAGTATTAGAAAGCAGTCGTGCCAAATTTAGTAGTGACACCAGCGAGTAAGAATACTCAGCAGTAAATGTTTTGTCAGATATTTGACAGAAGTGCGGCGTCCCCTCTGCTGTCCGGTGGCGGGGCGCTTGTGTGAAGTGGTCTGGCCTGACGTTCAGGTCTGTGGTCCAACCCTGCGGCATCCCAGCCAACGACTGTAGCTGTAGCCCCGTCAGAAAAACGGGAGGAGGTCCAGTTTGTGATCAGGAAACGTCCCGCGGTGAAGCAGCTGGCTAGTGGGCACACCAGCTGTTCAGCCTGCAGCTCGCTGCTCCGACTAAAAGCTGCATTAGTTCACACACAGGCGGGCACTGAGAGGAGGGACGGTCCAAATATGAGCCCCACCGCAGCGACTGACGTCTGAATTCTGCAGCAGAAACCAGGAGGTGTGTTTGTCAGCTGTGAGTGTGTGTCTTCGGCTGTGGTTTACTGCTGACAAATACCACGAGTGAAGACGCCGTGGAAATTCACAGCTGATGGGGGTGGATCACTGTAACAGTGCAGAGCGAAATGATCAAACAACGTCGCCGTATCACCCTCCGTCAGTGCCACTCATCTGCGCTAATCACGCTCACGTCAGACTTAAAATAGGCGGCGCGCCGACTCAAGGTCGCAACTCAGGAGATGCCTTCGCTGTCGTTTTCAAGGACACAACCTTCTAGTCATCTACCCTCGCACATGTAACACCAGAGCACCGAGCGTTGTGTTGTTCCCCTGTGTGCTTGGTATGCGTCGCTCCATGGCTGCTGTGAGCCCACTGACACGTCCTGTGACGGTGCGCTCAGCTCATTGTTTCTTCTTGACCGACGGGGCTTAAACGACATGGCCAAAAGTATGTGGACAGGAGGCGTCAGGTATGAAAAATAATGCACTGCGACCGCTAAAGATGTTCATATGTGTTTGACCTAGTATTGAATTTGAAAATGAGAGTATTACAGTAGTCACCTTGTGCAGTGATGCAACACTCCTGGCGATTCTGCCACCTTGCATCACTTCCTGAAAGTCCTGTCATGTCACCTTGCTCCAGCTACAGCGTCCTCTGGACCTCCTCCGCTGTGCCAGTGTCAGCAAGTCTTCAGCTTAAATTTAATTTTGGAGGTGAGCAGGAAGTAGCAGTCATCAAATCAGAGGGTCAGTGGATTTGTACATGAGCTTGTTGTTGTTAGAACTCTTTAAGACTGGTCAGGTACAAATTAGTAATCCCCACACAAACACACACACACCATTCATTTTATTGATGAGGGATATGTGGGTGTATGTCCAATGGAACGTTTACCTCAGTACTTGGCTCTTTCTTTTGCAGACAATTTGAAAAATACTGTAATCTGTCAGATCACTCCAGATTTGTGCGGCGATGCCTGCTATGCCGGAACTCACGGGGGACTCAGACAAAAACCACTTTTGGAAAATCATTGTCTTTGAAGCTCGCAGATTGTATGAGGTAGAAAAATGAATTGCACGTTAAGTTGAGCTGAGAGTGGCAGAGAGAGAGACGTACCCATCTGCTTCAGAGAGGAAACGGCGCAGGGACCTTAAAGATTTGTGCAGCCCCCCTGCAGGGAGACGCCACTATGGAAATACTAATTATTCGCCAACTCGTCAGCCAGCGCCGCTCTCCCACTGCCTCGCTGTGAAACCCGTTTTGATTTTCACACTGTGTGCCTATCTCACTTGAATAAAGGTGATTATTATGGCTGTCCTTCTTCTTTATTTCAAATTTTTATGTATATTGTATTTACTCTCAGGGGTATCGTACACTGAGTGTATTGTCCAATTGTTTTCACCTTCTTATTTAGTTTTCGTTCTCAAGTTACTGAATGTGGGGTGGTCTAATATCCCGGCATTGATTCTCCAGATTAGAGTCTTCACGTATCACACATTGTTCACTATCCTGCACTTTTTAAACAATCTGTAGCACATGGTCTGAAGTTCATGGCACACATGTATGTAGGGTGTGTCCAAGTCCTCATTCGCTGGCAAAACTGGGTCCAGCATAATGCACGAAGAGTTGCAAGGAGTTTTGTATATTTATTAATCTCATGTGTTTTTTGGGGCGTAAAGTGAATTAAACCAATCACGGCCAAGCCACGCATTCCTTGCACTCTGTGCATTGACGGGCAGGTATGTGATCCTTGCCTTTTAGACCCTCTGCCTTCACCATCTCCAATCCTCTGTCCCATCAGTCCCATCTGCTTGTTTTAAATGTTTTCCTTTTTCTCTGATGAATCATCCGTATCACAAGCATACTAAGACTTTTTATGATCTTTTCAGTTTCAAACAAAAGCTTTTATATATTTTACCCTTATTGGATAGTGACAGTGTTAGTGTAGAGCAGTAAAGAGAGAGGGGTTTGATGTGCAACCAATGCTCCTGGCTGGAACTGAACTGATAATGCTGCAGTTATAGAGCGAGGGGCTATCAGTAGGTTTGATAGCTTCACGCGTGTAAAGGTCCTTTACCCTGATCGTGCCTCCTGCTCGAGCAAATGTATTTTGAAGCGGCGTCTCTTACCTGCAGTTTGCTCCGTGCAGCCGCTGCACTGATGCATACCATGAGACGCAGCAGGGGACGCTGGGGTTTGCGCAGAGGGCCCATGTGTGACCCGAGCAGCTGGTCTGGAGTTTTACTGCAAGGTTTTCTGGGGTCTGCGATCAAACACGTAACAGCACAAAGCAGGGCTGTCCTTGTTTGTTTGTGTGTCAGTAGGATGGGGGCTATTCTCCTGTGTTGGCTCATCAAAGCGCGCTGTAGCAGCAAAGCGCCGCTCTTTTTGTAGCCTGTATTTAAAACTCTATCTGCGCCGTGCCTGAATAATCCTTCTGATGTGACGTCTCATGTGAGAGTGTGTGCGCGCCGTGTTCAGAGAGGCCCACACATTGACACAGCGCCGTAACCGATTCTACACCACGTTCTCCTCGCCTCTTCCTGCTCCTCCATCCTCATTCATTTCCTCCCCTCTCTTGTCTGCAGTTTGCTACAGCTGACTAAGCCTGTCTCCGCAGTGGCGTGTGCATACACATGCGTGATTGTGTGTGTGAGTGTGTGTGAATGAGGTCAT
This sequence comes from Datnioides undecimradiatus, assembly GCA_008933995.1. NCBI lineage: Eukaryota > Metazoa > Chordata > Actinopteri > Lobotiformes > Datnioididae > Datnioides > Datnioides undecimradiatus. The sequence continues at coordinate 416,574 of WARS01000075.1, read as the reverse complement.
CATCAGCGTGCGTGTATCAGCTATGCACATCGTGTCTCTGCACTGGATGAATGATTAGCCTCTCATTAGATGTGCTGTCCTGCTCTGTAGAGGAAGGACTGCAGCATCCCCCTACTGCGCCGCTCTGTCTCTCACAGAAACACACACACACACACACAGGCTGCCGCATATTCTCTCTATCCACGCATGCACACACGCAGAATTGCACTCACACATCAATGTACCACTTCCTCTCCTGCGCTTAAAGAGGAAACTTCATTCATGTCGGATGCACAGAAACACACTTTCACTTCCTGAGCATTACGCCTCATGACTGCGCCGTTACGTCCAGCTATCACTGGCCCGTCATGAGAGGGCGCCTCGCAGACATGTCGCCCACCGCGGCTGTGATGGTTCACTCCACGGGTGCAGCTGCAAACCCACAGTCTGAACGAGCTGCGTCGCTGATCGAATTGATAAGTTACATTTCGTTGGTTTTAGTCATCACCCCACTCCCACCCCCACCCCACTCACCACCCCCACCCCACTCACCACCGCCCATGTAGAAATATATTCGTATTCCATCGTTCCGGCAGATGATCCAGCTGCAACGTTAAGAGTCAACTGTTGGAGAAACGCCCTGGATTGGTGTAGACAACCACACACCACGTTACTGTCATGCCATATATGTTAGTGTGATTCACAGTGACACAGTGTAGCATTTATGTGTGTGTGCGCACATATTTACTTGCAAATGCTGAGAGATAAATGGTACTGTGTGTTTGTCTTATTGTGCACAAATCCCAACACTGACGGTGTCTTTTTGCAGCTGAAGGTCTGAACCAAGGAGCTAAGAACTGCACGTGGCACAGCTGCATGAGCTGCATCTCCCTGTAGTTGCGTGTGATCGGTTTGTTCTTGTCATTAACTAGCTCTCAGCTGCATTGGAAAAGAACTGAAAAGTGAATTTCAGTGAGTTTGCTGCAGCCAACCCTATAGCCATAAAGTCATTGGACCACATCTCGATCACACAGACCCCCTTCCTATTGCCGTGCGATCGCGGCTCTTTGTTTTGTTGTTTCTTCTTTTTCCTCTTCTGACAATAACCTGCTCCACGTAAACGCTCCAAACGATCCAAATTCTGTCTTCTGATCCCCATCTGTGGCATTCCGTCCCGAACTCAGTGCGTCCCACTGAAGATGAAACCAGGCTCCGCAGTTCCAGCTGGTCACTGCAGTTGGGAACCGACGTTACTCAGACAGGAGAGACTGCATTTGTCGGGCGACTATTTGCAGCCCCAGATTAATCCACATTTGTTGCTCTAGTGAGTATTTGGGGCAGCAGGACGGCGTTTGTGGGATTCAGTCCAATTAAGCTTCGGTGTGTTTGTTCAAGGTAATGATGGATGCACGGAGATAAAGGCTTCAGACATGGCTGTGGACAGGATACACTGAAGGGTCGTTACATGCGGAGGTGAATCCTCATGTTCAGAATAGGTCCACGGCAGAGCGAGGACATGGATAGCAGACAGGAAGATGCTCCAGATCCATCCTGGTAATCACCATGTTTAGACGTTTCTTTCTGGATTAAAGTGTCAAAGCGGTGTTTTGCAGGGATGGAACAACTTTACATCGTTAGTAAATGAGCTAAGTTAACGAGCAAACTGGTCTTTGGCAAGCCTCTTATCTTGTAGAGCACATTTTCCCTCTCAGATGACTTTGAATTGAATGACTGAATGAAACGGGACAATAAACACAAACTGAGAAGAGTCTCTGGGAGCCGCTGCGACGGACCAGCCGGCAAACATGTTAGCGGTTAGCTCGCCAACTTCACCAACTGGACCTGTGAGTGCAGTCGCTACATCACCAAGGCTGGAGAATATGTGCAAACTGAGCCCCTGCTCTGTGTAAACACAGCTGAAAAGGGAGATATCTCGCAGCCCCTGGAGCCTCTGCAGCCGTCCCATCGCCGGACTAAATGTTTCTCTGCCGCGCCGCGAACACAATCGAGAAAAGCGAGTTAATGTGAGTCACTGAACATCAGCTCCTCTGATCTGTGGAGCGGTTGAGTCATGTGTGTGGTGTGTGTGGCTGGTTAGTAGCCAGGGTTCCCTGTCATCACAGAGATAAAGCAGACAGCTGACACAGTCCTGGGCGTCTCTTTATCCGCCTGTGTTGTCACGCCTTAACTCAACCAACCAGTTGTGAGCGGGGGGGGGGATAAGGTGAGCCGTGTTCCGCTGACACCCGTCATCATGCCTCCCCGAGGCTGATCCCACTCGGGAATGTGTGGCCTCAGGAAAGCCTGGCAGACGCTCGCTGTTGTTGACTCTGTATTCCATCTTTCCAGGTTTGTTGGCCAGAGCCATGATTCAGCAGCGGTCTTGGTAACAATCGTTTCTGTTTGCGAGGCTTGTTCATCTCTTGATTATTATTAAAGCCTGACCAATGGGCCTTTTTAAAGAATATTAACAATAAATACAATAAACTTCAGGTAAATATTCTGTTTAGAACTTTGGAGTGACACTAATTTATTACCAAAGACATTTTTTCTGCATTATACATCAGAAAAGAAACAGTTTTCCTATTTGCACATATCAGGAACTTGTATGCTGACACTGATAGAGGCGAATGTCGGGCAAATCCATCAGTCGGGCCTGTATTTGAGTGATAATTCAGATACTGGCTTTTGAATTTAGACTAAATGTTTCTCCAAAATGTCGAGCAGTGGCTCGTCTTTTGGTCTGTGACCATGATTCTGTGTTCTTGAAGCGGTTGGGGGTCTGTGGGCCGGCTCCCGTGGTGCTCCCACAGCTCCCGCTCGGCCCCTCTCTGTTTATTTTCCGTCTCTCTCGCCAGCCGCTGCTTCTCTAAACTGCAGTGCTGCTGAATCAATAGTGCGGTGGGAGCCAGGCTACACCCACAGGCTCCACTTCACAGCCGCCTTAAAATCAGCCCATAATGTGTTTCAGGCTGCAGACAACGCCACGGCGAGGCGTGGGAATGATGTGTTTCTTATCACTCGGGGATTGCGTTGCGATTCATCCCTTCTCTCTGCCTCTCAGGCAGCTCTGATCCCTCTCCGTTGCCTATCTGAAAGGTATCTGTAGCTCTTATCATCAACCACCAAAGAGTATTTTCATTCACTCAGTCGCCTCCGCTGTCCTCGCCGCACACACGCCTGCCCTTGATAAGATTAATTAAGCGCTCCGTGCAAAGATAGTTGGAGTTTCAAGGTAGTTGTACCGCCAGCGCGCCGACTGTAGGTCACCTGCACGCCAGATGCAGCACGATGGAGCCTGTGGGAGCCATTCACGCTACTGGCCTTCCCGTTTTGATACCAGTCACTGCACCGGCAACGCCCCGAGCTAACATTAATCAAAGAGTGTGTTTCACAGGAGACTACAGGGGGAGGCGGCAGATTCCCCATACCTCGCCTGATCATCCTGCACACAGTAAATCTCTGGTTAATTGTCTCCATGCATGCCTCGGTTGGTTTTCCAGCTGATGTGGCTGCGCTAGCTGTTGAATTCTTAATGTGCCCTTCTGTGGTCTGCTTTCAACAGCCATCACCTTCAAGCCTCGGCTCTTAATGGGGGGTGTCTCCCCTTTTATTTTCATGGCAGTTCACCGGGGGAAGCGGCATTAATGCAGTTTTAAGGCGAGCTAATGGATCAGCGTAAATCATCGGTGGATCCTTGGTTCCCTTCACGAGCCTCTCCTGCGCTGCGCCGCGCCATGCGGACATGCAACCCTCTCTCCTGCAGGGGTGAGGGGGTCAGCTACTGCCCGGGGGGGCTCATGTGTGGGTAAACAGTGAAATCTTGGCACCGAGTCAAATAGTTCCAGTGCGGAGCGAGGCTACGGTGAGATTCCATTACTGTTCTGGCAGCGAGCTTTGCACAGACAGCCAGGCCGAGCCCCGGGCCTCAGCAGCCACTGCACACACATACACACACACACGCACACACATACACTGATCTTCCTATGAAATACAAAATGAAATGTTGATACCATGAGCACAATTTGTCCTCATTTTGATAAAACTTTGACAGCGACCTCAATAAAACATCATTTCTTTCTGATTTTAGTTCATTAAGCATCATTTCCAACTAACTCCAAGCAGAAGTTCAGAGCCTCCTAACCAACACGTGTTAAAAAGCGATGAGACGCTCCTGCATGTTGAACCCTTTGCTGATGTTTAATTCTAATTACTAAGGATTTTTTGATTCAGGGTAAGGTCAGGTGAAAGCGCAGCGGGCCAGTTATTAATGCACTGACGGCTCCATAATGCATGGCATCGATGAGAAAGCACCGACAGGCACGTTGAGCGCCGTCTTTAATATTTGACATTTGTTTCTGCAGGGTGGTGATGCTGCAGACCTGATAAAGCTTTAAGACATGGCGCTGCAACACTGCGTCTCTTGCTTTACATCAGCTGCATTGTCACGCAGTTATCCACCTGGAATGCGTTTGTCGTTTGCGAGTTCAAGGGACGCGTCGCGGAACAGCTGCCGTCACATCAGCGACGGCAAAGGAGCATGAGATTTAAACCCAGAGTCAAGGTTTTTCTATGATACTACATCATTACTTCTCATTCACAAAGAAGATGAAATCACTTTAATAAACCAGAAGCTGCTGTTAATCGCTTTAAAGGCGCGCTCTTCTTACAGCTGATTAACTCACAAAGCTCTGCATTTATATGTTTTTTGAAAAGAATTTTTAAAAAAAACAAAAAACAATTGAAATCAGCGAACACTGTTACCAGCACCAAAGAAACAAGTTTTCCAGGCGTCCTCCGGGCTCATATTTGCATATCAGTTATCAGTAAACAACCCTCTATCAGTCTCCCTCAGCTGTCGCTCCTGCCAGCGTCTTACAGTCTGAACATCCAGCGACTGTCAGCATAAGTATCACAAAAACTATACGAGTTCCAGCCTCGCATCGTGTTGCGTAACTAACTGTGTTTGGGCTCAGACTGTATGAACTGCAGCGCTATTCTAGTACTGTTTTCAGAAATGCTACCCTGGAATCCACAGTGGCAGGCTAATAAATCTATATGCTATTGATATTATGATAGGAGACTAGATACTGTATTCGATTCTGGGTATTGTAATGTCTGGATATGACATAAGCATCTGTTCCTGCTTTTAAAGGCTGAATTACAGTGAAGTTCTGAGTCAATCAGATTGCTCCAGGTGATTTATGATTTGCCTTCACCCCCTCAGTCATTATATTCACATTCACAATATCACGATATTGATATTAAGGCATTCAGTTAGTATTTTAGTATAAAATAGTTTGATTGTGCACATGAAGCCTGCGAGGAAGCCGGGAGCGCCGCTGCTTCCTCTCACGCGTCAGGTATTGTTGCTCTTTCTCTCTAAATAGGGAACATTTACAATTGTGTTTGAAAGCCCACAGACTGACACAGCCAACCAGTGTGACGCACTGCATTTCTGAAAACAGCCTCATGCACTCAGTGGTCAGTGGTCAGATCTCCCGTCGCCGCGTCGTTTCTACGCCGTGCAGAGCGGCTGCGTCTGTGGGGAGACACGAGGAGGATGAAGGACAGGGTGAATTATAGATAGGCCAAATGTTTCTGGCTGTGAGTGATCGCAGTCTGTGCGAGCCCATCTCAATAGAAGAGTGACGTAAAATCAATGTTCAGAGTGCAACCTAATCAATGTTGCCATGATGAGTATGGGGAGGGCGCTGAGAGATTGTTTTATTTGGTTAGCCTGGGAGGTCGCCCCGCGTTTCCTCTCACACACCTTCTCTTCTCACAATGAGCCCAGCGCAGCCTCTTTTATATAATACTAATGTAATAACGCCGCATATTGGACCGCGCTGCGCTGGCTCACCCGGGGCCGCTCAGAGTGTTTCTTTCTCGCAGCAACTTGGCAATTTTCCTCAGTCGTTTCATTTTGTTCCCGCGGTGAATGTGTTCATTTCTCTGAGAGCAGCCCGCCATCAGCTCTGCATACCATATTGAGGGAACAGCTAACAAGACATTCGCTCACAATGGCGAGCTGAGTCGGCAAGTCTCTGTGACCTTGGTGTGTGTGCGCGCACGCATGTGCATGCGCCGCTTGAGGACTATGTAATGGCAGGGCCAGCTCTTGTAAATAGGCCAGAGGAAGAGACTCTGATATATTATTGAAACGCTGTTTGACTTCATCCCTGGACTTCATCTTGAATAGATAATAATAGCTACACTTTGCTTGAAGTGGTGCTTACAGGACATCACAGTGAGTAAAGCAAGTAGGGAGTGCATGGCCATTAATGAACTCGGGGGACAGCATAAAGCACAAGCTCTGAGAGAAGTGGAGGTGGGGTGGAGGTGAAGTGCCGCAGGTCACTTTCACACCTACGGTGCGGCTTTATGCTTCTCAGCTCTTCAGCTTTTTTCAGTAAAACTTTACAAACTTTTCTTTCTCGTATGATTTATACATTCTCAGGCTCCAATCAAAACATTCCCTCTCACAAAGCTTTAAGTGACAGAAATTACCATTTTGAATTTTGTCCTTAAACGCAGCGGAACCATTCAGCCAGTCTTATTAACTTGCACTTTAACTTCAAGTGCTTTCACTTGTTTTATCTTAACCAACACTTGACATTTCAACTGCTTTCAACGTGCCCATGCTTCTGCTTTGAAGGAAGTGTGAACTTTATTTTTGCCACCTCTGTAAACATCACTGAGCATTTCAGCTACACTTGTTCTTCTTGCTCTTCAGCTGACAGTTCAACTGCTTTTAGAGCTTAGACTTAAATTGAATTATCGGGGGCTTTAGTAGCTTCCATTGAAATTGAAGCTTCACCTTCAACTTTTCCACTTAACTACTCTTAGTGTTTACATTTCCACTGACATCTCACCTGTAGTTTATCACAAATAATCCACTTCGATGCTTAAATACACTAAGGAGTACACAATCTCGCCACACCTTTGTTTTAACCTCTTTTTGTGCTGCGTGATGCATCAGAGAGAATCCCAGAAAGTCTGCTTAATCTCACACATTACCGTGGTAACAAAATAATTTTAACTATATCCCCGCTATAGATTGCTTAGGATATTACTTTCTACTGTGTTTAATAAATCAAATAACACAAATGCTAAGCCTTTACACAATAAAAGCATGTAAGAAACACAGGAACAGACATTAGCAAACATGTCTGAAAAATGGGTCTTGAGGTGCTTTTTAAATGTCCACAGCATCCAGTTCCAGTTCCAAAGACTAAGAGCTGCAACCTTAAAAGAACAATCTGTGAGGAGCATAAAGAACTGCTGTTTGGTCAGTATTTACTTGTTGAAAAATATTTTTATACAGTTGGGGCAGCTCAGTAAATCTGGCAGTTGTTAAACAGTGTGATGTTTAAACAATATGTACAATTGAATATCATCTGCGTAACAATGGAGGGAAGTACCTGGACACTTACTTATTATCTACCCCAGAGATCAAAGGTTAGAGTCCTTTGTTTTAGGTTATGCACCTATTATCACACACTCCTGTGGTTGGTGCAATTTGGTTCACGCCAGAGTTTGATTGGCAGCATCGGCGTTGTCCCTGAGTGGATGGAATCAAACTGGCAAATGCACCAGAGTTCATTTGAACCACACCAAACAGGTTGGAAGTGAAAGCACTCACGGTGTCAACATTTTGAGTGACTGGCTGTCTATCCTGCCAGCAGCACCTGTCAATCACTCTGATATGTTGTCACAGGTAGAGTATGTCCCCCACCTGTCAGATGTTTCAGCAGCATTTTCGGCAACTTTACGAGATATTGCCATCACCTGCCAAATTCATATTAACACTGTCGGCGGAAGTTGGTGGTCCGCTATTACAATTACATGTTAAGCAGCCATGGTGCCAAACCTTTGCTTGGATTTCTCGTCAAGATGAAGTTCAGCCAAGTTTCCAGTATGTGTCATATGTACTGTGTGTTTGGCCAAATCCAGTGGAAATGGGTTAAAACTCAAAAGTTATTCTTTTGCAAAATCTGTTACCTTTAAGTCCTCCAAATTCATGCACATGGAATGCTAAATCACTGGACTATATAGTTTGTACTTCTTGGGGCAAAAATATACTTAAAATGGCATTAAATGGAACATGATTTTTTATTATTACGTGCTGTAAAAGAGTCTTTTTATTGGCCCCATTTTGATGATCAAGATCGCAGCTGTGGATTGGGTCATACACTGGACAGAAGTGTTCCTGGCAGTTAGTTAGTGTATCAGGTCGTCCTACAACCCCAAAGCTACACCAGAGTGTCAGACATCGTTTTGTCTGAAGGCAGAGAACAAGCTGCGTTTGTGTTGAGCGGGTTTCCTGTCACTCCTCCAGAATTATTTAAAGTGTAAGCGCACTCTCAACACTTTCAGCGAATGCATTTATTGCTTGTAGCATGGAGCCTGAAAGGTGCAGGTAGCACTGGATGCAGCACTGAATTAATTCTGAACAGAGGCTTCACCTCTCCGCAGAGCTCGCTGTTGTGATGCCGCTGCTGGATTTTGTTACCTTGCAACAAGATGAGACACTGCCGTCTGCGCGCGCACACATACACACACACACACACACACACACACACCGGCAAATCTCCATCCTCTCGCCAATGTGGAATTTTATACCCTCCGTTTTTTTATGAAAAGGATGAAAGAACTCTGACTTAAGACATTTTACAAAAGATGAAAGAGGCTTTTTAGATAAAAGAGTGTTTTTCCGGGAAAGGAACAGCACACTGGCACTGATCTGATTTTCAGAGGACCACAGCCGAGGCCACGAGGAGTGACCTGAATTCTCTCCGGACTGACTTTCATAACTTGTTACTTTTGACGATTCCATTAGAACCAGATCCAGTAAAAGTTTGCAGCGGGCAAATGGTGCTGCAGTATATCATCAGAAGTTCAACAGTCACACTGTCGGGCTTTTTTACAAATCAAAGCAGCGCTGGTCCGTGAAAGATGGGAATTTGTCCAGTTCACTGACACGCCGCACGACTGACTCCCCTGAATTATTGTAGTAGGTGTCAGATCCATAAAACTTGTGTAAGTACCTCTGAATCCTGTAAGACAGAGTTTTCTATCCTGTCCTTGTCGGTGGAGAAGCTGAAGGTAGAAACTATCTGTTAATAAATGTGTTGTAATGAAGTGTTCCTCAAACATGTATTTCAAAGACAATGCACCTTTGCAGCTACCAACCCCCCATCTGCTGGCAGTTACTAACGGGTGTGATTCCACCTTGAATTCTCCCAAAGACTAGCACTGAAGAATCAAGGTGAAAAATGCAAAATGTATGTTATTTCTAAGCCTAAAAGATGGGCCAAATCTGCTCTAAGAATTTTTGGCAATCAGGACTGATTTGCGACTGAGACATAGTGGGATTCTTCGTTCCTTCACTTTCACAGTGTGAAAGGCCTTTTTTTGGCATCTGCAGCAGGTATTTGCTGCTTTTTCAGTCCAAGGCCAAGGACACGTGTGAAGACCTCGATAAACTATTCGCACGTCTTTTCATCCCTCAGCGCAGTGACTCAATGAGATTGGTGCAGCCGCTCAGAGAAAAGGATCGAGTCCGATTGATCTCCCGCTCAAGCACTCAGAGTCAACTGACAGACAGACAGGAGGCATTCTCAACCAAAAATTATAAGCCAGGATGAAATTAGATTGTAATTCTAAGAAATCTTTTGAAGGAAAATGCTCAGTATTTAATGATCTGTGATTTGGAGCAGGAGTTAAGCTAATTAAAAGCTGTTTTTATTGGTGTGCACACTTTCCAAATACAATTCATGCACATCTACCTGATATCGTGACTTTTTTGATATTCTTACATCTATTTTGTTTTTTGTTTGTTTTCTGTCTTCACCAACAAAACATCACCGTTTGTTATTTTGTCCCCTTCTAGTTTCTCATTTCTCCCTCTCTCTCTGCGCTTTTTATTGGCTGTGTGCTGCACAGCCAGTGGAGGAGGGTTAATGAATTACCATTTCCGCGCTGTAATGGGAACCATTAATGGCTACTGCAACGGTAAAGGTTATCATAAACACATTTGCCTCCCTTTAGTGCCTGAATATGTGAGAAGATGAGGGAGAAATGAGTCACATCCGACCTTATCATTTGCTTAAATTATCACTGTGGATGCAGTGTAATAGGCTGCATGGGAGACATATGCCAACTAGTTACTGAGAGAACACCAGGAAATCATTCATGAGGTCAACACAGCGATGTTATTTTTAAAGAAAACTGAGGAATATGTAGATTTTACACAGCCCAGTTAAGAGTCCTTCCTCTATGTGCACATAAGCACAAAGCATTGAAAGTTCTTTTACAGATGTTTATCATTTATCATCAGAAATGCTTCTTTTGTTAAATCAAACAAGGGCTTTTAGTCAAACAAGCCAATGTCCACTTAGTAACTTTTTACAAAACTTTATACCACAGTTTGTGGGGTTTTTTTTAGCAACTGAGCAAAGTCCGTCCACTGATAAATGTGTTAATTATGTGTTTGAAAGCTTGGGGAAAAATACTAAGGTCTGGGTCCCAAAATCTTTCCCCCGGAGTACCAAGACTGAAACTCACTGGACAGCCTCGGACCAAAAGCCGACAGCCTTTTGTGTTTTATTGTTCAGATGCAACACATACTAGCAAACCCAAGCTTCCTTAATTAACTTCCTGCACACAGTGTTGCCCTGCCTGCCAAGTTCAGATTCTGAAAAATAAGTCAAATTAAGAATCCTCTACGTTTGAAAAGAACGTTTACCTCACGAAAAATAAAACTGCATAAACATCTGGCTGATTCACACCTATGGCAGCCCAACTATGGCCCACGGTCCAGGTCCAGGTCTAGGTCCAACATCTAGAATGAATGTTCAAGCTTAATGGAAAAATAGCAATTTGTTAGAGAAACCAAATACTCAGATCTCAAAATAGCAATCGCCGTGAACAACTTAAATTAATGCCCAACCAGATTCCCAAAAAGATTCCCATTCAAGATTGAAAATAGAAATGCAGAGTGTGTATTTTCCATATTGAAAAGTGGGACTACATTCTTTCCTGCTCCCACTGCGGCTGATTTATTGAAAGAGGAAAAGCCCGTCCGCGTGCGTGCAGGAGAGTGGTACAGCAAGGCTTGCTACACATATGACTGAGAGCAGAGAGGGAGAGAGAGGATGGAACTGAAGCAAAAGGCCGGGCTAACAAAATGACTAGAAGAAAATAAAGGGAGCTGGAGAATCCCCCTCCTTCCACAGCAGCATGGCGGGACTTTGTTCACCCTGTAAACTGTCATTGACAAAACACTTAAACTGCCAGTGCACTCCCTGAGTTTTGGTACCTTTTAAGAAATGTACACGTTTTGGGGGTTTTTTTCCTGTTAAGCATATAACAAAGGAAACCTCTCAGAAGCTAAATGTTATCAAGAGACTAACAAGAACTTTTTACAAGAGGATTAATCAAAGAATTGGTGAACAGGGTAAAAAGTCTGGACATTTGATCCAGGCTTTCAGTTCTAAAGAGTTTCACTACCCAAAAAAGTATCAGTGTTCAATTCCAAACTGTTGTGCTTCGCATAGGCATCATTTGTTGTGCCTTATAGGAGTAGGTTATTAGCAAAAATTAATAATTATCTATGATAATTATTAACTGAGAATATTATTATTAATAAGAATTAATGATTACGGGGCACCACCCTGGTATCAGGGACCAATAACCCACTCGAAAATCAGTCTCACAAACGTTCGCTTACAGATATCAGTACCTGGGAGATACTGATATGCACAAGACGAACAATGAAGGCGTGAATCCGAGGACTGACTCTTTTAACCAGCCTTTACAACAACACTTGTACAAACAATACAGACAACTTCTCTTTAAAACATAACAGAATTTATTAAAATCAATGATATCAATTAATAATCGATAACACCTCAATCAATAAACATCCATCACATACCTATTCTAAATTATACAAGTGTGTGTGTGTGTGTGTGTGTGTGTGTGTGTGTGTGTGTGTAAAAGAGGAGGGGTGAGGTTGTGGACGTAAGGGAGGAGAGGGAGTACGTCACGCAAGAGCTTCGGTCAGGGGAAATGACCGCGAGGTTTGAAAAAGACAACGGCTAGTGGCGTCTGTGAGCTTAGCCTGTGTGTCTCTGAAAAATTAGTTTTCACCGGTGTATACCCGGTGTGTATGTGCGTGTCGGTTAAGGGGGAAAGAAGGGAAAACACAGCACATAAAGAAAAATTCTTCGGGCTCTGGTCGTTAGACCGTAGTACACCCGATCAAAGAGATTAAATAAACAAATGTGACGCTTGGTCCATTAATTCAGAGCGCGGGACTTGTAGTCCGTCAACTTAACTTATGTAATAAAATTCATATGGAAACACAAAAACTACCTCTGCCCAGATCAAGCCTCTTGATGTGTGGGATCCGTCTTTGGGTCCGGCTCGGTTCCTCGGCTCGGATAATGACGGTGGGCCGTGTCGCTCTGTCGGCGGGTTGCACGGCGGGCTGCAAAGGTTGAAGAAAGACGCGGCGGTCCTTCCTTCCTTCTGCAGGTACTTTGAGCGCTGGCGGCGGCGGCGTCCATGGCGGCGGCGGCGGCCGGGCAATCTTCCACGATCAGCGGGAAGTGGCAAGTTGGGTCTGCAGGTACTTTATTGAGAGCGCTGGTGGCAACGGCGTCTGCGGCGGCGGCGACTCTCCTTCGGATCCGTGGAAATAATGTGCTTGGGGAATCTCAGTTTGTCCAGCGGGGGTGAGATTGGCACATAGTTCAGGTCCTTATGTGGTTTACTTCCTTTTTCGTCGTGACTAGCGGGGCTGGACACAGACTGGAAGCGGTTCGAAGTGGTGGTTCACTCCCTTTTGCATCATGACTAGCTGGGAGCCGGGTGGCAGCCAACTAGACACAGACTGGGAGCCTAGTTGTGAGGGTTAGTGCAGGTAATATACCTGCAAACATCTGGCCGCACAGCAGGGTGCTGGCGGCTATTGTCCAATGGGAGTCCGCACCCACCGGGGGGGGGGGGGACGACAGAGGGGGTTAGGACGGAGATAGCCTGTGCTCCTTCCTGGTCTGGCCCTTTGATCTGAGACAAATGGAGCGGGGTGTTGGTGCTTCCCGTGCCGTTTGGGGGGCCAGCGCTCACCAGGGGGGTGGCCGAGCAGGTAGGGGCGGAGGTGTCCCCCACTCCTGTGTGCTCTGACCCATAGGTCTAAGATAAGGAGCAGCCAGGATGCTAATGGCTCCGTCCAACTGGGGGCTGCACTCAGCAGGGGGGCAGCAGAGTGAATGGGGATGGAGGTGTCCTGCATACCTTTGTGACCTGGCTCCCAGGTCTTAGACAAAGAGAGCAGCCATTTGGTTGGTCTGCAATCTTTGATCTGTATCAGACCTCAGGTCGTAAACCTTGTCGGGGGCCTGTTGTCTGTATGAGGCCCAACAAAACCATAATCAGGACAGCTCACTAGGTGGAATGACACTAACAGTGTGCCCTCTTACCATGATGGAGGGTCGACCAGAACTGTTTTTGAGGTATTCTTATGTTGGGTTTTGAAAGGATGTTTGCCAGACAACCAGGAAGAGGTGTTTTCCATTGTATAGGTATAAAAAAAATGAACTTTAACATATGGTGATGGCTTGATGTCTGATTCTTTACTTTAACCTCTATAAGCATAATGTAAAGTGAACCAAGTAAGCACTAACTAAACTCCATCCTCTGATGAAAGACCCATCAGGATGTCAGCGTGCTCCATAAAGATAAGACGTGAGGTAACTGAGTTGGGGATGATGAGCTTTTCCCATGACTGCGCTGTCAGTACTCGCTATCAAAGCAAATCATGCACAAAGACTGAATGGCCTAATTCATTTCCAACTGCTCTATATTGATGCAAATCTCACTTCTTATTTGAGGCATCATTAAAAAGAGCATGCAGGGAGTGTATTAGATTTGATGCCTGCCCATGAGCTGTCACTAACATTTAGGAAGTAATCTGTGTCTTTATTACGTTGATGTGATCTTGTTGGCTAATTTAATAGCTTAATGTTTGTTGATTTGTCCCTGAAGGACCTATTTGGGAATTATGAGCCATAAGCAAAGATGAATGTGTGAGACACTTTATTCTTTTTATTGGCTTTTATGTTTTATCAATTGGCCATCAGTTTTCAGGTGAGTCAAGCGGTGCTGTTGTGTCTGTCTGTGGTGCTGTTGTTGTTTCCATGGAAATTCCTCTTGCAGCACAAAATGCACGCACGCACACATCCACAGAGTCATTGCAGGGATGTAATGTTGCTAGGCAACATGTTCAAGACAATGGGGAAATGCAATTGGTTTAGTGCTGATTCAAAAGGTTAGAGGGTGCACGAGTCGCACCAGGGTAGACCTTCCACGAATCAGACCTTCTGTCGCCTGCTCTTGTCACCTCTGCTCCCAGTGAACTTCAGCATTGTGAATGTATAGCTGAACCAAGTGAACAGGGACAAAGGCCTGCGCAAGCCAACACTTAGTCCTTTTAGCTACAGCAACAAAGGAATCAAAAGAGCTTTTATCCCAAGGGGATCTAAGCATTTCACCTCTTCTGGAGCCTTTTTACAATGGATCATTCCCAAAGACCTTGAGTCTACCCTTCATTAAAAGAACTGACATGATGATGCTGGTTAGCACTCACTAATGAGGCTTTGAAATCCTGCTACCCGCGAGGAACAGCCTCTGCTGCAGAGATTTATGGCTTAATAATACCTGCTATAACTAGTTGATGGTTGTCAGTCAATACCTGGGCCCTGCTGAGTTTTCTTCAGTGAGATTTGGCAGATATTCTTAGTGCATTGAGCGGCTGAATAAATGCCTCGTAGTTGTAATAAAATAAATGCAACTGTTAAGGTGTAGTGTACTCATTTTCCCAACATAGGTTGGAGTTGTGGTTTAAACTAAAAGACTAACTCAAACAATCAGGAACCTTGACACTACCTATGATGGGAAGAGTGTTGACAAACCACATCTAAAGGAAAGAGCAAAAGTATGAGCTGTGCACTGCTGTCCTTAACCTTGGACTGAGACATACTGGTTTCGATCCAAACCATGATCTTTCCCTCATCAGAACCAAGTTGTTTGAGCAAACAAACAAGGTCCAAGGGCTCTAAAAAATGTTGAGCAAAATTTGACAAAATAATTTCACCACAAGGTCCAGTACGAGCTGCTCTAGAGCTCCGAATCGTGTCACATGGTATCACAGATTGTATCACAGGATTGTATTTAAGTTCGAGATTGATCTTTCAGTTAAATTTTTAAGCCAACATTGATGAGAAGTCCTGTTGAGACCTTCAGCGTCTTCCACCATAAAAAGGCAAACTCCATCTGCTGAGGAAGGTTCTGTGATATGAGCTGAGCAGCTGCTAATGTACCTTTGGGAGAGTTTGTTTCAAATAAAATGTCATTTTGAAGCCCCACAGGGTGTAGCAGGACTGTATTTGAGTCAATGCAGTGCTGTATCATCCGTCGTCAGGTTTTAATCCAGTTAGTTTGTAATCTGGAATGGGAGGGGGATTAGCCGTCCAGGCTGGAATGTAAGTAGATGGTAATGCTGCCAGTCGGGCTTCATCCTCTGCAGTCCTCTCCTCTTTGGTCCCGTCTTTTAATGCAGCAAATAGAAGCTGAGGCTGAGAACGTCCTGCTGGCTTGTCTTCTTGAATCCCGCTGAACATGAATATATATCCGTCTTCATGAATCACCTCTGCCCTGCTTGTCAAAGCATGCTATGCTATCACAATCTAATCTGTCCATAGAGGGTAAAGCTGTTCGCATGCTAGGCGATGCTAAGTGGAGGGACAAGGACCTTTTTAATCTCACTGGGATTACTGAGTAAAAGTACTATGGGGTTGTCTGAACACCAAATTATGATTTTTTTTTTTTTTTAATAAAATGGCCATCTTCTTTCCACTACTGTTCATATTTAAACCTATTTTTGTATTATGACTATTTAAATGAACACTTAAACTAGAGGACATTTGTTTGCTAATAAAGACAAACCCTTGGAACAGAACCAAAACTGGTTTCAGGGACTTGAGACTTCAAATGGTCCAACACACCTGCTATGGCAATACAGTATTGACTACAGTTCAAATGAACATACACACACAGTGTCAATGTCCACATTCCACAGTCTTTGTCCCCAGTCTCTCGGGCTCTCTGCTGGTAAGCCGGATGTTTTATTTACCTGTTTGTAATAGATTTGTGTGGCATGGCCTCTCCGTACACTCCCCAGTGAGTCACTGGCATTTGCGCAGTGCCCTTGGGTGTAGAAACATTGCTGAGGTGCTTCTACAGTAATAACAGTCTGTTGGTGGGCTAGAGGTTGACGTGTCAGAGGCCTCAAAGACGCTGTAAGCAAACACAGTGAGAGCTCTGTTCTGTTTTTTTTTCAAACCCAGATTCAATCACTTGACATGGAACGCATTATAGAAACATCAAGACTTCATTCGTTTTATTAAGTTCTGGTAAGAAAAACAGCAACCAATTCTTAAGTGTTATTTTATTATGAATGAACAATGTTCTTTTTGTTAGTGTACTTTTCTTCCTTATTACTATGCATAGGAGCTGCTGCATATTGATCTGATTTGAACCAAACTGAGCCCTTCTGAGATAAATTGAACTGATTTGAGTTGACCTAAAGCAGAGTTGAAAACAAAATGGAAAGTACCCTAAGGTGGATCCTGACTTTTTACTGAGTCATAAAAAACACGTCTCATTTATTGAATACCTTAAATATTTCAGTTCATACATCCTTAAACTTGCATTGATGGAGATAGATAGATAGATAGATAGATAGATACTTTATTAATCCCGAGGGAAATTTAGGTGTCCAGCAGCAGTGTAAAATTGTAAAATTGTGCAAACACTTGCATGTATAAAAACATCAGAAAATGGAGAAATGAAATAAAGTAAAAATAGACATAAAATTAAATAAGGTTAAATAAAATAAAATAAGGTGGAGTAGGGTAAAGGAAATTAAGAGTATATAAACATACATACACATACTTATAAATATGCGTATATACATATACATGTACATATACCATATACATCTACATATATACATATATATACACACCAGCATATACACACATGCTCACAAACATATGGTGGGGATGTGGTGAATGTTTGGTGGTGTCCATCATGAGCACAGTCCAGGACAGTCCTCACTGGGAGGAGCTGAAGAGCCGTATGGCCCGCGGGACAAACGACTTCCTCAGCCTGTCAGTGGAGCAGGTCAGAGACAGCAGCTGCCACTGAATGTGCTCCTCTGCTTGGTGATGATGTCATGCAGAGGGTGATGGACATTGTCCAGGATGAGCAGAAGCTTGCTGAGGGTCCTTTGACAGTCAGGGGAACCGCTACAGACTGGAAACATGTCACTGACATATTATCATATTGTAAATTTGATGTAGTTAATGTTAGTACACAGTTGCCCCTTTACATGTTAAGCAGACAATAGCAGGTATCAATCATTTGTCATCTGGTCTTGGCAACATGACAAGTATGAGACCAATATCTCCACCAATTCCTGAGAAAATATCCATCTGTTTAGCTGCTTCAGTGCTCCTCTGTGTTGACCAGCTAGCTGCTAACTGTGTCAGTCTGCTGTTTAGTGCCAAGCAGGTAGAATACAGTGCATTAAAGCCAAAACAATGAGTTGAAAGATGTTAAAACGTTCCATAGAACTGTTCTAGTTGTCTTTCTCAAACAGTTTGATTCTTAAAATATTGAAAGCGCCAGTCGTTGGGTCATTCATTACAAAGTCCCACAGAACTTTGTCTCCAGTGATACCAGATATAATACTGGATGTCAAATTCCGGTCATGACAAAAACCTTTTCCAGTAATTTCATCCATATAAAAGCAAACCAATTAGGCTACAAAGGAAACTTGCAGTGAGAATGCAGTTTTGTTTTTTGTGTTTGCACATGTATCTTTGTTAACCATCCCCAAAACCTTCACGGCCCCCGGCTTTAAAACTGTTATTGTGTGAGACTTGACAGAGATGGACAGTCAGGGCTTCTCTGTGTCACTCAGCCTCATTAGCTGAATTGATTAGCTAACGCAATCATTGATACACCCACAGGGGAAAATGATAAATGATGCCACTCGGAGCGCAGAGGTCACAGAGCCTCTTCGCTGCTTCAACACACTGCTGCTCTAAGATGAAATCAGGTGCAACCGTGAAGACGCAGCTGTTTTAACAACAGTTTGACTACAGTGGCTTTGTAAGAGTTGTGAAGCAGCTTATAGCTGATGTTTTAGCTGCTCTAGCTGATCAGTATTAGGAATCATTGGTCTGTCGGTCCAAAGATGCCCGCATGTCTTTTGGAAACCCCATCCTGCAGCACGGGTGCCAGAAAGATAATATTTATGGTCCATGGTTTAATATCTTGTGTACATAAGATACGGATCTTAAACACACAAGATAATAACTTGTGTGCACACGTTACAGATCTGCAGAGCTATGCAATGGGAGGTCTGTGAAGGGTGCAACTTATTTTTGGAGCAAAGCAGTTAGCTTTTAATTTTTTACAATTTTTGATAGATACATTTCCATAATCCTCAAAGATTGTTCTGAAACAAAGAACTTGTATTGATCTGTGACTCACACTTGATTCAGATCTTTGTATAGATATTAGATTGCAGTCATTCAAACTAGCCTGAGCACAACTGATCGGACCTGGTCAGGCCTTTTATCTCTGGTGTTATCAGCAACTGCTACCAATAAACCGGCGGATCACTCTCGTGTTCTCAATAACAAACCGCCATTAGCCAAAGTGTTCAATCACAGACAAGAAATTAAGATTAGGAGAAAGCACAGCGTGTCCTTTGAAGGTGTGAAGCAATCGATGCTCTTTATCATCCTGTTCTATATGTATACTCTTCACTCCTCCATCCTGCTCCCTGGTCTATCTGTCTGTCTGTCAGTCAGCACAAGAAGGCTGAGGGATGATGGAGCTGAGTAACTTGCTCATCAGTTTAGCTCACATGTGTTTGAGCGCCCTGTTTAAACTGCAAACTGTCTTGTTTGTGTTGCCCCCCCTCCTCACTGTAAGGCCGACTCTATGTATGTGGGTGTGTGTGGCATTGGAATGCGGCTCCGCTGGTCTCGACATGGCACCGAGATTTTAAAAGAGTGTTTATTATTGTGGCTTCTCAGAGCTGGAGTCTGTCCCAGAGGTCTGTCCCAAAGCAGGACAGAGCTGGCGAAGCTGCCTCCTTGTTTTCATCCCCCTCATCCTCTCTTTGCTCTAGCAGTGAGAGAGCTCGCGTCTAAATGTTCAAGAGTTTATCAGTGGGAAACTATAAAATTCCTTCTTAAATGATCGTGTGGATGTGCAAACTGTAACTGGGTTTCATTACCAGCTAATGTTTAACCATTCCTCATGCTGCTTTGAAGACCGTATCTGGATTGACAGTGTTGATTCATGCAGTGCAGTGGGATTTTCTGTCAGGTCATGTTGGATTTAGAACACCCAACATCATTTTTAGGGATTTCACTGTCTATTTGTTGATCACTACAGTATTTTGGTCCAGTCTGACATTGATGTTTCCCAAACGATGGATTCTAATGACTTTGATGATAGTCTGACCACAGTTGAGTTGAGTCTAATCTAGTCCAAACATCGTTGGTTGTCCAAAAGCTGAATCTTTGCCGTAAATTGGAATTCTGGGGTCAGATTCAAAGTTGTAAGTGTTATATTTCTCAAGTATTTGGCATCAAAATATGTCATGTGTTGTGTGTGTGTCCCTATATTTGAAGAAATGCATTGAATACATTACCCTCTCCACAAAATATATACAAAACCTCCCAAATGTTCAGCATATCCCGGTACAAACAGACTTTTTCATCAAATGAAGTTCAAGATTAGATAAAATCATGAAATGTCTGATCAGAGAAAAGGTTAAGAAGACTACAGATCTGACAAGGATTCAGTGCTGAGTTTAGTCACTGTTGTCTGTCACTATCACTCAGTGCTGTGTGCTGAGGTTTGATATGCTAGTCCCGATCCCTCTCAGAGGCTGGAGCGGAGAACGAGTGGAGGGTTTTTGGGGTTGGTACGGGATGGAAAAGGAGTCAAACACTGTGTTGCTTTGCACCAAATGATGTGTTCAGTGCCAAATGGCAAAAACCTGGAATGAAGATTGAAGATTCACCTGAAAGTCATTTCACATTCCTTTTGAGCATAAATGTATGATTCTGAAAATCAAAGGCTTGCTTTGAAAGTTGGAACCAGAAGGGAAAACTACAGCTGAGAGCTTTTTTCACTTCTTGATGCCTGCCCTGTTTTTAACCTCTTCAGGTTTCTCCAAACAGCTGGATGCAGCCAGTCAACATGACAAATAAATTCCTCGATTAGTGAGAGTTTACAGTAAAGAGTACACTAATGATTCACTCAATAACCACTCAATTATACTTAATTATAACCACTAAATGATCTTTATTAATTCCGTTGAAATAGCTTGGAATTTAAATTGTTAAAGTTGTGTAATTGTATGCCAAATATACCTTCCACCAAAAATATGCAAAAAGGTGCTTTGACCAGTTTTGTGATTGTCAGCATTTTTCAAGAAAGTCCACATCATCCCTTAAACATCCATTTGAGCTTTTGTGGTATCATCACTAAGTCAATAATGTGGAATCAGCAGTAGCCTTGAGGTTAGAGAAGGTTAACATCTCAGATCCCCAAACACATTATCCAATCCCCAAACTGGCTAAGAAAGTGTGTGTGGAGAAAAGTGAATGAGTTCCGCTCGCTGCTCCCTAAACAACCACCGTGGAGGTGCCCTTGAGTGGGACATTGAGCCCCCAGCTGCTGCTGCTGCAGCAGTACAAGGCTGTGATTGTGTGTTTCTGAATGTGTCTGAATGTGCAGCAGGGAGTTGCAGTAAGAGCACAGGGCTCACTCGACTTTTCCCTGCTAAATAAAGGTTTAAAAAGGCAACGTGACACATTCGCAACCCTCTCCGACTTAGTATTCTGCTGTTTCCCTGTGATGTCCTAACAAGCTGTCACAGGAGATTATGGCTACTATCTCAGCCACAACTGACAAACACCCACTCAGTTTAAACATTAGTCACATTCAGCATTTCTGTGTTTAAGCGAGACTGCAGTTTTTTTGTTAGCCGAGCTCTTCCCCGCAGCCCTGGGCAAAGCAACACAGCAGTCTCAAACCTCTGTAGCCACCAGTGAAAGTTCCTGTATTGCATGTTGCTTTCTGTGTGTGTGTGCACCCTGCCTGAGTAAAAATAGTTTTCAGGAAGAGCTACAAAAGAGGTGGGAGGGAGGAACGGGTGAAAGTCTGAGATGGTGAGCTGTGTTATAAAGGTATTGGGTGGCACAGCAGTCAATAGTGAGAGTGAGATGATATTGAATTTCAGAAGTAGCGCAATGTGTTGCCTACAGACAAGACCCGTGCTTGAGTTCCTGGAAGAACTTTCTGATAAAAATGTGCAGCCATAAGCGGTTCCTGTACACGTTTAAAGTAACATAGATGCAGTCTGGGTATACCGATTAAATACAGGATTAAACCATTGAATAGTAAACATTGATTGTCTTCTTGAGATGCAATGTTCAGGTTCTGGCATTCAGGTGAATCCCACTCGACAGTCACCATCAACCCAAACACTGTTTTTTAATGTCAGAAGGTCCCCCAAACAAGACGATGCATCCTGACACACCGCTGAAACTGCTCAGGAATGGCCCGAGAAACCTGACAAATAGCTCAAAGCACTGACTTGGCCTCCAAATACCCCAGATCCCAGTCCCATCCAGCATCCATGGGAGGTGCAAGAGCAAGTCCAATCCATGGAGGCCCCACCAGACTTGGCTCTGACCCATTAAGGCATACGCACAGACCTCTGGGGGTGTCCTGGAGTGCCCTAGGGCATTTGCGGCAGATCATTTCAGTCCAGTGGCTTCTGCAAGGTTGGTCCACTGGACCACGTCAACACCTTTAACTCCACATCACGCTTCTCTGAACATTCCTGTGCAGTTGCTTTGTGGGGCTGTATCGGTTTGTGTTTGGGTGCATGGTGTGTGTCAAATGGCATCCACTTGAATACCAGGACCCAACACTATTGTAACCAGAAGATTAATGTTATTCACTCCACCTGTCGGTGGTTTCAGCGTTGTGGCTGATCGGTGTATATTAAGCTATAGTCCATCAGTCCAATGGTGCCCGTTGTTTGAATACGATTGATAACATCTTAATATTAACCAAGGTTTAATACCTGAAGCAAAAGCTGATAAATTAATCTCTATTCTATCCAGACTGTTTATTAAATCTTTAATTAGACCGACATAATGTAGAATAACGCTGCACAGCAAAGTAATTCCAGGGAAGCATGTTGGCCTCAAACCCGTAAGTATTCAATCCATAATATTCCATTGTGGGATCCTTTTCCGGGGATAATGTTGCTTTTTATTCCAGAAGTGGCAACTGAAACCATCTTCAGTTCATGTGGAAAATGAGGTGTGCAGTTCACGTTCGCCCAAAACATTTCAGACTTGGCATAAATTAAATGTCTCAAATGTTTTGAAGTAACACCAGGTCCAGCTACAGATGCTGCTTTACATTTGTATTAATATGTGTGCAGTTAAGTTATGGTAAACTGTGTGTATCTCACGTCACATTCCTACACCGCTAAGTTACATTTCTTAAATTAATCAAGCTTCAGAAATCCTTTTGGAAAATATGCAGATTCTTGAGTGGAACTAATATCTCTTTGGTCTACAAGAACACGTCATGACTGTGCTGGTTATTATCTGTATTTCATTCATGCAGGGCTTTTGAATTTGTTTCTGGACTGGGTTTATCCAAAGGCAGGTGTAAATGGAACTAAGCTGCATTACCAACAGATTAAAAGTTCATTACCTAAACCACTTTAGGATGTGTTCTAAAGGCGCTGTCACGCTTAAGTGGCAAAGCATAGTTCATCAACTGGACAACAACTGGATAACAAGTTCTGTCAGCCTCATAGCTTTCTGCAAATCATGCCTCCGTCAGGCAGTGCACTGCTCCTCAGGCAGAGGAAGTTAAATAAAAGAGGATGGTGCAAAGGTTAAATAGGAGCTTGAACAATTTTTAACGTTAACGCTGATATTAATATTTAAAATCAGGTAATATATCAGCCAACAGCTACTTTTAAAACCTCCATACACTAACACTACAACGCTAGCACTTAATCAGTTGTGACCAATACTTGTATTAAGTAGAACATTTTACTGTTGGAAAATGAAGTTCTCAGGGAATTAATTAGTAGGGCTGGGACGATATGCTTTTCTCCCGATTCGATTCTTTTACACGTTTTTGGGTGCCGATTCGATTTAAATTGTGATTCTTTGATATTGCCGATTTTTGTGATTTTTAGTTTGCTTTTTTAACACCAGACCACGTGAAAAAGCTGAATGATGACGATGTCTACAGACTATATCAGGAGCCATATTTCCCAAAAAAATGCACATCACATGTTTTTAAGATTTATTCAGCAGCAATATATTTGAACCAGCTGTTTGAACTTATACTCTCTTTTCAAAAGCCTGGACTGCATATAAGAGGTAAAAAGAAAATAGTATAGAAAAAATATATACTTCTCTGAATGTTATACTTTCCACATCTTAAACCTTTCTAACACAATGAATGAAAACTTTCTGAAGTAAACTGCTACATATATCTGCACACAACACAAACATGAGCCTTTAAATTAACACACTTCATAATAAAGTGAACTTAAACTCTCATTTCATAGCCTGAACTGCATGTAAAATGACTGAATGAATGAATCCTGTATTCTCCACATCACTATAAGGCCGCAGGTCTTTGCAAATAAAGTCAGCCATTGATTTAGTTATGCATTTTGCTTTTTCAGAACTGCTGGGTAGTTTGTACAGTGCTGCTCTGAGTGTCTGCTGGCTTGCTGCTGCGGTACGTTTGGCTGTTAGTGCTGCATTTACCTCAGGATGGTGTCTTGCTAAGTGGGCAGTAACGTTTGTCGTGTTTCCGCAGTACGCGACGTGTGCATTACAGAGTTTACAAATAGCTTTCGACATGTCCAGCTCTGCTTTTCCCTTCAAAGCAAAAAATCCAAAATGTGCCCACACCTTTGACTTAAAATGTGTTGGCGGAAGTTTTATCTCCGCGCATTTTTGCAAGTTGTCTGCCATTCTCCGCCTTCTGTTTAGGTTTTTTCCGCAAACGGATATAACATTATGTTACTAGATAGTCAAAGAAAAACAGTTCGCCCTCTGCTGGAGAAAAGCGGTAACTTTTTTCCCACTCATCTTATAAACATAGACTAAAATGAAGGATTTAAATTTGGCAAAAAAAAATTTAAAAAATGGCAAAAAAATCAGTTTAAAAATCGTAAAACAAAAAATCGCGATACTTATGTGAATCGATTTTTTTCTCCCACCCCTATTAATTAGCATTTTACATCCATAAAACAGTAAACTGCTTTCAATTCGGACAGTCAGACTTGTATTTGACTAAAGCACAATATAAATATTTCCTTCTTAGTGTGTGATCGGTTGGAACACAGCTTGCCCCGGGCTATTTAGGAAATGATTTTGAATTTTTGGTGCAAAACAACTTTCCTCATCGGGGTTTTAAAAAAAAAAACAAATCAGAGACAGGCTCTTTTTTGTCGGTGATGAGGACATTTTATTTTCCGGTGGTCAGTTCCAGGCTGTATAAAGAATTCATAGTGGCATGGGAGCTAAAGGATACAGAAACAGCCTCATCTTAATTATAGAGCTCCTCTAGCGGGGGGCTCTTAGCGCTCTCGGGCTCATTATTAATGGCTTACAGTGTAGAAATTGACACCGTGGGAAATAGCCGGGTACATCATCGTCTTTCAGCCTTCATTATGAACAGCACTCTCTTTCCTCTGGCTCCAGTTTTGGTACATTTGAAGCCAATCCCAGATTCTAAACAAGAACTCCCCAGCTATTTAACATAAAGGCAGTCAAGCCGCCTTGAGTAATTAAGAGAGCATTCGCAGAGGGAGAACCTATGAAGTCTGTGTCTTCAATCATCTAACAGGTCTAGGCAGGTGGTAAAAATATAGATTCTTCTCAACTGGATCCTAAATCTGTCCTGTCAGAGCGAGGTTGTACCAGGCTGCAGGAACAGAAAAAACAGGCTGTGCTGGCAGACATCTAAGCATTTCCAGATGCTGCAGGCTGAACTGTGGGAACTCAGCGGAGAGAGAAATCAGTGGTTGGCCAACCCTAAGAGGCGTAGAGGGCAATTTTAAATGTCTCCCTTGCAATGGGATTTGACTAATAATGGAGTTTTTAGGCTGACAGTGGTAATTTGTGGATTGAGCTGACTAACAGTTGCTCTTATGTGCTGATATTCATTCAAATAAACCAGGCTCACGTAACGGGCCTGACTTGGTGGGGTGTCACATAGAGTACATTAGGCATGACAAGAGGATATTGTAAAAGAAATAATCATTTCAATAAAGCCAGTTTGTGCCACTCCATTTTGTTCTTGCCTGTGTAGAAAATCCATTAAAAGAGCAGTTAGACCATTATATACCTTCAACTCACTGTTTAAACTATCTAGAATAATAATCAGAACCAAGAGCATCTTAACAAACAAACAAAGCATGAATGCTGATAGGTAGATGCACAGTAAAAGATAAAAAACCATCAATCAAGCATTAATGAAATAACATGTAACACAAGAAAATGAACAAGAAAGTAGGATCCATGGAACAATAAATCTAGTTTACAAGGTGAAGTAAGTTTTAAAAATATTAAATGATATTAGTTTGAATAATTCATTCTAACATGATATGATAAGACCTTCCAAAGATTAGAGGCCATGGTTGCAAAAAGTTTGTTCACTTTTTATTTGAGTGTAGTTCAACAGAAAAGTACAAGCGGCTGAGAGACCTTGTGAAGGATACTAAAGTTTAAACACTTCAGCAGCGTTCTAAAATGAACTCAGAGCCAGTGTAAAATCAGAGTGTTGTGCGAGTGGCTGTTTGTTAAAGGCTTGTTAGAAGAGTGAGTATCATCTGCATAAAGTCGTTGAAAACGTTATACCGGCTGATGCCGTTATTCAAGGGTAAGAAATAAATTGAAAACGGTATATGACCTAGGATGGAGCCTTGGGGCACTCCTTAGGAAACTGGAAAGCTATCAGCTGTGATAGAAAACTTGAGTATTACAAGAAAAAACCACTGACTGTTGGCCTGTCAGGCAGTGAATTATAGTTTATAGTGTGATTCTCAGTATGGCAGACTGATTGAATATATTTAAAATCAACAGGTTGATTGCAAGTTCTCGTAGAGATGGTTAGTAACCACATGCCCCAAGATCTTGGAACAATACAGGCAATATACAGGTCTGATGCTTTGAAGCTGTGGGTCGAAGTTTGGCTTCTTTAATGAACAGCTGCGCCAAATGTTTGCAGTGTTCAGGTTCAGTGCAAGAGTAAATGGAGCTGTTCTAATAAAAAAAAAATCTATATTTTGGTTTGACTAAATCTGGCACTGCTGGTCTGCAACCAGTGGAATTTAAAAAAGTGTTTGACACACAAACATAGATTTCTCCACCGAGTCACATCAGGCCATCCCGCCATGCCGAGCAGAGCGATTTATCGGCCCTCCTGTCCCCCGTCGGCAAACTATCGCTCTCCGGACTATTTTTATCCATCCAGGAGAACATGTCGGCATCCTTTTGCCGGCCCACTCCCATAATTCCTCTCTGTGTCCAAACACATGCTGACAAGAAATAGGTCTGCCGAGGCCCGGTGCTTTACAACAGGCTGCTGTTTCACATGAACAACTCCATTCACACTCTCATCTTACATTTATGTGCCTCACACATGCTCTCAGTCTCCTGCTCCCCTCCTCTCTCTCTCTCCCTCCCTCTCTCTCTCGCTGGCTTTCTCCCTGCGTGTAAATGATGAAAGTAAAAGTAATACAAGAAACCGACAGGGGCATCTGGCCTAATTCCAATAGAAAATGGAATTGGATTAGTGCCTCTCTTCTCGCAGCTGTGTGTGTTTGTGTGTGTGTGGGTGTGTGTGTTTTTGTGTGCCAGAGTGGGTGTGTGTGCCAGAGTGGGTGTGTGCGCGCGCATGTGTGCGTGTGAGGCGAGAAGTGAGGCAACAATGGAGCTCGGCGGCAGCCAGCTGCCCAACGGTGAGGCGCTGATGATCAGTGAGGAAACAGAGCCACGACTGCTGCTGCCGCCGCCGCCGCCACCGCTGTTGCTCAACGCCTTCCTGTTTATGTGCAAGTGTGTGTGTGTGTGTGTGTGTGTGTGTGTGTGTGTGTGTGTGTGTGTGCAAGCAGGTTGGCTGGTGTGTATTTCATGCTTGCCTGCACATCCCAGACAGATCAGTCATACACATGACATTGATCATGCTCATCATTTCTCCTGGCTCGCAGACACAGTCTTTGTTACACACACTGTGGCCTAATCTTCTAATGGATAAGAACTTCAAATGGCAGCTTTGTGCAGCAGATTTAACAGCTGATAATCACTCACTTTATTTATTCACTCCCATGCTGCTGCAGAGAAAATTGAGTTGAACGATTAGAGCGTCTTTTCCTCCCCAAACGCCTGCCAGTAGATTAAATTTCTCCCTTTTTCTTCCTCCTGCTCTTTATTTTCACAAAATACAGCGCCGGTCCCAAAGGAGACAACATCTATGAGTGGAGGTCGACCATCCTGGGCCCTCCAGGCTCCGTGTACGAGGGAGGAGTGTTCTTCCTGGACATCGCCTTCACACCAGACTACCCCTTCAAACCACCCAAGGTGAGTGGTACCCTGCAGCTATGCAGCACAGCCCCCCCGCTCCTTCACCCAGAGCTTTGAACAATGTCGCCATTGTCCCAGCGGGCTGTCAGCGTTTCACGCTGTTGTGCGACAACAATGACTTGTTAAAGGCTTTTTCACCTACAGCACGTTGACAAAATAACGGCTGACAGCAGCACAGAGAGCTGAAGACAAGCGATGGGCAGAGACTTTGCTTTTTGAATAAGTTCTTTATTTTTCTCATTGCCAACAACTCGACTGAAAAGACCAGAACCGACAACCTGTCGGTCCGTCCGCCGGTACTTTGTCCCTGCCCTGTCAGAGGCACTCGCACCGATCATTGGTTCCTGCAGAGGAAGTGTTCATTTCACTAGCTTTACAAAATAACACTATGAACTATGATTTATAAACTACAGACAAACGGACAAATTGGCTTATTCCTTCTGTGGAATCATGCAAAAGTCCCAGATTTGTAAAACAGTATTTCCTCTGCTGAAGTTGATCAAAGTGTTTTACTAATAAGCAACATTTCATTTCATTTCAGTTCTTGGAAAGAAAAAAAACTGAATTATGGATTAAACTCATTCCCAGTCCCACTCAGTCCCTGTGAATCTGTACATCCACCCATAAAGTTCACCGAGGAACGTCACTTCAGTGTCAAATCAAGTCAGATGTTTTAGCCGCTCATCTCGTAGTTCATAGAGGTGAGTGAATCTGGCATTAAAGGGATCACTGCCCTGCAGCCGACGACACATGCAGCTTTAATAATGCCAACAGGGCACGAGCAGCAGTAAATGAGCAGCTCTGTTCAAAGAGCCACGGACTGGCAGCAGTGTTTACGGCAGCAAGTCGGTCCTCCCTGCTCTGCACAGGTTGGTATAAACAGTTAAACAAGGCCTTTTGTATTAACTTTGTGTTAAAGAGCGACATCTGTAACCACGGTAACATAAAAATGAAGAAGACCCGATGAGAACTGCCGAAGACCAATAATATATCAGAAGTTTCCACACAACAGGACGCATGAGTCTTTGAAAACGAGTCTGAAATATATAATTCCATTTATTAGAAAGGCTCAGTCATTTCCTCAAACAGGTGGGCACTGTAGTTTTTAACAAACATGACTCAAACAGGAGAAATGGGGACTGTTTTCCACATTTGGTGCTCTGCTGAGTATTTGGGGCAGCCGCGCGGTGTGTTTGTGTGTGTGCGAGTGTGTGGGACTGGGCCTAAATCAGCCCTAGTGTGTGTGTGTGTGTGTGTGCGTGCGTGTGCGTGTGCGTGCGTGCGTGCGTGTTCATGGCAGTGGAGTAACATGTCAGCCAGAGCAACAGTGTGACTCACTGATGTGTTTTTAATAGTTTTCCGACAGCAGCGGGGGCTCTGCGGTGTGATGCCCACACAGAACGTGTTAGTCTGATCTGTTTATTGTCGGTTTTAGGATTCACAAGGGATTTGTCGACAATAAGAGAAATTCAGGACATCGCAAAGTCATTTTGAAACTTAGATAAACTTTTAAATGTTGCCCCGAACGACCCGTCTTGTCTGCTTCCTTTTGTTTTTGGCGGTATCACCCGCCTCGTCCTTTAACTGTTCTCCGTTACATGTCCCCTTCCGATATGCAGGCTGCCAGCGCTCTGGCTCCCCTCCAGCGCGGCTGTGGGTTTGTGTGGGGATCTGCGTGCGCTCTGCTGATGCAACTGTGTGTCAGTATTTACACAGTAGACCGGCTGACAGCGGTTGCCACCTCCTTCAGTTTGAGTCGTGCTTCTGATTTTGCCCTGGGTTTTGGTTTCAGGTCTAGAAATACAGCCTGGCTAAACTCTATCAGCTATTTAGAGACACGTGTTGTAAAAATCAACAGGAAAGAGCAAACAGGGAAATGATTTAGGATATCTGCCATGTTTATCCTGCTTTAATATAAACCAGTCAGTGTGGAGACGTGTCCGGCCTGCTTGGGATTTTGGTTGAGAAGGGAAAGGGAGTCGAAGAGACCATTGACAGCAGTGATAGTACAGAATTTGCTTAATAGATTATGAGATACGTCGTATGCAAAGACAAGGTCACTGTAAATTTCAGGATTCAGCCTCTGGGGACCGTGAATATTCGCAGATTCATTCAAAAGTCAAAGTTAAAGGCAAAGAGTGACATTGAATGTGTCTGTAGCTGAGGAAAAGGTGCACGTGGTTACAGATATCTTAAGGAATCACCGCATATGAACCACAGATCCACAGATGTTCCAAGAAAAGGTTTGAACTGAAAATACAGAAAACTGAAACTTGAAACCAGATTAAACTGGAACTGACACAAGAAATACAGAGTGTATTTCAGTTACCACCCTCTTATAAGAAACCGTCATTCTCTAGTTTCAACACTCCCTCTTAATGAGCTCTGCATATGATGCGTCACACATTGTTTACTGAACTGTGCCTCAGGCTGGGCATCAAATCTCTAAACTCTTTGGCTGCCAACAGGTTCTTTGTCTCATCACCTTGTCCATATTACTATTTCCTGGGACGAAATAAAGATTTTGGTCATTTCAGACTTTATTTTTATATTATGAAGTAATATAATCAAAAATATATTTAATATCCAATGTCCAAATGATTTTTAAAGACTTTTTTTTTTGCGTTTAAAAGTGCATCGGTTCGCCTTTGGCCCTGAGCGTTAACATGCGCTCTGTATCAGAATTCATTTTAAAAAACGTAAGCCGTATTAGGATCTGCTGGATATTCATTTGAAATCAAAATGATCAATGACAAAAGACGTTTTTTTACACTGAGAGTGACAGGTCATGTGTTTCCTTGGAAACAGTAATTTGACAACAGAGTCCAACAGAGTCCTAACTCAGGATCCAGTTACTATCATCAATCCATTTAGTGAAGGGCTCATTGCACGGGCGGAATGTGATGTCAACCAAAGATACACGGTTTGTGCACAATTAAAAACCCTGATTTTACATATTATATGTATTTATTGGTGAAAAGAAAAATGTTAATAATTCATTAACAATCCAGACAAATGTGAACCGGGTCACGGACTCAGGTATTTCTCATGTGTACATGAGGAAATGACTGGGTCCGGTTTGACTCAGTCCACTCGGTACATCTTTGTTTTCAACATTTGGGTTCAGCCACTCTGTCCTCATCCTCTCCTTCACTTCCTGTCATCCCACTTCCCTCCCTTCCTCTTGCCTCCTCCTTCCTGCTCCCTTCTATTGATGAGGCATGTCTTCCTTCATTTTGATTTAGAGAACCAACCTCCCACTCAACTCATTAGTCAGACACAGTATAGATGCATAAGCCAG
Source organism: Datnioides undecimradiatus (assembly GCA_008933995.1). Lineage (NCBI taxonomy): Eukaryota > Metazoa > Chordata > Actinopteri > Lobotiformes > Datnioididae > Datnioides > Datnioides undecimradiatus. The sequence continues at coordinate 385,491 of WARS01000075.1, read as the reverse complement.
TGCTGACAGCAGCCGCGATGAAGAGCTATGCTGGTAACCACTGTTTTAAATAGGTATTAGATAAAATAAGGGTTTCATTTGCACAAATCCTACAGTGAGCCCTTCATTACCGCAGTCCACCTGGAGCAGACCCTGATCCGCAGTCTGGTGCGAAATGTGACTCCCAAAGAGAAACGGCATCCTCCTCATTTCTCCCCCGACCAGCTCAAACTGCCTCCATCCTGGCAGTCCATGCTGAGGGGGAAACGGAGCTCGTCTAAACTCCTGGCCTCCTGCTGCCTTGTTTTTCCAGTCTGGCTGTGAGCTGCGCCATCCAGCAGCTCACCGGCTCACAACCACCAATCCGACAGCTGCAGCTGCTCACCACGCTGGCTCACTCGCTAATGTTAGGATGATAACGCCAGTTAAGGCTGACACTGATACTCCTAGATAGAGGTTGAGGTTAGCAAGGACGTCGCTTCAGCGCTCGTATTTTGGTCCAGCGTCGGCCCACTCAGGGACCGGTTCAGCAGAGCAAGCCAGTGACAGGCTGAGAGATTACAGGCCTCTGACAAACATTATCCCCCTCCATCAACTCTAATTTCCTCGTGGCTTTGAACTAAATTCCACTGCACACTTTATCTCCCGCAGCATGACATCAATCCCATTTTCAAACTTGTGAAATCGGCTGTCTAACGTGCCATGAAGCACCATAAAGTCAAGCTTAGACTTACAGATGATCAGCCGTTCGGTACATTCCGACCAAACCTTTCTCTTCTGTTTCATTAAAGATACGCCGTGATGGCCGCCTCCGCATAAAACGTGACTCAGATTGATTGCGTTTCATTCCTTTTGCCCAAAATGACAATTAACTGAGGAGACCAGAGCTGAGGTAATGACAGAGGAACATGCTCGATCACAGCGAAGCCAACTGTGGCCACATTTACATGTGGGGGGAACTTTTACAGCCTGACGTGCCGTAAAAAGGCTGGCTCGAATGACCCAGGGGTTGGGTGATATGATGATCAAAGGAATGGTAACGCTGTGATGTGTAAATATGCAACAGATCTCCAACGAAAACGCATTAAAACTTGCTTTTTGTATATGTCAAACATTAGCTTTAGCTCGTTGTGGCTAAAAACCGCTGAATGTAGCTTTAAAGATCGAGGAGTCGGTTAATCCATCTAACCGCTTGATCCAAATGAACAGGTTTTGATGATCACTGGCAGACTGTGTTGAGATTTTGTTGTGGATGTTCACGGTTTATGAAAAGATGCTTTGTAATGACTTCAGTGACCCCCTGACTGACACCGAGATGCGTCGCTGCAGGCACAGACACTTCGAAAACGCTTTGGCAAAGCCCGTCAGGCAAAACAGCTGGTGCGCCTGTAGAGCAGGGCTGCCTGCACAACCAGCCTATCAAATATGATTAAAGACCCACAGATCCTATCACATGTAGCAGAGCAGAGAGGAAGTGGTAGAGCAGTAAAGCCCGCCTCTCGCCTGATTTGATTTGGCTGTCCCGGCCAAGTGTGACGTTGACGAGTGCTCGAACTCGGCGCCTAAGGCTGCGCAGTTGAGAGCATATTTCATATTTTCTTTTATATGTGTCTCAACAGAACACACCAGATGCGTAATACCACATGGTGTCACACGGTGCCACGTACCCATGGTGATCCATAACGCATCTTGGTGTGAACACAGCTTCACCATCAGACAATTAAACCTACTTAGTGATTCATGCTTAGTGCTCTCCTCTGGCACCTCCCTTAGTCCAAATTATTCATTTCTGAATAATCACTGATTCAGTTTAGTGTTTTATGTGAAAGCTGCATTTACTTGATGAGCACATGCATAAATGTGCTCGCTATGACACAACAAGAGGATGTAGAGGTTGCGTTGAGAGGCTGGGGGATGAATCCATAATACAGGGGGGATGTAGGATTAGAGCTGTAGCTTTTGTTACACGGAGGCAGCATCATAATCTATTAGCATCAGCCATGATGGGATTACAGGCTCTTAATGAGACCACGCAGGCTGGCCAAGGATCCCTTTCATGGCTGCTGGGCTGCCAGCATTAGCATGCCACCGCTTGCCCATCTCAGCGGAGGTGTAAGAAAAGAAGAGGAGCGACTCAAACACGGGACCTGCCCTCAACCAATCACCGCCAATCACCACCTATCACCACCAATCACCACCTATCACCACCAATCACCTCGCGTCTGCCTTTTCTCATCACATCGCCTGGAATCACGGCCAGGTCTTTTTCAGTACTGCCAGTGTGGACCGTGAGGATGGGAAGACAAGGCTTGTTTACTTCCCATGAGAAGGAGAAGTGAAGGGAGGAACGGAGGCTTAATGAGAGGATGGGGGGGGGGTAAACGAGGACAAGCTGCAGTCACAAAACAAACAGAAAGGGAGATGGAGCGCAACATGCCTGGGCCGCCTGTCCTGGTCGGCAGCTTTGGATTTAAGGAGTCAGGGAGGTCAAAGGTCACTGCTTAATGATGTTGTGCTCACTGGGCTGACGAGGCTCTGCTGAACTCTGCAGGACTGTCAACTTCTGTGTTGACTGAGGTTGATCCACAGGGGCTGATCACCTTCACACTGTACAGACAGCTAGGAGCATGAACATGCAACGCACTAGCTGAAACTGAAGGGATGTTGGTCAGATAAGTCAGAATGAGATGCGCCGGATCTTTCCAGGCTGACTGTGATTTCACAGTTGATAAATTGCAAAGTGAAGGGCAATATAAGGAACGTGTGAGCTGGAATGGAAAGGGATATTTTGTATTAATATCCAAAGGTTCTTAGAAGGTTCCATATATCAACACATAACATAAAGAATACATTGAATTAAATATTCCTTTATAACAGCCTCTATGAAAAGTATCAGTATGTCTGACAATCTAAACTTCAGTGTGTAAAGCTAACATTAGCTTAGCTTCAGTTAGTAGTTTAGTCAGTCTATCATTAACCTGATATCAAATGATTTCTCTCTCGTGAGTAAAGAAACATCACGATTCAATTTCATATATTCTGTTTCATCAGTCGGGCTGTATTATCGAAGGTATAACACAGTAGTAACACATCCTCTGACCGTGTGTGTGTGCAGGTGACGTTCCGTACGAGGATCTACCACTGCAACATCAACAGTCAGGGGGTGATCTGTCTGGACATCCTGAAGGACAACTGGAGTCCTGCCCTCACCATCTCCAAGGTCCTACTGTCCATCTGCTCCCTGCTCACTGACTGCAACCCTGGTGAGAGCTGCAGCACACACACACATGTCCATGCCATATCTCCCTCCAATTGAAGCCATTTCAGGTTGACTGGTGTGTCCATTCTATGGGTAAAACACACAGAACGGTGTCACTGTGACGCTCGAGTCGGGCTCTTTGTTGCGCAGCAGCAGCAGCAGCAGCAGCAGCAGCTGTGTGACGGGGGGGTTTGGCAGCCTGGATGCTGCGACGGAAACACTGCTGGTTTCAAACAGGATGTGTGATATTACTCACTTCATTCACCTTGAGTGCCAGCTTCCGAATGGGACTTCATTCATGCGTTAATACAGGATCATTACAGAGAGAAGCAGGCTTATCATTTATTATTAATGTAGTAATGTAACATAATTAATTTGGTAATCTGCTGCCTATTTCATACAGTCCACCCAAACTCATGACCTTACAGCAGTTTCTATGATTCGCTGGATATTTATGAAGAGAAGTTAATGGTGGAGTTTCTTCTCCTGTTTATTACTTTAAACAAATAAATAACAGATTCTTAATGACTCGTCCTACGTGAAACCTTTCAGTTGTTCGTTCCTTCAAATAGTTAATTCAAGAGCAACTTCACGGCAGTAAATCTGTGTTGCATCCTTCAGTGCAAAGACTGAATCAGCTGCGTCCCACTACGTCCTTTTTAATAAAATAAGTTAAATGTTGAAGGTTTAAAATAGAGCATCTTGCATTAACTGACACGTTTAAACTCTCATGTGTTGACATGAGCTGCAATACTCTTGTGTCAGTTAGGCTACGGTGGAAGGATTACAGAGATGTTACCTGGCCCAATGGTAAGCTAGCTAGCTAAAGACACACAAGTGAAGTTGCCAAATAATTAAAGATGTAACATTTAACACTTGCAATTAAACTGACTAGACCTGTGCTATAACCCAGAACAAGTATTTATTCAGAGGAATCGTCTGTGGACGCCATCGTGTCGCCTTTAACCCGGCAGTTGCTGGGGAAACACAGGAAACACCCCATGATGCATCAGAGAGCGGGGAGGGATGTAACAGAAGTGAAAGGAATTTGAGCAGATCACCTGAACATTTTCTGTCTGAGTCACGCCAGATTGATTTTCACGGAAGTGCTTGAAGATAGCTCCCATGAGCCCACAGGACCCGCGACGTCATTAAACTCCATCTTTTGTTTTCGTTGTGTTGATGCGAAGAAATCGAAATCGTGGAGCGTCACGCAGATCAAGACCACCCGAGCCTGCGAGGTCATACAATGTGACATCAAATAGTCCAAAGGCAGAGGTTTCTTCATGAGCTTCCAACCATATTGGAACATGGGTTTCAGATGCTGTTGGCACTGAAACCTGCTGTGGCTTCTTTAACGCAACACATAACACTCCTCCGTCCAGTAACCATTACTGTCGCACCGTAAACGTATGGCAGTTGTGGGCATGAGATGCAGAAAATACGTCAGTAGCATTATCGTACCATTTGCACCCACCCTCCTTCGATATTGCTTCATAAACGGCGAGCCTGGGTACTCCCGCTCCTTTCATTGCAGTTAAATCAATATTTATCCAGAACGGGTTTGGCTAAAGGCAGCCGTGTAAACAGCTGACACCTTTCAAGGAGAGGACGTCAACATTTTCAAAGCTAATTAGATCCATTATGGCCCAGTTTACCAGCAGAGCAGAGGGAATTCAATCAAGTCTTTTATGGACCAGTGAAACCTGCCTCCTCCCCAGTCGGACCTGTCCTCTGCTGCTAATATGCTCGATGCCTGCTGGTATGAAGTATTGAATTGGACGAGCAGAGGTGGTGAAAGCACCTGTTGTAAAAATCTGAGAAATGCAGCAGTGCAAGAAAGGATAGGGAAGGGGAGCTTAAGGGGGCAGGTGAGTGACAGGTGATTTCAGACGTGAATAGTGGAGAATGAGATGGCTGCAGAAAAGAAAGCGGACAGGCTGGATGGGAAGCGATAGTGATGATTGTGAAGACCTCTGATGATAGCTTGTGTCCTCTCTGCGGGGATTGCTCTTTGATAAACCCAGCAGCGGAGATTCTCCCTCCGTGGGCGAAAATGAGAATAGCTTTCCCTCCTCCTCCTCCTCCTCCTCCTCCTCCTGCTCCTTCTCAACACTTTCAGATGTTGGCGAGATGAAATGAGCCGATTCCTTTAAAGTATGATACAAAAGATACTTGATCGACACCCCGTCCCCGCCAAAAAAAAGCCCCGTCACCCCTCCTTCCTGTTACCCACGCACTTTCTATCCCTCTTTCTGCCTCTTGCCTCATCAAAACCACTCTGCTCACTGCACTTCTCACCACTTGCTTAAGTTTTTTTAAACCCAGCCCCAAGTGCTGAATGTGGGCACTGGATTTGAAATACCCTAAAAATATCTCCCCATCCCTCTCCACCGCCTTCCATCTGAAGATTTTCTTTCCCATGCAGGCGGAGATCATTGGCATGAGGCTCATTAAAGCGGGGGAAGAGGATGGAATGACAGTTAATCAACCCTCCCAGGGCTGCCCTCCCTGCCGTCATGCCACATTGAACCCTGTATCACGCCCCACGAGCAGATTTCTACCTGGGGCGTCCTGGTGGCTCACTGTGGCAGAGCCACATGCCATGTCAGAGCGTATCTAGGGCTGGAATCCAGCCCAGGGCCTCTTTCGAATGTCATCCTTTTCTCTCCCTGTCTTTTCCTGTCTCAACTCTGTGGAACGTCCAAAAAGTAATCTTAAATTTTTAACAAAGCCAGAGGGATTCCTGCTCGGCGATTTCTCCTGCTGCTGTCTGGCCTGGATAATACATCTGCCTGATACGTGCTGATATTCGGCCAGTCTTTTATAATAAAGGTGTCTGCTCTGCCCCTCTCAGTAGCTTCAGGGGTGTCAGTTTGTCAAACCTGTAATAACACATGCCTCACCCCGGCTTAAAGGACGGCTTTACTATCTGGACTGTTGTCAGAGTGTGCGAGATAAAAACAGTTTATGTCTTCAGCTCAAGCAGCTCCTGTGCGCCTGCTGTACAAGCACTGAAGAGGCTGAAAACAAAAGACAGGAAACAAACGGGGCTGAAATCACCATGAAACTACACAGTGTAACCCTACCTGTCCTGTCCTTCTCATGGTCCAACACTCCCAATATTTATGTCTTTGTCTCCAAGAAGCTCATTCATCAAACTCTGGTCATCTTGAGAGATGCCTTGCTGTTTTGCATAGGGTCTCATAAAGGCATCAGTTGCTTTAAAGAGAAGTAGTTCTTGGAACCTCCTCATCCTGGCTGCATCCCACAGCCTCCACAATCTCTCTGCACCTTATCTTTAGGAACTTGACTGTGCAAATGCAGATAACGATGCTTACTTGGTAGCAGTTGGTTGTACGTGTGAAAGGTGATTGAAGGAGATGAGTAAAGAATGAGAAAATAGAGTTTAGGATATTTTCTGTTTCCGAAAGTTACAAAGATTATGGAACAAGACCCTCCTGCCAGACACTTTTAGATGATCCAAGTAGGACTTGGCTTGAGGTCTGCTCAGCCCTTCAAGTCCAGAAGAAACCTCGTTCTCTAAAGAACATGTTTGGAGCATGTTTTGTTGCTTAGAAGGCTGAGAGGTTCTGGACCAGCTAAGTCACCATACGTTATACTCTGTTCACCTGTGTTTTGCCAGTGGCCCATAGAAAAAGACATTTTTATTTTTGATGGAGCTGTTTCTTTGAGAAGATGCCAACCGGCTTAAAAATGAAGTTAACAAGTTTTAGCAACTTGACGGTCAAACACCCTGTTGATTAAGATTCTGATTGTTTCAGTGACTGTGTGTGTTTGGGCAGTTGTGTTGTCAGTTTGCCACTGTCCTGGCACACGACGAAGCAATTCATTTCCTGACTGATGTGTGTCCACGCTTGCCCTGGTAGCTTATTAGGTAATGTCTATCATAGAGAATCAGGAAGTCACTGATCTCAATCAACCTTTTTCCTTTTCTCTTGGAACATTGTGCTTCTGTTTCACCAAGGAAGTGTGTGTAGTTCTTCCTGCGTGTCGGAGTACATTAGCCTGAAGTTGAACCTTTCTGAATCTCCCCACGTCATACCACAAGATTTCAAATCAGAAAGCGAGCATGTTTTTCATGGTTCAAGAGGGAATGGCATCTTTTTGTGTCTCCTGTGTTAAATGGGTAACTTGTACGAAGAATCGTCCCGCCATCTCCAAGGTAAAACGTTTTTATTGCTGTTCTTAAGCCGAGTCAGGCTAAAAAGGCTGCTGTCGTAGAGAGGGAGAAGACCAGATAATTGTCCAAATACTCAACAGGAAACAGTTTCTCCTCAAAGACAGAAACGATGGTGGTCCTTGTGTGAAGAATAAAAGCATAGAGCTTGATGGTGTTAAACCCTGCATAGTTTCCTGTGTGAGATATGGACGTCAGATTGTCTGTTTTGGAAGTGTTCCAGAATTGTTGGACGGGGTTTCAGAAACTCGTCAAACAAGGAAGGATGCAGTCATTGACGCAATGATTCAGGAAATGAATTCATTCACAAGCTTTCGCGAACAAACCAACAGGACGTCCGTCTTCAGCTCAAACTGTCACTTAAGAAGCTTCCAGCTTCAAGCCACAGTGCCATGATATGTAAGGACTCATTCATCCAGAAATATGGGAATAAGCCTGTAAAAACCCTCATCATTGAAACCCTAGCAGGGATTAGTGCGGAGGGGTGTTTGTGCTGCTTGCTCAGCCAAGCTCATCACACTGCTCCGTCAGCAGGCCGAGCCCTGCAGGAGACAGTCTGAAGCCAAGCACAGTGTGTGTGAGGCTCAGGGAATTTGTTTCTCTCTCTGTCACCTCGCTGAGAAATTGACCAGCGGCACGACGAGTTGAGCATCAGCACAATCAATAGAGGAGCCAGTGGGAATTCATAATGGCTGCCGCTGACCGACCGGACGTGCGTGGTGTATCAACAGACGGGACAGCACGGCTGCCGCAGCCGGAGCCCACTGTGATCACTCCTGATTTACAGCAGCATGCACACTTTACCGTGCTGTCAATAAAAGTGTCGGCCGCACTGTACGTCACACGATACAAGCCTCACTTCAGACCGCAGGAATGATGGAGCGCCATTTGTTTGACTTATGGCTTTCCTGTGGTTTTCACTGGTTGTAATAAAATTCCCATGCATGCTGATGAGCCACAGTGGCCGCGCGCAGGTTTCTGCAGCATTTTCGGTTTTGATACACTGGGTCAGGTAATTGGATGTCAAACGCCATGTGGCAGTTTGCGTAAACATGCTGTATGTCTCTAATAACTAAAATATCACTCTTACAGATGTGGGTATGTTTGAAGGCTGTTTTCACCTCAGGAAACGCGTTCGTGAAGGTGTGACGTGTTCTCTAAACCTGTTCCAGTAAATATCCCGTGGACGTTTCGGCCTCAGGACAAAACGTCTAATTGTCTGCAAGAAAAATTAGAACCGATTGTGGAGATGACCACGCTGCTGTCCACTGAGCACATTCCGGCTTCACGGTGCAGCTGTAATCCACGGTGCAGTTATTTCACAGCTCAAACTCAATCAGCTCTCTGCAGCTGCAACAGTTACTTGTTTATTGACTGGTTGGTTTATATAAAAATGAATCAGTAAGTCTTCTGATGCAAACAACGATGCTGTTTTCAGCGTTTCGGCTTCACAGTTTTTATGCAATATCAAAGTCGACATCGTTCAGTTTTGAAGATTTGAACGCCACCTTTGACTTTTTGACACTTTATATTAAAATTTTCATCAAAAAAGCATTAGAAGATCATTAAATAATGAAAATAATCCACAGTATTCCAATGATAAACATGGTTTTGGCCATGTTTTCTTATTGTTTTTGGAACATTTTGGAACAACCCTAAAATGTTAACTGTGTTTAATTTGCAGCGTCCAGTAAAGGAAAACGGTCAATTCAAATTGAGTTTGAGTTTATTGTTGAATCTGCTGATGAAAAGAAACAGTTTTCGTTGCCAGGTCTGAGACCAGCTGGTCTCCACACACAGAACAGCTTCTACCTGTTAGAGAGACACATTTGTATCTCGGGAGTTGGTGGAGACCAAAACAGAGCCAAATAATCAAGTTCGGGCGAACACAACTCACAATAAATGATAATTGTTCTTTATCTGCTTGATGTGTGCTTGACTAAGCAACTGTTGACAACATTTTACCATAGCATTTTTAATACTTCAATGTTGTTTACAGCTTGTTGCAGAGCATTGTTGCTACTTTAAAGCTCTAGTGCAGAACGGATCTCTGCGACCAGAGCTCCATCGCAGGAACGTTGTACTGGATTCTAAAACTCTGCATACTGTCGCACTGTTGCATTTGCCACCTGTGTCGAGTCTCACTGGCTTCGCTCCTCCTGTGTTACAGCCGACCCCCTGGTTGGAAGCATCGCCACACAGTACCTGACCAACAGAGCTGAGCACGACAGGATAGCCAAACAGTGGACCAAACGCTACGCCACATAGACCAGCACGCCTCCTCCAGGACCCCTCGCCCTACCCAACACACACACACACACACACACACAAACAAACACTTCCCCCCCTCCAAGATCTATGGAAGCACACCCGCTCCTGTCATCCACCCCGCCCCCCACCCCAGAGAAATGAACTGTTATCTGTTCCATGCTGACTTGAAAAGCTTCTTTTTTATACAAAGAGTCTATTGGGATTGTATTTTCCAATACACTGAATGTTGATATGGTCATGAAAAGCTTTAATACTGTTATTGTTCTTGTCGATGTTGTTCTTATTGTTATTGCATTGTTTATAACATTGTCGCCACCCTCGTCATCTCCTTTATCTAAACGCGTGCTCTTCCCGTTTGGTGTGATGGTCTCATGTAAAAATGATCTTACCGAGCGAGTGCATCTAGTTTGTTTCCTTTCAGTGGTTTTACAGCTCATGGTCAATATTAGTGCATGGCATCGGGATATGTGTTCATGCAGTGGACATGTAGTCATGGTATTCTTTCTGGCATGGAGTGAGCCCATCACCATGTATGACGATAGTGGTAGTTTGCTGTACATTTAATGCCTTGTGAGAATACATACTCATTGAATACTCAATTAAAAACACTGGCTGTAATGTGACGGTGCCTGTGTCGGTCTCGTGCTTTAATACGACAGTGTGTGTGTGTGTGTGTGTGTGTGTGTGCGTTGGTTTTCTGTGTGTGATTACAGTGTGTGTGTGCGTGTGCAGGCTCATCTGTCTGACCACTTCCTGTGAGAAATGAGTGTTCACCCGCTCGCCGCATAGAGTGATTAGATAGTGAAAGCGAGCATGCGTCTCCTCACTGAACAAAATATAATATGGAGAGATTTTATTAGGTTTCTTTCATGTTAGTTCTGTGACAGCACGAATTATTACCAGTCACATACATATAAATACCTCGTGTGTCCAGTTGCTGCATTTATCTGCATGTGTTTCACCTGTTCTCTCTGAATTTGGACTAAAAACCATATTAAATGAGACTTTACACTGGTCAGCCAGGTAACGGCAGACATATGCTCCAAAAACAAAATATTGAAAGTATAGTTTGACCAGTATGGGAGGTAAGAATTCACAGATTACCGATATGGCTGCTGATGCTGACATGAATTACTGAGCTAGAATGGAAATCGGCTTTCTCTGTGTGGATCTTGCAGCAATATGATATGCAAATGTGCTCAGAGGGCTGCTTTATTAAAGAAATTAAAGAAAAAAACTTTATTTAAGAACAGATTTCAGGTAAATGTTCCCTATGTATCTTTTTATAGATATTTTACAGCATTTTTAGATAGTATAAATCAGAAAATATTCAGTTTTGGAGCCTCATATGCGCTGATACTGATGCCGATATGTCTGCAATAACCATATATGGACAGTCCAATCTATCGGTCATGTTCTGCTTGTATGTAACTGGTTGGATAGTGTATTATCAGTGGGTTTTGCAATGATTTGTCAGCTTTTTCCTGGAAAATCCTGAGTTTTGTCTCCCACAGCCCCCTGCATCATCACCCCCACTGTCCCCACGCAGTGGTCTCCTGGAAACGAGCGAGGAGGTCGTGTTTTTGTCAAGCTGTGCTCTTGTCTCTCCAAACGTGGCCTCGGGCTTTTCACAACGGCTTGAGCTAATCTGGGCAAACATTCTGTGGCGTGATAAGCGTCCGGTTCTGATGCCCTTAAACGGGTATTAGGCCTTAAAGTGTGTAAATAAGACTTAAAGAAACCAAAGGCTCCATCCACTCATGCTGCACGAGCCAGACAGTAACTGCTCTCAGCATGACGCTAAATGCACCTCGATGGTTTAATCCTCAACGGTCGAGATGAGTTTTGATGCTCGAACGTGTTCAGACCAGCAGCTGCATTTGTTTGTTTATCTCGCAATTAAACTCATCTTTTTAAATGCGTCCAGCGTCAAAAGAAAGAAATCATATTTTCATCTCTGGCTTTTGTGGAACAGCGGCTGTGTACGGAGGTGTGTGTGTGTGTGTGTGTGTGTGTGTGGATGGATGTGGGGTCAGAGCCAGGAGTGTTTGGATCATGATATAAACGGTTTCACAGAAACAGAGTTGCAGGATGTCAGGAGCTACTCTGGACTCCGTCTGTGTTCACATTAATAGAATCCAGCCTGTAGCTGATGAAGAACCTCAGATGAAAGTGAAACCAAACTGAAATTGAAGAGAAAACAGATTCAGTGTGATTTTAGCTGTTCACACTGTTGTGACAAAACAGATCTGAGTCACATCTAAAAATCATTTCTCCCTGCAGTCTGAACTCCTTTAACAGTTTCAGCAGATCGACTGAACACCAGCTGGAGCTGAAACCACTGGTTCTGCTGTGGTCATGTGACTTTTGACTTCTCGAGGGTTTTATCAAATGAACCTGAGCAGAAAAGCACACACACAAGAACTTATTTTGTATTTCTCGATAGAACACTCACAGAGCTGTCATATTCTGCTGCTGAGTGCCACTAAACAGAGGAAATGAAGGAAAAATAATGGCCTGCAGAAAAAAAATCTAATGATTGAATAATGAATCAAATCAGCACTCTAACATGTGCAAAATGGAACAAAATGCGTGTTAAATGAATCTAATGGCAGCCTGTAAATGACGTGAGGTTGTCTGTTCAGCCCCTGTCGCACATGTTGATCCAGGCACCCAGTATCAGCTGACACAGTGAGGAAAGCTCAGGTAAGACTTCACATTAGCTGTGCTGTGACAGATCCTGTGAGGCCATCAGATCAGAAGAGATAACCCTGGTTTTGATTAATTAGATCATCAGAACCGTATCCAATCAAATCAGACTGTTTATCTACATTTTTATTTTCCTGTCCTCCAGTTTTACATCATCCTCCTGCTCTCACGTGTTTAGAATGTGTTTAGATTAGAGCAACTGTCCTGATCGGCAGCTCATAAACGCAAAAAACCCACATTTTTGCAGCCAGGGGTTAAAATACTACATTTCAAACACCACTCAACTGCCCCCACCCTGCCCCCACCCATGCAAAGCGGCACAGGCATTATGTCAAATGCACCTCATGTGGAAGAGGGTGTCCAGCTTTAATGTGGTGCCGGAGGTTAAAGCAGCACCTGGACTGTTAACTGAGGGACATAAGGCCTGAGCGTGTGCGCCTACATCCCTGTGATATCAGTGGAATACTCCTCTTCTGCCAGCCTGTCCATGGACAGTCCCTCCTCCTCTTATAACGTCACATCGCCACTCTGAGCTGCAGACTAGACAAGGCGAGAACAAGATATTATCTGGTATCTTGCGAGCAGAAAATGGTCGCCTTGCAGGAACCAGACGGTTTTTGATAATCACATTGTGCATGAGTGACTATCTTGCACACGTGCGCACAATGAATATCTTCTATAAGCAAGATGTTTCATCTTGCAAACACAAATTCAAAGCAAACAAGATATTAGACAATGAGTTGTGTGCATTAAAAACATTATTTACAGGTCGCGTCATGACTTTCCCTCGATCCTGCACCATCACTTTCTCCTTTAATCGGTAACTCCTACATTTCCCAGGATGCCTTTTGTTTCTACTTTATTTTTTCGTTGCGATGTTGTTGGGGTCCGGACAGGACATTAACAATACATCACAGACGACACAACGTTAAAAATACAGAAAGCAAACCGTTGTCAGGTGCGGCTCAGACGTGTCCACGTTCTCAGTTGAACTTCCATAAACGATCCGTTATTCCCAGTTCTTTCAAAGACATCTCCTTTAACTTTGAGCTGGTTTGTCAGCTTTTCCACTGAGCAGTCTCTCACAGCTGTTTTCTCCCCGGAGCCTCAGCTGTACACCAGTTTCCTCTCACAGTTTTTCTTTTTTTGCTGGCTATGAGCAGAATTTTTTGCCAGATATCTGTCTCGTCTTCTGTACAGCCTCGCCCATGTTCCCCAGATACATCCCAGCTCACACAGCATATCCCATAATATCTTTAAGCACTGCAGTGTTCCGCAGGGGGCTCAGCTGACTGGTTGGCCTCCAGATCGCCACAGAGCCTCCAACGTGGCTGCAGGGTCTTCAGCTGACTGCCTTTGAGCTGACGTGTCATGAAGAATCGAGTTAGATTGTAACAATCAACCTCTCTCCATGCTCATAAATGCTTTTTATGTATAATGTTGAGCTCCCGCTGCTCTCCCATGAGGCTTTGCAGTAGGCTGAGATCACCTGAGATGCACACATAAGCGGCCCATGTCTGACAGTCTTGCGTGTTCATGAGCTCCAAGTCGTGATGTGGAAACAACAGGGCGGCTGCACGAAACACTGGGACCAGCCTCCTTGTGAAGATTCATGATGCATTCAGGGATGTGAAGGTGCAGGAAGCTGCTTCATTAAACAAATAGCTTTATTAATGTCCGCTGCAGGTGAGTTTTACTTTAGTACTCACACACATTTTCCTGTGCTTCATGTGATTTTTGATTGGCCCGGACATTTCTCATCTTGTTTTATATGTTAGTGGTCTGCTGGTTACCCAGAATGCCTTTTGATGGGCCGTTGTGATGGGGGGGTGAACGTGCTTTGAAGGGACTAGCCGGCTAACTGCCGGGTGAATGGCGGGGCGTGTGTGCGTGTGTGTGTATGTGAGCGATTGCAGCCTCAGCATTGATTGAAAACAGAACCCGCCGCTGAACAAACTAACACTTGTTGATGGCCCTCTTCACAGCAGCTGCGGCCGCCTCGCTCCGAGCAGGAGACAAAGCTTAGCTGTGGTTTTAGGCTCTGACTGCGTTGCAAAACCAGCAAAGTGGAGCAACAGTGGCAGAGTTAATTATGGTTGACACGTCGGGAGGGGGAGGGGGGAGTCCTCCTCCCCTCCTCCCTCCTCCCCTCCTCCTTTGCATGCTGTGGGAGGAAGAGGCTGACAGAAAAGGAGAAGTCACTGATACATGGGTGGTAATGGAACATTTGCAATGGGAGGTAAGTGATCAATAGGAGTGAAAATGCCAGAGATGGCCTGTGAATAACAAAGTGTCTGGTCTGCATAATAAATATTTATATATGTATGTGTATATGATGCAGATATGATGATGTGTAGAGTGGAGGCAGTGTCTGTTTGCAGGTAGGACAGACATGATCTCGATCCTGCAGACAGACTGCCCAATAATGTGGACAGTTTGTCTCCAACAACATGTGGCCTAAGACTCTTTTTCTACTGTTTAATATTCATATTTTTATATCATATATCTGTGTTTATCTCACAGAGAAATATATACACAAATGCACACACTCACCCGGCCTCAGGCAGGACTGGATTCAGGATCTTAATAATAATTTCCTGATTTGTTCGATATCACTGTAGAAACAGCCTTAACGTGACACCAGCATTGTACATAATGATTGGGGCCCAAGGGTTTATACTGTGATTTATACTTAGAAAGTGGTGAGATATATCAGTTTATTTATGATGCTGTCCTAAAAGTAGTGAAATCTAAAAATAAAAAGTGTGAAATCAGCTCATAAAAATACAACACATGAAACATCTTCAGAGGAGAAATAAACCGTCTAGGTTTCATAAAGAAACACAGAGGGAGTGACCTCGGCGCCTTCGATCTCAGCTGCAGCAGCGTCTGCCGGGGTTCCACAGCGGCCACAGTGTGACTTAGACTGAGACGTGTTGCCGGCTGCAGGGAGGTGATACGTGGGGTTAAAATTATTAGAAAGGTCACAGATTCATTTCCCTTTTTCCTATGGTATGATGAAATGAAAACAAAATAAAGCTTCCTCTCACCCAGGAAGTTCTCTGTGAAGGACCTGGACTCAGCTCCAGTCAGCTTCACGCTCTGCAAATTCAATCAAAGCGCCTCTTTCCAGGCCCCGACTCCGCGCACCTCTCATGGATCCCGCTATGTTTAATGTTTATTTAACCTGCAACACATTTCACATGTCGGGACACTTCATCAGGCCACATAATGGCCTTTTAAAGCCGTCACTCAACTCTCTGTCGCACTCTTTTAGTGTTGGGTAGTAACTCAGGCTAATGGCCAACAGTAGCCTGCTTTTATCCCAGCCATGAGTTAGTTTGGTAATAAGCCACCGGGGCTTGTGCAATGTTTTTGTTGACTCACGGCACTTCCTGAGTACGTTACACAATCCAGTCAAAGCGTTTAATACATCATTCTGCTGAGATAGCGGCCGAAAGGTGTTTTAAACAAGGCTTTTACGAGGAGACTTTACACAGACACATGAGCAGAGAGCAGCCAAACAGTAAGTTTTCAACAATTAACACGAACAAGTGCAGTTATTACCTGCACAGGTGCTGCACACAGGGGGCTCAGGTACAGGCAGAGGGACAGACATGTAGAGAGTTCATGCCTTTATTTTCTATTTATTTCCCTTTATTGGCTTAAACAGCTACTCCTGTCCCGTGTTTCCATTCCTCGTGGGTGGACACTTTGGTTTGACTGTGTGCACTTTGTTGTGACGCCGCTGTCTCTCCGTGACATCACCGTGTGACACCAACGCGGTGCTCGACATGAGAACGATGAATCTCGGTGACAATGTCAGGACGTCTGTCTGCTGCTGGACCAACACTTCCGGCGAGAGGAGGCACGCGTCCAGCGGGAGCGTCGAGCTTGCGTCAATAGTTCGCGTCAATCCCGGAAAGAAGGCTATGGAACCCTACAAAATAAAAGCATCGAACCTCAGCCAACGGCTCGAGCCTTTAACCCCGATCGTATAGCTACATTTACCCTTCAGCTGAAGGGCGGCTAGACGTGGGGTTTGCAAGGGTAGTGGCATAATATACTACAGAAGAAAAAATAATAATAATAATAATAATTGTAGATGTTTTAATTAAAGATATTTCTAAAATAAATTGAGTTTCTCTTTTTATTGTTTTACTATATTTTGAACAAACAGCACACTAGACTTTGTATCCAGTATTATAAGGATATTATTATTACTATCATTATTATTATTATATCATTGTTGTACCTGTTGTTGTATTCATCAACAATATTATCAACAACAGCAAGAAGTGGTTGATTACATCGCATTTTGTACCCTTCTCGTTTTATTTTTTCCGTATATATATATATAGTGTGTGTGTAATTTCGCTCAGTCGTAGGTATAAATGGTATTTATAACCTCGTACGTTTGCTTTTCATTCATCTCGACACTCCTGGGTTGCTGCGTCTATCAGCAAAGTTTATCTGATCTTATCCTAATGGAATATTGCCTCCTCCGTTTATCCGTGCTTTTATTTTTTTAAGGTGGTGACCGGAAGTACGCTCTATCTTCCTTTCAGGCGCTTTGACACTGGTGCGTCCAGGCGGCGGAGGCACACACATACACACACGGGCTGTGCACACACACAAAGAAAGGTATCAAATGCCAAATATTTGTCTCCCAGCGCGCGTTAATGTCGCAGTTTAGGTGGCGCGTGTCGTTCGGAGGACGGCGGGACCACGGCTGTATCCGCGTTACCGTCAGGGGAGAACGTAGAAGTCGGTCCATCCTGTGACTGGCTGCTCTGAGATCAGCTGCATGTCGACGGATACGGCTTTAAAAATGCGTGGAAAGCTTTAAGTGAACGGCGTGTCGGGTTTGTTTCGGCGTGGTAACGCGGGGTCGGAGGTGTTCGGGGGAGCTCGGCGGTGCTGCGGCACCTCGCTGACTTCTTTAGGTGAAAGTTTGATCCGCCTGGAAATTGTTGAGGTGTAGTGTCGGGGCTCCCTGACGACTGCGACATCGCTCCGTCGATGCGTTTCTGCTTTTCCATCCCGACCTGTTCGACTCCGCCGAGAGCACGGGACCCGTGTGCCGCGCACCGTTCCGTGCTGTCGGGCAGACCGAGGCCTGCAGCCGAACTATTTCACCAAATGATTTCCTTTGTCGCAGCCCGACAGGGCTAAAAATAACGCCCAACTGCAAACACTAGCCGAGGTCAGGATTTGGCGTTATGAAAGAGGGAAATGTTCGCCGATGAGTTCCTCAATAACATCCACGCTGGGGCCATTTAACCTGATGGATCCACTTCACTCGGGTCAACGTTTAGCCCGGGCCTGGTAGATAAAACGACCGAAACGTTTATGGAGTTACTGGCTACACCGTGGGATTCATAGCTGCAATCTATACAGTAGCCTGCATAGGCGAGCGTTACCTATGTGCAAGATTCCTTTTAAAAAGCTTAACATTTAAAGTTCACGCGCCTATCAGCGTCAGCCTGCTTTTTAGGAAACACGACTGGTGATTGCAAAGGACTTCTATGGATCCAGTGTTAAATTCGGTATACAGGTGTCACCCTACACTGTCGCGCATTTCAGTGAAATCATTACTTTATTTGGATCACAGAAGTCGCGGCTGTCCACGGGGGTTTTGAGTAGAAAAAGCCAGTGGGGGTAACTGTAACTTGTTGAAGTATCAGCGTATTGGATGCACGCCGAATTTAAGAGTGCAGTCTGATTTATTTACATCTCAAGTCTTGCACAAGCTGCTGTCACTGGCCTTTAAGCAAAGCTCTGCAGTCAAATGATAGATTTTTAAAATGGACTATTAAGATGATTCAGGCCAAAGGTGGTCCGGCTTGTGTACCTCCCCTAAATCTTGTTTCCACTGTTCCGTTCCCCAGGCTCGGTATGTCGGATGAAGATTCCCGTGCCAGCACCAGCTCTTCCTCCTCTTCATCCTCAACTCATCAACATCAGCAGCAGCAACAGCAGCAGGACTCAACCCCCTTGAAGAAACGGGAAAGCAAAGCCAGCATGAGCAAGACCTCCAAACTCCTGTCCACTAGTGCTAAAAGGTGAGCTGACCTGCAGCCGGAGAGCCGACCTCCTCTGGGATTTGCTCTGCCATAGCCGCTCAGGTTGTAGTCGACTTCGCGGTTTGAAGTTTCGCAGCTGCATTTCACCCCAGATATACTGCTGCTTGTTCCCAGGACTGCTGTTCGCTCTCTTCGGGGAGCCTTAATCACTTTCCCCAGCAGCTGAAAACAAGTCAGGAGTTTGTCCTACTTAGAAACACCACAGTTCAGCTGGTCCAGGTGCTTCCTCTGAGGATTCATTAGAGAAGATTGAAGTTAAAACACCTAAAGATGTCGGGTCCAAAACTGGGCTGTTCGTGCTTTTCTAGTTCCTCGCCTGTGTTTTATCATTTCTGTACCTGAGGGGTGTGTTTCTCCTGTGTAATCGCTGAATGTCTGTTGGACACAGGAGAAGCTTTACGGTTTAATCTTTATTCCCCCCGTGCTTTCGGCCCAGTCTTTGAGTTTGGACTTATGCTGTGTGATTAGAGCTTTTGACCATTGGCTCTTGTTTGCTTTTGCAGAATTCAGAAGGAACTGGCCGACATTACATTGGATCCACCGCCCAACTGCAGGTAAGTGGTCGAGTGCATGGCACTGTGTGCCATCAGAAACATGTGGGTCACTGACGTGTGTGCACGCGTGTCAGCTGCAGTGTGGTTGTTTGTGTTTTTTAAGTGAGTATATTTAGCCCGTTGTGAGAAATGAATGACAGTGAGCCTTTGTGTGGGCGTGTTGAATGTGAGGGTTGAAGAGCTTTTTTTTCTCACTTTTTAATAGTTGATATAAAGCACTTCCCTGCTGGGGGCAGAGTTTAGTTTATTTAAGGAAGGTGTTGGAGAAAGTCTTGGTTTCATTTCCTCGCACCAACACCGATGCACTCCGGTCTCTGCCTGCAGTGTCTCAGGTGAGCGCTTGGCTTTTACTGATCATATCACTTTAACCACATACTGGAAAATAGAGCCAGACATACATGGGATTTGCTTTTGATTTGATTATCCATATGTTGGCTGATGCAGTGAGTCTATGAGCTAGAATGCAAACACACCATCCCTATGATTTTGCAGAGATATGACTCTAAAAACACTCCTGATTTCTTAAACAAATAAGTTTATTAAAGCAGCGATTGCAGTTAAAAGTTCTTTATTCAATGTTGCATGTTTTTCTGCTTCATATGCCAGAAAATATAAAGTTTTCCATGTACGCTGACACTGATAGGACACTGATCTGTCTGCCGCAGGCGAGTATCCACCGATTAGCTGGCAGGTACACATTTCGGTTTGTTTCTATGATAAAGCATCAAGTATTAAAACTTTTGATAACCTTACAGTCAGTCTACGATGCTAACGTTAGCTTAGCTTTGTTATGTAGTTCGATAGGACCGGGGGAGTCAGCTGAGTGTGAACTGAGGCTCTGCATCTTACGCAGGTTTGTGGTGTGAGGGATGGTGATCACTTCAGCCTTGACAGCAAACTGCTAACACAGGGCAGCTGAGTGGGCTGGTTGTTGGGTCATGAGTGACCACAGTGTATGAACAGCACTGAGACGGAGTGTGCTCTGTCGCTCCGTCATCATATGAGTTATTAATGTGAAGGAGCCGCAGATTGTCCCATCACAACGCGTCGTGCAAACAGCTGTTTGACAACACGTGCACGCGCGAGGCAGATCAGCATCTGTATGATGCGACGCAGTGGAAACCATACAGCGTCTGTCCACTCAGCCTCCAAAGTCATCACAAAGTGAAGCTCCTTGGCTGCGGTGGAAGCTCGACAACAAGCAGCTGCACCATTTCATCTGACTGTGTTCATGCAGGACGCACTGCGACTGTGCCCGGGACCAGCTCGCCAACACAGATACACAAAGACAGACCTGTGATGTAAATGGCATTTAGACGTTAGCTTCAGGTTGTTGCTAGCAGCAGCGCTAAGTTGCGGCCTGCAGCCCACCCTGAGCGTGCTCCCTAGAAAACGGATCTGCTGTCTGTGAAATGGCTTTGTTTGTTTGCCAAATGTTGCCGGTTTGACGTGCACGTGTCAAATGAGCCTGGCAGGTTTAGAAAATGAATAATCGCCGCGTGCTACACGTGTCAGAGCTGCTGCAGGCCTCCTGCTAACAGCTGCACAATGCATCCAAGACACAGAGCCAATCCCGGCTGAAGCTCTGTGCGTGTTGCGTTCAGGGGGTCTAGAGGTGAAGACAGTGTGTGTGTGTTTGTGTCCCCAAACTGCAGGTCCTGGTGTGGAGGCCGTAAAGGCGAGCTGATGGCATGGCAGCGCCGAACTTGAGCAACTGAGAGACCCAAAACAAGCGTTTAGACAGGACAGGCCTCACAGGAGCTGTTTCACTCAATGCTCCTGAGTGTGTGAGTGTGTGAGGGAGTGTGTGCGTCTGGCGCCCTCCACTTTAAGGAACAAACCCCCTGTGGCTTCACTGACCAACACCTCACACTGAGTCCTGCTGGAAGTAAACTCGTGTTTCCCCTGTGCTCCTCATCTTAATATGTGGAGATAACTGACAGGTATGCAGGCACCGGTAATGGTCGTGTGTGTGTGTGTGTGTGTGTCCTTTTGCAAGTGTAATGCCTGTGACACAGCCAGCGTTGTCATTGGTGAGCATCTGTGGTCCTAGTTTTTGGGCCGTGTGTGTGTGTGTGTGTTATCTCCGAATGGTAACTCATAAAAGGCACTGTGCTGAACTGAATGCTTCCTTTTAAAGCCGTTAGACCGAGCTGTAAGTGTCAGTGCAGAGCTGCACACCTGAACAGGTCCGTTCTCGGCGTGTGCAGGAGTCGTCCTGGGATTTTGCCAGGTCAGGATTTGAAGCCGAATCTTATTTTGGATGAATATTTCCTAACGAATGCACAGCTTCCTTCTTTTGAAGTAAGGAATGCTAAAAATGAGAGTCAGAGTTTTTTTTTAAAATAAGCAGTATTTGTGGGAACCAGTGGGTCTCTGGCTGGATGCAGCAGACACTCAGGAAGTCAGGAAGTATGAAGTCATTGCTGGTTTCAGTCCTGTCATAAGATTTGTTGACTGTCAGAGTCAGAGCTGGTCCATTCAGTCCAAGTCCTGCGTCGGCTCTGGTGAGGAGGTCGTCTTCAGCAGAGTTGAGACCTTGTTCTCACCCAGTCGAACGAAGCAAAGAGGGGACCGCATCGGCGCCGAGACGAGCGCCTCCATCCGCACCCTGACTTGATTTATCCTCCCGCCTCAGCAGCAGCGTGGAGAAAGGCCTCGGCTCCCCTGCCCGGTGTAAACCCCTCCGATTGGCGCCGCGTGCAGACGGGTGGGGTTTTACTGGATTTTGGTTCCGTGCTTCATTTAACACACAAGCTGCTCATTAGTGTATGAATGAAGCGGGCCCGCTACGCCTCGCAGATACTGTTTAATGGACTACACATCGATGAGTCAGTGGTTGTTGTCTCATTTCTCTCTGGGTCGTTTCGGGACCCCCCCTCCTTATAAAACGGTCACAGCAAAGACTTCCCCACACTAGTTTCATTATCAGCTCTTGTAGCAAACTTTGTTTTATGAGCTATAAGCCCGAGCCTTTCATCTGTCATTTATCAAAATCTAATTATGCTGCACACAGGGAATGCCGAGCAGGCCCGCTTTTATTTTCCTACTGCCTCGTTGCCACTCAAGTGTGAACTGCAGACATCACAGGCCTGCCCCCCCCCCCCCCGTGTTGCTTTTATTCACCATGTTGCTGCGTCCTCGCTGCCTTTCACTCTTTCGCTCGCTATATCTCCTCTTAAGATGTTCCCCTCGGGCGTCAGACGGATTCCTGACATTCCAGGGTCGGGGCTCATGACAGTTAGGGAAAGTTAGACTCTGTGTACAGTAGGATCATTAGTGCTAAGTAGGGTTGGACAGATACAGCAGCGTGAATGTTTTTAGCTTGAACCATTTGGAAATCAATGCAGTTTGATATCCTCTGAGCCTTTTTAGGCTCGCCCTGTGGCGTGTGTGCGTGCATGTGTGTGTGGAGTGAGTGTGTACGTGCGCCAGGCCTGGTGTGAGCCATCTGAGCTGCATGTGATCCCTCTGTTCAACCGCTGATGTTTGCAGCAGTGTCTCTCCACACACACGCACACACCTCTGCAGTGTGTTACTGGCCCGCGTGTTTGAGACTGCCGAGGCTTTCTCAACAGCTTCTTCATATCTATAAAAAGCCCAGTCCCTGGAGAGGAAGTGGCTGGCCCGTACGGAAAGCCCTGAAAGCAGCGCTGAGCCCTGTGCTGCTGCTGCTGCTGCTGCTGCTGCTGCTGCTGCTGCTGCTGCTGCTGCTGCTGCTGCTGCAGGTGGAAGTTTGAAGAAGTTCCTCCTCTGTGTGCCAGGCTGTAGCTGGGCAGCCGGGGGGAAGTAGAAGCTTCATTATACCTCCTGTCTGCTGCAGGCAGGGCTCAGTGTCAAGGCTGGATGGTAGAATCTGAAACATGTCTGCAGAACACAACATATTCAAGCTTCTTTAATTAAAGGAAGCCAAAAAATATCATTTTTATACCACACAGAAACTCAGGCGATGTCTCTCTGTCAGTGAGCGGACATTTCAGGTTGGGGGTACAGAGCTTGGTCCTGGCTGCCTCTGTAGCGCCCCCGCCAGGCAGCCATATCCAGCCGTGCACGCCCAGCTCTGATTGTCATACATCTGTGAAAAATGAGCCCATGAGTGTGAGCGGACAAGTCGTGTAAGAGTTTAACAACTGCACGACTTCTCCTGCAGCAGCACCCTCAGGACACACTTTGATACACATTGTGGCCTCACTGCTGTCAGCAGGCGTCAGCAGAATGTGTTGTTTCTGACAAACGCTGCAGCCACTAGATGCCGCTGATGGGGCTTTAACACGATTTCAACTTTATGTTTTACATCAGTTTGCCTCCATCTGTATTAATATCAGGGTAAGTTTCAGTGGTCTCATGATATTGATTTCAGCCATTTCACTCAGTTTCTCACTTTTCACTCTGATAATAAACGCAGCCTCTTTAAGAGACAGAACGCAATCAGACTGGAATCTGAGGAGGAATACAAATGCTGGCGTACGATATTCTTATCTGATATTCCTCCACACACTGTCCTCATAAAGCACTGAGAACAGTTGCAGGCTGATTGCCATTGTATTAAATTGGCGGGGTGGGAGCGGGTGGGTGGCTGTGCGGCGCTGTTGCACGGAGTCTCTTCGGCACTCAAGTGAAGTGGAGTCATTATATTGTCTCAGTCAGGCAGCTTATTACAGTGTTTCTCCTTGTCATCACAATACCAATGCAAGCAGATAGTAGTGATTGAAAACGAAGCCCACTTTGTGAGTGTGTTGATGGAAGTGTGCGTTTTAGTGTCTACAGCGAAGAGATGAGGCTCACACCGCGGCGGCTTGAGAGCAGAGGCATCATGAAACAATACGGAATGTTGAGACGGAGACAAATGGATTCATTGAGACGCAAGCGATGACAAGAGCGCGCTCAGTGCAGACAGAAGATTATTAAGAGAGACGAGACGCATTTTGATCTCATGATCATTTGAGAGGCTTTTACTCTGAAGGTCCAGCTGAGATTCAGGTCATTAAGCTTAGAAATCAGCCGTTTGTCTTGTTGGTGTTTGATTTGGCTGAAATTCAAATGTATGTTTCTGCAGCGACAGTGTTGACGCTTTCATTTGAATGGTGCAGTAACTGCTTATCCCTTCTGGGGTCTATCCCAGCCTGTCCCAGTGGTCATTGGCCAGGAGGCGGGGTACACAGGTCGCCAGTCTGACACATAGACAGACAAACTCATTCACTCCTACAGTAAGCTTAGAGTTCCCAATTCACCTGGGTGGTGGGAGGAAGCCGGAGTACCTGGAGACATGAAGAGAACATGCAAACTCAATGCAGAAAGGACCCGGTTGGGAATCGAACCTTCTTACTGTGAGGCGAAGTACTAACCAGCAAGCCACTGCGCCACCCTGTGGGCAGTTATATCACAAAGTATTAGAAAGTTAAATCACTGGAAGTCTGCATTCAAACAGGAGGAACAGGGGGAAAGGGAGAGTCCACTGCAACCTTGTAGTCACACTAGACACCAGCAGTGACATAGAGCTCCTGTAGCTCTGTAGATCACTCTCTGGGAGCTCTGTTATGACCCTTCAGCTTGAATTTCGCTTTGGAGAAGATGAAGAAGTCATCAACGCCAAATCCAGCAACTAGGGCAGGTGGAGGGCACCAGTTGTGTTGGTGGAGCCCCAAAAAATCCCAGCTGACTGATCTTCCACAGTTCAGGTCCTTTGCGCTGAGTTTCCTCCCTCAGACACCTCAGAGCTCTCCACTGACAGTCTGACCACAAGGGACGCTTTCATGGTCCACAACCCTGCAGGTCATAGAAACCAACCTGCATGTCCTCCTGATCTGATGCACTAACGTAGCCGGTGATGATCCTCCACATAAGACCTGGGTATATATCGCTCTCTGCTGACGTTTGAGATCCACTGTGTGATCTATGTGCAAATGTGCCCAGGCAGCATCGCAGACTCAGCAGTGTTCACGTAACGGCCTGTAACTCCTGTCCTGCTGGTGATGGTGTGATGTAACTGCGTACACTGACTCATAAACAGTTATTGCTAACAGCTGCTGCATGCTTGTTATTGTACTGTAATGCATTCAGAAACAGTGGATCCAGTTCCCCAACGATGTAATGGCCCATCGTAAATATCCTTAATCAGCATCTTTTGCCGTCTTGCGATAATCTGAACCAATCTGGATCCTTCTTTCTGTCTTAGTATTGGAGTTGGTTCAGATGAAGCTTCCAGCAGAGGAGCTCCGCTTTTCATCACCTGGCTCGTGGCAGATACAGGAGCTGCTGAAAGTTGCCTTCATCTTTATCTGATCGTGGCACATCAGGCGTTCAAACCAGCCGACGTGACTGTGCACATGAACCCATGTCATGATGGGAGCGCCGTGGGTTTCAGCTCTGACAGTCAGCAGCTGCTTTATGTAACATGCGCTGAAGCTAACAGCTACTGGGAGTCTGTGGTTACGTTGACAACTGGGCTAACCAGCTAACAACAAATCTGGTAACACGGCAGTCCTCCCAGATGTTGGCTGCTCAGGTGACAGACAGTTTAAGTGGCTAATGATAAGTGCTAAGTTAAGAGATGGTTAGATGAAGCAGCCTTTGATGACTACAGCCAGTTTCTTGCCAGTTGAGTCATAGCGAAAAGACCACATTTCACTGCGGCTTTGAAGTCTAGAAGAAACAGTGTTTCCAGAAGATTTACCTTCTGTGTCGTAATGTATGAGTGGACGGGCGAGTCAGCGTTTGGTAGAATCTGATATGAAAATGAAAAGGAGGTTAATCACAACAAACATGATAAAGAAATACCCCCTTCCCTCAACACCGTCATCACACCTCTTACTGCAGGTGGAAGGAGACAGTGCTAGCTAACCAATGAATCTCAGCTCTGCGCAGCCAGAAGTTGCAGATTGTGGATGTGATGATATTATTGGCTGAAAATGCTTTTCTTCATGCTTGTGTGAACACTGCGTATTTTGTTACATGAAGAAGATATGGTTGTCCTTCTTTTAAAGGTTTAAAGCAGCATTTTCCTTTCCAACTCAACTTGTGTCCAACTTTCATGTAATTAGTTTCCAGTCTGTATGAATTCACACCTTCTATTTCCACATAACACCACCGCTGCATGCGTCTCCCTGCTACATTTTCGTATATCAGGGTGAAAAGTTTCCTTTCACGTTGGCGGATGTCCATGCCGGAGCCCGCTGCGGCTGCCGCAGATGAAGTCTGTCGGCTAACTGAACATATTCATCCACCGTTCTCCTCTGCTGAGCCGCGGGAGTCCGTTTTGGGTAAACCGCCGCGTGCCTGTTTGAAAGGTTAAAGGCTTAGAAAAAATGAAACGGCTGAAATGTCAGCACTCTTCTTGCAGAGCGTGTGCACACAGCGGCGGCAGAAGAAGCCCCCCTGATATTGAAGTGAATGACAACAGTGATAGCATGGCATATTACCGGCTCAGACAAAGCACTGGGTAGCCTTTGTGTGCGTTGGAGGCGGGCGGGGAGGAAGCCCGGGCTCCCTCTGTGGCTCGTCTGTGAATGTGAGATGCCTCTGTTGTCAGGAGACAGAAACCTCAGCCAGCTTGATTCAGTGGGTAATGATACAATATCTATTCTTGGCGCAGCGGCGGGTCCTGACCGAGGGCTTGTGGTGCGACCAGCAGGTCTGCAGGCCAGGGCTCCCCTGCAGGAATGCTGCAGCACAGTGGAAATGAAGTGCATTCCTCTGAGGGACGTGGTGGTGTTTGATGCCAGCAGGGGGGGTTCTCCTCTGTCTTGTTCACATCTGGACAGCACACTGTGGCGTTTCCACCACATCTGAATATTCAGCATGTTTCGTGCTTTAACACTGTGTCATTGGTTAACATTCACATGTCAGGGATAGATGGTGGGCTCCATGCCAACGCTTGCTCACACTGCATCCAGTGTAGCGGCAGAATGAACCGCTAACCGACTGAGAACACTGACCTGTTTACTGTCTGGTATTATACAGCCTAAAAATGTATTAAATACCTCAAGGGGTCACAACAGAAAGCTGAGTGGACAATATTAACAAACATTCCTGCAACAGAAAATAAAACCTTTTTCATTTATTATGAGAAATCTTATTTTGAAACACCCTCAACTAAAAATCCATCAAACAAAAAACCCCACAACCTGTAACAAGGGTTTGTAATATATAAAGTGTCACACAGCCCAAAAGGTCGAGAGCTAGTGTTGTATTTGATGCTGAGAGACATCATATCTGCCCTTTACAGTATATAATGATATTTAGCTGCACACACACACACACACACACACACACTGAACACACTACATTCACCTCCTGTGACAACAGACACATAAAGAGACTGAAGCTGAAGAGTTCCTCCACGTTCCAGCGGTGTTAGCATGGAGCTAACACAGTATGGTATATGACAGTATACAGAGGAGTACAGCTGAACTGTATGGAGACGATATGTAAGGTGTGTTAGCGCAGAGTCACTTCTATCCTGTTGCTGCCTTCAGCTGAAGACCTTCCTCTGGTGCCTCTCAAATCATGTTGAGCTGTCATGAGAGTGCCCAAAGCCTCTGTTGGACATGCACCATGCAGCAGCTGCCTGAGACCATTCAGTTAGGACCTATGAGCTGAATTGACGTGGCCTTCAGGTGATGCCTTCACTGTCTTCTCTTGAGTCAAAAGCTTCTGTGACTCATGATCTTGATCAGGTTATTACAAAATAGCTGCTAAACCACACACATCAAGCTGTGACTCATGACTATTTAAACATTTATTAATCTACTCACTCAGTTTCCTGTCACTTAGAACAAGACACACTGAACCCTCAGCCAAGAAACTGGAGCCAGAAATATAGAAATATAGATATTAGAAAACACTCAGAAATTTGGTTGATAACCTTTAAATCAGCTCACTGTCAGACCGCTCGTCTGTCTGTCTACTCCGTGAGTAGCAGTCCAGAGATGTGGGAACCAGCTGAGCTCGGAGCTCTGTGAATCCGGGCTGCTGTGAGCTGCTGTTTGCTGCTGAACCTCATGCAGCAGCAACAGCAAATGTTTGGTGTCCAGCAGCTCGACTGAGGACCTGCAGATCCGCCGGTTTTGTCCCAGCGGTGATTTAAGTTGTTCACTTTAAACTAAGATGCTAAAACCCTGTGCTGGTCACTGTTTTCAGGCCGTGTGCAGTCTGCAGTGTGGACCTCTGCGCATGTTCCCACCGTCTGTGCGTCTGCCTCCCGCTGAGGACGTCTCCCTGCTCTCCTCTGAGCCGGGCCGAGCAGAGCTTCAGCTTTGGAGTGAGATTATTGCCTGACATTTCCCTCCGCCGTCCCTGCTCAGAGCAGACAGCACACAGAAGCTACTTATTATTACAGCAGCTCTGTGCAGACCAACTGCTTCTGTGCCCAAGACCGGATTTGTGCACTGAATTATTCTTGGAACCGCCGTCTGAATAATGGATGATTGGGGCTTTGTTTTATTTAGAGTATTCAAATGATCTTTGTGTCTAAATATACTGCTGAGTGCAGATTTCCACTTTTTATCCGACTGGCGCGCTTTGAGAGCACCGCTCGTGTTAAAAAACCTGGAATGGCAAACTGGGGAGTGATGTTCGGAGCGCTTCATCGAGCAGTCGATTATGTGAAAACATATCCTCCATTAAAACAGAAGCTGCTGTTGACTTACTGTGCCGCCGCCGAGCCGTCAGCCCTGCCTCTCTTTAGCTCTATCTGCGCGGGCAAACAGCGTCCTGTTGATCTTCTGCCTTTTATCTCTCCCCACTCTGTTGGTCTGATGACTCACACGGCCGATTGCACTCTGTTGTTTTAATGAATTACCAATAATACGGTGACACAGAGTAGATTTCTGACTGATGACTGTAAAGACATTTCACTCGTTTTGGCCATTTAACAGATGTGGAGGGACTGTAGGTGGTGTAACAGCAGAATGAGCCTCAGTGCATATTACAGCCTGACTCATGATGGGTGGTGGGGTTTCAAAACTGATGGTTTTACTGAAATAAATGATTTTTTAGCTCTGCACAGCGATGGGACTCTGCAAAGATGCTCAGAACTGATACATATCGGCCCACTGCATTGAAGGTAAGCAGTAAACGAAACTGAGACAACAGAGGTTACATCTGAGGGAACAAACTCCAGCGCTGGAGGAGCGACACATAGCTCAGCGCTGGAGTTCCAGGCCCTCAGCAGCCGACGTGGGCTGCACTGGAATATTTCAGTCGTGCGAGGAGGCAGAAGAAGAAAGTGAGACGTGGGTGTCTTTAATATTTCGGGAGGCAGATCGGGAGGGAGCAGCGAGCATGCAGAGTGAGGACAGTGAACGCTGCGTCAGGGTGTGAGGGCCGGTCTGGTCCGGGCTGGGAGGGAGGCGCAGTAATCCAGATGGAAGATGGATTAAGCCTGAAAACAGAGCAGAGCTCCAGACTGCAGAGTCCAGTCGACTTGACTCATCCGCTGTCTCGGCTCAGCAGAGGTTTGAGGAAAGAGCTGAGGAAACGTGAGCTTGACCCAGATTATATTGTTTTATTTGTGCATATTGTGCCTTTAGGAGCTGTGCCAAACAGCCATGCATAATTAATAACATAACTGGGATGCAGCAAGCCTCGCCATGACCAAACACACACTCGGAGCTGCAGCTGCTTGACTAAAAACTGCACAGTCACATGAAAGAAGTGAGAAAACAAAGTGTTTCCAGGAGGAGATGAGTAGTTTTCTCCTATCAGCTGAGCCCGGGATGGTCGTGATCATTGCTGACTTATTTTTAAATAGCTGCTTTTTGGTTATGAACAGTTGATATTTGTCTCTTGTATTAATTATTTGAAATGACTTCATTAGTATCTGCCCTGTTTAAACTGGACAGAGCGAGACTGTAGCTGATAGCTGAAATATCCAGTATGTTAGAGGATAAATGCTGTAGCTTAACGATAAATGGCCTACGGCGCTGAAAAGGTTTGAAACGGTTCGACACAGAGCTGCCGGCTAACACACGGAGCTGCCGGCTGTCAGTGTGTCAGTCGTGCACTAATCTTTGTGATATTATTAATAAATGATCAGAGTGTCTGTTCTGTGAAATCCCTTAAATCTTTCTCCTTCTGACGCTGGGTCATCGGTTCAGCTGTGTGTTCAGCACAGCTGTCATCATGGAAGGTGCTCTGTTACACTGTACAGATGTGGATAGAACATATAATTTGAGTATGGGCCCAAACATTCACTGTGGATAGTTTGTAAATGGAGCTCATCAGCTGTAACATGAAGTTAATCCAGTCAACAACTGCTTTACTCTCCTCCCACTGATGCTCATGTTGTATCAAGCCTTCTGCTGCTCCTGATCTGTCTCATGTCTTTGTAAGATATCTTTTTGTTTGGAGCCCAGTTTTAATGTGCATTAATAGCCTGTGTAATGTGTTTGAAGGCTTTGAGTTGAACTGCTGACCACTGGAGCCGACTGCTTGGGTTTTGATGGTTTTAATGTGACCGGGCAGACGTGTCATGTTCTGTGTGTGTGCTGCATTTGATCTGCTGGACACATTCAGACGCTATTGCAGCTCGTGTCCAAATGACTGTAGACCTGACCTGGACTCCAAAAGATGGGGCTCGCTGCTCCCTCATAGTTTCTTCTGAACAAACACATACTGAGGCTTTGTACATAGAAATGAAACCCATAGACCGACAGTATAACTGACATTGAATGTGGGCGTCTGAAGACTTGATTGTTAACCAAGATTAAATGTTTCCTGTGTGCCGACAGCGCCGGTCCCAAAGGAGACAACATCTATGAGTGGAGGTCGACCATCCTGGGCCCTCCAGGCTCCGTGTACGAGGGAGGAGTGTTCTTCCTGGACATCGCCTTCACACCAGACTACCCCTTCAAACCACCCAAGGTGATTTCTGCACGGCTGCTGGCATCGAGCGGCGCCTTCTCTGGAACTCTCAGCACAGATGGCGCTGTTCCAAAGGGGTGGTGTTTTCATGTTTTCCACTAGAGGGCGCCCTGCCTTTAGAAATGAAGCTAGCAGCTCATACTTAGGTTCCAAATCCTCCGACGCCTCTCTGATACGTGACCACTCCATCCTGATCCCCTTTTGTTTGACTGTTCAGCAGGAGCAGCTGTCAAAACCAAACTGCATCCAGAATATGAAATATTCTCTAGCATCGTGTTTCCAACCTCCATAAAAACATTTTTCTAAATTGGCCACAGACCCTGCTGAATACACACTCATCTCTCCTGTTGTGCGCACGGTTGTGTGTCTGTGTGTGCGTGTGTGTCTGTGTGCAGGTGACGTTCCGTACGAGGATCTACCACTGCAACATCAACAGTCAGGGGGTGATCTGTCTGGACATCCTGAAGGACAACTGGAGTCCTGCCCTCACCATCTCCAAGGTCCTACTGTCCATCTGCTCCCTGCTCACTGACTGCAACCCTGGTGAGAGCTGCAGCACACACACACACACACTCAGTTTTCTGGAAATCTGCTGACAGCTGAATCCTGTGTGCCAACATTAGATATTCCATCCTATTTAAAATGTATATTTGTAGTTTTCAGAGTTGACCAGCTCTGAGTCTGTATGGAGTCTGGAAAAGCTTCCATGTAAACACAGGCTGCTGAAGCTAACAGCATTAAAACACTGAATATGTAACGTGGGGTCAGATCAGATGCTTGACTTGATTCAGAGCAGCCGGACATGAACTCCAGGACTCCACATAACAGATCTTAGTTTAGATAAAGTTAGTTTTAGGTCATGTGGTGAACATTAGGATATGGACCTGCAGTATGACAGAACATGTAGGTTTGTATATGGACATGAGAGATTGATTACACCAGCAAACAGTGTCTGTGAACCTTGATTGCCATTAGAAACTACAGTAAACTCACAGTAGAACCATTGCTGTGACATCATCCTGAGCTTGTATGAAAAGTATATTAGTATGGTTTTAAGTGTAATGATCCAGACAGAAGGAGCAGGCAGAACTCCTGACGTCACGTCTCTGTGTTCTCAGCTGACCCCCTGGTCGGAAGCATCGCCACACAGTACACAACAAACAGACCGGAACACGACAGGATAGCCAAACAGTGGACCAAACGCTACGCCACATAATCACCAGAGGAGCCGCTGCTCGGACGACCCGGGGATGTGGGGGGGAGTGGAGTCGGGGTGGGGAGGGGGCTGCGCGGCTCCCGGCAGAGGAGGGAGGCGGGGCATGTAAAGGGGGCGGGTGGATTTTTATCTCGGAATCGAAGTCTTAACTCCTGACGTTTTGTTGTTTGTTTGTTTTTTTAAGTTATCTGCGGCCCAACTGTAACCAGATCTGGCAATAACGCATTCAGTGTTCTCTCTTTTCAAGTTTTAGCTTGTGCTTGACGATGGACGTTAATACTAAACCGCTAGATGAAACGTGTCACAGCATGATTCCCAGTCAGTCATGTCGGTGTGGATTCTCACATGTATTCAGTTCCAGTTGGTGTTTGCTTCCCCCTCCAAACCTCCCAGTCTTTGAAAAGGTGTTTTACACATGTAGACATGTTTAGCTATGGATGGATATTGGTTGTGATTTGTGTTCTGTACTGATAAACGCTGTTCTGTTTCTCCCTTAAGAATTAAACCTGACCAACTGACGCGTCACTGTTTGGATCATTTGAGTGGGAACGTGAGGAAAACAGCACAGAAACAGTTTCAGAGGATTAAATATGAAGAGGCTACATTTTATTCAGTGCATCTTCAGACCGAGTTACAGAGCAGAGAAGGGTTTATGCTTAGCATGATCACAGAGTGCGGGCCTCTGTTCTACTAGCAGCACGTTAACTGTTATTACTTTGAAACACTGCGGACACAAAGCTGCGCCGATCATCCTTCACATTGGTTCACCAGTTTTCAAAAGTCAAGGAATGTGGCTCATCAGAGTGACAAAAATAAATTAGTTAAAAAATAAATATTTCCTCTCAACACTGACATCTCTACCGCCACACACAGCTTCAACTAATAGCCCTATTGGATTATACAGGCTGGACAACTCAGGAGTGCAACTACTGTCAGACAGACATGGGATCTTACATCACAAGTGAAGGCAGTACCATGAACATTATTGCTGCCAGGCCATATTTAATAAATGAGATGGACTGGACGAAGGCTAGCTGAGTCCTGCCGGGGGCCACGGCTCCATGCTGCATTCACATCAGATGGGGGAAACACGGGGCAGGTACACGACTCCCGTTTGACAACGCCGTCCCACAGAGCCACTGAGACGGTTTCACATTTCTCACAAGTGTCTCAGTACAACACTCACACACCTGTACATTTAAATGGTCACAGGTCGCTGTAATGTCACTGTGCATGTCCAGGAAGAGATGCCTTCCTAATCCAGTGTGACAGCAGGGTCCTTTGGTGCAAACATGCCTTCACCAGCTAATCACAGCCTTCAGCAGACGGTCCGCGTCAGACAAATTGGATCTTTGATTGCAGCTCTAGATGAGGACCTCCTGGGTCAGACGGGAGAAATGATCACAGCGACTAATCACCCTTTAATTGTACAATAAACACGGGCAGGTGGATTGTTGTAAACACTGAAATACTCCTTAAACTTGGAATCATCCACACACTGCAACTGAAAAGAACAGGGAACAAAACATCTACAAGATCTGTCTCGAGTCTTTGGTACTAAAGTGCTTGCTCATGCTGAGATGGAGTGAGGGGAAAGGGACCGAGTGCACGGAGAAGAGATGTAGATTTGGTTGGTGGTTTGCACCATTTAGTGGGAAAACTGTTATTTGCTATCTCTAATTGATGAGAAGTACAGAGCTGCAGCAGGGGCAGTTAGCCTAGCTTAGCATCAAGCCTGGAGGCAGGGAAACTGTTAAAATGACTATGATTTTAAGGGGAGCTGCAGTGCATGCTGGGTCGACTTCTTCACGAGCAACAGTTCTGCTACTGCACATGTGTTTTGGTTTGTGGAAAGGTATCATGTTTACTCAAACCTGGCAACCTCACTGTGATGTAGCTCCACGTTGGTCCCTGGAAAACCAGCACATTTTACTGCTAAGCATCATCTACGCCGTCACCACAGTGAGGTCAGCCGGTCTGATAAACATCGTGCCTCTGCAGGGACACACAACAGAAAACCTGGGACTCTATCAGCCAACCTGCAGAACAATCTGATGTTTGACAAGAACCAGTTCAAGGACTTGTCTTCTGCTAAAATCATATACATGTTTGTACATTTCAGTTTCTGTACTGATTAAACAAAGTATAAGTTGATCAGTAGAGCTTTAGACGTGTTAGTGGACATCATTCTTTACTTTTAGCAGAAGCAGAATAGCTGTTTCCACCTGCCCCCAGTCTTCATGCTAAGCTAGGCTTACCACACTCTGACACAGCTCTGTAATTAACATGACAGCCGTCTCATCACGCCCTCAGGACGAGAACAAATACCCATAATTCACAAAATGTCAAACCAGTCCCCTAAAACTGAGAACGATGTGACAGGTCATGTACACAGAAACACCCACGGTCATGTTGCTAAGCTACAGGTCTGTCCACACTGTCCCTGCTGGAACAGAGAAAGGTGGTTCAGAGGGTTCAGATGTCGTTGGACGGGGTGCCTTTGCTTTTGCGCCCCGGCAGAGGGAAGGCAGACTTGCTCTGAGGCTGGGTGAGGCGGCTGGTCAGCTGGGTGAAGGGTTCGATGAGGGAGTTGCGCTCGGTGACGCTCACCTCCCACAGCTTCACCTTCTCGCCTCGCGCCCACTGCTGCGCCACCTCCTGGTCCACCTGACGACGCTCCCGCAGGTCCGTCTTGTTCCCCAGCACGATGACTGTCACCTGGGAGCAAACACACCAGGAGCAAAAGATTTATTGTATAATTCAAAGTCTGACAGGTAGGGAAAAAAAGCAAATATTACAATATTTTTTGACAAAATAGTGATATACTGATATTTAAGATGATATTCAGTCTTGTACAACAATAAAAATATTAATATTTTGCCCAGGCCTGTAGAGAGGACATGTTACAATAAGTGCAGTAATTTAGATGTCATGCTGTCTTGTTTGTGGTGTCCATCATCACTGTTGGGTAAAATCTGTCTTCCTATCAACATAATTGATCAAATCAATACTTTCATATGAATTGGAGGATTTTTCACATCCAAAATGAAAATGACAACTTAGCGGTTTGACACAAAAGGTCACATTCTTTGTTGTTGAGCTAAAAATGGCTGTTTTCTGAGGTCTTAAAGAAAGTTTGGAGTCACAAACACATGGTGAAATGGCCAAATTCCATGTCCAATATCCAAGTACAAGTTATTTAGCAGTTTTGCACAGAGGTTAAAGCATCGTACACTTTGAAGCAGCCACACCTCTTTTTTATCTCTGGACTTGTCTATTTCCTTCTTCAGAACGTCCACCTTCTTGAAAGACTCCAGGCTGTCCACGCTGTAGACGAGCACGAAGCCGTCTGCCACAGAGTAGTAGTGTTTGGGGAGCTCCTGTCCATCGTGGAGGCCCTTGGTGTCATACAGCCTCAGCTGCTCCTTCACGCCGCGGTCGGTCTCCACTGAGGCCACGTACACGTCCTCCTGGGTCTCATTGGACTCCGAGCCTGGGCAAGACAGGAAGTGAACACCTGGATCAGTTTCAAACGTGAGGGAAACCACGAGGAATATGTCACGTTACTCACCCACAGTGTGGTTCCCGTACAGCAGCTGTTCGAGTATGGCAGTCTTACCTACTGCTGCCTGGCCACACACCACAACTTTACAGCCTTTTCCCATTTCGAGCCTGAGTGGACACAAAACGTCACATTATTTACATTTATTTCGCCTGGCATATGTTAGACATGCTAGAAAAACATACACACGACCATAAACTCGTGTGTATGTTTTTAAAACAGCCCGAAACAACTCGGAATCTATCCTCAGCGGCTCACTGAGGCAGCGTTTTGTTGTTTAGCCTAGCTAGCTTACAGGCTAGCCGTAGCCGCTGAGTCTGCGTCACGTAAATAACGAACAATGACAATCCAGTACAGAGCCGTTATTTGATGTGTACTGGTGCATTCAAGTTTAGTTACTTACTTGAATCGCGCGAATAACTAGCTGTGTATCAGGTCTTTAAATGCAGCATCACAGCCAGAGCATCCATCCTGCTCCGACAGCTCTGACAGGACTGTCGCTGGTCTGTCAGTGCGCATGCGCGACTGTCTGCGTCCACAAACAAAAACATTATAATAATGGGAGACGATTTGCTGTTTAACTTTATAATAATTAGTCTAAACTATATTATGAAATTAAAATATTTTATATTTGTTGCATGCCATTTATATACAGTGTCCATATTAATTCTGTTTATAATTTGCAAAGCTTAGGATCATTATGCACACTTAATTTTTCCTTCACAAATATTTCGACTATTTGATTGCATTATTATGAAATTAATTTCAGTTTTAAAATTAATTGAATTAGTGAGACACGAGTTGTTTAATTATCGCTGAATTCGCAAAAATCTGATTAAAAGTGTGAGCGCAAATAGAACCCAAACAAAGACTACATTTCCCATGAGCGCGTCAAAGGAACTGCGTCACTGGCGTTTTCATAAGGCATGCTGGGTACGTATCCTCTCTCTTTCCGGCTGGTACGCCATCATGTAAGCGAGTATTCCTATGCTTTTGTACAAAACGCAATCCATAAAAATCATAATGTATTTGGCTTCATCTGTCTGTCTGACTAAGGACACTGCTTAGAAACTTATTAACGACGGATAGGGCGTCATTATTTATAATTAACGTTGTTGATAGCACCTATTATAATCCTGTTGAAACTGTGCTAAGATGCTGTCGATCCGGCAGCCATTGGTTCTGCCGGCCACAGTAGCAGGCTAACGTGTTACTATGCTGTTTGTTATTTGGGTAAAATAACTAGAATTATACCTATTAGCGTCTTGATATTTTGAAAAATTGGCACGTGCGATTTGTTAATTTTGTGGCACCGCTCAGGTAAATAGAGAGCTAAGCTTTCGATGCTAACATGCTAGCTGTACTCCGAGTAGCGTTTTAGGACGCATGGGCTACTGCACTGTTAGACCCTGCATGTTGTCGCTCCGGTCTACAGTAGTTAACGCTGGGTCTTTAGACCAACGTTATGTTAAGATTGACGCTGTCCGATCAGCTAGCGAAACCGAGTCGGTCTGAAATCGTGGCTTTCAGGAGTCAGTAGCACAGTATGGTCTTAGCCCTCTGAATGTATGGAGCCTATATGGTCCTGAATCATGTGCCAGCAAGATTTGACTTACAGACTCTGAATTTAAAAGCATCAGATTCACACTTTAACTTTAAAACGCTTTGATTAGGCTGTTGCTAATCGTTGATGGCTGTGTTGTGGTTGGATAGAACTTGCAGGCTCTTGGAAGGCACCGACTGAAAGCTCTCTCAACAAGATCTGTATATGTTGCTCATGTTAAGTTCAGTGTTGTCAGACTGTACTGCAGATGCTGGCTTTGAGTTTATAATATTAATGCTGTATTGTGTTTTGATATTGTGAATTGATATGAAAGAATTTACACTAACCGAACTGATTCTCTTCTCCAGCTAAGTCAACATGGGAGCATATAGGTATATGCAGGAGTTATGGCGCAAGAAGCAGTCCGATGTGATGCGCTTCCTGCTCCGTGTCCGTTGCTGGCAGTACCGTCAGCTGTCAAACCTCCACCGTGCTCCTAGACCCACCAGACCCGACAAGGCCCGTAGGCTGGGCTACAAGGCCAAGCAGGGTGAGTGCTGAACCCGCAGGTACGCCTGCACATGTCTGATCATCCATCGTCTTTTGCTGCCTCGCTAATCTAGGCTCTTTTGATTCGCACAGGTTACGTTATCTATCGCATCCGTGTGCGCCGCGGAGGCCGCAAACGCCCTGTGCCCAAGGGTGCCACCTATGGCAAGCCAGTGCACCATGGTGTCAACCAGATCAAGTTTGCCCGCAGTTTGCAGTCTGTTGCTGAGGTATGTACTACAGTCACTCATGGTAATTAGACTGGCCAGAGGAGTTGTATTTGGTGCCTTGTCTATGCTTCAGACGGACTAGAGATGCAGAGTAGGTACTGCAGTTTGTACATGTGGCCTGTTCTGATTGGAAAATGTAACACAAATAGAAATGCAAGCAAGAAGCAGCAGTGCTTTGACAAGTGCATATGGTAACTGCCAGTAATGAATGACAGCACGAGTCTGTTTCCAACAGATTCTGCTGGTGGCTGTTTGACACCAGTTAGAACTTCTGTGTTGCCGTTGATGCTTTTCACACATTGTATGATATCACAGGAGGAGAGGCGCAGGTGTAAAACATTTAGGCTGAAAACACACATGCGGTTTTCCATCAGCACCAGCTCTCAGCTGTGCTGCCAACTTGTTTAAGTCCTGCTGATGGATGCTGCTTCTGAAATTTCCCTTTGGAGACCACACAGTAACCCCAGAGAATGCACAATTTGGCCACTTCCACAGCTGACTGGGGTTGGCAGGGAGAGGATGGAACTGGTGGCAGCACCTGTCCTTGTCTCTGCTCTGTGGTGGTGTATGACTGAGGATGGAGCCGAGCTCCTCCATACACACAAAGCAAACAGCAGACCACGGAGTTCTTGATGCTCGTCCTGGGAAGCTTAACTGCTCTGCCTGTAGTCTTCCATCCACTGCCAGTATATTTAACTAACCACCACCACCATGCTGGTTAACCTGATAGTGAAGTGTTGACAAGCTCAAACCAGAGTTATCTGCATGTGGCCCCACTGTTTACCTCAGTTAGTAATTTATCTTTAACCCTGTCAGGTTCCTGTAAACACATCAGTGTTGCCTGCAGCCAGCAGGACGAGTGACTGATGCTTCAACACTGGCCCAGTTTCCCATCAGATTGAACTCTGCTGTTGTAAACATTACTGCTGCCACACAAACATTTAGTTTAAAAAGCATCAACCTATTCCTGTTCCGGAGTACCATTACTGCTTAAATGCTTTAGTTACTACAGTACTGCTGTGTGAAAATATGGTTCCTGCTGTCACAGGCTCTATGGACAATACATGTATTATGTAAATCATATTGTCATTCTTGCCAATACACAACCCTGAACATTATCTGCATGGGCCGATGTTAATGTGATTACTGGCTGATCTGGAGATGATCAGTCTGCCGACAGTTATACAAGCATTTTGCTTTCAGACCAGCCGAGTCTCGTTTAAAAGTAAAAAGCCCAATGTTTCAGCTTCTCCCCCTGCTGTCCGTGGCTCTGATAGTCAATTGATCATCTTTGGTTTCAACCAGACAATAAAATCAGCTCAAACAAGGAACTAAATGTCTCTGACATCAGGGAAATAATATACATTTTATTGAAACCTGTGAGTAATCATCAGTCACTAATGAAAATAACTTGGCTACAGCTTTAGACACGTGTTGTTTACCTACAAGCACAACAGGAACATCTGCAGCACAACACACCCACTAAGGAACTTTGTTGTAGAGGACGCTTTGCTGCTAACACAGCTGTGAACAATTATGTTGAATGACATTTAGTTGTAAGCAGACCTGAGGAGTGGGTATTGTGTACGCTGACTCACTAATGAATACTAATTGGAAATGAGACAGTGTTGTTACACAGGTTTTCCTGCTATGACTGTTAAAATCCTTATGAGTGGAAAGAGTCAGATTCACTGTGGAAATGAAAGTATAAGTGGACATTGTTGCATTTGTTATACCTGTAAACTGTATGACTCTCCCACCTATGATTGGGCCACCTGAGAACATGCTGCAGAGCTGCTTTAAGCATCTCATTACCTTGTGAGATTGTCGACTTCCCGTTTACCCTCCCAGGGTTGTTGGGTCAATCATTCACTCACTATGTTTTCATTTCCCAGGAGCGTGCTGGCCGTCACTGCGGAGCCCTGAGAGTGCTGAACTCCTACTGGGTGGGTGAGGACTCCACCTACAAGTTCTTTGAGGTGATTCTGATCGACCCCTTCCACAAGGCCGTCAGACGCAACCCAGACACCCAATGGATCACAAAGGCTGTGCACAAGCACAGAGAGATGCGTGGCCTGACATCTGCAGGAAAGAAGAGCCGCGGCCTGGGCAAGGGCCACAAGTTCCATCTGACCATCGGAGGCTCCCGCCGTGCAGCCTGGAAGAGGCGCAACACCCTGCAGCTGCGCCGCTATCGTTAGAGCACGCCACATGTCTGTACATTAAACAAATAAACAGCCCTTTTTATGGTGACGGTCCTGTCTGGTGTTGTGTTCATTCACTTAGGATATCTTATCATCTTTTTGGTAATGGAGAGTTCCACTGGATGATCTTAACACCTGCACATAAAAGAACAAAAAAACATAACCCTACTTCTGACTGAGTAGAGTCCCTTAAAGCCCCTCCATCACTTCTGTCATATTGATATACAGACATAATTGACCTCATGAAGTTGTGAGTGACGCTCCACCCAACCTGACCTTTAAAAGGCTTTATCAGTGCCAAGTGGAAACAGCTGCGTCTGAACAGATCCTGTAATAAAATGTTTATTGATGAGCTGTCAATACCTTCCTCATACAGAATGCACCAATAAGGAATCTAATTAGTCATAAAGGACTTATTTGTGTGTTGTGTTCATTTTCACTGATGAGAAACACATGTAAGTCTGCAACCAATAAGTAACTGGCATCTTCACACATTAACCAGTCCAGCTAGAGTCTTGACTCATCACCTGTAAGCTCTGCCTCAGTGGAGCAGCAGAGATCTGAGTAATTCTGAGAGCACCAGTAGGTGCTGAATGTCCAAACCTGTCTTCTGTAAAGACAAGTGGCATAAAGTCAGCTTCCAGTGTTATGCTGCCAGAACAACCTCACTACACTTTGACATTGATTCCACAGGGCTATAGAAGTGTACCAGAAGGCTGAGCATTCTTCCCAAATAATTCAACTTCACCCTCATGGTGTTTTGATGATGGTGGTCAAGGTCGCTGTCAGTCCAAAATCTAAAGTAAGTGTTACATTGGGTTGAATCCTGGTGGCAGCGAAGGCTGCAACATGTGATTCACCTCGTTTTCATCCTCTTCAAACCATTCAGAGAGCCTTTGTGTCCTGTGGATGGGATCATTGTCATCGTGGAAGAGGCCATTAGGATAGAAATGCTTCAGGATAAAGGCCTGTACTGATCTGTTGGTGTAGGCCACACATCCACTCACCCACTTGGAATATGGATGACTCATCTGACATATACAAATCTGCAAATGTGTAGATAAATCTGTAACCGTTTACATGGTAATTAAGGCAGTCCAACTGGCTGTTTCTTTACGCGTGACTTTTGCCACACTTCTACCGTGGCAGCAATCTGCAAATGTGTATGAAGTTCTGCAAACATATGTGGAGCTCTGCAGCTACACCATTAGTCCATACTAAAGCTTCATCTGTGTGACACTTTCAAAATACTCAAGAAAAAGTCAAACTCCATCTAGCCTCGTGCATTCAGACAGTAGTGTTCCTTACATGAAATCCTTCCCTCTCTTTTTGTGGTACATTAGGCTCTGAACCATGTTGGCTGTAAGTACTTCCTTGTCTTACCCCCCTCCCCAGTCGTACTGTAGTACAACCACTTAAAGAAACCCAACCTGGACCCTTTTGTTCTGTGCAAATACTGACCTACTTCCAAACCGCCAGTCATTTCTTGAGTGTTAAAAATACAGAATGAAATGTTATGTGCAAAAATGATAAATACCTGCACAGCACAAAGGCTGGTGCTTATGCCTCATGCTGCAGACAATAATGACTTGTGTTTCTTGCACTGATTTCGGAGGGGTACGTGTGCTACTGCAGGTGACGACGCTTGCTTGGGGGATGTGGGTTCATGTGGTGTGTGGGAAGGATGCAATCCTAGATGTGTTTGGGTGTGAGGTGTTTAATGACTTATTTCAGAGCCACTGGAGCTGCTGTCATCAAAACCAATGCATTACCCGTCATTTCTGACTTTCTCCGAGTTTCTCTGAGAAGCAGAGATTGGGCTTGTTGGAAATGGAACAGTTGCTGTGATGTCACACTGACATCAGCAACGGTGATGCAAGTCACACGAGGAACAAGCAAATCAAGAAAAGACCTTAACCTTCAACTCTCAAGCAAGTCGCAGGTTTCTCTGGTGAGAATGAAACAAGTCAAGCAGACAACACTGTCCCCTGTTCTGAGAGCTCACTGGCTCAGACATTTGAACAGAAGTATCATATTAACCACATTTGGTACTGCACAGTTTTGATTAGTTAAAAGTGAAATGCTGTGTGAGTGATGACAACTTACATGGGACCAAACCCCGAGTTCATTCAGACGCTGAATGCCATTTGATTAGTATGAACATATTTATTTAATAACTTGGGACAAGAGGATTCTCAAAGTATCACAAAATGATGAAGCCCTGACATCACTTATCAATCTGAGAAACTGTTACGGGCAATTAGTAACTTTCTGACTTTCCTCTCACCTGTCAGTATTCACTATGACTGTTACTTGTTTCTCTGTTTAAAGCGGCTCTAATAGATATTTCTATTGCAGCAGTGAATCAAATGTGAAAGGGGTGTTCATGGTGACCAATCCACAGAGAGTTATCATCTCCCCTCTGCTTTACAGAGTTTCAGAGCATCATTTTCAGCTGTAGCAGCAATAAAAAGCTCTAAACCTACCTTAGTTGACCTGCTCAGCACCAAACAGCAGACTGATTACTGAATAAACATGAATCTACAGGAAGCAAAAAAGAATTAATAATAAAATTCTAATTGTTTTTCCAGTACAGCTACTATTTCCATAATCCCATCCCTGTTAATTTGCTTTGCAGAGTTGGAGGATGCTTAATTTCTTTTATTTACTGGCAATGTGTCTTCTTGACCAGGAGGTGGCTGGTGGTCATAGTTGGGCCTACAGAACACAGGAGGCTCCCTGTCCACTTGTTGTTACACTGCATTAAGGCTGCTGAAGTACCAGGAATGACAACTGATGCAGGTACAACCAGTATTCTTCTAACATTGTGTCAGATGATGATGATGCAATGATGTGAAAGGACTCACCCATTGTGACAATTACTCACTGTATGTTCAGCTTCTTTTGGCTGGATGAGCTTAGTCAGTTCAGTTCAGCTAGTCGTTCTAATTGACTCTCATAGCAGCAGGCCCTCTGTAGGCTCCCTGCTCAGCACCAAACTGCACACAGACAGGCAGACAGCTGGTGATTGTGGTGGAACGTTTAGCAGCTATATGTAAACTATTTCAATAGATTTGAGTTATGACTTAAACTCTGTCACAACAGTGTTACATGCACTGTAAGATGATATTTACTCATATTTAGTTCTAAACTGTTCTGATGGCTGAGTCTAAGACTTCATTCAAACTAATAATGATAATACATTTATTTTATATTGTGCTTTTCAGGACACTCAGAGATGCTGTACAATAAACATAAACCTAAAAAGTAACGGGTAAAGTTTGATGGGGGGTGGGGAGTCGCTTAACAGGAGAGGGCAAGCTTAAAGAGGTGGGTTTTGAGAGCCTGCTTGAAGAATACTATGGAGTTCATTGTCTGATGTGGTTGGTGAGGGTATTCTAGAGGGAGGATGCAGCAACAGAGAAGGCCCTATCCCACCAGGTCATTAAATGTAATAAAATGAACTGGTATCATGCAGAGAAGAGTCATCGTGACGTGTTTCTGTGACTTCCTGTATATACTGGGAAGGCTGCTGGAAGCTAGCTTGACTGCAGCTTTCTGTCACTTCCCCCAGCTGCTGTCCTTGGTTTCGTTTCGTGTGAATGCTGACTTGTAATGTAAAGTGCTTTGAGTGGTCAGATGCCTAGAAAAGAGCTATGTAAGTACAGTCCATTAAATTTTTTAGGTTGTATTAACAAAATGTCCCCATCTGAAATAATATATATAATATCCACAGCTTTGTCTGGATCCGTAAGGTGTGTTTTGTGATCTTGAGGGATAGACGCCCCTTTCACGTGTTCATCGAACTTTCCTTATGTAGTTCAATCCTTTCATTCTTTTGTAGATACACCTACACAGGAACAGGAAGTAAAAAAAAAATCAATCTGTATTGACGGATTATGCCTCAACAAGGGGTTAGGCCAGGTTCCTCTGAAAGAGAATGAGTAATGCATCCATTTCTCGTCTAACTAC
Organism: Datnioides undecimradiatus; assembly: GCA_008933995.1. Classification (NCBI taxonomy): domain Eukaryota; kingdom Metazoa; phylum Chordata; class Actinopteri; order Lobotiformes; family Datnioididae; genus Datnioides; species Datnioides undecimradiatus. The sequence continues at coordinate 341,294 of WARS01000075.1, read as the reverse complement.
ACTGGGTCTGTCGTCAGAAGACCTGTGTGAGGTTCACTCTTATACTCTTTCAAACTCCTTTGCTTTGATCAATATTTGATTCAATTAAGTTCTAATTTTGTGTATGGTCTTTAACTAGTGCTGTGGCAGGAGGAGCATGATGAGCACAGCTGTAGGATGTGATCCAAACCGAAAGGATAGTTTGCTAGTTCATCCAAATACTGCAGCCATGCTTTTCCTTTCTGTGAAACTGGGAAAAACACCGAAACCTGCAGTCCAAATTAGCCCAACAGAAATCAGAAATCAAAAGAAATTTGCTTTTAATCGTCACTGTAGCTCCAAGTCAAACAAGGGAAACGTGCCTCCTACCCAGTGGAGTGTAACTTGGAGCAGTGCTCTGTTTTCCAGTTTCACATATTCACACTTGGAAGAAGCCCAGTACAACCACAGACTGATCTGCTGGCCTCTGAGCAGCTGCACCGGTGCCGTGCTCTGTCACTATCCCCGCCTTGACAAGCCTGCTTCTCTAACCTTCAGGCCACATTGTCCCACAGTGTGCACTCTCTCTTGCTGTTGCACATTGTGCTGGTGAGAAGGTGAGATGAGGTGACAGTTCATGGTTTTGAAGCCACATGGAGATCAAGAAGTAGCACAGATGTGTCACTTCACCTCATCTGATAAAGGCTGCAGTTGAATAAACTGCAAAGACAACAGGCAGCAGACTTGCCCTCAATGTGTGCTGGTGTTCCGGGCCTGCTTGAGAGGAAATAACATATCAGTTGTCTTCATTTGCAGAAATTAGACCAAATAATCATTTTCATACTTCTGACCTTTAATAACAATGGACACATACCGGGAATATTGGTGGACATGGGTAAACATGAGGTATGCGCTGATGTAAAACCATCACAGGTACAGGCAAACAATGCTCTCTCAACTCTTCTAAGCAAGTTTTAATTGAATAATTAAGAGCATATTAAGGATTTGGCAGCCTGATCTAGGGTCAGGTAGATGAAAGTCTACAGGACTAAACCTCAGACACAATAAGACACACACTCCTCGTGCCAGAGAAGCCTACCGTGAGCGTGGATGTCTCTATTTTACATAGTCATTGTGGTACGAAGCACTCCCGGAGCAGACACACCCTAAATCACATGTTTGACTGTGAATACACAGAGCGGTGGCTATATTGCTGCATGGGCACAAATCATTATCACTTCACATCCACCTGTAAACCAACATTGATAGTGTTAGTTCAACTTCCACTATGACACATCAGCGCACTAACATACTAATACATCTGGCTCATATCCGAACGATTCACAATGAAAGCTGCCTTCAATTTAGTTTCATTATGAATTTAATATATATCACGTTGTTTTTCATTATGTCACCGTATAGTCACTGCCTTTGCAAGGTTTTAAGTATCTGTGAGGCGCACACACTTCTTGCCATGCAATTATGTATGCATTATATAAAAATGGTGTATGCATGTTTTTATATGTCAGGCTCCGGATGTCTACGACACATTGGCCCCAGGTGGTGGGGTTTAGCAGCAGCAGCTGGATGCTGTCATTCTGATGATCCTGTTTTTCCAAGCTGATGTACAAACTGGCCTGAAATTCTCGCATTTAGCTGAGAACAGCGCCGAGGATCATTAGAGTGCTGGAGTTTCTCCCTTATGTTAACTGCTACTGCATGAATTCACTGGGTCATGGTGACAGCATATCATAGTTCTTGGTTAAAACAGTGTCTCCCTAACCCAGAGAGTGAAAGGGTCAAATGAGAACATGGAAGGGCGGAGTGAGAACAACGGTCATCTCTCACATTACTCCCTCTCCATTGTCTCTCCTTACATTAGTCTGTGGGGCAGCACTAACCCCTGGCCCGCTCTGTAAACACTCCCCCAAAAAGAAAGTGGAGAACGGGACAGTACAGCGTGGGATTGCCTGCTCCTAAAAGGTTTCATTGTAGTAAGTGAGGAAACATTAGCTGGGATTGAGGCTGCCTTGGGAAATGCCTGGTGCTACATCTTTGTGGAGACAGAGGGGAGGGAAGCTTTTCCATGTCATGTTAACCTGGGAGGAATTCGGTGTGGGGGAGAACGTCTCGAAAGCCTCATGACCTGGTGCCTTAGAACTGGATGTACCAGTCTGGTGTGCTTAAGCATCCACTGCCAAATACTGGTGTGTTTCTAAAGTTATCTCACATGATACAACTGACAAACACCAGTTTAAATATTACTGTGCAGTGTTCAGATGGTGAGCTTTTAAGGCAATAATCGTGGTCCATTAGGTTTCAAAGGGATCCCTTTGATTGTTGTTTTGCTGAGTCGGCCTTTAATTTAATTTAAAGTCAGTTCTCTTTTTAACCCTTCACATATTTTCAGCACAAATGGATCAAATGGCTGCGTGTAATGTGAAAGTTGCTTGTAGCATCCACACCGCCATGCATCCACACCTGAGGAGCTTTTCAGCCTCATGTAGCTCCTTATTTTGGTTTTCCTGCCCAAAGCTCCACTCTCATCAACCACACGTCTAGCAGCAGCAGGCAGCAACCACAATACAGCTAAAAGGAGAGGGAGCGGGCAACTTAAGCCAGACACACTGGTGAAGGTGGCCTGTTGCGTTGCCTATGTGTCAGGGCCAATAAGTTGCACTTTAACACACCGCAGAGGCTACAGCCACCAGTCAGCTACAGAGAGACGTGAGAGGAAATAACTCCATACTGGCAGGCGGTGGTTGTCTGTATTTGCCATTCAACAGTGTTCTCTGACCTTATTTCACACCACTCTTGCTCAACACAGGTTTCATACCACAGCTCCTTCTAATCATGAATGTCTCTGATAAGAAGTTCCAAATGGTGCTGGTGTTGTCAGCCACAGGAATGTAGTTTTGGAAGAAGAAATAAAGGCAGAAAATTAGTTAGTTAAAAATTATTTAAGTATTACAATCTGTCCATTACTTTTTCAATTCAAGGATTAACTGTCTCATTTACAAATTCCAGAAAGTAATGAAAAGACAAGGACCATCAGAGTTTTCTAGAGTCAAAGGTGATGTCTAAAATTGTCCTACTTTGTTTGACCAACAGTCAAAACTATAAATATAACTACAAATATTCAGTTTACACTGATATAAAACAGGAAATAGCAGGAAATTGTCACAGTGGAGGAGCTTACGTGATTAATCGATTGTCAAAATGTGCTGATTCATTTTCCAGGAAGTGACTAATCAATTAATAGACTCACTGTTTTAATTCTAGTCTCCTCTACCATTGACTCTGCTTGCAAATACACCACCTCATTTCTGCCTGGACACATCTTTACACTCATCAGCTGACCAGACACACAGCAAAGGCACAAGCTGCAACCAAAACAACCAGCTGAAAGACGCTAAATAGCTCTCCCCGTGGACAACTGTTTGTTTCAACTGTGAGTTTGGCACTTCAGTGTGTGGCCAAGAATGGTCTGAAGATGTGCCAAAGTTAATTCCATTCCAATATTTCAATGGAACAAAATATTTCAAATCGATTTTAAAAATGTAGCTGCACGCAGAGAGACGCTCAGTGTCTCTTACGTCCAAGCTACAGCTGTGATGAAATGAATGGAGCAAGTGCAGACCAGAGGACTTTTATGTTGCTTTTGCAACATAAGAAAGATAAACTAGCAATTAAATATGTGAAGCAAACAAAAGGAAACGTGTAAACTTGGGTTTTGACAGCGCTGCCAAATATTTCGTCAGACACATTTGACTCTACCTTTGTCCTTGTTCCGTTTAATGTACGAGATCAAATCTGAATTCAGTCCAATCTACGATAAGTACCGTGATTAAACTACAGTATGTTGCAATGAACTTGTCTTTTGTGGACACGGGACGCACTTGCCAACTGGTTTTGTTCACTTTGATTGGTGAAAGTATGTCAGTGGGTTACATTGACACCAGTGCAGGGCTGCAGGGAAGGAGGAGCCGTTGAACTGGGTCACATGGTTGCACACTGCCCGCTACTCGAAACAGTCACTGCAAAACCAGTCCTACAAACCATTGGAGCTGCGCCTTCATCGCAGCCTTTTTCCTGTACAACAAAATCTCTGAATGGAGCACGGCGGATTTACGGCTCGGATCCACTGAAAACACGCGATCTGTGTTGTTTCCCCCCCCTGTCTTGGCTGAGAAATCATTGAAATCACCGCCACCTTTCGAGGACGAGAAACTGGCTTTTTCGACGTCGTTGAACCCGGTCTCTGAAGTTACTGCCTCGGTGTGGTATGTGAGATTTCTACCTGTGTGGCTGGATCGCCGGTATTTCTGTCACTGACAACCGATCGGGAGTGTTTCACGGTCTTTACCGGTTTTAGGGTGTCGTCGGTGTAAATGTTGTAGCTTCAACGGCCAGTTTCTCAACCGGGATCAATCAGCGACTTTTCAGTTGCTGAACACTCAAACAGAAACACGGCTTCAGCACTGAGGTAGCAGAGGAGGAGGAAAACCCCCAAACCCATCGGATATGGAGTCGACCAAAGCTGGTAAGAGTGCTTTAACTCGAATTTAAATGACAGGGGCTGCAGCTCGGTGTACGGGGCTTAGAGCTGGGCTCCATCCTGCCGTTACATTCAGTCAAATTACATGTTGTGAAAGTAGCACGATAAGCATAATAAGGCCACGTTATAGTCTTATATTTCCCGTGGTATCGACACTGTGATGAAGCACTTTAAATGCTACACTTTGCCCCGTGGACTGGCGTGTTAGGGTTAAACTGGGTTAGGAGTACCAGTGCGCTGTTGTTATTACCCAAGTACACGGCTTCAGCAGCACTGCAGTTGTCCCTTCTCACATGGACCCATCAACCTAGCCATGTGCACCTGTGTTTACGCTCCCCGTGCGTCGGCGCTCATTGGCCGAGCGGCGCCGTGACGTAGCCATTGCATAATTCCTCCCATCAAGCTGGTGTGGGGTCTCGCCGCGGATACACGTGAGGCAACTCACAGCAGCTCGCGGTGACCCAGTTTTCCCGGGAAAGAACATGCTTACTCCACGTGGGGGCGTGTTGGAAAAAAACCGTCTAAAGTTATGGTGCGTTCAGGGCCCCAGGGACACACGGTGCTCTTTGTGCTATGTGTCGTGTTTTCAAAGCCTTTGGCTGGGGATTATTTCTAGAAATGTTATCCAAGTCAGTTTTCCTGTATCCATATATAACCTCAACGGTTAGTTTTATTATTTATGTACCGAGCTCGGAAATAATATTGATATAAGTGTAGTTTAGTGTTCCCTTTGGAAAACTGTAATGGCACAATTTGTCCTCTTTTCCCAAATTCAAACTCATGACTTAAATTATTCCGTGAAAAGTATCTGGTTCGACTAAACATTTCTCATTCACTTCAGCGTGACATTTCCCGTTGGACGTGAATGCAGCATTTTCTCTGTATTCAGTCTTGCATCGTTGTCGTGTTGGAAAGAGTATATCAAGCCAAATCAACAGGCTGTGCATAGGGTGCGATTTAAACAGACACCAAACAATATGAATGAATGTAAGATTAAGAGCAAAACCACCTTTATTAATATTATCGCACATCACAGTGATCCTGTTTGGGGTTTTATTAAAAATGCTTTTGGCAGCCGTGCCTTCCTGTTTAGTCTTGGTTAGTTGTCTTCACATGCTCCGTGTTATCTAACACACAGAAATGTGATGATCAAAGCTGTTTGCAAGGAGACTTTTTTGTGTTTTGTGGTTGATGTGGGTTTTAACTAGGTCCAAACTGAAGACTGAGAACAACTCTGTGAGCGCGCGTGCGCGTGTGTGAGCTGTTCCATTTTCTCAGCACAATAAGTAGCACAATCAAAACTATTGTCTGAATCTGTTTTCATCGTTTGAGTGGCAATCCAAACCTGCAGTTTCAGGTCTGCAGCGTCGACCCACTGGAGGAGACATTAATCAGTTATATGACTATGTGTCAGATGGAATTAAATTGACCCATGCAGAATGTGATTTGGTCCCAGATCCATTTGTTAAAGGAGACTGTATATGTGAATGACTGCAGGGAGGAGCCAGACTACCTACTACACACACCCTTTGCGAAGCTGACATTATGTAATGGCTGTTACCTAATCATTGAGAATAGCAGGGGAAGAAATCAGGTCAGCCTATGTTGAGGGGGAAAAACTGGCTCAGCGGCAGCAGCAGCCTGTCTGCTCGCCTCTGACTGGCTGAGGAGCTGTTGTCGTATTATGATCTGCCCTCTTTATGTTAAGCTCGTTGGTTGCACAGCAAAACTACCTGGAGCTGGTGATGGTTACAGTTCGATTTCATTTGAGGGAAAGGAAGCAGCAGGGGGCCGGCAGGAGCAGCCACGAACAAAGGGAAAATGAAATTTAAATACTCCAGGTGTGATTCAATAAAAAACACAATAGTGATTGATTGACAGGTCATCATTAGGGACAATAGCTGATAAAACACCACTGAACCAAAAATTGACATAAATGAGCAAATAAATATGATTTTGATGCCTCATAAGACATAAAGGCAAAGTGATCTTAGAGGATTCAGGACGTGCTGCCTTCATGGCCTATTTTCTCTCTGCTGTCGCACACCAGGGGGCGTTATAGCCTACATCAGCTCGTCCAGCTCTGGCTCTAGCCCGGAGTCGTGCCACAGCGACTCATCCAACGGCAGCTACCAGTCATCGTCCCCGCCCCATGGCTCCTCGCCCAGCCGCCACCAGCAGGGTCAGCCGGCTGACCTCGCTCTCCCTGCGGGGGGCCAAAGCCTTCCAGGGCATCAGAAAAGCGGACGCTCCTCCTCCACTGCAAAATGCGGCATCACAAGTAAGATGGTCCCTTCATTGTGTGTTTTTAGAGAGGCTTACTGCGCCAGCCCAGTGCTCTTTCACCTTTGGGGAAACAGGAAATGGTCACAGCTATAACTTACAACCCTTCCAAGGCAATGCAAGTTCATATACTCAACTGAGTTTCTAAAATGAGTCCAAGGTCTATGTATTTATCATTCTACAACATAGAGTTGTATAACCAAACGCATGTTGTCGTCTCTTTACTAACTAAACAAATATTATATAAACAGAGCAATTAAAGATAAGATACTTCTGTATGGCTTGTCAGGTGGCAGCAGGGTGAACAGGATGTAGCTGGGCTGGATCCGTATGGCTTGGCGCTGGACCTTCACGCTCACTCTGATGCTTGTCAGATGAGCTCTGATGATGCTGTGGGCAGTTTTAATTTCATTTCTGTCCATCGTCTGCACAGACCACAGCAGTTTGGGATGTTAAACAAAAGTCTAACATGGGCTTTATCTGAATTTGAACCTCTGCTCCACCGATTTAGAAGTGAGTGTGTGTATAGAATAGCCATTGTTGTTAGTAACCCGGTCCGTGATGCCGGTGTCATCTGCAGGCTTTCCGACTGAGTTCTTTTCAGGTCTGGTGCTGAAATCATGGGTGTGCAGCGTGAGCAGGCATGGCGCGGGGGGCTACAGTAGAGCAAAAGGGGGTGTGACTGCCAACCTGAGCTGTCTGCAGTCTGTTTGGGAGGAAGTCCAGTATCCAGTTGCAGAGGGTTGTACTCAAGCCCAGAGTGCTACGCTCAGTTTCACAGTGTTGATTTAGATGCTGCTCATCTGTGTGTGCAGAGCATCGTCTGTGGATCTGCTAGTTCTGAGGGCAAACTATTGAGGGTCCGATCTGGTAGGGCTGGATGGTCGGGTGAGGCAGTTGGCGGCCGTTGTCTCAAGCTCCCTCAGATTCAGAGGAAAAGCACTGACCTTTCACTCAGTCCTCAGTGTCCTCAGTGGTTGCCCTGGTCCTGGTTTTTAAAAAACCTGGATGTAATATAAATCACCAACAGGAAGCCTTTAGGGGGTAAAATGTGCAATTTTACGGGTGTGGAGCTTTTTTCCAGATGAACTGTAAGAACATGTTTTTGTGTCGAACAGAAATCAACGGCCTGGTGCTTCTGTGTAAGGTGTGCGGCGACGTGGCCTCCGGTTTCCACTACGGCGTCCATGCCTGTGAGGGCTGCAAGGTGAGGACGGCTCACACACACACAGAATGTGAATCACAGTGATGGGTGTTGCAGTGACTTTGGGCTGCAGTTGAAGTGGGTCACCGGCAGCGTAGCCATCTGCAGCTACAACCAGAGACTCTGGGAAACTAGTTCACTCTCCCCATATTTATATCAGCTGCCCCGCATACTTCACATTGCTGCGTGGCCTAGTTAGCTGTAGGGAGCAAACACACCACATTATGCTTTAGATGAAGAACACACACACACACAGGCGCTCCAGACAGATACACTGATCAGGTTACATTATGCATTTTTACCAAAAAAGCCCCTAAACGCTGCAAGAAGCACAAATCATTTGAACGTTATTAAAGATAAACACACTAAAATGAAACTCCCTGTGTCGGTCTGATTCGGACATGTCCAGACACAGTCACCACCCCCTCCTTCTGTGACCCGTGTGACCTCACCACAGTGCGCTGTTTGTCTTTGTGAACAAGCAGGGCTTCTTCAGGAGGAGCATCCAGCAGAACATCCAGTATAAGAAGTGCCTTAAGAACGAGAGCTGCCCCATCATGAGGATCAACAGGAACCGCTGCCAGCAGTGCCGCTTCAAGAAATGCCTGATGGTGGGCATGTCCAGAGACTGTGAGTATCCCTGGGACTGGCCTCAGGCTCGTTAAAGAATTGTTGTGAATTAAGATGAGATGAAATGGCATTCTGTAAAGATGAAACTTTACTGAAATATAAAACTGATCACATGACTGACATTACTGTAAAAAGTGACAGAGTTTTGAAATGATTGTGAAATGATTTTGTCCCCGCCGTTCAGCTGTGCGCTTCGGCCGAATCCCCAAGCGGGAGAAACAGCGCATGCTGCTGGAGATGCAGAGTGCCATGAACAACATGATGAACAACAGCCAGCTGCACAGCCAGCTGCACAGCAGCCAGACGCTACCTATCGGCAAACCGCTGCCGGCCAGTGCCACAGAACCTACCTCCGACGATGCCGGCTCCGCCCCATCCTCCTCACCGAGCAGCCAGTCGGACTCCAGCTCTGACCCTGAACCCACTGTGGCCATGGATACCAGCCCCAGCTCAGCCTCGCCCAGCGCGTCGGACAGCGGGGAGGAGGAGGTGATCGGCTCCGTGACCAGGGCCCACCAGGAGACCTTCATGTACAACCAGGAGCAGAGCAACCTGACAGCTGAGGCCCCACCCTCCAACAGCCCCATGAACACTGGCTCTGCCAAAAATGCCACTAACCACATGATGGAGGAGCGCCAGGACGCCTGGAACCACCACAACAATCTGGTCACCATGGCAGCACAAGAGCCCCCCTCCAGCGTGGGCCCCCAGGGCCAGGAGGACAACCCCACCAACCACTGCCCCTTCAGAATGTCGAGGAGCGCCGCCACCAGCCACTGTCCAGCCTACACACATGGAGCTGTCAGAGCTCCGGCCACAGAGGGCCCCAACAACGGAGCCTACAGTGGACCCCAGTGGAACGGAGGCAACAGAATGTATCTGGTAAGACGATAAGAAGCTAATGATATCAGTAGGTAAGTTGGCTCTAGGTTCCTCTGAACAGACCGTGTCACATTTCTCTGTCGTCTGTCCTGCCCTCAGGTCTGTCCGATGAACACGTCGGCTCAAGTGGACCCTCAGAAGTCCGGCCATGAGGTGTGGGAGGAGTTCTCCCACAGCTTCACCCCTGCCGTCAGGGAGGTGGTGGAGTTTGCCAAGAAGATCCCAGGCTTCAGAGACCTGTCCCAGCCCGATCAGGTCAGCCTGCTGAAGGCTGGCACCTTTGAGGTACACCATGTTCCACGGATGGTTCTCCTAGTTCTCCTAGAAAGCTACTGTTGTGGTCTCAATTGTCAGGCTAACGGCTGCTGCTGTCCTGCAGGTGTTAGTGGTTCGCTTCGCCTCTCTTTTTGATGTGAAGGACCGCACCGTCACCTTCCTGGGCGGGAAGAAATACAGCGTGGACACTCTGAGGGCCATGGGGGCCGGGGACCTCCTCAACTCCATGTTCGACTTCAGCGAGAAGCTCATGAACCTGGGCCTCAGTGAGGAGGAGATGAGCCTCTTCACTGCTGTGGTTCTGGTCTCTGCAGGTGGGTTTGTTGTCCCTGTTGTTTGTAGCACAATGTAGGACTATAAGGAGGCAAAAATAAAGTTTGAAACCAGTTCAACAGAGACTCATTTTCTCAGATGAATTCATTCTGATTATATTTCACAAGAAAAAGTAATGCCAAACCTGAGGAGCAGCACCTGGAAATGGATGTTTTACCCACAAACGTGGTTAGTTTAGCCTCACAATCACAATTTGACTTCAAATGGATAAAAATGAATCAATAATCAAAACCTAATTTTCTGTTGATCTAAATAAAAATGGAAACACCACATGCAAACACATTTCCCTAATACTGTGGATTGCAACTTGATCCCTTGATAAATGGTGACCGTAAAGGGGCCAGGAATTCCGAATTTTGGTGAAATCAAGAGGGAGAAGAGAAGATCAACACCACTTTTGTGTCTGAATGCAAAATATAAGCATGGAGCCAACAGTTGGTTAGCTTAGCTTAGCATTTAGACTTGTAGATTTACAGAGATTTATTAATCTGTGGACAGACCCAGGCTAGCTGTTTCCTCCTGTGACCAGCCTTGATGCTAAGCTAAGCTAATAGGTACATATTTAGGGATTTAGGGATCATGGAACATAGATTCGTCACATCAACACTGTCACCGTCCGTTCTTCCAGATCGCTCCGGCATCGAGAACGTGAACTCGGTGGAGGCCCTGCAGGAGACGCTGATCCGCGCCCTGCGCAGCCTCATCACCAAGAACCACCCCAACGAGTCGGCCATCTTCACCAAGCTGCTGCTCAAGCTGCCCGACCTGCGCTCGCTCAACAACATGCACTCCGAGCAGCTGCTGGCCTTCAAGGTCCATTCCTGAAGTTTCCTCTTGTACTTGACACCCCGACACAAACTGTAACAGCCTGTGAACAGGACCCGGAGGCCACACGGACCATCAGCTCCCCCTCACCTCCCACCCCCAACCGCACCTGCACCTCCAGGCTTCTACCATGAGGCTTTGGGTCCTGTTCCTTCAGTCTTTGAATTGAACTAAAGCTCCAAACTGACATTTAAAGGGGGAAGAAGACCATAAAATGTTCTTGTACTGTACTGTAGGGCGTAACTGCCTGTGTGATGGTAATGCATACATACAGACACACTGATTGATGTACATGTTTCTTGTGTTTGTGTGTAGCATACTGTACGTTTGCGACTGTACAAATGTTAGAAGCACTTTTCTGTATAGTGTCGACTGGTATTTTTGCATTCATAGTGCAATATGTGACCGCTTTTTGATTTGAGCTGTATAGTGAGGAGTCGAGAAGCTTGTGTATACTTTTTCAATGGCACACGTTAAACTTCAATAGGTGCTGTGCTAGCGTGAGATGGGGGAAGTTGTAAACCTTAAAACCGCACCCTCCCCTCCCCCCGAACACTGAATGACTGACGAGGTAGGATTTCTATTTTAAAAGACGCAGACGACAATGAGGCGAATGTGGATGTAAAGCTGCTAAAGAGTCCCAGCTTTTCCAGTTTGGTCACCAGAGATTCAGAGAATGTTTTAATTTGAACGAATTGGGGAAGCGCACGAAGGCGATGTCTTATTTCAGGCTTTCCACGCAGTTGTTTACGTGCTTTGCTGTGTTTTTTTGTTTTTTTTCGTCAGTTGCGGGTCTTTTTTTTTTTTTTTCTAAATTATTTGGGCATTGTGACAAATCAAATGTATCGGTGTCAATTTGTTGGCTTGCTGACTTCTAAACATGGATCATTGGAAATGGAGAAGCACTGACGCAGTGAAATCAGACTCTGGACTGATGTTTAAACATCTCGCGGATACAGTTCCCCTTCTCGTATATATTTTTCTTAAAGAAAAAAAAAGTGTTTCTGCTCTCCCCTGGCTCCAGGTCGTGTTGAGTTTCCTACCTGCTCAGCGGAGCTGGACATGCTGTCGGATGCTGGACGGCAGAGAAGACGTAGTCTCTCGGTCACCAGCGGCTCCCACTTGCGTGAATAAGCTTCATTTCTGTTGTCGGAAAGTGTACAGGCTTTAGCTGAGTGTAGTTAAACTGAATAGGTAGGACTATTCCATATAAGATATGATTGTAATATCACTGAAGTGATTGTAATTTACAGACAGGAGCTGAGCGGAGGGCGACGGCTGCAGTGCTGATGCTGAGATACTTCTGCGACGCCATCTTTTCTGTTCCCCGTCGGTGAATTCAGAACGTCTGGCCTTTGAATATCCAGAGCTTCTGTCATTGTGTTAACAGTGCTGACGTGGTTCTGTTCTCCTCTGTGAAAGGATTGCAGTATGCATAGATTTCTATATAAATACATACATACTATCATACATAACTGTATAGATGAATATATCTGTATAAATAAATTTTATAAATGCAAGTCGTGGTGTGAAGTCTTACTGAATGTGTCTGGTTTTCATACAGTGAAGCAGAGTTAATCACGTGATGTCACATTAAGTACAACTCTGTGGCTCCACCTTCACAAACAGATGCCATGCACTGTTCTAACCTCATTGTAAAATGTCAGGATTCACACATTTTGTTACAATAATTTAATTATTTCACATTTTTAATTTTGAAAAAAGTTAAGTGCTTTCGTAGACTTAACATTCTTTCAACTAAAATTAATTTTCACTTACAGGAAGTCTCTGTGGGAGACCTTTGTCTCCCCCTTCAGGCTGTGGAAGTAATTACAAAATCACTGTCAACAAGCTTATGAGCCTCTGTAGTCTACTCTGTAGCTCCTCCCTTCAGTTCTGTTGAACCAATCACTGCTGGTTTATTTAAAACACATCACTATCTGAACCTCATCACAGGAACGTCTCACCAGACACCACATTTAAAAACTCTGTATACTGTGAAACACAGTGGGATGTATCTGGAGGTTGTAGACCATATCAGCACTGCATGAGTGTGTTTGTCTGGAATGTAATTTCATTTACTTCAAACACAAGACGAACAAGAGCTGCACTCAAATAACAGCTGTGGCTATAATATTAAGCATTCACTTCTATTTGATTCACTATAATAACCATACAGTTCATTTACATTTACATTAAAGAGCTTTACTCATTGTCCATTTGGGGTCTGTTCTCATTTAATATTGTTAAGCCCTAACAATGCAGATCAAGTCAAGAAACTGCAGGTGGAATGGATCTTTATCCTTTATCCTCTTTATGAGTCCGATCCTTAATGAGCAGGACGTTTTCAGCCGTTTAGCAGATTTTAATTTGGCAGCAGTGGAGGCCATTAGCAAAGACTAAGGGGTTCGTCCATACCACACACTAACTGTATGTATGTATATTACGTGTGTAAAACTGGACATGTGAGTCTTAGACACATCCTTTCCGTGCAGTTAATAAGAACAAATCAGCAAACCAGTTGATCCTCACTGGATATCAGCCGTGAGTGCTACTATGACTTTAGAAGGCAACTGCTGATTCAATTTACACAGAAAGCAAAATGTTGCTTTAATACTCATTGCTAATGTTAGTGAAATAAGACTGAGAGTAAAGTGTGTACTCAATATGTTGTCCTAGCTTGTTTGTTTCCTCATGTTTTGTTTGTTGTTATTGTGAAATACGCACTTGGTATGTGGTTTGTGTTGTAGGTCCTTAGTATGTGGAATGCACTTTGGTATGTTGTATGCTTATCTGTGAGGTGTAGAAGCCAAACCCTTGTTTGTTGACTCCTTCATTCATAACTGATGCATCAGCATTGGCGCAGCCAGTTTCCACTGAAACAGATTTCACACGTTTCCATATTAGACATGAAATATTAATGTTACAAACCATTTACTTATGATTACTTGGTCAGATCCTATATACAGTATTTGGTATATTGGCCACAAGCAATGATTGTTTTAAATGAATTCAACTCATGGTGGTCATGAGTCTCAGCACACAGTGGGAGGATTGTACAGCCTTAGCTGAGGTAAATATACTATCTGGTCTGGAAATATACTATTTAGTACAATTCTTATGATTGTCTAGAACTGCTGCTGCCACTTCACGTCGAGTGACAGTTATGTAATTTTTAAATAAAGACCTGTTTCACAACATTTAGAACTGCCGAATATTGAGAATTAATATCTGAGTTTGCTGGGAACGTAGACCGAATCTGCACGGAGAATCTAATTCATCCACAAGGACTCGACAGTGCAGCCGTGGCAGTGTCGCTATCCATCAGCAGATGGCAACAAGCAGCTTCCCCTCTCTGTGTCCACTCACTGCCACTCCCTGCAGCCTGGGACTCAAACACCATCTGCAGCCTGCTCATGTTTCCTCTGGAAACCAAATTATATGAGATTTCAGGATTTCAGCAAACATATACCACACAGATTCAGTTATGACTTCACATTCATGCTTTGGCTTAAGAGTATAGCCTTAGACCCATGATTGATAATAATCTCTATCTGCATTAACCTCTGATGCACAGAGTGAAAATGACACAACAGTGCACCTGTGCAGAGATGCATAACTGCACATATACCTGCCTGTCTCTCTCTCTCTCTCACACACACACACACACACACACACACATTCTTTTAAGACTTGATTATGATGTCAATAACATAATTTCTAATAAGATTATAATGAACGGTCTGTTATTGGTTTAACCGCCTGTCAGTGGTGTCATCATGTTGCTGTTGTGACCGTCTGCCAGAAGCTGTCATGAATCGACTTCTAACCAGCTGTAGGCCACGTTTTTGTGATGCAAGTTTCAGACCTTGGTTTTTGATATGATTTAACAGGAAAAAATAATATAACTTTTGAAATACATTCTGAGCTTGAGCATTTGAGAACACCCAGAAGAACATTCCTGCCTGAGCCTTGAAGAGAAAGTGGATCAAAGAAATGAATTATGTTGGAAAATCAAGGCCCCAATAATAAAATAAGTTCATAAATTAAAAAGAAATAACTAGAATTAAGAACTCAATTTCAAATGTGGATAACTAAAACAATCCAGCACTTTTAAATGAATATCAAGCAGAAGCAGTTAAAAGACAAAGAAAATTCACTGAATATTAAAACTGCAACAAAAACAAAAGCACCAAAACCAAATTCTCTCAAAACCATCTTTATTTTCAAGAGCCAATTCACATTAGCTGCAATCATCATCAATCAATCAGTATCATTTCCTCTGGAGGTCCTCGCTCGCTCATGTCAATGCACTGTCCAGAGCTGGACGACGGATCGCCGGACAATGTTTCCAGTAAAGCGCAGAGTGCAAGACGGCATCTCACCTCTGCTGCCACAGGTTCACTCCTACACCTGCACACACTTTATGTCCCTTTCTCTCCGTGACGGTTTTCCAGTACGTGTTGAACAGATGAGTTGAACAAGAAGACACTCAAACACACAAGGAGAGAGATCGGTGTTGACGGTGGACTTATTCTCTGATGCTGGTTCCACTTTGACCAAGCAGTTGTCCTTAAATGTGTTCATGTGTAGCTGTGCTGCTTTGTACTGACAGTGAAGTCCAGCTACATTAATAAGAATTCTTTTTTTAAATCGTTGAACTAATGCACTAATCGAAGTGTTTCTTTTATGATTCATAATGTCTTGCTCATTGTTCTTTTGCAGAGATGTGAAAATGGATTTGAGAGCAAGATACTGTCTTTTTTTTTAAACGCTATGCAAAACAATATGTTCATATTATGCTAACAACATCCGTAAAAAAAATCTGCAGTCTGAAAATATACATCCTTTTTTCCTTTGTACTGTAAAATAGCTTTTCTATGGTGCAACTCTTGTTATTGGTTTGTAACTGAGTAACCTTAAGAGGAACAACTCGTGGGAGAGATAACAGCGTACTGGCACCTCTTCAGGAACAGTAAACATTTTCTGAACCACCAGTCAGCATTGACTATGTTTACATGCACCTACAGCTCTGTGCATATGAGAATTCAAGTAATTATGGTTATGGTGTGTGACATGTATAACTCCGACATGTTCCTACGGCCCATTAATGCCACTTTGTACATATTTAACATAAGACGTAAACATTCAAATTAGAGACTATGTTGTTTAATCAAATTTGTACTTTGATGTAATTTGGTCAAAATTTCAGTTTTGTTTAGTTTTTGAGTTAAAGCTGCACTAATTATTTATTTTATATGGGCAAGGAGTCACATGACCCCCTGTAATATGAAGGCGTGTCTTGTAGTTATGAAGCATTTTAGTTTCTTTCAGCTCATAGTTTTGGTTTTATGGCCCACAGTTGCACTGGTTCGGTTCAGCCTCAGCACTCCCATCACATCCTTTACCGGACGGCTGTTTTCAGCATAAAGCACAGAGGAATCAAATGTACGCTACCCCCCTCCCTCAGGGCAAAGTCAGTGGCTAGCTGGTTGACATCATGAACAAATACCAGAGCCAGATATTGAGCAGAATAGAGATTGAAGGAGAGCGGGTGTTGGACTTACATTCATCAGGTCACCAGAAACACAACTCGTATCTTTATACATGTGTAAATAGGCAATAGTTTGCTAACATGCACAGCAAAACCATGTCAACTTCTTAAGGCCATAACCTGTCTAGAGTGTGAGTTTAAGCCTGTTTTAAAGTTCTGCCATCAAATGGACGATTACAACAGATTGATGGTGGCTTGAGGTTCACTGGTTAACGGTGGGGTGAAGTTTTGGTTGGTTTCTCACTCTGGTTGAGTCTATTTGATTTATAGATTACAAGGAAAACATGAAATTTGTAAGCAGTAATTTCTACAGAGGTCAAACTGAAATGTCAGGACTAAAGAACACTGTGATGTCTGGTTTGTTGCACCATCTGCACCACTGGTAGTTGAGTTTTTGGGAGTTTATCTTTGAAACTAAACTATTTGTTGTTTTTCCTTTGCACTAGATGTTCTAAGGGTACTAGTGAAGCAATGAACAGTGTGGCCTAGAAACCATTCAGGATGCAATGCTCAGTCATCTGTGTGTGAGCCACCTGAAGGACCATCAGCCTTGAACATTCCGACTTTGAATATGACAAACCCGGGGCTGGCTGCACAGAAGACTTTAACCACGACTTAGATCAAACCAAAAGTCACTCTTTAAACCAATGGACACCCTTGAAACACAGGTAGAGGTTTTTGCTGTCAGTCTTAATTCATAGTCACTGCAAGCAGGAAGGGAGAGCTCTTGGTCCCACTAATCCTGCAGCCTTAGGTCCTAACTGCAAGTTCACTGACAAAGAAAAGCTACAGAACAGGAGCACTGGAAACATCCCAAAGACATTGTGCTTAAAATACACCTGGTGGTGGGTTGGTGGATGAACACTGGAGGAAAAACCCAGAGTTAACAGTGAATTTGGTGTGATAACATGTAAGCTCTCATTGCTCCCCAATTGCCTGGACAGAAAGTAGCTAACTTAAAATTATTGTCATTATCTTTAATAGCAACCAATTGTAAATCTAAGTTATTTTAAATCTAAGTCAATTTAAAATTTAAGTCATCACAGACAATAATTATCCAGCTGTATGCCACCTTTCAAGAACCTAAGGTGAAACAAAGTTGGTATCAAGTTGGTGACGAAAGCCAGACGTTTAAGGGTTTGTGTCTGTGTGTTCTGTCTAGTGGCAAAAAAACAGTAACTACAGCTTCGGAATAACTCAATTTTTTATTTTTTTTTACAACTTTCTTAACTCTCATTGTGGCCTTTACCGGTGCAGGAACCCAGACAAATGTACAGAAACTCTGGGGCTCCAGGCACTTTGCTTGTGTTTCGATCGAAGGAGCGCAGTTCCAGTTTGGATTTCCAGGCCATAGTCTGTGCCCTCCAAAAGGTCTCTGCTCCTGAGGTAGAATGTAGAAATGGTCCAGCAGCTATCAGGGTGGAGTTTAAGTACTGATGTCACTGACTGGTCAAACACAAGCCTTCAAACTGCTTCAAGCAAGTGTACAGCTGTCAATCAGACTGCAAGCAAGCGAGGGCTTACTGGGGCTTAACATGGGAATTTGTTTCAACGTCGTTCACGTTTAAGCAAAGGTATGCAGCCGAATTCCTGAGACTAGTCTAAAAGTTGAAAATTCAAAAAAGAGGTAAGACGAGAGTGAGCGGTCAATGTGGTCCAGTGCTAAGATAGAACATCAAACAGTCATGCAGCGGTAAGGTACAAAAGACACCCAGAGGATGGTGCTGTCGTCTCATTGCGCGGTTTAATGCCTTTTAGGTCTAATTCGCTAATGTCATTTGCTGGTCTAATCTTCACGGTTCTTCAGATGCAATGGAAACGCAAACACAAATGCACCAAAGGGACTTTTAGGTCCTCATTTAGTTCCTGAGTTTAGTTCTTGGGACTATCTGGTTAAAGAGGGACAGCAGACTGGTCTGTGATCTGACTCTAGATCAGTCTGATATATACATATATTTTGTGCAACCAGCCCCTGGTTTGGATAACTGACCATATTCATTTGATGTTCTTCACGTTTGTCCATCACATGTTATTTTAGGTCAACGTATCAATCAAGCAGAAGTCAGTTCTAACCAATGGGACATCGTTTTCATTTTGACTGCATGTTTTCTCCCAGGTCTATTCTGCTAACTGGCTGATTAATGGCACCAGGCAGGTTCAGTTACAGGGTGTTAAAGCCTCCTGCAAACATATTAACATGGTGATAACTTTGACATGACTATGGACAACAGGGGTGCATGTAAACGTGGCCAATGTTACTTTTCCAAATGGCTCTGATTCAGCCCGGCCCAGCGTGTCATCTGGGCCGCCTGAGCCCGGGTGCCCATTCCCCCATTCACTCTCTCCCTCTGATTGTCTGTGCATTTATTTTGAGTCTGTACAGTTTGTGAGGTGTGTGTGTGAGGTCCGGGTCATTCAAACACTGCAGCAAGTCTATTGCTTTGATAAAAGGCATCACTTCACAGAAAGAGAAAAAAAAAAAAACACAAGCTGCTTTGAGGAGTAGTGTGAAGCTTGAAAAAGCGAGATATACAAAGCAAATGTTTGTCACATTGCAAACGACAATACCATAGAGAGGCTTTTAGAACAACAACAAAAAAAAGAACATACCGGCTAAAATAAAAGAAAGGAAAGAGCGCTACGTTTTCACAATCTCACCAGCTTTCTCAGTGTACCTCGCTGATGATGAATCATACTGTTTTTTGGGCCAGCCAATGTTCACTTGGCCTCCAAATCCCACCGGTTGGTCACAGTGGTGGGGTCTGACCCATATCTTATCAGGCACATGCATATATGCACATGTGTACAGTATGTGTACAGGTATACTGTATGTACTGTATATGTGCATGTTTGTGTGTTAGTGTATATGCATGCCATCATAAGAGGGTGGTGGGCTGTTCCACAAACAGACACTGTTCATTTCTGCTTGTACATAACAATACAGTTCAATCAGCCATATCCCCAACCCACCATAGCACCATGACGTCACTGTTTAACATACAGTCTCCCTTATTCAGGGAGTCGTAAAACAAAAAAAACTAAATGCTTGAACTAATTGTATGTGGGACTAGTGCGGCATCATGTCCAAGATGACACATTTAAAACGGGTCATAGAACGGATCATAGAAGCTGCTAGCGTGGACTAACACACGAGTCGGAGGGCTGACTGCGAACGGCATGCACTAACTAGCATAACCAGTCAAGTCTTGGTATCGCTATGAAAGCCCAGCAGGGATTCAATAAGGAGGGCATCATTCACTTGGTTTTGGCACAGCATGTGGCATTGTTACACAAAAACAAGTACTATATGATTGTCTTTTCCTGACATCAGAGTCATTATGTGCTTTAGTTAGTCCTGACCAGTCTCTGACAATGATGAACAAGCTCATTTTAATGTTGCTGCTGCGTTCCTTCAAGTGCATGCAATTGCAACTGCATGTTTCCAGTTTTATAAAAGGACACCAGGTCCGGTACTCGTCACCCAGACTGCGTATTGGAGCCATAAAGGAGCTAAATTTATGCCTTTCGCCTTTCCAAGTGCTGACTTAGGAATTATGCAGCTAATTGTTTATTTAATCATCATCATCAATTTTTATGGTTTGCTGACAGTTAAGGTGTGTACAGCCTGAAATCCAAGGATATTCAACTAATTTTTGTGGAAGACAAAGAAACAAATGAGAAGCTGGAAGTAGAGAATAGTTTGAGAATGCTTTGCTTAACAAAGGTCTGAAACGACTGATTGATTGTCAAACAGCTGCTGAATATTTTTCATTAATCAACTTTTTTTTTTTAATATAAAAGCCCTAAATCATCATGGTATCACCTCCATTGGGTTAAGGTTTCAAGCAGTTGGGGAACAATTGTAAACCAGTTGGTTTTGGTGAAAAGTAACACACATTGTTCCAGAGACTTAGAGGGCTTAAACAGCTTTTTTCCTCTAAACTGTCACCCATCTATATGCCATCATATACGTATGGTCTATGCCTTTTGCTTAGTTCCATTCACACCTCACTTGAGCATAGTTAAAGTTCATGAAGCAGCCCTTTGAAAATTAGAGAATGGTTTGCCTGATACTTTAATGCTTCCTTTATTCTGTTCGTCAAACAGTGACGCACGTCATACAGTCTAGATTTAAAGTCAGAGTTTCTTGATGGACCACATGTAAACTGTGATGTGGGCCTGATCATTTAACGTTCAGGATATCCTATGGAAATTAAGTTATGATAAAATGAAAAGATTTTTAATTGAGTTTGGTTTGTTGGGTTTGACTCCTTGTATGTGAACACAGAGTATGAATACACTTTTTACTTTTCTTCTGCAATGTCCCTAATATGCTGTTGTAGTACAACAGCTAATGTCATGAGCCATGATACTTAGCAATGTTTACTAGGTAGTTAGCGCCGCAAGTTAGCAACTATTAGTTTACCTTCACATTTAGGATTCCATGTTGAGCTACTTACTGCAAAGGTAAGTATTGGGCAGAATTATGCTGACAAGTTACTGAGAAAACACCTTGTGTATTTTAAAGGTTAGAAACAAGTTTAGCAGTGTTGTGTAGTGTTAACGTTGTATGCTTCAATGCAGAAGTGTCAAACAACAGCTCCTTGAAAAGCTAATGTGGCAAAATCTTATCTAAGCCCAAGTTTCTGATGTGGACTCCTGCTTTAAGTTGCTGTTGTGTTGCAATATTCAGATTTTTCGAAGTGCTCTGGAACGCAGCATTAGACTTGCTGTGCAGTCACACCAAGAGATTCATGAGGAGCAGAGGACGCTCGAAGTCGTATATGGGGCGAACCAATCAAGAGACACTATAGACGTCACATTTGGGTTTGGGCTGCATCACATTTGCAGTAGAGCTCTCTACCATGTGATTTTCTACAACTATAATCATTAACAAAAGCAATACGTGCACTCTCTGATTCACCTAGCGTAATTGGCACATGGTTAGCATTTTCATTTAGCTTCCCTGCACAAACCCACACTATCTCTTGCACATTCTTCCATGTGTTCAAGTTGCAGTGTTGTGCATGCTACACAATGATTAAACCCTCTTCAGTTGTCAACATGTAGCGCAACAGATGTTTGTTAGGAACGTGAGTCCCCTACAGCGGTCAAAATAGCCTGCTGCTTCAGCGGCGTTGCTGCTAATTTGCATAAAGTTAACTAAACCTTAGCAGCAAACAGCACGATGCTAAAAGGCTCTAAGGTGTTTGGTGGCTTCAAAATGAAAACGAATAACTGCTAGCCGCGTTTTGTCGCTTATGAATCTTTGGGTGTGAATGCAGCGTTAACGTTACGACGTAAAGCTAACCAGAGACCTACAAGCCAGGGAGCTGCTGTCCATTAAAATGAGCGTTGCTGTTAATGGGTCAGGTCACAGTATGAGGGTGAGGCACTGAACAGTTCACTCACCAGATGGATGACTGACAATATGACAGCTAAGATACGTCTAAACCAACAAATGGGTCCAATAAAGTCGAGCAGGTTGGGGGGGAGGCTAACGGATCACTGACAATGTCTCGTTTTGTGTATCAGGTGAGCAGCCATTTTGAGTTTTTCAACATAATGGAAGGAAAATACAATGGATGAACAAGTGTTGATAAAAATCACCATTATGCCAACTGTACAATCATCAACACACAAAAAAAATCTATTGTAAAATCCGAGGTGAGAGGTTATATCCACAACAATAACAACATCAAAACAAACCAAAATAAAAAAAAAAGAACAAAATGCTATTCACATGTACCCGCACTGTAAGGAATGGTTCCATCCAAAACTAGACCAGAGAGCTACTCCTAAACTATGGAATGAAGTGACACTCAGTAGTGCTAATAGAAAGTTCATTGTGACGGGCCTTCTGCTGGTTCCACCCCTGAGACCACCAGGGTTCCCAGGCGCTGACGTAAGCGCACACATACACACACACACATACATGCACGCACTCACACATACGTTAAAATCCATTGGTCAGTCCTCGAAGACCTCCAGGAAGAGAGGAGGGAATAGCTCGTTGGGACACTCCACTTTCATGTGAAGGAATCGGCTGGCGTGGCAGGCGCCAATCATCCGCAGGTCCGTCACCTTCATTAGCAGCTTGGGCCAGAAATGCGCCACTTTGTGTTTGCGGTAGTTGATGTAATGTTCAAAGGCCAGCAGGAACTCCTCTTGGCAGCGCTCGATTCGCTCCACGCTACTGAGGCCCGACCGATCTGATGACACAATGACATCGACAATGTTATCAGTGATTGGCTGGATTTAGGAGAAAAGTCTGAACTGTACGAGTGCTCCCCTTCGTTTCCTCCCAGAATGAACTGGTCTGACCTGGGGGTTTGTCCAATTGTCAGAAAGAAGTTCCTATGGGGAATATCATTATAACTGATAAAAGTGATGGCTGAAGCTGTTTCCCATTGCATTAGAATAATTTAAAGATAGATTGCAGGGTTGAAGGATAATTCTGGTTTATGCCAGCTTGGATCTTAGTTTCATAAGCTAGAACATTATTCCATTTGGTTCTAATAACTTTCTTCTAACCAAGTTAAGTAGTTCGTTGGGAAGGCAATTCCCCCATTGTGGGACAAATAAAGGTTTCTTAATCTTAATCTTAATGCAGCTACATGGCTAATCATGGGTAGCCCAACATGTTGTGGAACTCACAGTGAGAAGCAAAGTGAAAAAATGAAAAATAAATAAAATGAAATGACTGAAATGAATTGAATGAATGAAATGAAATGACTTTGCTGTGGCCAAGTTGCTGTGATTCCAGGCATGGTCACTGCAATGCTAAAGAAATACATGATGACAGCCATGAAAAAATAGGTTCAAACTGTAATAAACCAGATTTCTTCCACAGTTTCTAACTCAGCTTCAGTTATATAAATATAATCAGTGGTCCCAATCACTGGATTCTCTCACTGCAGCAAAGTCAACTGATGCCACTTTGCCTTTGTGTTGCCTTTAATTAAACAATTATTATGAAATTGCAATACATTAAATGTGTGACCTCATTTGTACTTTGGTTGTGGTAAAGCATTGAGAAGATGCTACAGCTTTGTGTTTGTAATTATGAGTTCAGTCACTAAACTAGCTGTCATTATGTATATGTTGTGTGCACCAAGCTTAATGGATAAATATCACAATTGACATGTATATACCGTCACTTGTAATTTATATAGTATGCAATTATTTAACAAATGGAATGGGTCACTTCAAAACTTTTTGCAGTCTTCTTTTGATCTTGCGCACAATAAAATGATACACTTCATTTTTGTCAGTTTTCAGCTTTCTAGCCATGAAACTAATATTGATTAAAGCACAGAGGCTACTGTAAGTGTGTCAGAAGACAAAGCAGATGGGCAGGTTGTCCGCATGTCACGTCTACATGTACGACACACAGCAGAACAGTATTGATCTTCAATGAGATGCAGAGCGTCACGCAGAGAAATGGTGGCGGTGCCAAAACCAAGCTAGCCGAGGACAAAGCTCCTGAGAATGATTATGGTGATTAATGGATCGAACTGTGGGGTTTTTTTATGGATTTCATGTCAGAAACATGGTGAGCACACAATCTGTGCCGGGAGAACAAAGCAATTGCTAAAGAGACGACAGCAGGACAAGAGACCTTTGTCATTTAGGCAGGAGCCTGATTCTGGTGTTCTTTTAAATCAGGTACAGTTTGACAAATATGTCTAAGATCTTAAATCAAACGGAAACCTTGCGAGTCCGGACAGCAGGGGCTTACCAGATGAAAGCAGGATGACAGCCTGTAGGAGAGCCACCTCAGAGTCATCCAAGTTAAAGGAGGACAGCGACACACCAAGGTCAAAGATGGCATCCGAGACTACGCCCAGGCCTCCGTTCTTAAGCTGACCCCGAGTGACTGCCATCTCGCCGTTCAGCGTGAGGGTCTCACTCTCTGGATCATAGCGAACAGCAGCTCGCAATGACATGATCTCCATGCAGCAACCCTTCAACAGGATGATCTGGTCTTCACAAGGCAGCTGATTAGAAGGAGAGAGTTAAGCTGTGTCAGTAGAAGATCGGGCTAATCTAGCTGTAGCACGCATAGCTTATTGTTTCCAACAGCTGAAAATTCAGATTTTTGAACCTTGGATCCCTTAAATGTGGTTATCAGAGGAATGTGATACATGTTTGGGCATGTTTTGCAATTATCAGTGCTCTCTGATCTCTAACATATCTTTGTATTGTGCTTATTATAAAGTAATAAGCAAATATTGGTGGCTTTATTGTAAGTCCACTGTATGCGCCTGCATCGGGCAGAGGGAGCATTAAGAACTCTCTACAGTTTATGAAACTTTTAATCATCCAGGTCCACTCACCTCACAAAACATAGGCAGTTTTTTGGCAAAGTCCACCACTCGGGTTATGGCAGGGGTGATAATTTTTGTAAACTGACTGAAGGCTTCTATATCCACTTTGTTTCCTTCAGGTGCATTGACCATGGACGCTTGACCAATATCCTCAGGCTGAAATGACAAAAACAAGAGGAGGTCGGTCCTGGAGCAAATTCAAATTAAGGAAGTGTAAAACATTCACAGTCAAATACAAAAATGAAACTTGAACACTTAAGCTGTTTACTTTGGATTTAGTTGACTGGGCAATGTGATGTAAAGATGTAAAAAAGGGGCTGCGTCTCTAGACATAGCAATCAGAAGTATATCTGCTGCACTTAATTAAATGTTATGCATGTTATGTAAATGACTGTAAACTACTATATTCATGATAAAGAGAAGGACTTTAATCTACTGAAAGGCATTGCATTAGTTTCAATAGGCATTTTTGTCTGCTGTGTCTCACCTTAGTTTCCTTCACCCCCGCTGCACTCTGGTCAGAAGTATAGAATAAATTACATGTTATTTCATTAAGAAGCATAGCTTCCTCGACCTGTTGGATAATCAACAGGAATCGTGAAGTTTCAATGAAGAACCCGTGTGAAGCCAACTAAAAAGAAAACAAGTTAAAACTGAGGACAGATGACAGAGTGTGCAGATAGAAAACCGGTAAAGACAGAAATCCAAGATGGGTTTCTATGGTGAGATCCGGGCTCAGGACCACGACGTCAAACAGGTCCTGAGAAACACTCGAATGACGGCCGACGATACTGAAATGTGTTGTTTTGCTGGAAATAACGGACACTTTAGATAAAATGACGGTGAGCAGAGACCTATGCGACGGGACTTTAATTGTTACTAAATACATTTTTCCAAAGGTGTGAACACTACCATTACAGTACAGTTCGGCTACATACCACCAGGTAAAACGATAAAAACCTCTATATCTGCTTTATGCAATGCGCAGAAAATAACTTTCCCTCAAAATGAATCAAATGTCACTCCTTCAGTTCGACAAAATATCAGAATTTATATCACACCGGTTAAAAAACACATCTATCCGAGTTTATGCGAGTGTTCTTTCTGATCGTGCCATAGAAACCCAAGATGAAGTCAACAGTTGCGACGGACTTTCAATCTGGACAGAGCAATCAGACTTTACGGAAAAAAAAACAAAATTAGTCAAAAAAAGGGTGAGGTGTGAAATCAAAAGCTACAAACAGAAAGAGAGAAAAAAATGAAACAGCACGAAAAAAAGCAAGTTATTAGTATTAGTGATTAAGGATCATTGCTTTGGAAGACATAAGAAAGACAAGAATAAGATGTTCCATTATAAATTAGTGCTGCTGCGTTGAGGAACACACTTTTCTCCATCGTCCAGCTAATTCTCCCCACTCTACAAGGAGATACAAAAAAACACATGGACATATTAACACAGGGAACAGTGGAATAGTGGTTGTGGTGGAGGTAGAGGTGGAGGAGACAGGGGTATGGAAGGGGTCTGTGAGGGGTGGGATGGGGAGGTGGGGAGTGGATTGGATAAGGCAGGGTAATCAATACAATGAAGGCTGTGGAGGGAGGGAGGGAGGAGGATGTCTCACCAGGAATTTCCGCTTCTGCTTCCAGTGGTTGCCCTGGGCATTCGTGGCCATATGGGCCTCAGTCACCATACGGATGAGGTCCCACTCCTCCTGGGTGGGCTCCAGTCGGTCCCACACCGTCTTCTGCAGTTCCTCCCTCCGACGTCGCTCCCGGTTCTCCTCGATTAGCTTCCGCTTGGCCAGTCTCTTGCTGTTGTCCAACACCACTGTGGGGGAGAAGGATGGGGCAGGGGGAGAAGAAGAAAAAGCGCAACAATGAGAGTGGGCAGGGAGATGAGGGAGAAAGAGGAGGAGGAGGGACAAGCACAGAATAATGAATTGGTGAGCTTAATTACAGGACAGCGTTGCAGCTACAATCCCAAAACAGAAAGCCAACTTGGATCTGTGGACCCCGGGCACTTTGAGACGTTTCTTGTTCATGGATTGTGAATGAGAAACAAACCAGCAGACACAACGCAAGGTTATCTCAGCCAGTAAAACTCACAGTCGGTTGCCATTCCCACCGCAATGCACTTCTTGAAGCGACATTCCTGGCACTGGTTCCTGGTCACTTTGTCAATGACGCATTTCCCCTCGTACTTACAAGCGTAGGTTGGGTTGAGATTCTTCTGGATTGTCCGCCTGAAGAAACCCTAGAGAGCAGATGGTCACGTGATCAGGAAGACCTTAAAGACTGCGCTGAATAAGCTTCAGTAAATCAAGATGTGCCTGTGTTACCTTGCAACCTTCGCAGGTAATGCAACGATAGTGATAGCCTGTGGCTTTGTCCCCGCACACTACACATAGCTCATCCTTGTCTAGGTAACTTGGAATGTAGCCTGGAGAGAAGAACAAACGGTTTAAATTAAATTAGAAATGAAATAAGGTCACTGGGTTAGTAATCTGAGCTATTTCTCATGACCGCTGAGGTTTTATTCACTGGGGTTCTCACAAGTTCGCATTTTCAACCAGATTTGAGTTGACTTGAAATTAACTGAGAGCTAATTTATATGATAAAACCAGTTTTTCAATCATTTCTGAATGTTCCATTTATTCTAAACCATTAGCTGTTTTTGCGTCTTTTTCTTTTCCTGTGGGAAAAGGTGAATTTGCAATCGCACAAAAGATTGGTGATCTGGGTACCAAGCCATGTATTCACTGTACATACAGGATAGCTACAGTTCCTTTATGGCCAAGATCTAGGTATGGACTGGTGTCTCGATGCTGTGGCTCTGAAAACTCAAGCTAATATCTGATATGCCTTCCACTGTTGCTTCTAGTTAACTCATTGACTTAACACCTGCCCCAGTTTTGGGACTGAGCTTAATGAGTTCAGTGCTTTGACCTCTGGCAGACTCCAGGACTGGAGGTTAACAAACTGATCAATACCTTTTTGGGGTTTGTTAAGAAAGCAATGATTCATCTTGCATCAGCCTTCTGTCACCCCCACCCCCACCCCCAACAATCAATAAGGAGCCCCTGCCCGCCTCAGTCAAACGTTGACCATCAGATGCACAGAGTCCTGCGTGTCACCGCATGACGCCTTAAGTCTTAGAGTTACGCTTATCAGACTTAATCGAAAAACCCAGACATCATTGATTCATCGATTAAGATGGAGTCATCGCTAATTATCTAAAATATTTTTTAAAAATAGGAGGAGACGGCCACAAAACAACAGAAGCAATTTCACCGGTCAATTCAAAACTTGTAACTTGTGCACGAACATGCCGCAATTCTGCCCACTACAAATATCAGGAAGACGTAAACAACCACTAGTGGGACGTCGTACCTTTCTTATGGGCCCCCTGCATCCACTGCAGGTGTGAGAAGTCGGGTTTGATCTCGGGAAAATACTCAGGCTGATGGTGGAAATGGCTTAGAGGGATCTCCATGCTGCAAAACTCGCTCTTAAAAACAGGAGGGCCCCCAGCGTATGAGCAAGAGTAGTGCTGGCTGGGTGGCCAAGCCTGCTCCATGCAGGGCGGATGGTGCAGCGTCTGGGGCTCACAGTGTCCGTACCCTGGCCCCTCACCTGCATACATGCAGTGTTCCCCACCACCCTGCACCATGTAGCCTCCCATACCAGGGTGGGGCATCTCATACATGTCTGGTATGCAGTAGTTCATCATGGCAGAGAACCATAAAAAGTTCCAGGTCGACTTCGAGAACTGTGTGTTCTCAAAAAAGAAAAAGATTCCAAAAGAAAAACAATGGGGTCTAAGAAAAGAGCGTGGAACCTCGTGGATGTGACCATGAGAAGTTTCCTGGTGTAGGCTGACCCTACGCAGACGCACAAACGTTTTATCCACCAAATCCACAAACCCCAGACTACACCTTGCGACTGCCCCACCCGCCGCCACCCGGCCGAATTGGGAAGCAGAGATTTATGACGACGTAGAGCTCTAATCTTACACTCCACAAATCCTCGATGTGCCACAGACAGTGCAAAACAAGCTCAATAAGGTCAGTGCCAAATAATTATTCCTGCCAACTATTAAGTGAATGTTATGACGCTAAGATTTTATGAAGGTTTCCGTGTTTCACACTCATAACTGTGACCTAACGTGTTTAATGTATTCATTCAGCAACGACTGAGCACACAAGTGTTTTAATGGCACTTATTGGTGATAAATGAACGTTGTAAACAAGAATAATTAAAATACTAAAAATAAAACAACATTAGCTCATTTAGATGAATGGACGAACCACAACAAGAACTATATTTAAAATGATACATACATATATTCAAATTTTCAATAACACTAAAATTAAACTTAGTTTTATTCTTAGAATATATTGTAATGTAAATGTAATGGCCAGTTTTGCTATTTTTATATTTACTGTCCCTACAACCTTTTTTTAAAAAATTTCTTTAAAATTACTTTGGTATTGAAACCTTTTCATGTATTTCACAATAAGAGCGGTTGGATTTTACAAAATCAATACTCTTTCCCCACAATGGAAGACAGGCGAGCGACACACTGAGCAACACATTGCGTGATCCGTTTCAGATAATACACGTATTATCCTGGACCCCGGCTATACTCAGCCATATTGATTAGGCTTCCTGTTCAATAAAGATGGGATAAGCCTTATGGCGAGGACGTGTATCTGCTGGGATTCATAATGCTGCCTTCAGTAACGGAGCGAGATTTTGTTATTTTCTTCAAACTGAGCTCCTTTCATAGAACAGAAATGCTGTTACTAATGCTGACTGTAAAAATAACAAATCCTAACAAACAGGAACCCAAAAACTAAACAGGGGGAAGCTTCTGTTTTCTGGTTTTCTTGGCCTTTCATATTAACGGCAAGTTATGGACAAAACTCCAGAAACAGTTGGTATTGAGCCAAACTCACCCAGCCTGTTAAATATAATGAATTTGTTTAGTTTATGTGGTTACTTTCACTTTTCATTTGAGCAGATGCTTTTTCTGATACTTCAAACTTATATTTCTTTATTGAATGTTGTGAGTTATTCAGTTTATAAAGCAGTAACAACTGTGAAAAAGTAAACTATATTTTTATTGCTGTAAAATACACACTATATATATGTATATAGGTAGGTATATGTAAACCCTGTTGTGTTTTGAACAGATTTATCAAAGAGGCTACTGCGTTAAAAGCTGTAGGTCCCTTTAAATCACCAATGAAGCTGAGTCAGAGTCTACACTTTGAGGAAAACAATCACATTCAGATTTGCCCTTACTTATGTACAAAGGATACAGGATTGCCCCAAAATACATTGAAGCATATTGGCGACATTTAAGGCACATGGTCCTTTTTTAGGAGAGAACTCCAAACTGTAGACTTTTGCAAATATCTATTTATTTCCAGCAGAAACACATGTGGTCTTCTTATTAAGAGCCCAAAGTGGAGAAACTCTGAATTCTAATAACAAATATGGCCTGGACCTACTTCATATGAAAAGTGACCTGAGATTTGGTGCTGAACAAATAAAGTAGTTCCTCATGAAATCAAATTAAATTAAATTAGTATTTTTAATCAAACAATTTGAGGTAAATTGTGAAGTTTGCATTAAACGTAACTGCGCTTAGTTTTGCATTTCAGGTTCACTCACGACCAGAACAATTTCTCCCGGTGCCCTCTGCATTTTTCTGTAAAGCCTCTTTTTGTGTTCGATCATGCAGGTGCCTTTGATCTTCTTAAGATTACCAAATGCCAGAACGCAGAACATCCTGCGGGCTGACAGATCATAGAGGTGGGCCAGAAACACGGACACATGTGAATGCGCGAACACATGGCGGCGTCTGGGGGAAGATGCGTGCAGTTTGGGCTTTAAAATCCCTGCTGCTTGCACTTATCTGAACTCTCTGGATCACAGCCAGTCTGCACGCTCACCATCACGTCTTCGAAAAGGGCTGCGATCAATACCGCCACTGACCGTACGGGATTATGAAGAAACACGGATCATCAGGGTCTGTGCAGACCTCTGACCACAGCGCTGACATATGTGAAGACCGTGATCAAATATCAGTATTATGTTTTCTGTTTTCTGATCTCTAATATGATTTATTGTGTTCAGATCTGCACTTCACTCTAATCTAACCATTTTCTTTTTATCCCTGTTCTCTACTCACAGTCCACCTTAAAATCAGGCCACCGTGGACCCAAACAAACAGCAGTTGACTGAATATCAATGTTATTTGTTTTATAAGTGTTAACTATTTCAATGTTAAACCTTCAACTCTTAAATTCCACTCGATTTACAAAAAATATCTTCAATGATTTTGTGTTAAAATTGATTTTGTATAAACTGTTTCTGTGTTTTAGCCAACAAGCTATTCCAGCCCTCTAGTCACTCAGAGGAATGCGATGACGTGACAACCTAAATCAGAGAATAGCCGACAATGTATTTCCCCTCATTATAGCAGCAGAAGTAAATGATTCTGTGTTTTTCAGCGCTGTCTGTCACGTGTCCCTCAGAACTTTTAATGACGTTCACAAAAATCGGCACATTTCAGCAGATATGGGTTAACATTTGTGTGATATTGCCTGAACTGATGATACATTTGTCTGCCTTTGGCCTCACAGTATCATTATCAGTATCATTTGTGCCAAGTAAACACTGAGACAAATGAAGAATTCAGTGGCATATTTTGCACCACTGTGCACCTTTTGCTGCCTGTTTAGTTCATTTTCAGCACTGGTGCTGGGAATCCCGTAATCCCGCGGTGATTATGAGTCCAGATATAATATGACACTTAGAGCGACTTAAACATGTCAAATGACTCGTGTTGAAGTGACAAGTCTGACTGTGGAGCATTAGCTTTTTAATCTCATTAGTCGCGGAGCACAAGATGATCTGCATGACAGCCGAGGCCTTTTGGTTCCGTGGAGCACGCAGGGCCCGCTGAAACAATGCGCAAACTAGGTTAAAGTCACAGGTCGACAACTAAGCGACGAAGGAAAGAGCACAAACAGCCACTCATCTCTTTTTTTGTCAAGTGAACCTTAAGACAGTTGAAGTTTCCATATCCAGGTGCTTTCTTTTCAACAGTAAACAAACTGCATCATGAATTAGCAGCTTTTCCTGAGCAATGTTAACATGACTGGCCATTTTTAATACTGTACAGGGTTGATATCCTCAGATTCACCGCCAGTATTCACAGCATCCAGCCCACACGCTCTCTGTCCCACACAAAAACACTGGCGCCGTCAACTTATTGCATCAAAACTGAACTTCTTAACAGGCAATGGGAAGAGTGTACCACACCGAAACAAAACTACCCCGTGGAGAACATGTAATGAGTCTCTCACTGTCACTATCACTGAACAAATGAGACTTGAACAGAAACAAAGCAGTGAATGTTGAGCTCAGTCTAACAGAGGCAACACGTCCATGAGCCACAGGTCAAATGGTCTCAAACATCTCTGGTTCATTACTCGGTGTTTCTGTCATGCCTGCTGCGTAAACTTCAGAAATTCATATTTTAATTTACACAAACGAAACATTTTGAGCTCAGGAGAAGCCGTTTTAAAGCCGCCACAAAGTCCGATGTCAAACACACACAGTTTGTATTGATTCTTAAAGTGATTCACGTCTATGTTAACTAACTTGTGCAAACAGTGTGAACGACTGAGCTTTGACACAATTTGCAGTTTGAAAAATGACTTATTAATGTCATAACATGATTTAATACAGGTGACATGACATTTGTGCACGACAGGACCACTAAACATTTCATTTCCACTCTGTCTGAATGACTTCTGAAGTGCTGCTCATCATGTGAATAAAGAAACTGTTGTCATTTGAAGTCATAATCATGTCACTCAGGCCAGCCGTACCTGTATTTATATATTTAAATACTCAAATGCATTTGTATCTATTAAAAGCTGATGTTGTGAATGGAATTCTGGGTATTTTCTATTAATTGACATTATATTTACAGATGAATGAATCAGATGAATAATGATCTATTTGGATATCTATGAGGAATTCGAATTCTCACTACAGTTACATCTAGAACTGCTCCTCCACGGCTGCTCGCGTGGTTTGATTTGAACGAACGCGCTCACTCACAACGCAGTGAGACCAGCACACAGAAGGAAACCGTGTAACATTTGTTGTGTAACTGTAGTGACCTTGGTCTTTTTGTGGTAACGGCGCTGAGTGATTGACAGCACTCTGGCATGGCGTACTAGACGTTGTTTTCCTCCTCCGCCGGGTTCACTGTCTGACCGGTCAGAGTTCGAACAGCTCGGCCTTGTTGAGCCGACATTCGAGTCTCACAACGCTCCGCTGACGACCTAAAGTCCCGCATTGTTGTTTATTTGGAGCGATTCTCTGGCACGCTCTCAAACTTGATTAGTCTTCATTAGGCAGGTTAAGCTCCTGTATGTTAAACACAGACAGACACTGCCGGCATCCAACCGAGGGCAAACACGTTCTGCTGTTTGAGGCTCGTTATGGTGATTAAGAGTCATGATATGAAGTTTGAATGGTCACATGTTCACACAATGCGCAGGGAAACGCTGCACGCCACAGTCTGAGATGGTGCTAGCAAGACTGGTGTGCAAAGAGGAACATAATTAGAATAAATAATGATAAAATATATATAAATAATAAAAAAACAAGAACTAATCGTAAGGATATAAGACATAAATACGATTAAATAGGATATAAATATGACCGGTATATTATATACTAAATAGGAATATTGGCTGGTTGCTGAGCTGTGCAAATTTGAAATCTACAACAATCATTTTCAGTTAAATTAGAATGAATGTCATTCACACAAGTCTGACTTTTTAGTTGCAAAAACACAAAAATCAAAAACATCACTTGGCTCTATATTTAGGTGGAATGTTTCATTAAGCATCCAGATGACTTGTTTTACTGTGTTGTTGGAACTTGCTGTAATAATGACTGTATGACCGTCACACGTCACAATATAAATAGTCAAAGCCGTTTGTCTCCTTTGTACAAACTGGAGAATGACAACCAGTCAAAACAAATGATCAGTGTTTAATAGATATAATCCGTCTGAATGAGCGGGCTTACTGCGGGATTACCGACTCCATTAATGTAATAAGTGTGAGTGTGTGACAAGTAGATGTGATCAACATGCAACAGCTGCTCAGAGGCAGGCCCTACCAGGCCAATCTGCTTGCAAAGAGGGCTTGATACCAGTTTAACTTTTTGATGAGGTGATGTCCTTGCCATGGACTAATCTTGTTTGGAGTTTCTTGAAAGACTCCGGACGAACTGTTAAGCGTCCGTCAGACAGAGTTTACCGCCTGTCAATGCCGAAACAATCTGTTGTCTGAGCGCAGAACGTATTAACGCCGGCGGTTTGTCGCGCGAGGCTTTATATTTTCAACCATCGCTCTGTAAGTCTGCAGAATATGGAGATTTATTTCTTTAGCTTTGATTCAGTTTAGAGTTTAATCTTTCAAAACGTCTTTCATTCAATTTAAAATGTCTGTTTGTCTGAATGTACCCAGTCTAAAAGCATTTAATGTCATTGTTCTATAAAAATGATGACAGATGCAAACGTGACTGACTGCATTCATAACATAAGAAATTATATTCATATATTATATATTAAATATATTCAGGTACTGAACAAGACTGTTGTGACTGTTGTGATGGACTTTGTCCATCATGTGAGTCTTATTATTACAAATTACACTTTAATATTTTACTTTGACATAAAGCAAATAAAAGCTTGTTGAGCTAATACAGCCAAGACATGAAGCTGGTGAATGATGTTCGATGAAAACATTTCATTAAAGAGGATGTTTTGTAAAATTGGGTTTGCTTTGAGTGTTATATTTAATATTTTAGGATGCACCCTGTAACAACAATGCACGGCTTTTAATACATTAAATGTAAAAATAAGCACAAGTCCTCTTAAAGCAGAATTATGGACAATACGTCAGAGAAGTGAATTATCTCTCTACTTACCCTTCTAATGAAAGCGTGTGGAAATATTAAGTCCAGAAAAGTATTTTGCACTTCCTGTGTGAAGTTCTGCTGAGTAAGTAGAAATACTCCATGGAATACTAGCGCCTGACCCAAACGGCTGAGCTACACCACGAGGCCTTTCTGTTTCAGCAGACAGTGCACTCGCTCCCTGACCGCACAGCGTTTCTCTGAGGAGGGCACCTCACCACAGTGGCCCTGCAGCGCTTCTGCACAGATATATTCCCTCCCTGATTGATTACTCTAGGCCTCGGGGGTTCAAAGCCGGTCATGAACAATTTCTGGATGTGAGAAATCTCTTTTTACCCCGGGCCCTCAATTGACATGATGCTCTGAGCCATATGTCCCCGGCTACTCTGCGTTACCTGAGGAGGGCACATTAGTTGGTGAACCTTTCACCTTAAAGTTCAGGCTAAGCTCAGGGGAACAACAGAAGGCTCCCATCGCTAAAGGTTAAAGTTTGAGAGGATTATCCCACACTTTGGAATGAAGTGCACGACTCTTATTTAAGATGCTGCTCTTCTTCTCAACTTCATTCACCTTCTACGCTCTCAACGCTCCTCCTCAAAGCTCCTCAATGACGCCCCTCATGTTGGTTCATTATAGATTAGATCACATATGTCAGTTCTGAGGGTGAAACGCCGTGGACACTGGCAGTAAACTGGCATTAGTCTGATTGGGTGACATGAGTGGGCACGGCAAAGACTCTTCAATTCAAACTGTTCATGTCACGTTCAAGTGCAGCCGAGGAGTCTTCCAAGTACTTTAGGTCAAGGTCAAGGTCAAGTGACTTAGGTTCAAGTGCAGCTCGGGGGTCAAACAGCAAGACCAGACGCTGGAAACGATCCTTACCCAGAAACCTTTGTGTCACTGACGCTGCGGCAGTTTTAACAAATACAGCAAAAACAAGAAGAACATCATCGTTCCTCTTTCATTCTGAGGATTAATGTGCATACTTCACCAACTATTATCACGACCTAAGCGTTTTTAGTTGTCCAGCCCTAACCTCTGAACCACAGTCATTCCCTGAACGTGTGACAACTGATGGCTCAGCTACCTGTCGTCTGGTAATAACAACAACAGTGATTGGATGCTGCTTTTTAACCTTGTCCAGCAGCAGTTTTAAACTTAATAATAATAATCATAAATGAGGTGCATGAAATCCTCATTAATCAACTTTAGATTTCCTACTTGTATGTTTCTAATATTGAGATTTAGTTGCTACTTAAAGCGCGTCTTAATTTGTAAATGTTGGCTGTTTTTATTCGGTAATCTCATTTTTTAAATTTTCTTTGATGTTTTGAATAAACGTTCTTTACATTATGTAATGTTCTGCGTTTCTTTACATTGACTTGAGTTTGTTTATTTGTTAATATTTCATATTTTGGACTTTCCAGGTGTGTTTTCATGCACATTAAAAAGCCATTTTAAGGTGCCATATCGTGCGAAAAGTGGTTGTAATAATATTTAATTCACAATAAAGAAAGCAGAGCGTGACACTAATGAGTTCAGCCCTGTGGTCTTTTCTCCTAACAGACAATCCAAGTGAGGCAAGCGTGGAGCCTGCTCATTTACTTGCAGGAAATGTTGAAACAGTTAGCAAAAGTTTGAATAAGTTTATAATCCTGCATGTTTTTCTGAATGTGTGAAATGTTTTCAGTTTGTTTGTAAAAACTTTTTAATAACTTGAGACTCGTTCCTGCACAGACACAAACACACATCAGAGCTGCTTCTCTTCCCCTCTCTGACCTCATTAAGAAGTCTGCAGACGAACCGCTGCTCAGATAGAGACGTAATGAGCGAATCATCACCATGGAGACTTGGAGAGGGAAACATTACTGAATGAGAAGTCTCCAGAGAAGCTGAATTTGGTTCCAGCAAAGACACGGAAACAACGCCGACACAACAGCTGGATTTCTGTCTGAGCTGAAGAAAGGAGGAAAGCGATGAAGCTCAAAACCCGAGACGTCAGAACAAAGAAGGGACGGCACTAAACAAAAGCCGCCACAGTCTGACGTTACGCTGCTCAATCTGAAATCCTGTGAATCTGAGCAAGTGAGCAGCTGAGGGCCAGACTGTGACGATGTCATCTGGAGACGAACGCCAGCTGAGCGGCAGAACTGCATCCACGCAGCACGATCCACTCCCATTAGGATACAACGTGCTTCAGGTCTATAACAGTTAAATAGTGATGGACGGACATCTCCAGAGAGATTTAGTCATCATTTAGCATTAGCAATTATACATTTATATCTTAATATACTTAAATATAAATCCACCTAGAGCTCCAACTATTCACTGCAGCACAACTTTAGAGTTTTGTTAAAAAGGGACAAAAAGCAGTTTCAGGATGAACTCATTGTTATATATATATATGTTTTTCTGCTTAACGTGTGTGTAGAACAACTGAAATGCTACATGTCACATCCAATAACGGAGAAAAGTCTTTTTTTTTTAACCACCACATGAAAGCAGCTTCTCCCAGCAGGCAGTGTCAGCGTTTAAAGAACCTCAGGAGCGATGAGGCGTCGTGAGTCACGCTCACTTCTGTCCGATTCTTGCTGTGAGCTCACGGAGACATCGGCAATGCTGAAACCTAAGACGTCTTCAGACCATACTTCATAAACAGCTTCGCGTAAATCACTTCCACTGCTGCGGTTCTGCATTATGGTCTCACCGTGACTCAGCTCGCGGCAGTTTACCGAAATCCTTCGCCGCGCTGATCACTCTGGGCGAGATGTGCTGGAGCTTTTGTCCCTGTTTTCAGACGCGTTCAAACGCCAACATATGGAATCTCTGAGAGACGGGGACAACAGGCTGGGGCCACAGTGTTTGCAGGGCGTGGCTCTGGCCTATTCGCAGACATTTAAGGAGGGGTGAGCGGAGCGCCAGGTGGAGATTGTTCATGTGCTTCGCTGGATTTACTGTGGTCACACAACTTTGCAAAGAAAATCCAGCGGTTTTGAAAAAGCTGATGTGACGGCACGGATGGGATTTACAGAAGCCCCAAGCAAGGCGGGGAGAATCCCGAGCTGCGTGTGTCGGAGAGCACGCTATTCGATGAGCAGTAGTATATATTGTGTTTCCTGGACTGTGAAGCTGCACGTACACTCTTCCTGTTTGGGCTGTGCATGTCCAGCGAGTGTCCGGCTGCGTTAAGTTTGTGAGACGTGAGCCGCACCGACGCCGCCTGCACCGCTGCACACTCAGCGGCGCCGTTTGAACCGAGCCTTTTCCTGTTCAGTCCGCCCTGTGTGAAAGAGGGGAATGATGCTCAATGTACGGCCCGGTTGGTTTCAGATAAAGGGGGGATCACAGGGTAATTAGCGGGAACAGCGATGAGCAATTTGTGCGAACCGAGCAGAATGCAGCTAACTGACTCTGCACGCGGCCCACGCTGTTTGACTCACTGTGGCAATGGAAGAGACATTGACTGGCATTGATTAACAATCCTACAACCGCTGGGGGAGCTGCGCAGTTTCAGTCAATGTCACATTTAAGTCAGTGTGTTTGGTTTGCTGATCCTGTGTGGCCTTGAGGAGAAGGCGTGATGGAAACAGTGCAGACGGACGCGGAAAACCCAGTCGAGAAAGTGTAACTCACGCCGTTTTTCACGCCAGACACGCCTTTATCTAAATAAACACGTCTCACCAGCCGTTAAACTCAACCAGTGTGAGCTGTGAACTGAGGCGATTCAAACCGCACTGAGAGTGACAGGCAGCACAGAGGAGCGGGAAGGAGTCTGGTCTGTGCAGAGCGGCCCTGGCCTCTGTGAGAATGTCATATGAAGTTGCAACAGCGCAGACTGAAGTGTCCTTGAATGCACCAGTGATAAGCGCAGAGTATAAAACAGCTGCCAGGCATGAAGGAGACTTCGTCTGTGTATGTGCGCGCTTGTGTGTGTGTGTGTGTGTGTGTGTGTGTGTGTGCGTGTGCGTGTGTTTGCATGCTGCAGCTTGAGGGGTGGAGGGATGAACGAGTTACTCAGTAATAGATTACAGTCACACAGAAGTAATGTCAGACTTCTCCCGTGATGCTTTCAGTGTCTGGGTTTCCACATTACAACACACAGTCCATGCTTACAACACGTGACGGCCAGACAGGATACACAATCATTCATTTCTAACGACAGTGTCATAAAAACGCATCTGTGCCCCACAGCTGAACTTTTAGTTTGCTGGTGATCTCATTCCTAAGACTTAAACATGGCCGACATGTTCCAGTTTGCACATTTCTGTTCTTTCAGCTTTATTGTATTAATCCTGGATTTGGTGATCGTTTCCTGTCCTGGATTAACTCTGTAGTTTATTCCTGATTGCAGAGTAAACAGTCACAGTGCTGGGGTTTGTGTTGTTTGTGTTTCCAGAGATATTTACCTTAAAGAAATGAGTATCATTTAATTAATAATTCATTTATTCCTATATGGATTTTGATTCCTTTGCATGTGCTGACTGGTACATCCTTGTACTCTTATTAATAATCCAAAGTGAACCATCTGAACTGTTTCTGTCTTCATTTTACATAAAGTTGGAGACAAACTGAGCACCTTGAAGGAATTTTCCCACAGAAGCATTTGGTCCTTGTGAAATTCAGATTTGTTATAGTTGAACTGGCTGTGAAGCGTATGTTTTATTATAAATATCCCCCCAAATTTTCAAACTTTTGTCTTTTCATAATTTTGCCTAAAGACATGACGAGCAGGTCTATTTTAAACAATAACTGATTGAATAGTTTAATGTAATATTTTGCACTTATCTTTCTATTATTTTGCAGACCTAGCCGTCCAATTAGCATAGCATTTTAATTCAATTAGCCTGGAACAGAAAAATGGACAGAGTGAAATAAGAGACGCGACTGGTCTCTGGCTGCTCCGTCACACAGCTGTCACATTCCCCAGCAGCTCGGTTAATGCTTCGAGCAGTTGGTTATGATTTTGTTGGAAAGTGAAAAGCCCCGAAAAATATGGAAAAGAAGAAGAACCAACCCCGAGTCATCAGATCTGAACAGAATCACTCATGTCATTCAAGGCCTTTCACAACAGTTAAAGCAAAATGAAGGAGGTTAAAGCTCTGAAGCGGCTCCTGAGCTTTTAGCGAAGAGCCCGACATTCATCATGAGAGCTTCAGAGCTCACCCAGACTGACAGAGAGGAGGAGAAGCAGTGCTGAGAGGGAGGGGGAATATTACCATTCTGAATGGCCTCATCTTTCCAGCGGGGGGAGCATTTTTCTGCTGGCTCTAAAATAGATGGGAGAGGCACTTTAACAGAAAAGCTGGCAGCTCAGTGAAACAGGTGACTGACGCTCCTCAAAGCAAAGGAACCAACAGTCAGATGCTCAGAGCAAACAACAGCATCAGAAACAACACTTTGGTCACAGTGTGAGAGTCAGTGAGGGGGATCAGGTTCATTTCCTCATGTGATGCATGTCAGTGTGTCTGCTCGCTACGCTGGTATCGATAACGTGCGCAGGGTCGGCCGGGTCAAGCCGCACGTGACGGCCAATCGGCCCCCGTACGCTACTTTATCTATGTTGAGTAATCGCACACTGAGCGGCACCGACTGTCTGCGTAATGTATGGGACAACCTGTCTGTAGGTAGCAGAGCATACAGCTCGTGTACGAGGTTAAACGTGACCTGAAATGGCTTTTTAGGCGACGTGCAGTGAATGATGGTTTCGATGTGTTCGGTTTAAACTTGTTTGATTTTTACTAATTTGGGCCGTCCTGAAACGAACGAGGAATAGCTTCAAACTGATTTCCTCCAGGATTTTACGTTCCTCCCCATCAGAAGCGTTTGGTGTCTAGCTGATGGTGTTTTTGGGCCCCTCTACACATGATCAGTGGTACGGTGTGCTCTGCGAAGCAGCACAGTATCCGGTAGCGCTCTGCCCACCTGCGGGATTTTGGTTCTACAGCTTTGTCCACAGCTTTAATGTAACATCATGGACAGCTGCCATCTAACTGGTAGTGCATAGATGAAAAAGGTCAAAGTTGAGCTTAAAAGGTCACTTTTGACCTTAGTATCAGCTGTCTTAGCTGTCTTAGTATCATTGTCTGTCTTTATTCACAGATTGACTCTTTTATTGAAAGAGAACACACTTGATTCTGTGAACCTGTAGAACTGGACTAACAGGAGACCTGGATGGGCGACAATCCAAAGGTCACAGCTGAGACTGACTTTGAGCAGTGAGCTGAACCATCTAAGCTTCAGGTTACACCGTGGCAAGGTCAGACCTCCTGCTCTCTGTGGAAATACGATGACCGACACGTGCAACCTCCGCAAGGTCATCCTGCCACTGAACATGTGTAGAGGTTTGATTCGTTACCCAGATTTAACGTGTTTGAGTTCCCAGACTTTAAGGCAGAATGAGTAGGGTTCTTCTTAGATCGCAGCGCACAGACTGATCGAACAGCCCCTCTCAATCATCGCTATTAGAACAATCAGGTGTGCCTGTGTCTCCACCTGCAGAGACCTGACGTTCTGCCTGTTCCTCCTCGTTCTGTTGTGTTCCAGGTCAACCTTTGGGCAGTGGGCATGCATCTCTCAGCCAATAACAGCTCCTTTTAGAGAGGGGAGGAGGGGCC
The DNA here is from genome assembly GCA_008933995.1 of Datnioides undecimradiatus. Classification (NCBI taxonomy): domain Eukaryota; kingdom Metazoa; phylum Chordata; class Actinopteri; order Lobotiformes; family Datnioididae; genus Datnioides; species Datnioides undecimradiatus. The sequence goes on along the minus strand of WARS01000075.1, from coordinate 299,830 downwards.
ATTGAGCAAACTGCGACTGACTGCTCCTACTCATTCTGCCTTAAAGTTTGAACAAATGCAATAAACCGTGATAATCTGCCTGTTGTCGATGACAGAAGTATAATTCCGGGGAATCGTGAAAGGTCAGATCCAGATTTAGTGACTTTTAGCTTTTCACTTTTGAATTTAGCTGCTTTCAAGTGTAACTGCACTCTGAGTCTTATTTGGAATAAACCTGTGGGGGTGTGTGAGTGTGTGCCGGGGGAATCAGGCCAGACATCTCACCTGACATACTGGTGGGGTTCAAGGCCAAGTCGTCATCCTCAGAGCCTCCTCAGACATCTGGGTACCTACCTAGCTGAACACAGAGACAAGGAGCCATCAATCACCGAGCGCGTTCCTTACATAACAGCTGAAAATAACAACACTTGGATCTTAAATCTTAAAATGAGGGATTTTGTGCTTGCAGCCCGTTCCTCCCCGCTGTGTCGCTTTTAACAAACAACTAAAATTGCGTGTGAAAAGGAAAAAGTGCCACTAATTGGATGTAATCAGCCTCCTCAGCCTGATAAAACAAAGAGGTGTGAGACGCCTCTGTCTGCATATCAGGGGACATTCAGAGATGCAGCTTATCGAAGGGGGGGGACCTTGCACGCACGCACGCACACGCGCACACACACACACACACACACACACACACACACACACACACAGTTCAGACGTGATGCTCAGTGTGATATTTTCCCTCTGTGTACGGTGACATCTAGTGGCCAAACATGGGAAAGTGCTAGACATGTCTAGTGCGGGGTTCTAATTTAGACTTTTTATTTACAGGTTGAAGCTCCTACAGGTGCACAGGATCTGCAGGCACACATGCATGCATGCACGCACATTAGCAACCATGCATCTGCACAAACACAGGGTGTATGATTACGTGCACACCATGTACAAAGGTTGATTTGATCCTGGTTTATTCATTATATGATATGATATTTACATGTTTACATTTGGAAAGACGTGGTTACTCGTCTCCATTCAAACATTCTCCAGCTGTCTGATTGTCTCTGTTGTCACTTTAACTGCTTAGTGTGCCCTGGATTGTGGGTTCGACTGCTCTACCTCTACCTGGACATGGCTTCTCAATAAGACCAGTGGTGAAAGGTGAGAGCAACAGCACAACAGTATAACCATAAGCTCCACGTATTGGCAGATCAGAGGTTGGAGTGCGTAAACGGTGAAACAGCAGCTGCAGAGCCGAGACACAAATGCAGTCCCTCGTTGCCGCAGACATCAGCTGGTAACCAGGAGAAGGAAGGGGCGGCACAGTCATTTGACAGATGGACACCCAGACTTCAACAGGTAAGATACTTCTGTAGGATCAAGTGACTGAGACTCACACTGCAGTCTAATCCAACAGTCCAGCATAGATCCTCTCGTCACGAAGGTTCTAATCATAATTTTTGCGTACGAGAGCTGTTGAATCAACTGTTAGATCATTTTGGAGGATGGACTCTGTGTCTAGATTGTGTCCATGACCATATATGTAATTTAACATCACTTAGCATATAGCACCTTTTGAGCTTCTGACCACTCAAAGTGCTTTCCCCAGCACGTCAGCTGCTGATCAGAAATGAAACTAACCAGTCACACTCATTCACGCACCAGTGCGGCATTGGGAGCAGCTTGAGGTTCAGTGTCTTGCCCAGGGACACTTCCCCCTGCAGTCCAGAGGAGGCGTGAATGGAGCTGCCTCTGATAGGCGGACGACCCGCTCTACCTCTGAGTCACAGCTGCACAGTAAGTGGTCATGGCCCCCAAATTACATTGGAACGACATCATGCAACATTCCAGCAAAGACCCGCCTGGATATGTAACAGAGACGGTGTCCAAAATTCATTTGTTGACTCAGCGGCACCAGCAGATTAGAATCCATGTTTTCTAGACAAAACAGGTTGATTTGCTCAGATTTCGCTGACTGGGTCATTTTTCTTTAATATTTGCTCCTTTGTGAGAAGGTTATGTTGCTATATTGTGTCTTCATTTGTCTGTTTTTACCATCAGCAATCTCCAAAGGCTGTTTAATTCTGAAAATTGACCGGACAATGCTCCACGTGACTTCCTGCCTTGCTCATCTGCTGTGTGCAGATTGATGTAGCTCCCATAAGAAATAAACATTTTTCATGCGTACTCTTCTTCGGGGACTATTTGCAGACAAACGTCTGGAGAACAGAGGACTGACGAAGTCACGTACAGAGTTAAACACACAGAAGCAAGATTCTCAGATGACTAACCATTATACAAAGATAGATTTTACTATTCGTTAAAACTCTTATTCTAAACTGTTCCGGCCCATTTACACAGGGCTTACAGTTTAAATGTAATTTTAAAAATCTCCTCAGGCCATCTCCAAGGCCTCTCCTTCAATGCTGCGGCTGCCATTATAATCCAGACTGCCAGCGTGTTTCATCATGTCCGATCTAGTTAGAATGGACACAGGAACGATCAGATAACATTGAAAACTGCCTGACGTTCAGGTCGGAGTTCTGCTGCGCTGATGTCTCACTGCAGAGTTTAAGGACGTTTGCTTAATGTCCATCTCGTAGCATTTAAACCCCTGATCTTTGGCTGCTATTCAGACAAGAGATGCAAATCAAGGCCACACAGAAGGAATGAAAATGCTTTGTACCTCTGTGTCATCTTGGAAGACATTAAATAACCTGCATCTACCCTGAGGCTCATAGTAACACCTTTATGTAACGTCCTCAGCCGGCCGAGCCTGCACCTGCTCTAACCGCAGTACAAGCATAAGTATAACGGTGAGAGACGCCGCTGAAGTCGCTCATAGATCAACCGTTAAAACAACCGACCACCAGGGCTTCTGTTCTGTAACTCAGCTCGCAGTCGACTACCCAATAGAAGGAAAATGCACAAAGTATTACAGCTTTCATAATTCCATTGCACTGGAGGAACAGCTGGCTAGAAAAGCATTACAGGAAACTCTGCCTCGCTTTGCTGCTTTTTACCCTAGAGAGCATTTAATATCCAGACAACAGCTGGGGAAGGCCTGAAAGCTGGTTCGTCCATACAACAGGTTACTAAAGCTCCAGTGAGGACACAGACAGATAGATGCCCGAAGGCTTTCTGGCAGGAACTAACAGGAAGATAGATGGAAAACAGACAATGACTGGGCTGTAATGTACATACATAGATGGAGGAGGTGAATAGTTGCAGGGCACAGTAGAGATAAGGAGGCACAACAGATACTGAGCAAAGTGAAACTCCTCAGGTGGACGTTTTATCAATAACTTCTCATCTGTATCGATATCATTAACAGCGGTTGAGCCTTTTGACCGAGCAGGCAGCCGAGAGGAAAACAGTTGGCTCAAACTGCCACTGGATGTTGAGGGAAAATGAATATCTGGCGTCTAAGGAGTGGATTCGTTCTGGATCCAGTTTCAAGCTGGTAAATTTCTACATTTGTTAAATCCAGAGCTCTTCTATAAAACATCAACTCTGTGTCTTAATCAGCTTCATTTCTGAGCAACCGTGATGTTTTTCCCTTCAGTTGGACATGGTGCAACTCTTCGAGCAGACAAGAACTTAGGTTCTGCAGAACTTGAGAAGACCCAGTTTAATGACGTTACTTCACCTCCAACATGCACATGCGTCATGGCAGTAACAATATGGTGAAGGAAGTTCGTGTTCATACTTAAGGTCAACTGACTTGATTGTTTTTATGGAAAAACAGACTTGAGGTGGAATCGTTAATTATGAACCTATGACAGAACGTGTGGCTTGCTGGTGTTTCAGCCACATTCACACTTTTGCGTAGTTAACTTCTGAAACTACAAACAGAAGTTAAACTCGACCCAGTTACATTTTTTGGTGACGTGTATATTTCTTCATTATATTTTGTAAGAAGTTCATTTCAGTTTGAATTTAGCAATGTAGCTTTATTTGACCAAACTAGATTTTAGCTTCCCCAGTACTGTCTTTTGTTGCCATTTGGAACAAAACGTGTTGACCGTTGCCCAGTTTTTCCCATAAAGTAAACTGTGAATCGACTGAAACTTGAATGTGTGATCCAGATTCTACAAAACTGCCGACTAAAAGCGCTGCTACTGGTGAACTCAAGATGCCGTTTCACATAATAGGTGACGTCTATTCTTATGTTACAGCGAACAAAGGCTTTTCCTTTTGATTAAAGCATCAGATGTTCGGTCCAATCATGATACGACTAGCGACTCTCACGCCTCAAGACGTGATTTGCTTTTTGTTCATAGTCTGTGTCGCCAAGGCTGAATATGCTTCACTGATGATGTAGACTAATTTACATGCAGCTGAAAAGAAGAATTTTCTCCAGCATCCAGCAGTCGTACCTACTGTAGGTGCACACAGAGGGAGGCATTTCAGGACAACCTGATTCCATCAGATAGGAGGTCCACAGATGGCAATTTATTTTGGAAGGGGAGGGAAATCATCCAGCTGAGTGCTTTTGTGGCTCTCTAATTACCATTTCTGCACATTAGTGTCCCAAATAAACAAAAGTGGCAATAATGGACTTCCACCGCAGGCGTAAATTAGCTGCAGTGGCAGGGAGCAGGGTTGCTCCAGTCCACCCTTTCCCTTTCCATCGAGCTTTGGCCTTTTCTGCTTTCGTGCTTGCTCCATCTGATTTTTTTAGACTTTAAAACCAGATAAACTAGGTTAGACTCTTTGTGGTTTTGGCTGCAGAACTTCATTATTTGAACCCTGACTCCTCTCGGGACTAGGTAACCTAAATGTCATACTTATTAGCAGTGATATTAATTTAACGAGTTTCTTTTTAATCCCTATTTGGATCAAAGACTGGCGCAACGCGAGGCATGGTGGCAATGTTATCCGACATTTTGCACAACGATACTGAGAACAGAGGAAGCTAAACCAAGGTTATTGTAGAGAAAAACTCCTATTTCTTCTCTTTTCAACTACACACACACACACAATCTGTCAAATTTACAGAAACCCTCCAGGGTTTCCTCCGTGCCTTTGAAACACGGGAGCACTGCTCCAGGCATGGAGTTCCGGTGTGTCTCACATTCTCTCTTCTTGTACTGTACGTGCACATATTGATTTCTACTCTTGACTTTCCTGGAACAGCCAGGAGCCCAAATGGAGTCCTGGAATGTTCCACATTTCTTCTTGATGAGAAAGTGCTGAGCTATGATGCTCAGCCTACTACAGCGTGGTTACTCAAGGACTGTGAAAGTTAGGTGTCATGGTATGCGCGGAGTGCTGTTTGTATGCGTGCATGTGCATGAGCAAACATGCTGCAGACTTTGAGCTGGCCTTGCTTCAACATCGCAACCAGATACCACTGCCTTTGTTTATACAACTACTCAGCTCACACAGCACTGGTGCTAGCATTGTTAGCTGCATCCAGTGCATGCGCATGCTTCTCAAGTCTAATTTCAAAAAGCACTTGCATGAGTCATCAGTCTTTCTTCAACAGCAGTCTGTCTTCAGGGGGGGAAACTCATTTGACCTGACATCAAGATGTCTTCATTAAGGATGGGTATGAAGAACTGATGCTAAATAGGTACTGGTTCTTCATTGGTCAGAACGATAACATTGACAGGACTCCTGGACAAACAGTAGCAGCTTTCTATGTAACGTTAACTCATTCAAACACTGGCATGTTACTGTTCTGTTTTCAAGCATATGCGGTCACTGCAGTCACTGATCGCTGGTAGGCTTTAGGTCAAACAAACCAATGTCCTGCTCTTGTTTTAGCTTAGTTAGCATGACACAAATGTTAGCATCTGATCTCATGTCAAATGATCTGTCTGTTGTTTCAGCGCTTGTACGTCTGGTGACTCTGCTAAATTAGTTATGTTTGTGTCCACTGACTGAACATCAGGACCTTGAAGCTCTCTGCTCACACCTTTGTGCATGAACCATGTGAGACGGAACAGGCAGCCTGATAGATGGCCATTGATTTTGGTAATGACCAAATCTGTAATAGGTGTAGCTCCTCGTGAACAAGCGGATCTCAACAAACTGTGACTGATGACTAATTCATCCAGTTCGGGGAATCTGTTCAATCTAACCCGGAACAAACAGTGAAATGTAGATTATATTTAGGATAACAATGCAGAAATGCATAAAGGCCAGTCTCTCTTTACACACAAGACTCTCCCAAGTCTCTGCAGTGGACCTTTGCACTGAACAATACAGAGAACATCACAGGTGATGACTGAGTAACACATTAACACAAAGCAGTAGTCAAAATATTCCTAAAATCGGACAGTGTTTCCAAGCGACAGATGGGGCTTCACAAAATCATGCAAACTCTGTCGTGAAGCTGACTTATCCATCTTAACATCAGACTTTACATGATTTACTCTCATTTTCAAAGTTGTTTCTTTAAGGATGTCAACAATTAATCCCTTGACAGCAATCCCTTTACTTTAGCAGTGAGGTACATTGAATAAGTACTCACATGTTAATGTAACTATGATCTTTCCACAAACCTAAGCTGCACATTTTTCCATTAATTTAGCAGACTGTATGTGAGACCCATGCATAGCCGCTACGCATTACATTCACAAACGACACACAAAAATGTGCACGAAAGCATACAAAAAGATTGAGGAGATGATGTTTTCCTTTACTGTAAATAAAAGGAGCTTGAACAGCTTCCTGCTGTAGCTGTCAGATTAGACAAAATTACACATGATCCTGTAAAGAGCTCAAGTATGACCTTATATTATCCCCAAATCCCTCCAGACCCCAATCTAGATGCCTTAAAACTTGATGCGACTGCAGCTCTTTCCATCCTTATTAGGTCTATAACTTTCAAATCCAATTGGCTGCTTGAGCTACAATACGCTAAGTTCTTGTCTTCCCATTCCATGGAGTAGCAGCACAGGGCACTTTCCTTACAGATGATTTATCTATTTTGTCTGTTTTATAGGAACATCAACCTGGGGGACCTCTGACGGCAGCCAGTGTATCAGTGCGTCTCTTTCACTGCAGCAGTGCCAGTGTTTTCCTGAGATGAATGCATTATTTTATTGCTTTTTACTGCTGTAATACACTCACTGTGCAAAACAGAACTGTGGTATTCCATATGTTTCCCCAAATGGCTGTACAAATGAGACCCCATCTGTCCTTTTCCCACCAAAGTTGTGTTGCCGAGTTGCTAAGTTGAGACCAATCCTTTCCTGGCAACAGCCTCCTTGTTGTCCTCTGTACCCTTCTCCGTTGGCATTGGCACACCTTTATTGATTTCAGATGGTCTGCCTCCTGCTGAAAAAGACGGATTATGCAAGATGGCAGAGAGGCTCCCGTGATAATAAGCTGTTCAGGAACTAACTTAGCAATTCTGCAAAAGGATTGAATAACTGGATCATCAAGCTCTGCAGGAGGGTTTGGATAAAACCAAAGAAGCCGAAGACAGTTTGTTGTTTAGATGAGCAGTAATTCATCCCTCCAGCCATTCAAAACTGCCTATTACAAATTAGATTTATCATAACCCTTAATGATATGATATCTGGTATGATAAGATAAATAATATCGGTCAACGTCCGGCACAACCAGACCACCCTCACGTCTTGGCGTTAAATGTTTCTCTCAGCCTGTTTTAGGTTTCTCATTACGCCACAGAGAGGACGAGGACAAAGATCTCAACCAGCTCGATGGAAACTTCCATGGGTGACACGTTGAATGACAATCTTGGGAGAGTGCTCATCATTAGATCCTCAGCCAGAAATGTTGGCATATCGCAGTCTCTTCATGGTAGCTCGTACTTTCCTCAATAAACCTGGGGCACTCAGTTCAGAGGTTTTGGAAACAGAGGCTATGATTATGATACCCAGCCATTAGGTTTCCACATGAATGGTGCACTCCCCGAGTCAGGAGACAGTAATGAGGCAATGCTGTGCACTGACTGACCCATTGCCGTCTATTTGTGGTTGCTATGTAACATCATGCCTACGGCTAACCGAGGAGCAAATTGTTACATCATAAAACAGATTCAGTTTGTAATATTTTACGGAAAAACAATGCTGCCGTCTGCCTGAAGGGGCACGAGATCAGAAAACACTTGTAAAAGCAGCTACACGACGCTTTTTGTCGCATAGTTTGGAGGACTGTTGGTTGGCCGGACTTCACGGTGGTGGTTGTTCATCAAACTGAAACTTGTGGTGAAAAGCATAGACCAAAAAAAGAAACTGAAAGATCGACAAGACTCTTTCTAGATGCGGAGATAGAATACTTAGAGTTTGCGTACTCAGTGTGAAATTAAAAGATATATGAATATTTTTTGAGCTGAACCTCATATAAGACGAAAGGAAAAACAAAACTGAAATTGAATCGGATTTGTACTCACACCGCACAGAGAGTAGTAATAAATAACATTATTCAAAAAATGAATTCATCTTCTCCAGAGATATACTCCTGTTTTATCTGAAAGTTAGTCAGGCCATGCTTCAGAGCAGTTCCTGTCTGCACTGAGACGGGGGGCCACAGCACTCTCCCTACACCTCCCTACACTTCCAGGGGACAGACTGTCTGACCTGCCTGATCTGCCTTCAGAGTAAACAGGCCTTCCTGCTTGTATCAGGAAAGGGCTTCTGGCTCTAAATGATCCATTTCCTGAGCGAGGCTGTCGGCCTTTCCTTAGGTCTGTTCTAGTTCCACGTCCGAAAGCTAAAAAAAAATGCACAAACAGAATAACAAGTGCATATGTCCATGCAAAGTTCAATGCACACCTTACAATACCATGCAACTGCACAAAGAAGAATCTGCACATCTTCTTTTATGCTTACATTTTTCTGCATGTTATTCAGTTGCTGCTCTAACTGTGTAGATCTACTGATTAGGCAAATCTCATTTTATTGCACAATACATTTGAGTTCAGTGCTGACACACCCTGCCTTCGACTGGCCAACAAGAGGGGAACTTAAGCTCTGGTTGGCTGAGGACTCAATCCAAGGCATCATGGGATTTCCATTTAACAATTAACAGCAATAGTTAATAGTTGATTTAAATACTGACAAACTGCTTACACAGAAGACCTTCAGTGTTGCAGTCAAAGTCTCCAAAAAGATGAAGTCACAGACATGTTAAACTTTGCAAATGGTAAAACCTTGCTAGAAATCATATTACCGTAATAACTGTTCCATAATTACACTAATAATACCTTTACTACTAGGGATCAGTTTGTTGTAGTACTGCAGCTGGCCACTGGGAAACTAACAGCAATGTTGAGATGCAGGACTGTATCCACATCTGTCTGCATCAACAGGCCCACACAAAGGACTGACTGACGGCGATTGGCTGCTACTTTGCATTAGATAGCATTCTCTGTAGTACCTTAAAAATGCATTACTGGGAACGCTGAAGAAATGGCTGCCTGTCCAAAGGAATTCATCGCTCTGAAATTCAACTTTGAAATCCAGCTTTCTCAAGAAAAGTTCCAAAAGCCAAGATCCTAAAATAAAACAAGACAAACAAGGCAGATGGTTGCATTAGTATCAACAAATCCGACTTGCTTCAAACACTCTGAAGTGATTTACTGTACAATGGAAACAGATGAAATCATCCAAATCAACGGCTGAGTTTCATTTAAAACTAAGACTTTATTACTGAGGACTAAATGATTAGTTCAGTTTAGTTTCTATTGTGTGGTGAATTCAAAGCAGTCGACAGCCAATTTGTTCTGCTTTGATTTGGATTGGCTGATGGTCAGGGCGAATGCACGGGAGCCAGCAGGGACCGAGTTTGAGTAAAGGCAAAAGCCCAGATACGAAGTGAGTCATTCAGATGTTATTGCCTCAGAAAGTCAGTTTGGCTTGAACTGTCTTTGACACTGAAGAAGCGAAGCACTTCCACTGAGGAGACTCAGGGGGTCGCTAAAGCCACCGAGCTTAGGGCCCCCCTGGCAGTGGTCACGGCTCACTGTCACATTCAGATTTTAACCACATCTGGAGTCAAAAGGTTCAACCCCGACCCGTCTTCACCATCGCTGCTCCCTTTACAGCTTTCACTTCTCACAACTGCAAACACTTGAGAGACTCTGTGCTTGGAAGTCTGGTTCGCTCATGGGCTTGCGCCGTCTTGTGGGTGTGTTTCATGCCTCAGAACAGCACTCTGTAGGCTGTGGCGTAACACCTCCCCCTGTACGCTGGGACTCATACTTTCTCCACCGCAACAACAGCTACCACATCCTGCAAGACAGGAGTTGCAAGAACAAGAAGTACCGTGCATTCCAAACCTGCGAGGAGAAATGTAGCGTCATCAGCTCAAAGCTGTTACACCACCGTATGCAACTCTGCACTGTGTTTAATATCACAGAGGGTAACAGAAATATACAGCACACTGTTGTTATACTACAACAACACTTGTTACTGCAATGTGCCAACGTGCGCTTGATGTATACTTTCAAATCTTTGGCCCTTGATACCATGTGCTATAATGCAATTTTACACACTGCATGATCAAATGTTTGACATCATGACACATCTGTCTTAATTTATTATTTCCTTTGCTATTTTCACTTTCATGTCTACGCTGGAGCCTTGTCAGGTCGGAACTAGAAATTCTGCTTCTGTTCGTGTTGAAATGTTATTTCCTTATTTTATCCTGGGAGACATTTCTATGAAATTTTGTCAAATTTAGGCCAAAAATGGGTTTTGTGAAGTCGGTTGGAAGAGGCCTTTGAAAGCTTTCAAAATATGCAGGACTGGTTAGCGAATGCCAGCAGGCGGGGTGGAGCACCAGGTGCCTTCCAGTGGAAGGTGGATGCAGGGGGTTTGCAGGCCTGTCTTTAGCCCGAGCCTACAGACTGCTGGGTATTGGGGGGGGGGGGGGGACGCATCCTATGTGGCAGAGAGGGCCTCAAGATGGTTGTGGATAAAAAGTGGAGGGCCATGGAACTCATGAGTAGCTTGCTATCTGGACACAAACCAGCATCTGAACAGCTGAATATTTACAAGAAAGGATCAGACATGCGTACGTACTGAAGGGCAACCTTAAACATAACGCCTCCAACTATGACATGCCATGGTCACAGTGACCAGCCACATTTTCAGGCTATTACCCATGTTGCAACTCTGCGCACCGTTTTAGCGTCTTGCAGCCAGTTGTTTCGGTTTTTCATCCGTCATCAGCAAATGTCTCCAGCACCCTGTTCACCATGTGGTGGCAGAGATGTTTAAGGTTTGTTATGCTGCCCTCGCGATGCATTATGGATTTAAAGTGCTGATATCTCGGCCACTGCTGGTTAACGTTCGAGCAAACTTTGAGCAAATGTTCTTAAGGGAACTTTTAGGGAAAATACAGTTTTAGTGTTTTTTTTCCAATGAGTTGACTTGTGAATGGGGAATTTCATCCTCAGATACAGCTGCATGTTATTGAGTGATACAGTCAATGACTAGTTGGATGTAGAGATTTTTGGGTTTCCAGGAATTACTTTCAGTTTGGCTGTAACAGAGATGATAACAACATGAAAGCAAAGCACAGGCGTTTCTGCTGATGTCTGAAATGGCTCGAAGCCTTCCTGCTGTCAAACGTCTCCACACAGCATCCACATCATCATCCACGATTGTGGAGAGGTGGAGTCCCGAGCACTCGCGTGTGATTCATCGTCACGTCTTGTAATGAAAGCAGCACTACACAGTATTGAAAGCTTAACACGGATGCACACTTGATGCACCAACGCAGACAGTAGCAAATACAAAAATAGCCTTGTGAAATAACCCACAAGTGTACACTCACAAGCCCGGGGTTAGGCAGGAAACAGGAAATAGGCCCCTAATGGGGTACATGCTGTGCTTTTTCCTCATTGCTATCATCCACAGAACAGATTAACTGATTACTGCTAACCAGTTGTTGATACCTACAGGACAATGAATCTGCCTGTACAATGCAGTCTTTATATTTCCAAATAAAACCGCAGTAAAAGACAAGGATCAGTGTCTTTGCATTCAGCTCAAATACTGCAAATACTCCAGTGGATAAACATATACATAAAGACCTTCAGCCGAGGCTTAGCTGGGCACCTCAGTTCTGCCTGGTATTGGTTTGTTTTACATGCTTTCATTAAATGTCAGGGCTATCCTGTAAAACCACTTGCCAACATGAGCGAGGGCAACAGATCTCAACAGAGGAGAAGCACAACAATACAATAGGCCGTCAAAATAGGGCAGGAGCTTGAGGCAAGAAAGAAGTCGACATTCTTGGAGTCTGACATAAATTTAATGAAAAACACATTTGTATCAACATCCTCCACTTTTAAAGCGGGCCGAGGAGCATTTTTCTGACTGTAATGTATTGTTCAACCATCAGCAGAGAGCATCCTGCAAACCAGAAACTGTCACACAGAGAGAAAGAGAGAGAGAGGACGCATCTGAATGACTGGATCAAAGAGTTCACCCCCATCATGTCTCATCTGTGTTCCCACATCTTCAAACAGTTGTTCTCAGACAGCCCATTTCTTGTAAATGCTCTACTTAGCCATTGTAGCATTTAGTTGGGGGGGGCGTACACACACAATGAGGCAATGCATACACAATCCCAGAGCATTTTCATAACTTCAAACTAAACTTTTTCTTTGTTTATTAAAAGTCGTCACCAGCACAGAGTGGTTGAAAGTATATAGACACAGCAGTGCAATGCGGAGCCACTCCCAGCATCCTCAGCATGCTAGGAGGGGCGGGGGAAAGTCAGCACGAAGCACCTGAACTGCGCAGCTTTGGTTCTCCGTCATGGCGACGATGATGCGGCAAAACGCTTCTTACACATTGATGCATCAGCTCTTATCAATCCAAAAGCGACGTTAACATATGAGTCACAGGAGACACAGCAGAACAAGTGCTTTTACTTATTCATCTATTCATTGCATATTTACACGAGCAGCATTTTGGATGCAGGTAGTAATTTTTACATTGCATTGTTAGTTTAACATTGACTTCTCCCCGAATGCACCTTCAAGTCCTGTGGGACAAATAAAGGTTTTCTTATTCTTATTATTCTTAAGTCTCTTTCGCTTGAACCAACAGAAGCACAACATATGCAAAACATCAGCAGCCAAAGAAAAATGATGGTTCCGGTCGTTTTGAGAAGTCCACAAAGGGCATCAGGGCCTTATCTACGTCTAAATGTCAGCCCACCTAACAGTCCTCAGCGGTAATCTCATCGTGGGCAACGTCAGCCAGCATCATGAATCAACAGAGACGAGCGGCAGTAAACAGTAGTCATAGCCTTGACCAATATGCATCTTATTTGAGGTGGCATTCAGATAAGAGTCGATCTTGATCCTCCGGCCATTATTCCCGGAGCTTTCTGATACTTAATTTACGAAGCTGCATCACACTGTGCAACGTGATACGGGGCTCATCATCATGGCAACTGGTATCACAAAAAGGACAGCAGATGGTGTTTTCATTAAAGAATTCAAGCTAATAGAAGAATCAACTGAATGACTTTGTGCTGGAGTCTCCAGTGCACTTATCATATTACAATAAGTTCTCTAGCTGCCGGGAATAAACACACGGGCCAATGTCAAAAGGGATGGCGGATACACAGGGGCTATCCGGTGTGTTTTGGAAATGCTACAGTGTTCCTGTTACACTGTACACAGTCATGAGCATGATCCCCCACTGGAGACCGAGAGCTGAGCGGCTCCAAATAATGCACCGGGAGTATTACAACCAATAATCCATGCACCGCTATAACGACCAGCAGTGAGAACACAGTGGTGACAAATGGCCGACAGCTGCAGCTAACAATCACCGGCAGACCCATGAATGATGTTTGGCGTCAAACTTATCATCATTACATTTTAGCTGCGACACATTTGCCCATTCTGTGTGTGCAGATGGAAGCCTTTTTGTTTTCAGCCCGACATCTCCTCTGAGCTACACGGCCAGTCTGTTCGTTTTCATTCTTAATAAGCTGTCACATATATTCCCCCCCGTGCGATGCAGTGTACACAATGCTGGTTTTGTCGAGTCGAATGTACAGGGTTGCACGAGCCGCTGCAGCGGGGTAAATGTAGCAGCTGCCTTTATTTAATGGTCAAAACAATTTCACTTGCAATTTTGTGTTTCTCTTTTAATTAGCCCGCATGAAATCAGTCATGGTGAGGTTTTGATGTATCGGCTGCGGGTGACAGCTAGTGCTGAGTGCGGCGAGGGTTTCATGGCTCAGTGGGCAGCAGAATACGCCTATAGGGGAAGTGTTTGCATTTAGGGCTTTTTATAGCTGAAAGTTTGCTCCAGTGCACCCATGTGACAGTCAAACTGTTAGCCATTTAGCCCCTTCATCGAGTTAGGAGAACAGAACGCCCATTGTCCAGTAAAATATTGTTTGAAAGTGGTCCTAGACTGTCGGGCTTTATGGGTAGAGAGAACTACTAAAATGTTTCAAAGCTGAAAGTTTCATTCCTGAAATAATAATACCATATTATAATGTTACAATATGATATGCCAGCATATATTAGCTTTATGCTAATATATGCTGGCATACTATGTTGGAGGAGGATTCAGATTCGAGAAGATTTGGTGTGTTTACATGCACTTCTAAAGTAAATGGCCTGCACTTATATAGTGCTTTTCTAGTCATGTGACCACTCAAAGCGCTTTACACTACAAGTTGACATTCACCCATTCACACCAAACAAAGCTAAGAATTTCTAACACATTCATACACTGACGCAGCATCGGGGGCAATTTGGGGTTCAGCATCTTGCCCAAGGACGCTTCAGCATGCAGCCCAGAGGAGCCGGGGATTGAACCGCCATTCCCCGGATGAGTAGACGACCTACTCTACCACTGAGCCACAGCTGCCCATAAGGTCTGAGTTTTTATTTTCTAACCTGGTGTATACATGTGACCATTGTGACCACAGATCCCTACGCAGTTAGCCTCAACAGTTCATGGATATGCATTGAGATTTTAAAAACAAGCATGCCAGGCCAGTAGGAGGCGATAAAGCAGCAACAATATGTCAAATACTGGAGAAGAACGATCGGAGCTTACATCAAGCACGCTCGTTTTCAAGTGGACGTAGTAAAGAAGTAAAAACCTAAAGAATAGCTACTATTTTATTTAGGTGTAGTTTAGTTATTTAAAAGCTTTTCTGGCACTTGACTTTGCAGAGTTATCTGAGCGTGAAGCAAACCAGGAATACGCACACACAGAAACAAGAGCTTTGGTCAAAAGAGGTCTACATCCAATAAAGAAGAATACACTTAAAAAATGTGTATACATGTAGACCAGACCTCAGACTGGATCGTTTGGATTCCTGTAAAATCACTGCAACTTGCCTCAATGACCATAGTTTTGTTGGAATGCTCGTTTGCCTGACCCTCTGCAGCAGAGGTGGTATCTTCCACAGTCACACTGTGGACAGTCTGACCTCAAGGTCCATTTAGTAGCTATTCTGGAGCTTTCCATGACCTTCATCAGAACAGGGAGCTGTCATTGAATTGAATTCTAAAGGACTTCTTGTCCACGCCGGCCTCACAAAGGAACACGTCCACAGTTCTACGACGCGTGGGCAGCCTCCATCTGCTGATGAATGTGACCGCGCGTGTCTGTGCTAAAAATGCTGCTTGATTTGAACGTGGTTTGAGGATTCTGACCATTTTTAGGTGAACTGTCAGAGCTTCTGCACTGGTGATGTTATCCACTGTGTTAATTCATTTCAGAGCTGCGTGCAGTTTTTGATTCCGTGTGATTATAACTGCAGCGTGTTTTCATACTGATCATTGCTGAGGCCAAAATGATGAGATGTGTTTTCTTTCAGTTTCTGCATCTAAAGCCATTGAACCGGCGTAACCTGAAGCAGATGGATTGAACTGAATTCATTTTCAGATCACAAATACACCCCGATCAATTGGAATACATTAGATTATGATAGAATTCATTGAATTTGATCAATTATAGACTTTTTGGAGAAATCAGATCGTTGAATTCAAGGTTTTGCTTGAAGGCTTTTGTCTGATGTCACACTGGAGCACAGGTAATTGCACTGAACACCTGGTACGTGCATACATTTCCCATATCAATACAGGACAGATATTCATGGTATTAATATTATACTGATTTTAATCACATCACTCACACATGCACAGTCTGTCAAACCCAAAAGACAAGAAGCAGACAGATCACCAGTCTGGCACATAGTGATTTAGCCTGGATCAGTACCAAGATTAGAGCTTCATTACATTTACATCAGGACTCGCAACTGCTAGACACATTTGATTTTCTGTGCATGTGTGTGTGCATGTCTGTGTCCGTCTGTGTGTGTGTGTGTGTGTGTGTGTGTGTGTGTGTGTGTGTGCGCGCGCGCGCCTTGGCCACAGCAGGGAGGTCTAGTGGAGAGAAACACTGTGCATTGGCATTCTGCAGGCTGCAGGACTCTGGCTGAGTGGAATTGAGCAACATGAAGGTCTTACCAGAGGAAGTGGTGAAGTCTGACTCCGGGCAGTGCTGAGGAGCTGCTGAGCTCCCCGAGAGTAACACCTACAAAAACACACGCACACGCGCATACACACACACACACAAACAGAGCCTGGTCAACCTAATGAGCAACCTAGATGAAAATCACAGTCCAGCTACGAACACCAGCAGGTCTAGAAAACGATCGCAAACATGTTGCCATGGCATTAAGAATTGACCTGAGGCACTTTGGCGGGGGGTGAAGACAGTAAAACCAAGCACAGTCCAGGTATTTCATTGAAATCAGAAGTCAGAGGAGGAAATGTAAAACACAAACAAATGTGTTGCAAATGTGGCACGGCGACAGCAGCTTGAACACCTTTTGTTCTGCGTGGCAGGATGTCGTCAAGAACACTACACTACATCCGGCTAAGGTGACCTACATGCAACGCTCAACAAAACAACTCCCACAGCTGCTTTAAAATAACCCCTGGTGGTTTCCACATGTGGTTACCACCACAAATACTTCCCCCCACGCTGCAGCAAGGGCGGAGAAATCCCAGCACGAATTTCTTTTCCCTCTTGGACCGACGGCCCTTCAAATGAGTCAATATATCTTCTCGTGTGTGTCTGACCCCGGTGTGTCAGACCCTGGAGCGAAGAACGGCATTTTGGGAGGAAAACGGCCATAAATAAAACAACAGCGACCAAAAAAACATGTGCAGGGAAGCGGGAAGCAAATGCTCAGGTTCGACTCCAAGTCTGGTGTTTGGCCAAAAATCATTGGAAGTCATGGTAAGTTCATGTTGAGATCTCAAGGGATGAGGAAGAGGAGGAAAAAGACGGATTGATTATGATGAGAGCGAGAAAAGAAAGCATTTGTTTATGTCATTAATTCAGTGGCAGGACGGGGCTGGTCATCTCTCTCCGACAGACAGTAATCACTTGTAATCAGACTTAATGGGCGCTCTAATGGGAATGATTTTCCTCCCTCCGTGCTCTGTCTGCAGCACCCTTCAACACACTTGTCCACACATAAACAAGTGTGCCAACGCATGCGTGCGTGTGCATTTGCATCTCAGCGAGGAGAGAAACGGAACGCCGCACTTCCATCTGAAAGGGAATTATTGTTTTAATAACACTTTCTTTCCATAACAGTACAACATAATCAGGTCTTGTTTGTACGTAATGCTCATTTCCATACTTGTTTGGTTCATATTCTCTTCAGGCCTCATTTGGATGCATTCATTCATTTACTCAGACGGGTTACTCAGTTCTTTTTGTCTCCTGCTCTCCATCAACACTTTGAAATATTACACACACAGTTTACATTCCCCATTGACCTGCTTTCTTTCCCACAGTCTTGGCTTTTATCGGTTCAGATGATGCTTAACCCACTTGGTAAAATTGCTACAAAGCAATGGTTCCTTGACTTTTTAAAACACTGGCACGCCTTCATGGTGACCTTTGATGGTTTGTTGTTACACTTGTGACATTAGATAACTGCCAGCTGTTGAGTTTGTCCATTTAGATTGCTGAAGCCCAGATGAAACAACAATTCCAGAGTATGTAGCAGGTTCAGCATGTGGGACATAACGTTCCATGGAAATGGATTTGACTATTAAAAAGTGGATGAGTTATAACATATATGGAGAGCTACAGTGATACTAGCTAGCTAGCTAATGACTTTAAACTCTCTGCAGCTATAAGTTGATGGCTGATTGATGGGTGGTCGTCATGATATTGTTGGTTGAAATGGATCGGTTCAAGCATAAATTATGACATAGGTGCACAATACAACAATGTGATCTAGATGGCTTTAAGTATAGGAACTATCCTAAAATGTAGACAGTTCTGTAAACAGATGGAATTTTATCTTGAAACACCCTTGACCTGTTTTTTAAAGCACCCCGGGGTGCTTTGGGAGCCGCTTTTGGAATCCCTGCAATAAAGTGGAACAGGACAAGACAAGAGCGATCACCCAAATGCTCACTGTAAACAACATAAGTCAAATTATCAAAACCACGTCAAGGTGAAACGGAGAAGCGTGGTGATCGTTGATCACTGGAAACAGAGTTGGGCTATAAACTGCAATGGACGTCTACGTTGTAGTTTGGGGGATCTGCTCATTTTCACCACTGAATCAGTTCCATTAACCAGGAGGTTTGCTTTACTTGCATTATAGAACGAAGGCTACTAGCTAAAGGAGTGAAAGAAAGAAAAGCCAATAAAAAGCTAAATCAGTCATCAGACCATAGTGTCTGGGCTCTGAAATTCCATTTCAGCCAATCAGTTCTGCCTGTTTTACTCGCCACACAGACCATTTACCTGTTTGCAACTAATGCCACTCAAACATGATTGGTCAATGTTACTCGGTAAACGCAAACCTTAATGCTTCTGATAACGAATGGTTAAATGGTCAGAAACTGACATAACAACCAATCACATTACCAATAGGCTCACAGCTTAGTGAGCATGAAGGCCTAAGGTATAAGCACTGTAGCAAGCAATGAAGTCAAAACAAGGAGACACAGTATAAAGTGATTTCTCGACTAAAATACATGAACTAGCTGGTAAGGTAACAGCAATCCTGCAATGTGCCAGCAAAGGCACGGAAGAAGACTGCAAGCTAGTCAGCGTAAATGTAAACAAGACCGAATTTAAAATTTAAAGCCACTCCTGCAAATGTTTGGAGTCTTTCAGCAAATAACACTGAACGTAAACAGAACTTTTGTTTGTTTACAGGAAAACTCCACGGGGGCCCCTTTAAGAGGCCATGGCTGGGCTTTTCACATGCACACACTGCGGCCTGTGGTTTTGGGAAGCACCATTTTTTGGGTGTGAAAAACACTTCGCACGGAAGGAATGATGGATTTCTAACTTTAGCCTACTAACAGCGAGCCTACTTAAGTCACCCAAACTGCAAAAGAAGAATTACACGCACTGGGCATTTTCCTCGAAGGCAAACGAGTTAGTCATGAATAAATTAGTTCACGATTATTAGAAATCAGTTTCTGCTGAAAATTCAAACCCCTTGTTTTAGTTCTTGATCCATATTTATACTTTAGATCAACGCATAATGCCTTTTCAGCCTCAAATGCAATTAATCATTATCAATACATCTGGGCTAGTTTAACAGCGTCGTACATGTGACAAGTTAAAATTAAAATATCAGTGAAAACACTTGAAATCACTTTCACACACCACAAAATAACTTGTTATGATCCTCTTTAGTTAAAGAATTCATCTGGTGAGCACACAGAGCTCATCATGGCCAAGGTGTGTGTATCTAATACCTTCTAGGGCCTTGATTCAAACTTCAACTTCAACTTTCACCTAGAAATGCAGCTGTTTACAAAATGTGTTCAATCAACAAGTGATGCCGGATTGTGATGCCATTTATCCAGCCAGAAGTGTGTGTGTGTATATTTTGGTGAAGAGAGACACAAGGAGAGAGATGAAAAGAAAGTGTGTGTGTGTGTGTGTATGTCTGAGAGGGAGACAGTGTGAAAAAAACACCCACTGATACACTCTGTTACTCAGTTTCCATGGTGATTTGAGTTATATTTGACAATGTGACGCACATTTTCAGCATCCACTTTTGCTGCCGGGCTTCTTCATCTTTTCCAGCGCACCGAGCTAAAAGTATGAATGGTTTATATGAAAGAAAAGGGAGATGAAGCGACGCCAGGGCCTGCGTCTGGGCCTGCAGAGTTGAGAGAAGACGTCCGGGCGACGTCGACAGGCTGAACTGAAACTCCTGTAAACATATTAGTCAAGGCTGCAGAGGGCGGAGCTCCTGCTCAGCGCTCTCCTCCAGGGGTGTGGTCTGTGCTGGGCTTTCTTGTGCCTGTGATCCGGACTCCCTGCTTCATGTTTCCAGCGTGATTAGTACTGTTTACTTAGCCTCCAATTACTTCAGTATTAACTCCAAGGAATTGGATGCTGCAGCAGCGACTGTGAAACACGCCCTCCACTTAAAGAAGCAGTAATGTAGCAGCCAGTAATACAAGTGCTGACATTACAGGCTTTTAAAGCTCACAAACATCCAAGCGAACAACAAGTCCTATCATTCCACTGTAGTTCATGCTGCTCTGTTTGTGTTGAATCTGCTCACATGAGCTCCAGTAGCTTGGGGGATGATCACCCCCGTCACCTTTTCTGCAGCGAGAGGCGCCTCCATCCAGCTGTTTGCGAGAGTATTTTTTGCACGCCGCTCTTGCTGCGCTTCAGGTACCTGATGTGCCTTTGCGGGTTTTTGGAGAAACAACACGTACAAAATGTTCCGACGCCCTACAACACCGCAGCACTTCCTCTCCTGTCCAGTCAGGTACGAACAAACGAAGTGCTTCTGCTGCGTCTTGCAAAACATGTAAAACGGACACATGCACACAACTCTTCCTCGTGCCACCATCTAAAAACCATCCTCATTCAGTGGTGGTAGATTTTTAAGTGCAATATTAACATTTCAATTCATTGTTTTGCAGTGTTTTGTCTTCTTCTTTGGTGACTGTCAATTGGGAAGCAAGATCTTCGGCCAGTGCCTCGGTCAAGGATGGATGAGTTTCGGCGAGGCGGGAAAACTGAGGATTTAAGGAACCCACGAGAACACTGAAAGAGGACCTTCTAGCGGCGCACTAAGATCACAACCTAAGGTGTGAAACGCAAAGAAGGATGTGGTGTCTTCATTCTTTTCCTCACAGCACAGAGATGAAAGAAATATGCAGTTTCTTTATAGGGCCTCATTATCAGTGTTGCCTGAAAAGGGCGGTGAAACATGTGCAGACACAAACATACATCTTTAAGTGTAATCTAGGTGGGTGTGGGTGGGGTAGAAAGTAAAACCCGCTGATGAGCGATCCTGTCGGGGCTCATTACCACTGAAGCCGTGCGTTCGTTCTCCTGTTCTCTGTTAATTACTGAAAGACGAGCTTGTTAAAACACGACACTGCTTTTAACGGTTAATACAAATGTGTTGATTCTCTGACTGATTGAGGTCACCGCTGTGCACATGTACACGCCAGCAGCAGAGAGGCACAGCGCTGCACAATGACCGTTGCCCAATGCCCAAAACGTGATCCAACGTGACACATATACATCGTTTTCTATCGATCCTATGACATTTTGGTGGTAACAATACTCGAAACTGGGCTTGGTATTGGCAGCACAGATGCTTGAGGTATTGATCCACCCATCCCCATCATCTCATGTGACAGGAACAGTGTGGTAAAAGGTGTTTCCTGCTCTGATCCGTGCAGCAGCTATCATCTTCAGCTCCTGATCTAATCATTGCACTGCAGCTGTACGCTCCATTCCTCTCCTGCCTTGCTTGAAACTTATCTGCTGGGGAAGAAGTACAAAACTCCATCTCCAAAGCTTGTTTATTTGTTAGCACTCAGTCGCTAACCCCAAGGACAAAGGCTCCATGTATCATTGCTTCTTTATAGCAAAAGCTTTTAGCATGAGGCGGCAGTACCCATTCGGTTTGTGTTAACATTCACCTTTAAGCAGTGTGCTCCAGTAGCACAAAGGAGACTGGATCAGAAAACAGCGCGGTGTGCTGAAGAACATAAAAGGCGGGAGTGAAACCAAACTCCATGGGTGGCACTCTCCTTTGAATCTTTGCCTCAGACAAAAAAAATAAAAATCACCTTATCGCAGAACAAAGCTGAGAGCCAAGACAATGCTGGAGGCCGAGAGCCCTGAAGTAACCTGATCGTGGTCCTCAGTGAAACACCGCCTCTACCTTGTTCACATCAACTATTGAGTATAGCAGGTTTGCTTTTTTGGAACACGCTAGCGCTGTGGCTCTAGGGATGGTTTGTCATTTAGCCAGTTCATAACTTTGGTCCACATGACTACATCTCAACAACTACTGGATGATTTACCATGACATATAATGACATTCATGGTCCCCAGAGGATAGATCCTATTGACCTTCCCTGCTGCACCACACCAGCAAGGCAAGGTTCTTGACTCAGCATGCGAAATACCCACTGGATGAAGCCCATTACATGTGCATTCATGTCCCTCGTGGGATGAACCGTAATAACGCTGCTGTTCCCGTCACTTTTCTTCTATAAGCAGATCAGAGTTTGAATGCGTCACTTGTGGCCACATACCTGTAAAACTAAAACTTTTCCCAGCAGCCTCAGCTGTTTTTTGTGTTTAGTAAGATTAAAAACACAAGTATTGATGCTGTGAGCTTGTTAGCACACATAGTTAGCATTTAGCTCAAAGCATGCAGTTTTGTTAATGAAAACAAGGAGTATCTACACAACTCACACTGACAATATATTGTGCTTATGTTGAATGAATCTACAAAATGTTTTACTATAAACCTTTTTAAGTATCCCAACTACTTTTGAGATTCTACAGTTTTGATCTGTGGAACAGTTGATACATGATGTCAATGAAATCAAAAACGTCTGAAGTTGCAGAAACTGTTGAAATCTCCACATCGCCCGGATGTTTCGCACAGGATCACAAAAGTGAAGGACTAAAATTAAACAAGTGAACGTTACCGCCACCGCCGAACAACAGGAAGGTTAGATGTGAGTCACTACGCAGCCTCCCAGATCTACAGGGCAAACACATTCTTGTGTACAACTTTTGCACAAACACCAATGGTTATTGTCAATAAACAACTTGCCGCCCTCACGCTCGCCAAATATGGGTAGAATGGTGGGGGGAGAAATGCGGGCAACAATTGCTGTGACGGAACTTCTAGTACAAAGCTGTTTGCACGGCGCATTGTTTTGTCCCGAGCGCTCGCAGTTTTTGGGCGGTTGGAGCTTTGCTGGACCAGCTGTGGCTCCCAAATCACGACTAGATTGGCCAAACAATCGGAATCAACCTCACAGAACACACGGCCAATCAAAGCAATCACACAAGCATATTATAAGTGAACATATTATATGTTTTCGGGATCCTTTTGAAACACAAACACACAAAGAATCCTTGACTTGGTACAGTACTCAAGGCTCTTGATGTTGCTTCATCTATCAAATAGAAGAAAAACGGAAAAAGTCATTTTCTTCTGTGCAGATCACAGTCACTAAAGAGCAAATCAAACTGACACTACTGTACATGAAATATATTTCCCTGACCTGCAGCATTGAAAGCCTAACCACTGACACCATTCAGACCTCGGAACTAACTAATAACATGACCTTCCTGAGGTCTGAATGAATATTTAGAGGGAGACCGGGGCAAGAGTCTGATTAGAAAGAAGAAAATCAATAGGAATCTTTCAAGAGCAGACAAAAACCCAGCAGACCACCCTTCAAAGTTTATGTGAGCGGAGCCGCATTAAACGAGAACACAGGTAAAGATAACAGGGATAATTAGCCGGAGTCAAGGACCACTCTGCTGTCAGCACCTGAGGAAACAGCTGGATCCACCGTGAGTCACAGCTCCAATCGCTGCCGGTGCTAATTCCACAAAGTGCTGAGTAAACCATCTGAATGCAGCGCGCGGGCATTAGAGCTTGAGCGATAACTTGATTAATCAGTTACCCGACATCTGTTAAATTAATCGCAGACTGCTTTGATAATCAATTCATTATTTGGAGTCATAATCATCCGGGAAACTGCCCTTCAGAAGCATTACTGACGTTCACCATCTGCTCCTTCAGACTCTGTGAGATGCTTGAAAAAGACCTGGAGGAAGCTTCTGATTGGACGCTGAGTTTGAACTTGGGTATATGATTTGAGCATCATCTGTGTGTATAATCAATCATAACACACAGAACATGGTGATCGTGAGGATGGAGTGTGCTGTAGACTTGCAGACTCCACTCACTCATACACGTATGTACACATATACACGTCTCCAGTAATAAGCAGGTAAGTAGACCTGGATTTGGAAGTCACATGGTCTCCACTGAAAGGCCATCAGATGGAAAGTTCTTCAGTGGAGCTTTGTCAAAATGTTTCTTGTTTTGACCGAAAAACCCAAAAGGACAATAAACTTAAATCAATTTCAAACGTACGAACAACAAAAAAACAACAAAACACATTTATGAATACATAAATAAAGTATTAATCAGGAAACAACGCTGCTGGTCCTGTCAGCTAAAATGTGACGATCTGCGGCTTATTGTCTGATCGCTAATTTGATTAACTTTGTTTAATTTTTTGTCTCAACATCATTTTATAATAGAACATAAACCTTTTAACAGAAAACAAAAAGAATAATGATTGCACAGTGCTCCACAGCTGGGTGTGCGCACTTGTCCGCTTGTGTTATTGATTTTTTTATGTGACATTTTGTGTTATTTATCATCTTCGTAATATTTTTTTTAAATGATCAATGAATGAATGAAAAACACTCATGAGGTGCAAACTTTAATCAGTGCAGAACGACAAAGCCGTAGATCCTCACGTTTGTGAAACCGTAACCCAGAGGATGATTAATTAATCGTCACTGTTATTGATAATTAATCCTCTGCTGCGTTATGATTAACTGACTAACTGTTCCAGCCCAAATGTATAACATGATAAGGATGAATACGAGGAGAGATTAGAACCGCGGAGCAGAATGTGTGTGTGTGTTACTGGAGGCTGCAGTGGGAGACGCACAGGTTAATATTGTCAACACCGCTGCAGAGAAAGGAAAATATCTACATTTCATGCATCTCTTGCCCCACTAACATCACCATCTTACACAACACACACACACAGACACACACACCTCCTTTTCAGCCTGACAGTTGCTGCCTTTGCCTGTGTGAGCGAGTGGAGCGAGTGTGGGTCACATCAGGACAATGCGCCGGCTCACAGACTCTGTTTGCAGCAATAGCGAGCCCCCCCCACCCACACACACTTTTTTTCAGCCCCTTGGACACTATTTCAGGGCCAGAACGAAAAAAAAAGCAAAAAGCAAAAAAAAAAAGGGTGGGGGGTGGGGGGGTGGAGAAAAAAAGCCCTTTTCAAATTGATGACAGCAGTGGGCGCTGAGGGAACCCATTGAAAGGAGTATATAAAGCAGCATCATAGCGTCTGTCTGCCTGCGCCCCCCCCCACCCCCCGACATCAAAAGTGTGCGCCCATCCTGAGCCGACAGAGCTCCAGATCGCTGCGGTGCATGCTGGGTAAGAGAGGACAACTCAGGACACATGCAGGGACTTTAAGGATACTGCAGTAAGCTGAGAGAAAAAAAGAGGGAAAAGATGCAGAGAGACGGAGAGAGGGAGAGGGAGGGAGACAAAAATACTGGCAGGATCAGTGAAGGATGGAGGAATTCAGCTAACATTTCATTCTGACAAACATGAAAATGTTGAACGCAGCGCTTCTCCGTTTTCGCTGTTTATGCCATTAGAGCCGCGTCAGCGCGCTGACGGGAAACCGCTGCCCCGCGGCGACGCGCGGCTGACGGAGACGGATTTCAGATCAGTTAGCCCGTTGGTTCTGTCAGATTCCGATTGTTTCTGATGTTTATGAAGGCGCAAGTCTTCCTGATTGTTTGTTTGTTTACCTTGTCAGCTCGACATTTAACCACAGATGATCTAAAGTTCGGACTATAATAATAATAATGATGATGATAATAATAGCTGTAATTTAAACACATTTTCATTATCAATACACCTGTTATGTGTCCATTTAATTAATGTTATTAATCTGAGAAGCTGAAACAGCCTACAGAAACACACACACACACATATATATATATATATAATATATATATATATTTTATATATACACACACACACACATATATACATACACACACATATATAGTTATTTTATTCTATTTGTATCTATCAGTTATTATAAATTTATTATTATTAAATGTATTATTAATAAACAGTATACTTTACATTATTGCACGTTATTATCGTGCGTTTACCAGTCAGTAATTAGAGTTATTTCACCACTGAAATATAACTCAAACCTGCAATGCATTCAGAAAAAGATATTAATAAAAGTGAAGATAATATTAATATTATGTGTAACATATGTCATTCATTGTGTGTATATTTTACAAAGTGCACACAGCAGCTTACAATAAACAGCATGCAGCAAAAAGCTGCTTTATACACTAAAACAGTTTTTATGGTTCATATACAAAAATTATATCCATTAATTCATTTTGAGGATTTTGCAAACGCCTGGTGGTTATGTCTCCTAATTCTGTCTGCTAAAACCATACTCATAGCGCCTACTAATTTGTTTTTAAGAGAACCTGCCTGGATAAACCGTCGGAGCATAAAGGATAATAAGGAAACTTTGTAAATACACTCATCTGCAGAACAGTCACTATGTATTTCACTTGTTTTCCTAAAATGACTTTTTACGTCAAACATTCACCAACCCACGCTTGGCCTTGAGGACGCATCTCCGCTGGACGTAATCCATGCAGCAGTTATGCTTCCTCCAAAACATGGCAACAACCATGTGAGCAGTATTAAGTATGTAGCAGTAAATGTAATTAGGAGACAGGGTTGCCTCCACTCTGCTCTCAGGAGCTCTGGGGATTTGCTGAGCTACAGGCAGCGGGACAGCAGGAGGGATGACAGGAGGGTGTGCTGCTGGATGGGGACTGAAAATGATAAATAAGGTGTTTCAAAAAAAAAAAATAAAAAAATGCAAAACAGGTGCATGCACAGTGAGAGCCACACACACAAATCAGATTTTCACACTGCACCTTAGTGCAAGATTACAATAAAAGGCATGCAAATACGGTGGTTTTTGAGGGGCTTTAACAGTACAGAGTGACCGGGAGATAAGCAGTGAGTTGGCCTGTTCACGTGGATCTGAACAGAAAACATGAGGCTGATAAAAAAGAAATCAGCAGATTGAAAACATGTCGGTTTAGCTGCTCTTTCACTGTCTCTGTGTATCCATCTAACCTGGGTCACACACTTTTTACTCTGGCAGCGTCGTTAACACTGACCTTGCATGTTGTGCCAACTCACCCTCCCCCAGCCTCCCCGCCGGCATTCAACTGTCCAGCGCCGCTGCGACCGCCACGCCGCTGACATACAAGCGTCTGCTGGATGGTGCTATATGAAATCCTGACCCCAGCACGACCTCTGTGCGCGCGCGTGCAGCGGTATTTGAAGTGTGTCAGTGTGTGAATTTGTTACACCGCGAGTGCTGAGTGTGTGTGTGCTCGCAGCAGAAGGGGAGCGCTACAGGGAATACATGTTCACATAGTCTGTGTCGGCACTGATCAGCCACCGCTGCTTCCTGCCAGATGTGACAGTGAGGCTGCCAGCGTCCAGACCGCGGCCAGGCCCGGGGGGGGGGTGGGCACTGCAGGATGCCACATACCTGCTCTGAAACCTGCACAGTCACACTGTCCAAGGTGTTTCTAAACATCATCATATCAGTGTCGCATTACCTCCGAGACCTTAATATCATTACTGGTACACTACTGAAGCTGAAACATCATCCCACTGGAGGCACACGGTGGACCAAATAACAATAATACTTCATCTAGCAGGTATGATGGGGCTAAAAAGAGAGTCATTCTTTTCATTTTTTTTTTTCTCTTAGTTAATTAATAATAATTAAGATATAAAATGTCAGAAAATATCAAAAAACACCAGTCACAAGATGCCAGTCAGAGAGATTCACAGTTTAAGTTGCATAAAACAAGAAAAAGTGGTGAATCGTCACATCTGAGAGGCTGAAACCGGAGAATGTTTCCAACCTGACAGATGAGAAATAGTTCATTAAATGTGAAAAACTGCTGCGAATGGGTTTTCTGTCAGTCAGCCGAGTGAGCACATCAGCAGATGGATTCAGCAGTAACGCCGACACTGATTCAAAACAAGAGCAGGCACCTCTAATTTACATCTAAAATCAAGCGAAACACCTGAAGGAACAGCTGGAGCAGGAACAAGAGAGACTGCCCACACCAGGAAGACGACTGCGGCTCAGAAGCCCAATGATCGGCTTTCCTCTTGTAGTAGTGTGAACACAGACGGCGGTCGCTGAGGAGCACTCACAGAAGTAGCTCCACATTGTTCAAATGCCACAAAACCTTCAAAGCGGAGGGCGGCTGGTTTCTCTCAACCATGATGACGAGCTCTAACTGTCTAAACCTAACCAAAACGTAACCAGAGAGGTGACGGATCAGAAAATACTCCCATGAATCATTTAGAGCAGTCATATCGGTTGTTTTCAAGGTACTGACGGATGACCTAGTTTGTTGTTTCGTGATGTCTTGTCGCAACTCGACACGTGACTCAGGGAACAACTGTACAGCACGAAACTTTCTGCAACAAGGGGTCTCTCAATCAGAGCAAGGCGCAGTCTGGTGACGCAGCATTGGATCATGGGAGTCTTCTTCGTCTTAGTCGCAACTGCCGTCAGCTTCTCCCAGTTAGGTTTCCTTTAGTGTTCAATGTTCATGAGGTCTTTACCGGGAACTGAATAATCTGCATCAATCTCCTTGCTTCTCCTCAAGAGACAGACCTTTGGAATGAACAATGAACAAATCAGGATCACCTTTAATATCTGTGTTTCTCCAAAGTTGTTGGCTGGACACGGGACGTCCTGGAGGGGCTGCAGGTCGAGCTGCTGCTAAGGTTTCCTCACCATGTTCCTCTACGAACATCTCATCCCCTCTAGTGTCCATATTGTCTGATGCCCTACAAATGTGGTAGTGTGCCCCTGAAGACCCGTGGTGAATGACCAACAGCTCCTGGTGACAATCGAGTGTTGACACTCAGTCTTTGAATGAAGGGTCATGAGTGACTGAGATTTCTGTTGATCAGAGTTCCCTTTCACATCCAGCCATTCAGGCAGGCACAGATGTTCTGAAACAGCTTGATTTGTTTTTAAAGACAAGCGCCCTCTGCATGCTTTCAGTGGTATAGCAATCCAGCAGATATCCTGACAGGTCTGACCTGTTGGCTAGCAGATGATGAGAAATGCATTTAAAGTTCAAGTGATGCACTAACCATCTGAAACTAGGCTGATGAGCTGTGTCAGTTATTATTTTTTTTTCAAAATCTGAATAGAAAACTGATAGTTACCATAAATCTATTTAAGTGCAGATATATTTATTTACCAAAATTTGCTATCTTAACAAAACAAAACAAAACTGGAAACACTTCTATGGAGATGCATTTTGAGTATGAAAAACCATCAAAAACATCCTTTTTACCCCAGCAAGTTAGGTTTGCTCCCGCTCTGTAATTTACAACTGCAGGTATAAAGTGATAAAACACATTTATGAACAAAACTGCCAGCTAAACAGCGAGGGAGATCCATCTGTCCGACAGATAATCATGCGGCGATGTTTGCTGCCAAAGCAAATATTTGTGCACCTTAGCTGCCCACAAATGCCGTCGCCCTCACTGTTCCAGGTGTAATAAAGACTCTTCTGTGGCTGTATGAAAATGACTTGCTGTATTTGGAAATCAAATTCTCGTAGTTCTACTCTCACAAAGCCTATTAGCTCCCTTTATCCACGCTGATGGAATTTGCATTTCTTTTTTCGGAGCACAGACATGCGTGGGGCTACCATCTGCTGAGCAATTTTAGCTCTTAACTGATATGCAGATTTTTTAATTTCTGAAAAAAGTGCAGCCACAGTGGTTTGGTATGCTCCTAACGCAGCAGCTATTTGTTACCAGCTGCCAGGTGATGTGGCGTGTGACTGCGGAGATCGATTTCATTCATACCAGGCCATGTTTTATTACGGGTCACGCTAATCAAATAGGTTGGTGAGTAATACTATCCAGTAGCATAACACCGAGTAAACGAGTACAAAGTGTCTCAAAAACACGCCTGAAGTGTTTATACCTGTTCTGTGTGGTCACCCTGGAAGGCGGTGTGAAAAGCCCACCGTCACAGCGAGGCGAGATGTGATAAATAGCACAAAGGAAGGTAACGGCGCACACTCTAGGATGGTCTCTCCTTGAAGACATTCATGGCACTTAGTTGCTCGATGGAAGTCGTTGTGTGGAACGAAAAAAGGAAAAGAATGAATACAAATGCTACAAAGCTCATAAGGCGGCTGATGCAATAGCGAGATAGCAGCAGGATGTAGTTTCTTCTACTTGCCTGCCTGGCCCCAGCACAGGTCCCAGCTTGGACCTGGGTTACAAGGACTGGACCCCCAGTGCAGACCTAATGTTTTAATGCACCTATTTAATTGCATCTCATCTCAAAGTGAGAACAGGATCAAAACTTGTGAATCCTGCCAGGTAGAAAACCGGCGGTCCACCAACGCAGTACAAAAGATTATAAAAACACAGCGCAGACTGCAATGACAAACCAGCTGCACCAGGTGCTGAAGTGTCTATTCCTGGCAGTGCGTGTAGAGACAAATACGGTGCTAAGTGTACTACAAGATAGTGTAAGAGAACATTTTACTATGACTGAACCCAACGCTGTCCTGGCTTTACGCAGACAACTCCAGGTCCTGGTGGCACAGATAGACCGAAGAACACCCATAATGCCTGCACACGGGATCACTGTATTCCTGAAGATGCATTTCAACAGCTTATCCTAGACAAGACCTTAAGGGAAGCATTATCTATTATTTAGAACAGTATGTAAACACAATCCCTCAAAGCATAATGTGCATTACACACTATGTGAGCAATAGCACAATGCATTCTGGCAATAACAGGGCGCTGTTCCGGAGATGAAACTGGAACGCTATCCTGTAATTCGGCACCATGTGGCTCTATTCTGTGCAGTCTTTGACTTTGAAGGAGCAAACTGCTTGGTGGCAGCGTTGCATGCGGAGGGATCTGCAGGCTGGACTCAACAACAAGGCTGATTCCAAGGAGAGACCTTTGCACCCAAACTGCTAACCTATTCTTACACTAGCCGCCTCCTTCAGTCCCTGCGGACTAGCGCTGCAGGGATTGTAAATACTGAACTTGAACTGTAAGAGCTAATTTCATCCATTCATCCAAGCCCTTATTATTCTTTTACAAGTCACTAACAAGGCCAATAAAACTGCGCATAGACACATTAAAACTGCTGTGAACCCTGCACAGTGAACGCCTCACCATGTACCTCAAAGTACAGCCTATTCATAGAACGCACCGCACTGTAAAAGCTCGTCTTTGATAGAAAGTCTTCCATACAGTTTTAGAACAAATGTTTTGCTCGTTAGTCTTTGTATTTCAATTCTCCATGTCGCACCATAAAGACAATATATGGCACAGGAAGTGAGCTATGCACTCAGGGTCTAAATTCAGACAGCTAGAAACCAGTAAAATCTGAGTCTGGGTTTTCCTCCCACTGGTTTTGCAGCACTGCCCAGTTCTCTACAGTAAACACTAGGTTTTCCCAGGCAGACAGGCGGACAGGCAGGCCCGGGGAGGGAAGGAAAGGATGGAGGCCTGATGGGTGCCAGGCTGCCAGTACCATGGCAAGGCATTGGACGAACAAGATGTTTCTTGGCAGACGTGCGGGAAGCAGTTTGCTGCAGCATTCCAGGCAGTAAAATCAGAAAGACATACAAGAAAACAAAGAAAAGCAAAAAAAAAAAACAAGTCAAAGTGAAATGAGAAACTCATGTGGGGCGGATTGTACTGAAAAACAAAACGCGATCTTCCAAATGTAAGTCAATACACAAATATAAAGTCTTGTTGTGACTTGATCCAAGTTCATGCGTCCTCCTAATAAGGCTGCTCTGATAGTTACAGGGTTTGCAAAGAGTGTCAAAGCCTGCCTCACTGCAAATAGGTCAGTAATGGGCACCCTAGGATTTTCTCCAAAACTCCTCTCATTGGTCGGTTTCTGTGTCTCTAGGGCAGAAACCTGGATACCACACTGGCGCAACCCTCGCTAGCTAGGAACCATGCCAGCTTTTAGGAGAATAACACACACACACACACAGAGTCTCAGTTAAAACCCTAACATTACACAACATTATATGCTTGTGGAACACAGCGGATGGCCAAAATGCCCCACATAACTGTACATCCAGACAGTAAGACCTCCAGCATCCGAGCATTCACAGCATACATACGAGCCCGTAAACATGGTGATGTCATGCCGGGCGCATCTCCTCCCAACAGCTGGGCCCACAAGGCTCTGGAAGATTGATTTGTCTGACCCTGAAGAGCACACGCAGCTTTTCCCAACAGCTGGATGGGGAACAGGCATGGCCCCGGATAGTTAAAGCTGTCCATCTAAAACACGCTGCTATCCTCTTGTGAAAACCTTTTTTTTAATGGATGATTCCAATTTATTGCAACATTTTGCAGTTTTACATACCATAACTATCAGAAATAAAAACAACTGTGCCCACCAAGCTGAGATCTGGAAGCCTGGCAACATCATTAATAGCAAGTCTGAGAAAGGAAATCGTTGATGGAGGTTGGAGGTTGCAAATATTTAGGTCCAGTTCGACAGGAATCAAATTCCTTCTATGTATAATTCTGA
This sequence comes from Datnioides undecimradiatus, assembly GCA_008933995.1. Classification (NCBI taxonomy): domain Eukaryota; kingdom Metazoa; phylum Chordata; class Actinopteri; order Lobotiformes; family Datnioididae; genus Datnioides; species Datnioides undecimradiatus. The sequence goes on along the minus strand of WARS01000075.1, from coordinate 267,060 downwards.
TTCTGCCTTTGGTGCACTTCAATTTGTGAATTTGTGCAGACTGATAGCAAGCTGTCCTGACAGCTGATCTCTGAGGAAAGTCAACAACTAATCTAACAAACCGTTAACGTGCTAACCTTGGTGGATGTATTGCTACCTACACTGGACCGTCCATATTAAAGGCTTCTGACGTTGTGGAGTGTTGCCCCAGTGTTGGTGGACTGCTGACGTCCAGTGTGAGGTCGGAGACATCGGGAGCTGTGACTTCATGCATTTCCTGCATCACATGTCGTTTTAAATGAGGTCACCAGCAACTTTCTTCTAATGGCGAAACAACCAGTTCAAAGCAGGACAGAGTAAATAGGCCGAGTGGGTAATTAACTTTAGGAGCGCCATTACAGACTCCTTCCAGGGCACTTTGCTTCGTCTGCGCTCGGGTTAAGGACTATTTGTTGATTCGTTTGAAATCACGTCATCCAGGCTGTCAGCTTCGCTTTGACTGGACAGAGTGGACGCCTGTGACTCGTCGTGAACACAGCGTGATATTATTTTTAAGGACAGTTCAAGAACGAACACATCGGGGAGGGTATTGACCAGATTGACCAACGTGAACAAGAGGTCGGAGAGAAACATCTCCTGTTAATTGCTCAGTCCTGACCAGAAGTAACTCAGTCTGTAGCGTATTGAGAGGGGCCCATTAACTGACGGGCTTGCACTCTGTCACTCGTTACATTCAAGAACAGCTGAAGGAGAGTCTGGAGATATTTCACTGCGTCTAAGTTTAAACGAGCATCGGAGACGTGACTTTTAGAGTGAATGTTGCTGAACGCAGTTACATAGTCTGCTTCTAAATACCTGGCTGTCAGCGCCAGCAGCAGGCAATTGATACTCCCAAGTTCTGTGGCCAAACAGTCAGCTGGTTCAGAAGAGGAACGCCTTCAACAGTAATGGTACGACATGAACCTGACTAATGGTAACATGTCCAGGCTGAAAAGCACGAGTGATTTGCTCTCCAAACACAGCAGTTAGTAAGTTGTGCCGTTGCGCAGCTACGACTGCAAAATCCAGCTTTTACATGTAACTGTGTGAGTAATAATAATCTAATGATTACGTAAACGATCTAATCTTTAGTAGTCCAGACGACCTTTTACTTGATTTTTATCAAAGTACATTTTCATGGTTTTACTTGGTGGCATTTTCAATACGGGTCTGTTTTTAATGGCGTGGTATTAGCACTAGTGCAAGGTTAAATATTGTGAAAACTGTGAAACTGTGTGTATCTATTTTTAGTGTTCATCGAGGTGTTGTGACAGTATCACCTCCCAGCAAATTATACAGTGGATTACATCCCTGATGTTATTCATCTGTCAGTCTATTTCGGTCTCAGCTATTGTCCTCTTTAAATTACCTCTAAGAGCTTATACGGAGTGAGGCTACAACAAATGAGAGCAAGAGAACAAGGGAAACATGTCTGGTAACTCCAGTCTCCGGTGTGACATCCAAGGTCTTCCCGGTAACAGAAGCACCTCCTCTGCAAATGTCTATATAATCTTTTTTGCATATGAGAGAGCGCTACAGACATCCAGGTCAAGAAAAGGCTAAATTTAGCTGAGAGGACTAAGCTAGAGGTCTACGAGGCACACTTCCTATTCAAATAAGGCCTAGTTTGAATCTAGACATCCAAATGTCCTTTGACCTGTCTGTCACTAAAACATTGCTTCCCCGTAAAGCTTATCTGACTGCGGCGTCCAGTCAAGCGACTCAAATACACGCTCGATCCGATCCTAATCACAACGAAGATCATCGGAGTGTGACCGCCATGGGTTAGAGTAAATTTGGCTTCGGACCAGGCTGTTTGAATTTTAAATGGTGCACAGAAGAACGGTTCTACGCTCGGTTTACCACTCACCCCCTCAGTCCAACACTTAACTATGAAAATGATCAGGAAAGATTTGGATACCGACCAAAAGAAAGAGTCTGCGTCAAACCAGAGGCTCTTCGGGAGCGCAGCTGGCCTCGTGCTCCTTTTCAGAGTGAGCTACGCCTGTTGTAAGACCTACTGAGCCTTACTGCCCGCTGAGGGGCCGACCACTCAGCACTGTCTCGAATAGATATCTGCCTTCCAGTCTTGCAGGGAAAATGAGAAATGAGTTTCTTTTTCCACATCCAGACACTTTAACAGTTACTCATCTGTTAGATAAACCACTTTTGAAGATATGACCTGACAATAAACCTTGTAACATGCCTCGAAAATAAAAACAAAGAGTGGGCAGTGGGAACTAAAACCACCGCCTTGCGATGGATGTTTTCAGTTGAACAACGGTACATGAAGAGGACTATAAAATATTTACTGCATATTATAAAATACTGCACCAAATGTAGGCCAATACAGCGTAACTGTGATAAGCCTGTATTGGCTGGTGTCGGCCTCTCAGTCTGCTTCTGGCTAACGTGTTGCCACGGCAGCCCGAGCGACGTGGAATATTTGTTCTGGAATGATGTGTTGAGGCATCGCAGATTTGATTTGTGAGATTTCATCATGTAATAGGAACCATCCTCTGGACTCCCATCAAGTCAAGCACCGGCGAGCTCTTTAGGTCATTCATTATTGAATAGGTTATATACCGGCTTTAGGAAATGACGGAAGAGAAGGGGACCACGCGCGGACTCAAATCAGGGACTTTGCAGTTACATGGACATCGTCCTGAACCCTTCAGGGGCCCCGAGTACACTGATTTTTAACAGATAAAGCCGAAACCCATGTGCAGAGCAGACGCAAACCAGCAAACACATATTGTGAGTGTAGCCCGACACATCAACTTCCTCTGTACCACGCAGCTCCACTGTTGTTCAAAAACTATTAAAAACATTGAACTGAGCCGTGCCGTTGCACTGGGTGAGTCGTTCCTTCATTACCATGAACACACTGTGGTTTATTCTGACTCAATCCCACACAGACTGTCCTGCTGGCCCCAAGACCAACTGTACTTCACATATATATATATATAAACACACATATACGTAGCGCTCGAAAGAAATCTGCATAACTGTTTTTCGACCCTCATCAGAAAATAATTTAATTCCATGTCGTTTTGATTGCAAGATCTTGTTTTTTTCCCCCTGAGTGCTGTTTGCAGGCAGCTACAGCAGCCTGTCACTATGGAAACAAAGTGCACCTCACACAAACTGGTTTTGATTATCAACTCAGAAAATATAAAGTTTGCACAGTTAAGTTTACTCTCTTCCGAACGGGGGGATGGAGAGAGAGCATGTTTTTGTTGCTCCGATGGGCAGACTCAAAAGGGATTGTTTGATTTGGTTTTATCAGAAATAGGAGGCATTTATTAGTCGTGCATTAAACAATCAAAGCAGCAGGTTCAGCCGCACTGTCAGCTGAGGACAACGCGGGCCGGAGAAAGCCTGCAGCCTCGCGGCGCGGCTCTGCTGATTCAAAGCAGATATTTTCATGGCAGCGGTGCCCGTATAATTTCTTCAGTAATTTCTCTGAGCAAACGCCAGAAATGGAATCAAAGAGAAAAGCAGCCAGGGAGAGAAGCAACACCTCAGTCAACGCACAGCACGAAAACAGTCTCTCCCCCAGGTGCAGACAGATTTGGACCTCATGCAGATTGCCCACTGCATCGCGCTGGAACACGGAGGAACGCTGCGCACAGATCTTCCTCGGAAGACAGCCGCACTACTGCGCAGCGTGGACTGCCAGGAGAAGAAGACAATAGATCAAAAACTAGGGAAGAAGAAAACAATTGAAAATTCTCTTTGTTCACAGTAGGCACTGGCCTTAGTTAGTTGCCGTATTTGTTTCTCGAGATGGAACTGAACAGCCTCGAACCAAAGCTACATACCAGAGAAAAGGGATTTGATTCATTTTGGTCTCAGTAAAAAAACAGGTGCAGTATTAAAGGCGCCCCGTGGACGCTGCTCTGTACACAAACACTTTGCAGGATGCAGACGCATTGTGCTGTATCCTTAAGGCCTTATGAACATGCTGAATTCATTTCCTCCCACCAAAAGAAAACCCCAAAACACATTAGCATGAGTCTGAAAGCTGCACTGGATGTTGGCCTTCTCCTTTGCCCCTTCCTTTATAGCTGCAGCGCTTTTAACGTGGTATTATCTGTGGATCTCTGATAAGAACTCCAGAAAATGCCCGTTCACTGGAATGAAAATTGCTCACCGAGCCCACGAGCCAAAAAAAAAGCTTCCCCACTTCCTGGTTTGCTTCTGTGTTCTGCAATGCACATGCTCATTATGTGCCCCAGCTCAGCCTATAGGCTTTACAAGAGGATGACATCATGCAAAGACATTCAAGACATTTTGTTTGTTGTTGTTGTCGTAGTAACGCAAGTGGCCACCGGGGTAATCCAGCAGAAGAAGAACTCCTTCAGCTGCCCCCACATCCAGCTCCATCAATGCAATCTATTGTTTGATCACCACCAACTTCACTCACTAATCCCCTCCCCCAAACTGCAATCAACCAATCATATTTCAGGGACCGACACAGAGCGTGTTTGGCAGTAGTCGGAGGCGTTTCCACAGATTGCAGGGTGGTGTTTTTATAACAGCCTTCTACAAAGCAAAGATCTGAAATCAAAAGTGTGAGCAACGGATTACATGGCGCGTTCATCTGCTGCAGTTTGCATATCCAGCTCACAGGCTGACTACCTGCAGTCCCGACTGAAGCGCTGCAGCCGCATTCACTGTGGAGTGTTTCCCACTGTGTGAAAGCCACAGCTCTGGATGTTATTGGTGTCGGCGGCTCTGTCGGGCTGTTCCACTCCAGCAGCCGCGGCTAACGCTACCCACGGTGGCGTTCCGTTAGCTCCTCACGTATGCAGCATGCAGCCATCAAGTGCAACGTGAGGTACACTTAGAGGTTGCACGCTTTGAAAGCCTGCTGTTATTAGCTTAGTTAGCTCATCAGCGATAATAAATGACAAAATCGTGCACTGACAGACTCGTTTCAGCAAAGTTGATGGTCACCAGCAGCAAATGAGATGCTATGCACCTCCGTCTGGGACCCATTGTTCCGGAAGTAAGCATGCATTTTGATGGTCACTGCGTCTGTGCAGCGTGAGGCTGGAAAGCTTGACAGGAGACAGTAGGTGACAGGTGACAAATACACCGACAAGCTCATCGAATACCACTCGGCGGCACAGCTCTCGGTCAAAAGCTCCGTGAGCCCCATCACAGTGATTCTATCAAGAGTTAAATAAGAGCCGAGAGGACACACACTGTGATTTGGCACAGTTGCTGCATGACTGTGGGAACACATTAGAAACACAGCAGAGGCATTCACTGAGCGATACACACCTCCACTCTTAACAACAAATGCGCGCGCACGTTCGTGTTCTTACGTGTGCGCGGCGAAACTCTCGGAAAAAAAAAGGTGAAGCGCAAAGCCGGGGCCGCAGTTTGATCCACATCTGGCTCCGACATCTGTGCAACTCCTGAGCGTTCAACCTCAGGCGAGAGTCCAGAAATAGACGGCGGCGCACAGACCGCAGCTATCTGTGTCAGTGTTACCGACTTCTTCGCTCGCTCTTGCAGCTTTACAGCCTTCAGCCGTCATTCACAGAGGCAAAAACCCCAACGTAAAGCATGAACGGATCAGGAAAACAGAAAACAGATGTGATACGGGATAAAAAGTGAATGATTTGGATGTAAAACTGCAAACGGCTCCTGCCCCCGTGACTGTCTCCAGTCTCTGACTAAATTTAGAGACAGACAGACATGTCCCATTGGCACTGTAAGCAGGGTTAAGCTGAAACGTGCACCACGCGGTTGCGTACACGTCGAATGAGAAGCTTCGGCCCCGGATGCGATGAAAGGGTAAAGAAAAGGTTACTGTGCAAAATCCCATAATCCAGCCGGGGCAGCAACAGGCTCTGCCGCTCTGTAACAGACAGCTCCAGCGCAGTAACAGGATGACTAACGCGGACGCATGTGCAACGCATTATCTCAACTGCTACGCGGCCTCTGACATATTCACAGAGGGGGGAAACGAAAGCAAAGCTGTCACCACCTTCACCTTTTCTTTCTTTCTGGCTGATGTGCCACGTCATGTAGGACATGTATGATAGCGCAGTTGGATGTGGGGGGGAGCTGCAGCGGAGGATGTGGGTTCTTGAAAACACAAAGTACAGATAGTTTTAGCAGCGTTACTCAGAAACGGACGGGCGGGGGGAGGGGTTGGCTGGAAATATATAGAAATCAATATGACACTATTGCCAACAAAATACCAAAACAGTTCTCTTTCAATATATCTCAGTACATCCGCCCAGAGGAAAACACCAGAACTCCAGTCAGTCAGGAAAAGAAGCTCGTGTTCTCAAATGCATCGTTTGTCAAAACTGGACAGTATCAGGATCGGTTTGAGCAAAGAATAAGAAAACACGCTCATGTCCAAGCTGACACGCAGACAGAAATGTGGCATTGTTAATATCGTCACAGCTGATCCACAGGGCGAGTCCACAGACACCACAAAGCGTCTGTCTGAGATGTTTGAACCTGCACAGACTGAAGGAGCCCAGACATCCAGTCTGACGATGCCTACCTGTCTGAGGAATTCAAAGAACAACAGGTTCCCGAGTGTGATAGACGGCAGACCACGCCCACAAATCGGGCTCATCTGAGTGGGATCTGTTCCATCGCAACCAAACGTTTCTCCCCATCGGAGACCGACGAGGCTGTTAGCACGCTTCTTTCCCTGCGTCATGGTGAGGATCACGACGGGAAAGAGGCCGAATAAAAGAAAAAGAGAAAAAGGAAGTGTCTTTTTAAAACAGATCAGTCCTTTCAGCATTTGCTTTTACTACTGAAAAGGTATTCCAGGAAATTATTGGTAAATACCGGACTCATAAAATAATGTGTTGCCACAATCCTGCTGCATCATATCCTGCCTGAGTGACTGGGCAACATTCACAGGCCATTTCCTGCAAATATATCTACAAACAAAGCGGCACTGTGCTGCAGGCCCTTATCAATAAACCCTTTCTATTGTAGTCACAGCTCCCACCTGTGGCCATTTTGCGTCCCTCTTAGCAACCCTCCGCTTCGCTCCGATCACGGATGCAAACGCGGAGCTGGACCTGGGGGCTAATAAAAAAGGAGCAAGGCAGAGTTTGCGAAGCTGAGCATGAGCAGAAATCACCTCCCATTTAGGACCAGTTCACAGGGCAACCACAGTCGAAATGGAAAAGAGGAAAGAGAGAGTGAGGATGGTGCCAGAGCATACTCGGTCCCAAATTAAAACCAGGAAACCAAAATAGAAAAAGACACATGTTGAAATCAATGAGCTCTAACATGTTATTAGAAAGCTTCCTCTCCCTCTCTGCCCACGGCTTAATTTAAAGGGAATGACAACAAACACTTCTTCCCCCCTCTCGCCTGCCTGCAGGCCTACACAACATGTGCATACTTGGTTTGATTGTGACGCCGCAGCCTCTGGGATCGCAGCGCTCGGAAAATAGTTTCACAATATGTCTCTCTGCCTTATTCATCCGTTACTTCCTTCATTCCCTCGGCCTCTCCATCTCCTCCTTTTCCCTCTTCTTTCACTGCTTGAAAGCCATCCAGCTTTCAAAGCAGCACACATATTTTGGCAGGCGTCACCCCCCCCCACCCCAAAGTACTGTATCCACATTCTGCTTTTTTTGCACTCCTTTTGTTTTTGACACAACCCTTGGCATTAGCCGACAGGCTGAGGGAGGCGGAGGGCGACTGAGGCTTTTGTGCAGCTATTTCACTTAAATGTAAATCTGCAACTCTTCCAGGCAAACTCTGCAGACCTGGACTGACAGAGGAGACACATCGAACTGAGATGAAGAGAGTCCACGTCCCAAATCTGATTCTTCCTCTCACATGTGACACAGATATATTTTTTTTGGCTTTTTTTTCTGTTTTCTAATTTGAGTGCAGACGCAGGCTACAAGTGACTTTTGTTTCCTCTCACAGTCTTGTCAGAGGATTGCAGCAGTAATAAATAAATCTAGAGCAGTTTGGCTGAGCCACACTCACAAAACAAAGGCATGAAAGCCAAATCGAAACTCTATGGGTGCTGCCAATCATCGAACAGCCTATATTCAATCAAAGGGTAAACGCTTACATCAGAGCATAACCACAATTATTTGAGGAATCACACTGATCACACTTGGCAAGTTGTTTGTGTCTAATTGTTTTCAGTCTGGTTGTAAGTGCTCTGCACACCGCCTGTGCAACCTCTTATCTATCCTTTGTACAAAGTGCGATCGAAGAAGCACTCCAGACACCCGGAGTTGAACAGTATTCATTTCTGAGCACCAAAAAAAAAAAAAAAAAAAATGCTCTATATCATTAAAACCTCCTCTCTGCTGTCCACTCAGAGGAAAAAAACTGGAGTGGCTGGGCTGCTACGCATCTGCTCCAACGCTGTCACATTTTTCAGACTGCACATGCAAGAAGAATGTTATCTCTGGCGGGTAATATTCCATCAGACCCCTCTCACATTTTATTTGAAGAATATCAGCATATTTTGCCATCACACAGAACATCTAGAGTCCCAAAAAGGCCAAACTCTTTTGTTCTTTAGTAGTCAAACTGTTCAGTCAGACTTTAGGTTCTAGGTAGAACTCTGTTGCTTTGGTGTAAAAGAGAGCAATTCATTGCACTGCAACCACTTATTTATAAGGTCTTATGTAATATGATTGTATTATTGGGTTTGCTGTTTGGTTAAATGTTGTGTTTGGTTTTTCTTGGGCAAACAGCATCAGGTTTGAAGCTATGCTACCTTGGATGGTCAGTTAGGTAGTGGCATAAGTTAATACTGGCAGTTAGACTAGAAGTTCAGTATTGCAAACTTCTGACATGAAAGGGATCACAGTGGACCGAGTGCGTCAACTATGACGAGGCCCTAAATAGTTTCAGCTCAGATCTTAGTTTAGAATAGGAATCTGGAATTGGTTGGGGAATGGTTAAAGGTTGATCCAGTTGCAAGGTCATTTTTGTTTATGTCTACTGATGAGAATCCCAACTACAAATAAATGCCACGTTAGCCTGGCCAGGCCACAGCATGTGAGGTTATATTTGTGGCCTGGCTTTGCAAAGCTAGGCATGAGGGTCTGCGGTAAGAGGTAACCATAAAATTCCAAAACCTGACACACAACGACTCCAAAAAAGGTAAGGAATGGAAATGGATAGTGGTGAAACAGCTGGACAGTAAACAAAGTTCCGACATTATGCAAATAACCGAATCGGGTAGTTTTCTATATCAAGAACACTGTTATCTGCTTTAACGAGAACCATCCATGTACTAATCTGCTTCCACAGTTGTTTAACCTTTAACTGTTCAGAGGATTCAAGTTTTCATCTTCACAGGAAACTGAATTTACACATTACATATTTGAATAAATAACGGTACACTTGGTTACTAATAACCCTTATAAACAGGTTCTCATCAAGTCCACTGTCACAGCAGAACACTAATATACTACTTTGCAACTATAGAATGGGCAAGGTTAGGAAAGATGGCATACACGGGAGAGAATGTACGCAACAGACATCGGAACCCAATGCAAACTCTGGACTTCTGGAAGGAAGTTGGACAAAAACCACGTCACGCGATGACATCTGCACAACAACTGAAGGGGACGCAACCTCCAATCAGGGGTTCAAACCCTGCTGAAGTTCAGGCCAACTGCTGCGTGATGTTAGCTAGCTGTTCTTTTTGATCTGACAAATACATACGTTCAAATGCTACGTAGTGGCAGTAAATTTGCCATTGGACATAGACTATAAGGTGCGGATGAATGGTCTGGTATGAATGGATACTGGGCTGCATTATACTTGGCTCAAACCTCAGTGCCAATGTTCAGGGTCAGACCACAGAAGTTTAAAAACAGCTAGTCCCGAAAGTCACGTGCCAAGAGTATGGTAAAATCATGTGACATGGCTGGGGTCGAACCTTACCCGTCTTTCCAAGCACAAACCCATGATAATGACATTACGATGATGAAATTACAGAACAGTGGAAATACTTTCACGTCAACACCAATACCAAGAGCTGCCATCTAAGAATATTCTCCAAGTTCATGATAGAAGGTCTGCGTGAATATCCTTAGAGCTCTGGGACAAGTTAGGACCAGTCAAACAAAAGTGATATTATACTTTAAGACAATCCTAATTTTTTCGCCCTAGCCACATCCCCCCTGGAAGTGACTGCAGATGTCTGAAACCAGTGCAATCACTCAGGCAAGATGTAACTGATGCCGTAAGTCTTTAGTGCACTGACAGAACCACACATATTTTAACTGAGAAGCCTCTTTGTAGGAAGTGCTACTTTTAGCCGCGGCACCCAGTTTGGGGAATCTGGGCCACATCACAATAAGGAACAATACAAAGAGACAAACAGGACAGACAGGGGTCTCTTTCATTTGGTCAGTGTGGACGCTCTGCAGTCTAATACAACGTACTGGTTTGCCTTCCACGCCCCATGTAGTGCGCTGTCTCGCTCTTTGAGCTCCCTTAGCTGGCTATATTTGTGTGTGTGTGTGTGTGTCAATATGCAGCCAAACTAGGGCAGTGAGTCCAGCTGAAGCCTCATGCACAGCTGTGAGTCTAGAAGAGGTCCTTTGTGTTGGGATACATTCATGCGCCCTGAAGGAACATGAAATTGTAAGTCAGCGCCTAAGAAAGGCCCTGGTATAGTTCGGAGTAATGGGTGCATTTTGGATGTCTAAAGCTAAGTACAAAGCTCTTCGCTGCTCCTCTCTCTGACAAATCTTCCTGTCGTCGTTAGCCTCTTGATTATCTCATTCTGCATCCATTAGTGCCGGGTCGCATTTCTGCATCCAGTAATTCACTGTTTTCCCCCGACTCCCAGTCAGGGGAATTGCTCACACACACACCATCAACATCAACTCAATGGAGTCCATAAATTTTTAGCTTAAGTGCAGCTAGGTGACCGAGGAAAGCCGACCAATGTGCGGACGCTAAGTAAGTTGGTTGGCGGAGGAAATTTGACCGTGACTGATCTTTTCGTGCTAATTGGCTGTCAACAGCAACTCGCATTTGCATTCCCCCTGGCTGACCGGTGTTCCCATCTGCTTTTATGCAAATATGAATTTGCTTTAAAAAAAAAAAAAAAAACTGAATTAAAAACACCAGAAACTGGTGTGTTTAAGGACAGGTTCTGCGGCCGAAGTGGAAAAACTCTATTAATGATACGAAGATGTGATAAGAGGTCATGGAAACAGAGGTACTTTTCCCAAAGTGTTCGACTCCATCTCGTAATCCCTCCGCCTTTCTTGAATTGCACTTACCTTTACAAGAAGGTGCTATTCAAATAAAGCTCGATCGAATTATTGTTTTAATGCCACTTTGGGTTAAAGCATCAGTCAAAACCCATGGTTTATCAGAGCAGCTGTTTCTTTTGTTGCGTTCTCTGGAGGGTGGTCGCATAAAACCAGCTGAATCTCTGGTTGCTCATTTGAATGGACTCATGTCTCCTAGGATCTGAATAATGGGTTCATCGCAGCCTTTGAAAGTTTCACAACTTTTGTGTAAAAGCAAATTAAACGCTGCTCGGAGAGCTGTTGCTCCATGTAAACTTCTGACGCACTGTGGATGATCTTTTGTTTATTTTCCACTAATGCTTGCAAAAGGCTGACTCATCAAAATGACGACAGAGCAGCACAAGTACTTGACAAATGCTTCACTCAGTACAGAGGGCCTGCGCGAAACCACAGTGTGAATGCAACCAGAGAAAACACCACCCATAATGCATTTGGATAAAGACACCAAGTGAATGCATTTCAAGATGGTCTAGTCAAAGCTCGAAAGCAGGAACAGCCATTTTGAAAGTGCACACAAACACACACACACACACACACACACACACACACACACAACAAGCACTGTGCTAAGCTGACAGAATAAGCGAGGAACCTTGACCGGCGAAATGCTGACCGGAATCCAAAGCTTGAAATCACCATGTGAAATCAGCTTAAAGTGGCCTGAATGCTTTCTCGCCCTCCACCCACCCACACACGCACACACACCGTCTGATGTTTCTGTTCATCCACCTACTTGGTGTTACTCAACAGGTTTTGAAAGACAAAATGACTTAAGGCCTGATCACACAGGATGCACATTTGGCAGCGAGAGACGCTGTTTTCTAATTATTTTCAGTCTGTTTTGAAGTGTTTCTTGCCTCTGCTCCGTGCGCCTCACATTTTTCAGAGAACGCTCCGAGCACGCAGAGGAATATTCAGCATCGAGCGCTGAGTGGAAAGGCCTTTCTTGCTGTGGATCACTGCAGCCTTTTCACTGCTGCTCCATTCAATATAAACAGCCTCCTTTCTATTAAGTTTATTAAGTTGATGCTTGTTTCTTTAAACCTTGATTTACTGCAGAGTGAAATCATTAAGAGGTTTGGACTGAGAGGACTGGTTTTTTTATATTTTCAGCTGCTTAACAACATTATCTAATGTCATTAGCTGCACTGGCTAAGTGACAGCGGCTCAAGTTGTCTTTGCTAATCATGACCCAGATGTTTCTGGTGCCTGTGCGTATACAGGGAATGTCTGCGCCTCAATTTTAAAAAGGAAGAAAATTCAAAAGTTCCGTGTCTCGTTTTAATTCAGCTCAAACCTAAACAAGAAAACAGGACATTTGTGGCAAATATTTGAGTATATCCGATTGACGCCAATATCAGCAACACTGGCCCGTACCATACTTTGCTATACGTTATGGAGAAGTGTAAGCGGAGGACACGTTGAGCTACAGCTGCATGTTACAGGTGTGAGGGTACTGCAGCGGTGCACGGTGACTAGAGCAATAAATTATAGAAATAACTAACACAGAGAGGGTGCGAGGGTGCACCGTTGGACTCAACACTTAGTTGGCACAACACGTGTTCCTTCATGAATTATCTATCTCCTGCGACTGGTCACCAGGACTCAACAGTAACTGACCTGGTTTTCTTACGCTCATGTAAACTATTGTCTTTGTCGGCGCTTTGTCAAGCGTTTGAGCGGACGCCTGACGCCGTCGTCCTCTCTCTTATACCACGCTCTGCGCTGTTGTCTTTTTTATTCTCTTTACATTCATTTGGTTGGATTATTGGCAGCAACTGTGAAACCACTCACTGCGGCGAGGGAGCTGGAAACTATTTAACAAGCATTGTATTCATTACCATTTTATTCACTTAAGACTTAAGATCTAGTCCCTCGGTTCTTCTTCTTCTTCTTCTTCTTCTTCTTCGTCTCGAACGTGACACAGAGCGAGCCAGGTCGTGATTTAGCACCGCCGGGCGCAAAAATGCTCTTGAGAAATCAGTTTCCTCCACCGACACAGTGTTTATGCCTTCATTTGACACAGCTGGTTCAGAAACACTTGTTGCCATGGTGTCAGTTACTTCGCTGTGGGCCGCAACTTTATCCATCCCTGTATTTTTTAAGCATACATGTGTTTACATCTTGGCCAACTGGCATCATTCAGAGGATGGAGAAGTAGCTGTTAGCGGTCTGTGTTTGCAATGTACCCATGGATTTACAGACAGCGATCTTATGATGATTCTCAAGTTCGTAAGCATCTTTTCTGTTATTCATTTGCAATCGACATGTAAGATAACGATGCCCAGACATGGTTTAATCTGAAAATATGTGCAACTGAGCTATGACTCAGCACGCTCCTTGATGCAACTTGTGGCAAATTGGACCCCTCTGACGCCTCCATGAGCCGCACGCCACAACTCCAACTTACCAACCCTGTTGGTAAGCCGCAAAATCGGCAGCTGAACTACAATAACTGACTTCCTGTTGTTTCCAGAACACCTGCCTGCACTTGACGTGAGGCACGTCTGCACCCATATGCCTGTCTTTAAAATGTCTCAGCAGCACGTCCTATACAACTGATGCAACGATGACGGATGATGATCTTTTGTGGACAAGTGACAAATTGCTTGCTCTACTTGCTTCTGTGCATTAAACCAAACCAAGTGTTTTAGCACAAACTGAAATAACACGCGGTGGGAGGAAGTCAATCTGGCCTTATCCTTATTCACGGCTTCTTGTCAGACAACGTCTCAGCGGAGGGAGGGAATCGCAGTGGAGAAGCAGATATAAAAACAAAATGGTGCAATAAGACCATGTGTGAGAGAGAGAGAGAGGGAAAGAGAGTCAGCTATTTCAGTGCATTGTAATTTCAGAGAGCGGAGTGAGTCAGCAAAAGAGGGGAGAGAGAGTGGACGAGGAGAAAGATGGAGGGTTTAAAACAGCGAAGCTATCAGGGAGGATGACAGATGGTTGGTGGAAAGGAGAGAAAGGAGAAAATGAATTAGGCAAACTACAGAGAAGCGCTAAACAAGATCCAGAGTCTAGAGGGCCCTTTGAAACAGCAGGGTGATGAAACCTCCTGTGCTTGTTGGCAGTGGGACAGCGCAGGGGCCACGCAGCGCTGAGCACCACAGCCAAAGCCTTACATAACAGGCCACAGTGCTGAACGCTCCCATTCCAGCGCCCCTTTAAGGTGAAGGCACACTAGCCACAAGGCAGGAGGACTGACAGAGGAGTCCAGACGGAAAAGCTCCGAGTCGTGCAATCTGCAAGATAAAATGCTCATTCTGACCCACGGTGAATCCGAAGATATCAGATGAAAATGTCTGAAGTATTCTGAGCTAATTTTAATGTAATTATCACAGCCGAATCCAATTAGCTCATTCATTCTAATCAGAAGATGTTGTTTGCAATCCAGGCAGAGAAAGTCAAATGATCCAGACATTCCCCTTGTCTGATCAGACACGGAACAGAAACACGTGCATGATTTTGTGCTGCCAGGAGTTCTAATACGTGCATTTATCCTGTTTTGGTTGCTTGGTCAGTTGATAACTCGACAGGAAACAGGGGGAGAGAAAGACGCATCAGATGCAATCAGACCTGGCCAAAGCACTCGGCCAAAGCACTCGGCCACAGCGATGCCCTGATTGATATTTTTATGGCAAAGGTTGCACAAATGGCTGTATAAAGTGAAACAGCGGGTCTGGAAAATGACAAACCAGTGCTGCAGTACTGGTTTCACAGCTGCACACTCACTGCATGCACTCTGCAGTTTTTAGCAACCCACTGCACATTAGCAGCCCCATGGCTCCGTGTGCCACGTTCACACTGCAGGCACCAGTGGGCCGATCTGTGTGAACAGCACAAATCACATGGGATCTGTTTTCTCTTCAGCTCAGGTTAGCTCCACTTTCATTTGAGGTTCTTCGTCAGATACAGGTTGGATCTTTTGCACCCTCTGAACAGACTTCATGCTACTTCCACGAGCCAGCGCCGAGCGTCTTGCTGCGGGAGAGTCGGTGACAGATGGACAGTGGATCCTGACATCCTGATATTTTGGATGAAGTCTGCTTCTGCGAAGCCGTTTACGTCATGATCTAAACACTCCTGGCTCCGTCTCCACACACACACACACACACACACACACACACACACACACACACACACCTCCTTACACAAATAGCAGCCACTGTTCCACAAAAGCCAGAAATTAAAACATGGTTTCTTTGTCGGTGTCCATGTCATCAAGTGTTTGCTAAACCACTGGCTCCACTGGAAGTCAACTTATGACAGTAACTCTTCAGTGAGCTCCATGTTTACTTCTGTATGATAATACGCTGCGTATGTCACATGATCATATTGTTGGTCTGTGCATGCACATGAGTTAAGGATGGTCACCAGTTCACTCGGGAATCTGAAAGCTAATGGGAACAGCCAAACAAACAAACAAACAAACAAACAAAATTCAGATCTGACCATTAAATCCAAATTGAATTCTAAGGCTTGCAGTGCGAACGAAACCAAATTAGCAACTTGTGGAACATCTGGCTGCTAAATACCCAAATACCTAAATACCCATCAGGTGAACAACAACACAAATGCAGCAATCCTCAGGGCTGATCGGCCGTGTGTTAATGGATCAGTGTCTGAAGCACATCCTTTCTTGACGTCAGGCTGAATATGCAGGTACGTATAGAGCTGCACCGCTGACTGACTGCTCTCATCCGCGAACACGTACGCAGTAGCTTTTTTAGCCAACACCGATCATCACTTTGAGTAGTGGCAGCTCATATCAGCAGTTACTAATTAATGTTAATTCCACGAGTGACTTGATGGCAGGCTGAAATGAAACGTGGCCTGTGCTGGATTTAAGTGGTCCCTGTAGCCCAGCGGCTGTAACAAAGACCATTAAGGAGGTAAAACAAGCCTGTTTCTTGAATACTACTGTAGAACCACAAGCGGAATTCATCAACACAGTTAAAAAGAATTATTGATCAGACTCAGTATCAGCAGATTGCCAATACAAAAGGAATTGTGAATATTTATAGCGAATTTCATGGATACAGGAATATTAATTCTAATGGAAACACCTGATGCTACAGACAGGTATGATCATCATCTCACTAAGAGGACAAACATGTTGGACGCCCGGAGACTTGTCATGTTAGCACAGTGTTAATAGTATTATATGTATTTAGTATTTATTAGTATTTATGATAAATGATCACTTTCAGTTGTTAGTTCCTCGGTGAATACCGACTTTCGACGAGCGCCTTTTTGAAAAACATCGACGACGTCCAGGAGCTCCTTTCTGTTCGGCTGTCGTGGGGACTTAAAAAAACAGCCAACAAGAAAGACGAGGGTGTGTCCGACCAGGGAACATTGTGTACAGCAGCACTTCATCTCTTTGTCTGCCGTGCCTACTGTCTGTCTGGTATCTCTGGCTTTTACCATCTCACCCCTGACTACTCATACGCGCGCGGTGAGGGTGCTTCTGGAGACTTGAGATATGGCCTAAATGCAGAAATACTATGCGACACATCACACGGGCTGGGCGAAGCAGGGACCTCCTATGTTGGCTCCATCTCTGTAGCACGTGTGCTAGCTGTGTTTTAAAAGTAGGATCCTTAGCAGATAGTGCATTTGGTTCTGCAGGCTTTAGAAGCATTAGCCAGTACTAGATTTCTTATACGGGACATTTGAACTCCAGAGTCATGGACACACCGCCATGTTCCATTCCCTTAATTTCAGCTATAGTATGTTAAATTACAGCTGTTTGAGCTGTTTGGATCTGTCAACACCCAAATGTGTAACACACCTTCCTGTAGCCACATGATGTAATGCGTGCTTCCCACCGATCATATTAACTAGTAAGATGGGTCTTATTAAAGATTTTTCTAATTTTAGGTCCCATGAAAAGACTGAATCAAATGTTAGTCGAACATTGCTTTCAGAGTGAATTTGTTGGAGACTACTTTCAGCAGTGGATTGATACATTCAGTGCTCAGGTGAGCATTTGGGCCAGCAGGACAGTGTATGTAGGGTGAAAGTCAAAATAAACTAAAATGTGTGTTCACTGTAATAGCGTACAGTTCATTGATGCTTTCTAATATTTTCGAACAACTAATGAACGATAAAAGAAGATGAAGCAGACTCGTGGACAAAACCTGTGAATAGGATCCATTCATTTGGCATTTAGATCTTCCTCTTTGATTACTGTAAACTCAAACCAACCAATAAACGTGAGAACAACCTTTACACACATGACAAGGCAAGTCTCCCAGCTGGAGCGTCTTCCATTTGTAACACAAAATCCACAGGATTTGTCATCTTTCCAGTGGCAGTTAAACTCGTTCATCCATGTCACTAATTACTGCCATTCACTGCCAACACTGACAGAGTTTCTTCATACCTACTATCATGGCATAGTTCTTAAGGTCGGCTTCAGAATATACTGTATGAGAATGTTAACATGACTAACAGCAGGATGGGTGAACCAAAATACAAAGCACATGTTTAGACACGGATCAACGACATCCCAGAAATTTGCGGTCTGGACGGGAATCTACGAGGAAAAGGCTATTGGTGTACCCCATTAGGGTACCCTCCCCCGCCTTTCCCTGCCAGTCCATGTGGTATCGATATTCTTCAAAGATAATCACGTGCCTTCTTACCCCAACTCACCCCATCACTTGGAGTGCACCACGGAGCAGCACAGCCAGGGGCAGAAAAGTGAAGATGAAGGCTTTTACAGCTCCTCTCCCTCTATCTCCATGAATAATTCAACCCCATCCAAGCCTGAGAGCGTTTTTCAACTTCCCCTGAAGCATGAAAACACAGCACAGCTCCACACTGACTGCCAGGGGGTTCATAAGCTCCTCATACCTAACATAAATCCACTGCCGATTATAACAGGATCACATTAGGCCACACAACCAGAGGGTTTTGCTGAAGGCAAAGGCACAGGTAGTGTGTAAACCCACACAGGGCCCGTGTTCTACGTTTTGTAGAAATCATGGACTGAATCAAGGAATGTGAATTTAGACACAGACAAAAATCCAGAGAAAGATTTCATTTTGCAAATTTGCAGAAAAAAATGACAAACTTTAGAACAGATGATGTTAAGTACTATAACCACACGTGTGGCTCTGGATCTCTAGTCCAGAGTCGAGACCAAAGTCAAGTTTAAGGCCTAAACCTTTGCTTAAGTGCTAAAAACACCACAACGAGGGAGTAGAAACAGCTTGAGGCTATTTTAGCGGAGTCAGAGAGCCTTTGCAGATTCTTTAGACTACCAGATGTCTGATGCAAAGCTTCCCTGTGCTGATTGTGTGGTTTCATGTATTCAAAGTTAAAGTAGAATCGCTCATTTATATTTTTGGCCACATGGCAGGACAACCTGCAAACACCACACTGACATATCTGGCTGATATTGTCAACATGTTGCAGCAGTTGCCCGATGACCACCTCAAAACATTTGGTGCATTTCTTGGTGTATTTCCTCCATCCTAGTAAGAATCCTCTCCTTTCTGCTGCTCTGGTCTTCACCCACCCATTTATCTCTTCAGCTGCTGAAAGCTTCACAACAACAAGCAGCTAGTGGGCACCCTCAAATGCGCTGCTGCAAGGTGTTGCGTGACATGATTGCAACAATCGACTTTTGGCCCTTGACACTTTTCCATGCAATGGAATGCAAGTTTGGTCTTTAGCAGATACTACTAATAGTAAGCGTATTACAAGAAGCTTTTAAGTAGAACCTGAAAACATGAAGTTCTGAAGATCACGTCATTAGCCAACAGTTCATACTGAGTATCGAATAAACGGAGATCACAACTTACCTGCAGTCGTGTCAGTGATTGAGCGTCGCAATCCAGTCACATAGAAGAGAAACAAAGGGCACAACATTAGTTTACTGCACTGTATATCACTACACAGTACATCCAGGCAGTCAGTTTGTGTGAGATGCATAACCCCATTCACTGCAAGTCACGTGAAAACTTCGGAGATGGTCTGATCCAGTCTGATCCAGTTTGAGTGGTCTGACTGCATTATTTTGACTTTAAGGCCTCCCCTCAGGACATATATTAGTGTTGAAATGCTGCTGTTGATAACCTTCTCAGGAAGGATGATAATGAAGGAAGTGTGCATCAGCGTAAAGATGACGTGCAAGATAATCTGCTGTCAAAATCTGAAAAAAGGTCAAGCTCAGCAGTCTTTGTGAACCACATGGGAAATGTCTGTAAAAACCGATGATTTCAATGTTTTACTTCTACCAATCAAAGTGAGGCCTCTTCTGCACGGAGCAGAGTCTCAAAGAGTCAACACTGTGTCAGCACTCATCTCTGCATCCATTAATGTTCAATCAGGACACTGAGAATAATAAAACACAGTGACGAAGACACCGGGTCAGTCCACTCGGAGCCGTGACACTGCTATCAGAAAGCGAATCTGTCCGGAGTCACACTCGGTTTCATCAGGTACATATTCAAAGCAGGCAAGATGGGCGATGCAAATGGATCGCCTTGCGACTGAACTTGAATGGAACCGCATTTGTTTGACACAGACACGAGCTCGCTCACGTCTCGCAACTACAGAGTCGGAACTTTGCAAACAGGCACGAGGTTGAGTTGCTGAACGCTGCCTTCTTTATCCCCATTCACAGGCAGACATTCACTGTCAGCTAATTTGGAGCTGTTAATCAGTGGACTTGATTGGTCTTGCAGGGTTTGGAAAGATCAATTATGGAGTTAAAAGCAGCCCCTACGTAAGCCTCCTCAGTAATTAAAAGAATCTTAACCTTTCACCAGCACACTTGACAGACATAGATTTGTGCCATCACTGAAGCCCTGAAGTCTGGGGATCTTTTTAATAGAGGCTCTCTGCTACGGAGAGCCCACTTCCACTGAGCCTCTGGGAATCGAGCTGTCAATGACACCGCGCCGGCCCTCAATAAAACATGAACACAGTGAGTCAACTGTGGAAATAACAGCTTTGAGTGGTTAAAGCTATAGTGCGAAGGTTTTGTCTCCCCCTTCAGGCAGTGAAAGGAATTACACAAACACCGCTGAGGCGCTTCTGAACCCGAAGGTTTCCCTGAGAGTCCAACAAGTCGCTCTAACCAGCAACTTAGCCACAGTTGCTTCACCCAAGCAAACTCTGGCAAACCAATCATTGCTGTTTGATGTGAAACGCATCACTACCAGAGCGGGAATGTCACACCAGACACCAGTTTTAAAAACACAATTAACGCTGTGTCCAAATCCTGTCAAAACTTGACATTCACAGACATTTCGGCATGTCACGGCCTGAAAAACACAGGTGTTTTTCAAAACAAACAATGGCTGCATTCCACCTGGGGGAGGTCCCGGCGCTGTGCATGCTGGCTCTGTGGAATAGCTTACTGGAACCACTTATTGGAACTGAGCCGTGCTTTCCTAATACAACAAGTCAATGTGTGTATCGTGGGTACTGTGTTTGCCAGCTTACTTTAGCATGTTAGCACTTGCTGAATGGCGCTGATGGGAATGTCGAATTCATTTGGCTTTAAGCTAAATTTTCTCTGATGATGGAGGCTCACAGGATCATCATTTAGTAGTTATTCTAATAATCTACGCTATACATTATTTAGCCTGAAATGACAAAATTTGTTTCTTTGTGCAAAAGCCAGAGGAACAGCAAAGTCAGCAGGATTCATGAAGCTCCATGATGGTGTTTTACAGTATCGGCGGCTGCACTTCCAGTGAGTCCAGTTCGCGTTTGTGCTCTCTCGCTAAAACTATCCACGGCAATGAATAAGCAGTGTTAAAGGTATGGCAGGGAAAGTAACAGCGTTCCTGCCACCGAGGCTGCAGGAGGATTAGGCTATCAGAGGAAGATTAGAGATAGTGTAGGCTACTTAATGCGTAACAAAATAAGCTTATCACTGCCCAGTCATCAGGGAACGCTGGGCACACTTTCCACTGCTACAATACTATGCTCACATTGCTGCCCTAGCCTCAGACATTCCATAAATTCGGTTGGCATGATGTTGTCCAACTCTGCTGTATGTATGAGTGCAACAGACTACAACAAACTATGATTTGTTCTCCTTTGTAATTTTGTGTTTTGGCTGGACCTTCCAAAAATGCCGGTCTGGTTTTGCACCACAAGGCTTCCGTAGATAATTGCTTTTGTTTGAATTTCTCAGGTCAGCGTATCAGGAAGTGGACCAAATTACACGTTCCTGAAAGCAACAGTTTGTGTACAAGAGAAGACGGACAAATAACAGACTGAAACAACAAGAAATGAAAGGTCAGCTTGGTGTAAGACAAGACTGCAGCTTTGACTTAAAACGCGCCGGCACCCTGCCTGTCCTTTATATTGGCAAAACACTAATTCTGGCTGCCGCACTTTCATATGTGTATGTGTGTGTGTGCGTGTGCGGATGTTTTTCTGGGAACTGCTGCACAGTTTGCTCTCCTCACTGAACTTTAAATTTGTATGCTGCACAGTAACCTCTGTGATCAACAGCAGTGTTTTCCAATCCACGGGGGTCCCTCTTAGAGAAATGTCAAAGAACTTTTTCTTTTCAGCCAAAATACAACGCGCATTAGTTCCAGGCTGTTTTGCCGAAATGGCAATTAAAAACGGTCAACCTCTGAGGCGGAGTGAGTTTAGAGCGCGCCGCTGAACTTTCGAGTGAGACCGAGGCCGCAGTCACAGTTAATACTTTGAATCTTTATTAGCAGTTCGTTCATTTGGAGTGCGGCTGCATCACTGCTTTGCAGCATGGAGCCCCGATGTATTCCGTACTGAACAGATAAATAAATAAAACATTATGCAGATAAACCCTGTGAATACACTGTGCAAAGTGTATAAATGAACCAATACATTTAACATTTTCTCAAATTCTAAAATCCTAAGTAAAATATTAATAAATGTGAAAGTATTTAGCTCTGAGGGAAGACACAGCTGGTTAACTCCGAGCTCTGCAGCGTTTCATTTTAAAGCCTTTCCTCTGAGAAAGACACAAAGCTACTGTGTCAAGATAAAAAAAAAAAAAAGACTTTTCTGGTGGACGGTCCAACATGACCTAGCTAGTTAGCCAGCTGGCAGCTGGAACATGATTGGCTGAAGGGTGAAGGGGCGGGAAATGGAAACAACCCCTGCGCTGCATTCGTCTATCAGCAGAAAACGGCAAAGAACTTCAGCAACAGCTTTATTATTATGGATGTGAAACTGATGAAATCGCAGGATCAGTTCTAATCATTTCATAATGTCCTACTTGTTTAAACAGTTTTGGGTTGAATAAAGCTGAACGGGTGCTGTTGTGAAGGCATTTCTCTCAGTTACGGACACACACTGCACACGTTACTGTGTTATTTCATGTGAATCAAAGCCGCACACCAGATCCCACCTCTATCTGATCCATCTGCTTTCAATACACTCAGCATGTACAGTACGCCCAGAACACAAAGGCTTCAGTCGGCTTGGATGCATCCAGTGCATGTCACGATTTGTCAAGTTCCTTTTTTAAAAAAAAAACAAACAAAAAACAAAAAAACAGTCCCGCCTGAGCGCGGAGCCAGCGCAGCACATGCAAACGGAGCCGGTTCAAAGCTTTCCTAACACATTCCCAGCAAAGCAACCTTTGCTGAAGGTCCAAGCGCTTGAGTTCTAAAACCAAAACAGATTGTGATTTTCATTTGCAACACCAAAGCAGATTTCAGCTGAGGGTTTAGTTGACATAAATCTACAATACGCTTAGGACTAATTGTAGTAAGAAGGTTAAGGTACAAGGCAAAATATGCTTTAGTCTCAATCCAACATTAAGAGCAGTCGGAGGCTGAGGCAGACACACCAAAGCTCTGTTTACTTCTCAGCCATTTCCTCCAAATCAGGGTGAATCATCTGATGACTTAGATGTCTGTAAATCTAATTAGCCTAATGTGTCTTTCTCTGAAAATCCCACTGCGAAGACACAAAACTGGGACCTTTCTCTGAGAGCACTTTCAGCAGTGTGATCAGTCCCCGTGTCTCATCCTCTCACAGCAGACATAAAACCATTTTCAAGGTTTCGAGGAATTGCAAGCACGACTTTGATAGCACCCTTCCACAGCAGGCCCCCGCTGGAACAACTGGGCTATTATTGTGTCTCTTTCTGAATTCCTTTCATTAAGACAATCTCCACAATTCATCTTTATCATTCATAAAAAAGGAATTTTGCAAGTAAATATGAAGTCTGCAAAGCAACAACTCACTCAGAATCCAGTGTTCTGCAAGATTCTTCTGTCTTTGCTCCTCAGATGATTTTAACATGAACAGACAACTGCAGAAAAACACACGCTTGCATACTCGAGACTGACATACGGTACGGGAACAGGAATAGAAAAAAGAAGTGACACAGGAAGAGAAAGCAGAAAGACAAGGATGAGTCAAGTGCACTGCATGTCAAAAAGAAAAAACAGAGCGTACAAGAACGATTGGCCAACCTGTGTTCTCCTGCACAATCATACGTGCACACAGCTCCACGGAGAGCCTAAATCATGCCCAGCAAAAAAGGAAACAAGACGGCAAGTCAGAGCGTAGCAGCCCGGGCACCGTCTGACAGCTTCCCGTCTGCCTACAGTAGCTATCTGTTTTACTTCCTTCTGTCGAAGTGTCTGGCTCGGTGATATGCTGAGAGAAGACAAGAGGAGGCTGCAGGAGTGTTACTGAAAACAACATGGCTACGTACAGTAGCTTCACAAAGAATGACGTCTTTTACGTTTTTTGGAGTTTTTTTGGGGTGGGGGGGTCATAATATTTTTTTTTTTTTTTTTAAATCACACAGGGTGCCACGTAATGGGAAGCAAGAGCATTTCTGCAGAAATGTTATAGAAACGCCTGAAGAACAATTTTCTTTCTGATGTCTCTGCTCAGTTTTCACTTTCACTTTCTTGATGCTTGCAGGCCCGCGGCTCGGCTAGGCACACACACGCACACCGCAGGTCCCGGGCTGTCATTTCCAGAACAATGCCGCCAATTAGCATATCGACGGTCGCACACGTGGCCTGGAACACTTTCTACGAGTCGTTAAATAGATGCATAGATGATATGAGTTGAGGTGTAAACGGTGTTAAAAGACAGAACCTGTCTTTGTCTTACATCAAGAATATAAGAACCTACATTCCTGTGGTGCTTAGCTTTACTGACATATATAGAAAATGAAGGGACCTAGCACTGGACAGAGTGATTCCTGCAGAGCGTGTACGATGTTTCATTCTCACTCTTCTCTATGACTCTGAACAGAAGCTGGGTGATTTTTAGCCAAGGCTGGCCGAGCTTGGCGGAGTGCAGTTGTGGTACAGCTACATGTTATCCATACAGACGTGGTAACTGCCGCTGGTATGATGGCGCAGAGCTTGTGAAGCTCCCCCGGCTGTAGTCCCAACACCCCAGTCCCTAAAGCGACGCTGAGCTAATGCTAACGTGACGGCAGCAACGGCATTCCCAGAGAAACCAGAAAGTAAAAACATATTCATGCCAAAAACTCCTTTTTTCTCTCGCCTGATTGTGTCAAAAGCCCCCGTCTGTACACGTTGTCCTCAACTCTGCTGCCTCTTTCGTCACCTGGAGCTCATACAGGAAGGACTACCGCAACGGAGGTCACATTTAAAAGCACCTCCTGGTGTTGAGCAATGCTGGTGGAAACCTTTGAGAAGGCGCTCGGGGGATCCTTCTCTGCCCGTGCAGCTCCTTTAAGGCACAGCCGCTCGGTTTTTGTGTCTGGAGCGACTTTTGAAAGATGAGCTTTAAGTGGATTAGAACACCAGTGACATCAGTGAGCGTCGCCGAAACCCCCCTCCCCTCCCCCGACAGACTTGAGTCACTATTCTTTAAGATTTCTTTTCCCATTGCATCATGTCGCTGCGCAAGCCTGAGTGCCAGAAGGCAACTGCAGACACCTTCTGTGGCTCAACATCAGTGGCAGGAGTACGTACGACTCCCCCATGTCCTGCAGGCAAGAGCTCAGCTGAAGTAATAATCCACACCAGAAAGAACCTCTTTATTATTTTAAATACAGGCGATACTGCTGGCAGCTCGGCTCTGCACGCGGGCCAACGGGTGATGTGGGGAAGGAAGTCCCTCCTTGGCCTCAGTTCAACGTCTTTATTGTTGTTAAAACAACAACAACACTTAGTCGATTTAACCCATTAACCCCTCCATCTGATTCCCTCCCACAGTGATTTAAGCCTCACCACCTGACCTTCACCTTCACCCACTATTTAAAATCACCCAAGCTTGGCTATTAAAAGAGATGAGAAAAGACTTAATCTAATACAACCACATCAGTCTGCGTGCCTGTTTGTCTATATTTGGATGTTTAGATACTGCGAACTGTAAGCGCTTTCCTCAAGCGATTTTCAGTAAGATTCAGATTAAAAACCGATTAATCGTAATTAAAAGACATGCACGTTTTGCTCAGTCCAAACAAAACCAAGTGCATTTATCCTCAAACGAAGCTATATTTCCATGGTAACGTATCACATATTCTCTGACCGCAATCCACAGCAGCAGAAACACGCTGTCGACGGAGAACTCATAAAAATAATCTCTGCTCATATAAAATCTGGACGTTGGAATGGGAGCGACGTAAAGGTTTTGATGTCAGATTGATGACACTTCACGTGCTTAATAATCATCCCTAATAGATATATTAAGGAGATAATGCTCTGTGGGTTTGTGACTAGGAGCACAAACCCACAGAGCATTATCTCCCGAGTGTGAGCGCAAACACCTTTCACCCACTCAACGGACGCACTGTTCAGATCAGTATTGGCCGAAGCAGGGGTAATTTGGGGGTATTTGCTGTAAAAGAGTTCAAAATGTTCCCTCCACACAACCATTTCTCTGAACTGTGACTCTGATTGTAAAACGAGGGCAACTTTTTCTGTGTTTTCCTCTCTTTCCAGTCATTCTCTGCTTTAGAAACTAACCACATTATCAAACAGCGTTGCGTTCCAGTTTCGTTTCTCCCCTCACACACCCGCTCTTTCTTGAAGTCACTTTTTTAGACCTGGATGGAAACTGCTGCTGTGGTTCGGCATTTACGTTCAAGCGAAGTCAACCTTGGAAAGAGTAGTACGAGCCGCGTTTCAGATGAATCTTAAGGCCTCCATCTCCGGCATGCACGCCTCCAGGTGAGATTATATTCTCAAACTACCGGTGTGGTCCTTTAAATGACTCAGCATGTGCAAATAGATGACTGCTCTGATTATATAATACCTTTTGGCCTGAATACCAACCACTACACCTGGGAAACACAGAGTACCAGTCAACATCTGGATAACACCTTTCTGACTGTGGAGCATGGTGGCAACATCGTGCGTTGGGTATGGATCTCACTGGCAGGGAGAGGGAGAGAGAGATCTTAGAAGAAACCCTGCTGTAGAGCGCGCAGCCTCAGAGAGGAAGAGCACGAGTGGACGAGGCGCCGAGCCAAGGTAAAGCTGGAGGGGCTTCAAGTTTGACTGTCCTTGAATGACCCAGCCAAAGTTTGAACTTGAACTCCAAAACAAACTAGAGAGTGAGCTGACGATCACAGTTCACCAATAATCCCCTTCAAGTCTGACTAAAAGTTAGAGGATCTGCACGGAAGAATCTGCTCACATGGAAGTACAGCAGAAAAACCGGATCAGATTGTAGTCACCCAGAGTTTTAGTTTTAGGGTGTGTATATAGCAAAAGCTATTGTTTTATTTTGAACTTAACTAATTGGAATAAAGAGTTGTAAAAACTCACAGGAAGTCGAATGTTTGTCTTTTAACCGTGGTCCTTATCAATGGCAAGAGTTTCAGGGACTAGATCAAGGACAGGGGCAGCAGGATTCATGCTGACTGTCTGCAAGGTTTCGGTGAAAGGGAAAGGATACTGCACGATCCCTCCAATGGCACGAGTCCTTCTGGATGACTGATGTCTCTTCAATTTCAATTTCAATAGAGCTACGATTTCTATTAAAATGACACAAACAGAAGGTCTGCCATTCATCGACTCCGCTGAACGGCATCATCTCTCGTCGTTGTAGCTGGAATGTTAATTGCTGCGCACGGTCATTCTTTCTGACTCTGACGCAGTCACACTGACATGAAGGTCAGGAAAGATTAAAAAATATCTAAATAAATAAAAAAAGGAGTCAACTGCAGACTGATTTCACCCAAATGAAAGATGTATTCAAGCTTTTCAAAGCCCTGCAGCAAAGAATGACAATGTGAATGATACTAACCCACACTGACACCCTCGGCTTTTGGAGAACTGCGGTTAGCGAGCAGCTGACTCATCGGCTTATATTAGACGTTAGTAAAACAAAAAAAAAAAAAAAAAGGATTTGTTAAACAAACTCTTGATGCCCTGCATGCTGAAATTAAAGTTGACAAGAGGGTGGGAAGGTTCGAGTCTTTTAACTTTGCAAACTGAATCAGAAAGCAGACAGCACGAGCAGCTGAAGTTGACCAATCGCAGTTCTTGCAGACCTGCAGACAATTGTTCGCAAGTTAGCATTTTTAAAGCGGTGCACGTCGCCTGAGAGTAGCGTCAGAGCTCACACATGCACCATGCATCCCGCTCATGTGTGCAGCCAGAGACAAACATAGTGTATTTTGGACCGCTGACACATTATCACTTATTACTCTATTGAGCTCTTTATCCACTATTGTCATATTCTTATTGTTAAAAATTAAAAACATCTCACCTCTCCCTCAAAACATCTTACGCCACCCAAGCACCTTATTTCAGCTTCATTATGGAGACAAAACTGACTGTTCCGGTAGTACTTCTGCTTTTTAGCCAGTTTAATTCACAAGCCAATGCACACACGCTGCTGTGACAATGCATTTCATCCAGTGTTAAATGACGCCTGCTGACCCTTGATGGCTTGGGTCACTATCTACGACACACGGACAATAAAACTCTTTCGACTTAAAGGAATGGTGAAGGAATGGTATTATCTGTAACAATAGAACAAAAATTTTAATCCTCAAATTAAAAAATGTACATATTGGAACATATATGGGGTATGTCCATGGTAGAATATTGGAGATTTGTGCATCGGCGTCAGAAAAGCTGGGCCCAATTTAAGTTTTTCAGGAATATATGACTTATAATATATATGACGATTGATTATCCAAACCGATTCATTTTTGGCGATATTATGAACCAATCACTTTATCTATTATTCTTTTATGTAGATGAGGACATTATGTCGCTCTGTGTTCTATGTTTGCTCATCATCCGCCACTTTGATTAGATACATACACGTGGATTCAAAGCACACGTCTTCTACTGGCACATCGGAAAGGTCAAAAAACCAGTCCGACAATTCAAAATCGGAATTCCAAACTGATGATGTGGAATTACCATTCGTTTGAAACAAGCTGGGGAAATATATTCAGACCGCACACTGCAGGATGCACTGAAAGTGAATTATGTCACATTTCACACCATGATTGCTGATGAGGCATAAATGCAGAGGCACCTGTTCTAATGATTTTAAAACTTCTACCAGATCATCCAGCTCTTGTACATATGCAATGGGAGCAGTTGTTTCTGACAGCTGCAGAGTACAGTATGTTCAGCCAGCAAATCATCACACCACCCGCCGCAGCTTGTCAAGAGTCCTGCCTCTTCGTCACTATCGCAGTTTATCGCAGTGAAGTAGCGAGATATGCACCCGAAACACTTTATTTCGTGCGTGTAGGTCAGAATGATATGCAAAGTATCTGATAAATCATGGTGAGAAAGAACAGTCTATGTTTTTCCATGTTGCACTCTAGTGTTGGCGGCGTGGTCGGGAGGTCTAAGATGCCAAGGTTTCTGGTGTCTGATTGAAGGCAACAGTTCGACACACACAAGACAAACAGCTCATAAGGTTGCAGGCATTACTGTGACTCTCCACACTGAGAAAATGAGTTTAAGGAGGCCGTTTTCAGGGCTTGATCCAGCATATTATTAAGCCTCCAACCCAAGGTTCTGTTTCAGCATCTCTGCAGTTCATTTTGGCTATCACTTAGTTTAAACAACCACATTTCTCCCATAAACAGCAAGTCAATAAACAGTCCAGTGCTGCGCCATTCAGGGGAACAGAGGAATGTCTTCAGGCGGTTCCTTGGAGACTAAATTCTGGGTCCAATATGTAGAGTCTAGGGTTGTGTATAATTTAATTAGATTATTATTATTATTACTTCTTACACATATTCATAACATCTTTATTTTATTTTATATTATTTTTTGTCTTAGCAAAGATCTTGATCCCACACAGGGCCAGTAAAACTACAAAAGGGGATTGGGTTGCACCACCATCCGTGACTAAATAAGCAAAGACTAGATTCAAAGTTAAGACAAACACACATCCAGATAATCTGCTGCTTAAAGACTGCGCGGGAGTAGTTTGATCAAATTTTAGCGGCAGCGGCCCGGCTGCTACCAGAAGTGTTGCTGAATCCTGATCGACATGATGTAGACACACAGTCTAACATTAGAACCATTTGGATGGGATTAACATTACAGGGGGGGGATGGGGAATGAAAGGTTCACTACGCACCTCTCCAATTTAACTCATCCTTCCAGATGCCATTCTAACCAGCGGGAAATGACATGATATGGCCTGTAATGGGCAAGGACATTCAGCGGGACAAAGTCAAAAGAGAAAGACAAAATGCTTCCCCGGAGAGTGGAAGGAGGGACGTGAGGCAAAAATATTAAGTGAGGTGAGACAAAAATGGAATTCATTGTCGGAGTCTAACCTTCACACACACATCGATTACATTCAGCTTGACTTACACTGCACAAGGATGTTATTTCCATCCACTAAATGCCCATAAACCCTCATCCTCATATTTGGATACTACAGTTATGTTCAGTATCAAAGCAATCCAGTGAAAGTAGGACAGGGCTCGACATGAACTTTAAGAACTTGTCTCTTGAATAAGTTCATTTACCTTTCACTTGTCCATGGAAAAAATACATTTTATATTTTTTTCCCTTTTCATTTTAAGAATTTAGAATTTCAATAAATCACCATTTTAACATATAAATGATTGAATAATATCATTTTATTGAGGTGGCTACATTTAACCTCAACAAATCTTTTTCATATATATTTAGAATGTGTATTACATATAAACTGATTATTTCATACAGGATATATAACATTTTACTCAAGTAAAAGTACAATTTCTGCAGTATAACTCCACACAAGGCAGAAAGTTCAGTCTTCCCTCGAGGTAAAACTAGCATTCAAATAAAAGCTGGGTCTCTAATAAAGGCCGGGGTCAGGTCGCTACAAACAAGTAGAATTAATCTTAATTCTGAAACCAGCGATGCTAATTTCAACAACTTGATCTGTTGGATTACTCACAGTGTTGATTTGATTGTGTTATTTTTATGTTAATGCCTCTTATTCAAACTTTATCGTGACACACAAGAGCCATAAGATGGCAGAAGCAACATTTCGAGTGCTGGGTCGAAACTTTCAAAGTCAGTTTGTTTTGTACAACTATCAGGTTTTGGCCATCCAGTCCAAGCGATTGCGGCTCGTGGACTAACTGTGGAGCACTGACTCCCCCGCTCAATGAGATCTGTTGCTGGGAAAGGAAAAAGAAGCAGCCTGGTTTTCTTCCACAGCCCCAGGTAATTCAGGCCATATTTGACCCACATACTGCCCCAGCAAGAGATGTGGAAAGCAGCCTGTGTCTCATTGTCGCTCTGGATGTCGACAAGATGCTTCTGGATAGTAGGCTTGCACTGGTCATGCCTGAAAGAGCTGCCCCACCCAGGGAGGGACATCAAGGTTCAGGAGGTTCCGAAACTGGATCTCCAAGCCAGCCTTGACCATCCTTGCTGGTGTAAATTAGCTGCTTATCGGTAAAAGCCTCCTACAATTATCATCATCAGATTATGCAGCATGTAGCCGAGCAGATTTCTGAATGGAGTTGGGTTTGACATAAAACTTGGGAGGGTAAACACGGTAAATGAGATTTGGGCATCTGACATCCACAGTTGTCTGGTTGGATAACGGTGGATTGTGCATGCTAAGTTGCACTCACTTGAACTCTGACATGACAGCTGAAAATCCCTCTTGTAAATTTGTCACCACGGCGATATCTGCAGGAAAAATGAATGCTTTCAAAAGGAAGAAACTCTTCATTTCCTCCACAGGGAATACCAAAGAAGAGAGTGTCCACTTTCCTGGATTGAAACAGTAAATGCCAAGTTGGTGAAATTCCCTGTATCTCAAACTGTTGACGAATTTTCATTTACGTTTTGACTTGTGCAGCGCATTCGCAGTTGTCCTCGGTGCTTTCACTGGTATGTGGCCAAAGACCAGAACATACTGTGAGGACGGGTTGATTTTCTTTGTTTTCATGACTTTTAACTTGCCGTCCTGGACACACAAGCATTGATGAAAAGCTTTGCACGGATATGGCACAAATAGGAGCTGGAGATAGCAAATTGTGCAAACTTATCATAAAAATGACTTTTCTGGCATTTCTGTTTTATAGTGACAGCTAGAGACGGGAAAGGCTAAAGTCTAAACCCAGGCTGCTGCTGTTAGGACTCATTTTGGCACACTGAACATGCTTTATCTGTACCTACTGGCAGCAGCAGTAACTAAGCACTCGCTGGCATCGCAGCAGCCCATGTGTAATACATTCATGATGATTTTAATTTATTTTGTCTTTATATTAATTCCCAAATTGATCTCCACGTTGGTGTTGCCATCTCTCAGATTGGCAAAAGCATTTTTTACTTCCTCCTTTTTACCTTTGCTTCCAATGCAAATTTAGCAATTTGAGATTACATATACATTGTGTAGGACAGGGCCAGCTAGTTTGGGGTGTTTCAGTTCAGCATGCAACACAACAGTTTCAGTGGTTGCTTGATGTAAACTCTAATCTCTGCTTTGAACAAAGCAACTTTGTGAGGGGCAACCTTTACATCTTTTATGGGAATTCAGCAGAAACTCAAGTTATAAGCAGGCCAAGACTGAACTTCCAAACAGCTGGTGCAACAGGCTCCAGATGTGCGCAGGCATTCCTGGACAGAGTAAAGGCAACACTCAAAGCTATTACAAACACTGCAGTAGAGTCATGTAGTGAAATAACACACAATGACAGTTACTTGGACACAAACTGCTGCATTTACATCAACGTTCTGGTAAGTGCAAAAGGTGCTGCACAAGGGGAAGGTTAGCGTGAGCATCAAACTGAGGCTAGCGTGATGAAAAAGAATCCAAACACAAGAGAAGTGCCTGAAATAATCAGATTCATGACAGGTTTGCAGTTGGACGGGAGCACACAGGGATGAGGTTTCACTCGTGTTTTGAAGATAACATGTGTAAATCATATTTCCTCAGGGGCGTGAGGCTGAGTTCAAAGTTGAGCTTTTAATGTAGACAAAAACAACTGGTTTGTATTTCAAGTACAAAGTGTGTATTGTGCGGCTGCCTGCATTTCAAATCAAATCAAATGGATCTGAGTCACACTGATGGGACGATCTCGCACACAGACATGCTCTGCCATGTCTGTGTGCGAGGGCGGCATGCGTGCCTATGTGTCCTGGATATATGAAGCACTGTGTGCAACTAAGATAGCACAAACCTTTTTCAGTATTGCAAAGATACAGCAACACATTTTTATAAACAAAACAAATTCAAAATTGCATCTTATTCATGTGCATGGTATGTATTTCAGTTAAAGGCTGGGCAATTAACTGAAAATCAATTAAAAACGACGTTAAAGAGTAAAGTCTGATGATCGGCACATGTAGGATTTAGTGGATATTTACAATTAATGTTAGTAATTCATTGTAAATGTGTGTAATTTTAATAAACCCAGGGCTGTTTTCATGTCTTCATACGCTGTAGTACTTAGTTATTGCACCATCGGTTTTGGCCTCGCCCTACGTTTCGGCCGCGATGCCCAAACAGATTTGTATTAATCAAAAGCCAAAGTCCCCTTGCCCTAAAAATGACTGAATTCCAGGCCTGAAATAGCCGTACGCAGTTCATCTGAGCGTGCTGCCATTAATCGTTTGGTAATCACAAACCAAAAAAACACAACTGAATCTTTTCACATCTGAAAAGACACCCAAGCCTTGTTAGTTCAGTGTATTTTCAGGGGAGGCCTCATCAGAGAGCAGTGTAAAAAAACAATAAAACCTCACAACTTAAAAAACTGTGTTAATAAACGAACAAATCTGAAATCAGCTGATATTGATTTGAGGTCATGTGACCCAGCCCTGTTGTAGTTACAGCCTTATTTTACCTTACAGACAGACTGTATGTGACCTACACAAACCGTTAACATAAACAATATTTCCATGTAACTATTCTTAATGCCTGCCTCCATCATAGATTCTCTGCTATATCAGACAAAACAATTTTCGGCACACAGGCCATAAGAGCCCATGATCATATCATGGCAGGAGGCAGGGGGATGTTATTTTGATATCATACTTTGTGGTTATAGCAGCAATTAGCTGTAAAGAATTGACGGAAAGAATGGAAAAAAAGCGAGAGAGCTCAGGTGAACACACGAATCAACCTTGGTCGGTCATTCAACAGATAAAACCAATTGTGGGATTTAAAAAAGATTCTGAAATGATTCTGAATCAATGATCCCTCGTCCTCCTGGAGAAGTTTGAAAAATGTCTGCATTATTTTTCTTAAAATACACCTTGAGATGCTCAGGGATGGGTCACAGTGGACTTTACTGTAATGCAACTGGCATAACATGTGACAATGGCCCTGTTTGAAAGCTGCATCTTACTGTCAAGGTCCGCACAGAAGGGAGGATTTTGGTGGACGAACTGGTCAAAGTTCATGTCCTGGGTGAAGGCAAATGTCAGCGATGACTTTTCCTTTTCAGACGGCGTTGACCGTTTTACCTTTTCAGTCACAGCTGGGTCAGGTCTAGGTCTGGGTTTAGGAAACAACAATGGTTCAGGTTAAAATAATAAATCACAGTGGGTTTTTGGTGTGACAGGAGACAGGAACAGCAGTCTCCAGGGTGGCTTTTTGGCAAAAAGCCTGAAGAGAAACTTCTCCCGTGTGCACGGAGCAGAAGCTTCAGCGACAAGTACCTCATGCTCCATGTACGTCATGAGTCATAGCTACAGCTCTTCCATCTCAAAAATGCAGATAAAAACAGGTGGATGGAGATGCCTCAGACATTTTTAGCTCTGCTCAATCTTCGTGTCAGGCTCTTGAGAAGATTTGCCAGATAGCTCGATGGGAGCCTGAGGTGAATTAGTACTGTGTTTCTATGAATTTGGGCGAGTCATAAGAGAAACCTGTTTTTTTGTTTTTACATCATCAAAATCAATGTGCCCTTGATCCTGACCTCTAGTCCCCGTAAGTTGCGACATGTGCAAAAGTCCCAACGCAGGTCAAACAATGTCCACATGTCACAAAAGGGAAACCTCCACGGTTCTCGTTGCCTGTTTGTAATCTTTAAGAGAAGTCTGTGTGATGTAACAGGAGTTACTGTTTAAGGGTTCTTGGACACACTGATGTGTCTCTGGTCAGTGTGGGGGCAGTGCACCAGCTTTACCCACGACATCAGGTTACATTGTGAGGAGGTGGAATAATCAATTGGATGTGTGCGTTTCCCATTTGGAGTTTCTCAAGGAGTTGCTGATCTTGGCAGAACTAAGGCCTGACTGAATGACTCATACACAGCACAATGAGTACCGGTGTATATGTTGTAAATAATCGCTGTTAATCAACTGGAAATACAGACACTGTTACCTTCCTGTTTTAATCCCAGTTAGGTTTGCGTGGATCTGCGGTGAAACCCGGAGCTGACTCTGTCTTTTCGTGGTTGTGAACTGAACTGTTGTTGTGTAGAACACAAAAGGGAGTCTTCGCTGAGTGGACTCGAATCACACACACACACACACACACACACACACACACACACACACACACACTCGCACACCAATACTGGTTTGCCTGCATGATTTAATACACCCAGTGAGAGCTAATTGAGTTGTGTTGATTTGTGCAGTGCCGTTATTTGATGTGTGTTTCATTGCTTCTTGCTTTATTGTTTTACATGGTTTGATTGTGAGGTTTTATTTTTTAGTCTTATTATTTTTATTAGTCTACATGACTAAATATGCACATCCTTTCAACTTGTTTCACCAGCTTGTATGCAAGGTTTTAAGTTCCAGGGAAATAACTGTATTCTCCAGGCCCGAGCCTAAACGTCTTTCTGGTTACCTCTTGGCCCACCTGCCTGTCTGAATCTTCATCTGAGACCTGCTCGCCCGGACTCGGTCCACCAGCTGTAATCCTGCCTAAATGACCGAGTGAACTGCCTTTACACTCAACCTGCAGTGTCCCGGTGTGAGATTTTGCTTCTCCATTACCTGCGGCCCGTTACCGGAACCCTCACGGCCAGTGTGATTTGATTTCACTAACAATGGGTCCACCTGACACGTGCAAAATGCATGAGACGTCAATTAGAGCCATTCAAAGCTTTTATCTGAGTGACGGCGGGAGTCAGTTTCCCAACCAACATAAAGACCCGCTGCTGGGAGGAGAAAAATTAACTTGGGACCACGGCTGAATACTGCAACTACAAGATTAATTAACATAATTGCTGTTGTTAGTACTGTAATTTCTTTTGGGGGAGTGGGGTGGGTGCACTACGCATGATTGCAATTATGCAATCATGACTTTCATTGTAGTGTAATAACTAAAAACCAAATACTTCCACATGCGATGGGGAAGTGGTTATTGATGTGGTTTGATGATGGACCACGCTGAGCTGATGCAGATCTGAGGGACGTGTTGAGCAAAGGGCACGACATGAGCAGCGGACATGCGGCGTTATCTGGACAAACCTTTAACAGTACAGAGCCCTGGGACTGACTGCAGTGAAAGATCAGCTTATTTCATTATTCTGTTGATCTTTAATGCTCAGATCCTTCCTTTTCCTTTTCTTTTCTACTCATCTATTCCACATTTTCCCCTGCAACATCTCATATTTTGCATTCATCAGCTGTGAATACAGTCACAACTGAAAAGACAACCAGCTAGTTCAACGTGTCAAGCCCCACCCTGTTCAGC
Organism: Datnioides undecimradiatus; assembly: GCA_008933995.1. NCBI lineage: Eukaryota > Metazoa > Chordata > Actinopteri > Lobotiformes > Datnioididae > Datnioides > Datnioides undecimradiatus. Next base: position 230,662 of record WARS01000075.1, on the reverse strand, counting down.
TGGCTACCAAGTCCAAGAGAACTTGTATTGTAAATTTATGCAAGTACTACACAGACACCCCATACTGAGGCTATAGATCATTAACATTTCCATTAATTATTAATTGTATTATTACATTCAATTATTCATTATGTTTTGTTACATGTCTGACTCCCGTCCACGCCGCCCCCGGGGCTCCATAAAAAGCTGCAACCGCTGTGGTGAAAAGTGCCACTGGAGTGGGGTTTTATGGACAACGCAGTTTAAACGAGGAGCGAATCATCTGAGACTCTGTCACCCTAACATCTATGATAAAGATGGCTGGTATCAGCAAATATAAGGTATGATTTATGTGAGGCAGCAGCATGTCTTATGATGATCCACAGACTTTTTACTCTTTCACAGCCGTGAATAAAACTCGCTCTTCCTAAATGAGAATATTATAATATCGTCTTTTATAACAGCAAACTGAATCTCTTGTTGTGGATAAGCCAAGACAGTTATGAACTGAATACTGGACTTTAGGAAACACTGATCAACAACCCTTTTCTGACATTTTATAGAGCAAACAACTCAAAGACTGATCGTGGAATAACTGACAGATTAACTGAGTATAAAATAATCGTTAGTTGCGGCCCGAACATCAACCGACAAAATCAGGTGTACAGTCAAGCTGTCATGAAGACATGCTTTCAATAGAACCTCATTCTATTTTAGCGAGAACAGATGAATTCACGGCAGAGAACACTGACTGTAGAATGTAACGAGGTTCTCCAGTAAGAACAAACAGTGTTGCTGCACAGCTATGAGCATGTCCGCCCGTACTTGCACGCAAACACACACCTGCCAACTTACAGAGCCAACGGCCTCAGCAGCCGCAGCTCTAAGTGGAGCAGTTCTGGCTTTGGCTGTGAATATAGCAGGGGCAGAGCCCCTTTGAAATCGCGCTGTGGTTTTCGGGGTTCACACCACGATCACCTCCCGTTCTGCTGATTCGTTACAGCATGTCCGACAACGCCAAAAACCAACGCATTATCCGTAGAGCAGGTGACAACCGCCCCGAGCACTGTACTATATGAATCATCAGCTCGTGCAACAAGTCTTGTTCCATTTTTATGTCTGGTTTCACAACGTGTTCTCCTCCACATGCACTATTGTAACATGTAGATGCAAATTTCCCAGCCCAGCGGAAACACATCCGCAACACAACTGCACATGGATTATTCAAAACAAACGGGGCACGCCTCATGATGGCCGTGGTGAGATCGATCAGCACAAAGGAGGCTAACGTGATGTGCCGAGGGTCTTGCACAATGGTCCCCTGATGGGGTTAGCTTCAGTAAGTGCACTTCAGGCCGGGCGTACTTGGCTCAGCCCGTCACAGAGGTCATCAGGATGGCTGGAGGCAGATGGGGGCTCACATTTGGTCTGCAGGCCAGATTTCACCACGAAGCCGCTAAAATATTCATAAAGCGCAGCGGACGCCGGTGCTGTCTGTGATAACGGCGGTCGCGTATTTCAAATTGAGACTTTTCTGGGATGACGCTATTGGTCGACCATCGCGCTTTGTCACCTCCGGCCCCGACGCCCTCCGTCTGCCGGATCGGGCTAGATCTGGCCTGATACCGTGCGGTGTGAGCGTCGCCTTGGAGGCAGCTTTTCTAATTCAGCTGCTACGGATGAACATTAAAGGGCCCTGCGCGCCCTCACAGGTGTTTTCAATTATTCTGAATGCATCACTGCTCAGGTTCAGGTCGGGCAGCGCCGCGCCGGCAGTGCACCAAATTAGTGCAAACAGTCGCTAAACTCTTTTGGCCTAAATGAATTAATCCTACAATGAATTCATGAGTAAATGAATGACTAAATAAATTATAGGAATAAAGGAGACGTCAATCACGCCTCCTCTGGAACCACAGTCCTGGGAGGAGGTCGGCTCGGGCTAAATAAGTGAAAACACCTGTGTGTGTCAATCTTGAGCACGTAAGGCCTTTAATGTGTACCGGCTGTATGCTCCAGGCCCACGTGTTCAGACCTGTGACACTGACAAGTCATTTTTCATTCTGTCAGACTAATGATTGAACTCCAATGACGCTCTTTATTTTCACCCTTGTGGGGGATGAATTCAAATTACTGCCCACAAACTTAATAAACACATGGTTTTCTTCTATTTATTACATTCATTTTTCTTTTTTACACAAAAAACGTGGAAAAAAGAAGAATAACTGCTCTTCAATCAAATCACTCACTTGCAGAGCTGAAATGATTAAACTACGTGGACTCATTTACTGAGACAGTGACAGTGCCCGACAGGCCTGACTGCAACACCACGAGCTCCATCTGCACCGAACCACTACATGAAAAACACTGCAGACTCATGCCTCCTCATCTGCTGCACAGGTTCTGCCGTCATGCTCCCTCCTGTCAGGACCCAATGAGACAGCTGTCATCACTGTGGGGGCGGGACATCCATCTAGATGTGAAGGAAGCTGAACAAAGTCTTACACATGAAAGGGGGTGACGGTACAGAACAGTGGATGCTGACGCTTTCCACCTGTTTGCACCACGCCACAAACTGCTCCTGCATGCGTGCACACAAATTACATTATTATAAAAAAACCTGCTGCATGCACCTTTGAATAAAACTTTTATTATAGCCTACGGTGCAAAAGTATTTTTGCACCGTAGACTGCACTGCTGCAAACATGAGCCCGCTCTGAATAGAATAATTAACCAAAATATATTATTTCATGAATCCAAGTTATTTATTTAAGAAAACTGCGTCCTGAGTAGGTTTGCATGGCCGTATCACTTCTATGTAGCTGTATCTCAAATTTGCCATTTCTGTCAGGCTATTTCCAAAATAGGACATTTGATACTGAGGTCTAATATGAATTATAATATGAAGATAAATTGTAGAAATGATAAAATGTAGCCTGGCAATCCTTCCAGTCCTCCCAGTATTATACATTCAGCTTTGGCTATATATAATGTAAACCCAGGCCCAAGGCTGGAGCTATATGTCTTAAATTATTCAAAATAACTACACAGCTGTGTGACTGGCTTTGTTTTTATAATGCAGACATTATTATAAAGGACAATACTGTTGTCAGCTGCTTCAGGCCCATTCAAGCTGCTACTTTACTGACACACCTGCATCCATGTTGGCCACCATGTGCAGCTAATCAACATTTAAAATTCAATATTTCTTCAATAAAGTCACGTCGGTGTCGCTGCATTGCTTTCCACCTCGCATTAGTCCACAGCTGCAGCTAAACACTGAGACACAGGGTAATCATTATATTGTTTTAAACGGTGCGTGTGCCTTTGAGGAGGGCCGTCACGCCCATGTATTGTCTGGACTGGGTCCAAAGGTTGCTGTCAGACAGTGAGAGCTTCATTTCGTGCACGTGCATATGATATGAACGCATGTTCCCGAGCTGCAGCTTGTGAGCAGTGCCGCACGCTGGCGTTTATCAAATGCAATGAACGCTGCATTTCAACCTGCGCTCCAGTCAGAGACAAAGTCACAGACCTGGAGGAGGCTGCAGGCAGCAAAGACACAGACGGGCCTGGGGGATGCGCTGCAAGCTGACACGTCAAACCCAACACTGAAACATTCCAATAACTCATTGTCATGGTGTTTCATTTCTCTTCTCATCATGATGTCAAGATTGACCTGGGTGGAAGGCGAGGCCCTTGTGTAATTTGTAGGGCCCCATGCAACTTGCTTGGTGAACGTTCAGGGCCTTCTGGTTCTGACCTTAAATACCCTCGGCAGAGAACTGATGCTGCATTCACTACCTCCTTGGAAACTTCTGTACTGAATCATGCAAATATGACTTGCCATGCATTCGGCTGCTTCCGGTGTGATTTAATGCATTTGCATTATTCTTACACTGCATAGAAGTAAATAAATAATCACATGCACAAATCAGAAATGTTTGTATACTTTCCATGTAATTTTACTTAAAATGCAAAATGAAGACGTAACTGACCTATGAAACCAGGCTCTGATGATGCTCCTAATGTTTTACGTTGCTATATTTCACCAAAAAAGGTAACTATATCTCTGGGTGCTTGTCGCTTCTAATAAAAATATACATTACTTATAACACCAACTGTCGTCATAGTTTCAATGTCATCCGCCCCCTAAACCTCACACCTCAACACACAGAGAAAAACAGTCACCTTGCTGGATCGCTCGTGCACGGGTGCTCTTGCGTTTTCTGACAGCCTTTGAAGGCATCATTTTCATATCGCTCATATGGTAACATGTCAGCTATCGTGCTGCAAACTACGGCGAAGCGAAAAGGACACTTTGTAGTTGTTTGTAAATAGGCCCGGCTAACTTTACACTCCTAAACACATTCCCCCGGAGCCACAGCCACATGTTGTGTCACAGGACGAATCATGACACGGCTCAGACTTGTGCCCGTGCTCTGTCAGTGATACGCTGAACTGTAACGTTCAGGGGTCCAGCCTTTAAGGTCACTAATGCACTGTGAAAGGATTGCTTATTTTTGCATGCCAGATGTTGATCGAGCGCTTCGGCGAAGTTCACGTTGCCAAAGCGAAAGCAAAGGTTACATCAGAACGCCGAGCTGAAATAAAGTGCCGCCATGTATCTGAGGCAGGAGAAGTAAAAGTGAACAGCCCTCGCCGGATGGGTATTATCGTGAGCCTGTAGGATGCCCGAGGCTACGAGGGAGACCATAACTTGGGCCCGTAAACCAACTCCCTCAAGTATTCCTAACGCTAGTCCGGGTACGTGCTGTTGATCGCTTGTGCTCACCGAACCTCCATCTAAGAATCTATCAATTTAACTTTCTCTCGCTCCTTATTCCAATTCAAAGCATATAATTAACAATTTCAAAGTACGTTCCCCAATCACTACGACGCGGTGTTCAATTCGGCATCAGCAAAACACACCAGAAATTAAAAACAATTTCAACTTTTTTGGATCAAATCTTTCATTCCTGCTATTTCAGCCCGACAAAAAAAAACACCGTCGTAGGCGTGAAGGGAGCCGCGTCAACCACTGACAAAGTTTAAATATTACAGTAAAAAAGCGCTGCTTGGTGGGTAAATTGCACACCGAATTGTGCTAAAGACTCATATGATTCTGGAAAGGTCTAAGTCATGTTCATCCAGGTGTGGAAGATCTGCCGATTAGCAAGGCAACGCCGAATTGCGGAAAATTCGAATGCAGTTCGGCAAACCACTACTCCCTCCATAGGACATAACACATTAGTGTTCATGTTAAAAGCGTGAAAATGGATATGAACATTAAGCTTAGGAGGCGCAGCGTGCAGCCACCTAGCTGCTGTACTGTCAAGCACCCAGTTTTTGGAGAGGCTGTCATTGGCTAGACTGTTGTCAAAAACATCCCAGAAAAACATGAAACATACCGCATATGCAAGACGAAGCTCGTATCCAAATATTATTTGGAGTCCCAGTGCCTGTGCATTCCTCCTCAACTGGAACCAGTGTCGATCTCCGTGGGCTAAAGTGAACGGGACACAGCGCCAGGGTTTAACCTGAAATGACCCGCGCTGGTGCAAATCAGGCGAGAGCTCTGCGTGTGTGTCTGCGTGTGCGCTGGATCTGTGCGGAGTGTGTGTGTGTGTGTGTGTGTGTGTGTAGTGCGGGCTAACAGTGGACGCGACTACGAGACTCCGTGTGTGCTCTGGACGCAAAGACTAAAAAAAAAAAACAAACTTCAACATGGAGCCGAAAACAAACCTTAAAAAAGCGGCACACTAACGAAACTGACAATTGTAGCGCTCCGGCTGATCGCTGCGGGGAATCAGAGAGCTGATTCACGGACAGGAACCGAACACAATAAGCCTCGCCCTTATTACAAACTCCCAAGTTTTTTTTTTCGTTTTTTTTTCGATGGCGGTTGGCTGTCTTTACAGTAGGCCTGGTACATGCCGACAGGGCAGGAAACACTGCTCCAACTTACTGCGCGAGTACCATATACTGCGTTGAAGAAAAGCTGGAGGAGGAGGAGGACGGAATTATTACCATAATGTTATTATTATTATTATTATTATTATTATTATTATTATTATTAATCATTCAATGCAAGGCTGTTTTATTTATTATAATGCCAATGTTTAATTAAAATGCATTTAATTTACGCATGATCAAGTTTACAGATATGTCTTCAGAATGTTTTCACATTTGTTTTGCACGCGCCTGTGTGCAGAATTTAATCAGCACACACATATTTCAGGTGGACAGTCAGTGTTTAGATCGCAGCCAGCGTCCGCGTGTGTCCCCCATGTGGACTAGAGCTGCGGGCCCTAACCAGGACTCAAACACAGCCTGTATGTACTGGATGAGACAGAGAACCAGTCACATTCACAACTGATCCCAAGTCAGAATCGCTTTAATTAGTACAATTTATTATTGTCAAGTCATATTTGTAGTGCATTGAGTTTTTTAGGTGTATGAATATGAAATGGCTGCTAACGTGTTTGCACATCTGTGTTGTCATGATTTGAAAATGATTCCCAAAACCGTGCTTATTGCAGCTCACAGAGTTCGTCAGCTCACCGCTGTGCTGCAAAACCACCTGACAGCATGAACACACACGTAGCATCACCTGTAGCGTGAGGTCAGGAGCAGTGAAAGGGTTAACTCTGATGCCAGACAGTATTACCGTCTTTTATCTGTGCCTAATTATCGCAAATCAAGTCCCTTTCATTTCGAGCAACGTCAAGCCGACCTCAAGCGACTGTTTCAGCTGCAGGTCAGTGAATCAAGCTAACGTCTTTCCAAAACAAGACAGACAGAGCAGAGACTGGCTAATATGGATATTGTCTAAAGCGGCGCTGATTATGGATTGGGAAGAAACTCAGTGTTTACTGATTTGGCGGCAGATCACGGACGGATCATGAGACAATGGGCCCCTTTGGCATAAACATGAGAAAGGACCCCACCCTTCCTATGTAGGAGGACACCAAAATTAAAAGAGACACAATGTCTCTTTGTAATCAATTTGTCCCTCTTGGTGTTAGGTCTGTGTCCCCTCCTAGTCATTCTTAATCTCCTTGTGGTCGTTTTATGTCTCTTTGTGGTGCTTTTGTTTCCTTTTGTGGTAGTTTTGCACCTCTTTGTGCTACAATATGTCATTGTTTGGTGTCTCTTTGTAGTTGTATGATTGGCTTTCACAAAGAAATGTTAGCAGTTACGTGAAAAACGTGCTCTGGGCCTTCGGACATCTCAGGCCCCTAGCCCTGTGCCTAACGGGCCTGTTGAGGAATCCATTCATGAGGCCGGTTAAGTACATTTTTGAGGTGAAATGAAATTGTTTATTCTTTATTTACCTGATATAAAACTGTTAAGCATAGTTTGTTAGAACAGAGGAGGACAGCAACAGACAGGGACATACCTCTGCACTGTTGGACTGTGCACTGTCATCTGTCACTCAGTTCTTGTTTTCACTTGTTATCACAGGATCCCTAGAACTGGGGGAAGACCTTTTCTGCATCTTTCTGCCTAAATCCCTGTGGAACGGCATTCTTCTTCAAGCCCCTAACACCACAAGTAACTCCTCGCTAGAGTTTGATTTTTAGTTGTTTTTCCTTTCCCCTCATTATAAAAGAACCAATCTGAGCAGTGAGAGAACAGAATCATTCTGCATGTGCAAATCTCATGTCTACAACACACCCGTGTCATGTAAAGCAATATCCAGCCATTGGTACTGTCCACTTTGAATGCATTATCCAAAGGTCAAGGACTTAGTATTAATGTTAGAGCTGCTGATGCCTTCAGCAGCATTTGTTCCACACTCTAGGCCTCCAAAGCCGTCTACTCTTACATGTTTCTACTTGTGATGACATTTTAAGAATACAAAATGTACCATATACAAGTTCAAAAGGTGCAGATCTCTGAACTTCTTCTTGCAATGCCGCCCAAAAAGGTTGCACAACTTCTTGGATCGCTGCCAGTGGGAAGACTGCTCCTTCAGGTGGGCCCAGCAGTAGCACAGCTTCTGTCTGCTTCAGTAGGATAGTCAACCTGTTACTGTGGGTTGCTTTTCATCATGCTAACTTATGCTTTCTTTGCGTCCTCTCTCCTGCAGTGACCTGGAAATAGCTCCTCCTCTACCATTGTGACGGATCTTCCAAACGCATCTCCAGTAGGGAATGCTTTGAGCAAGGAGAACAAATAAATCCTGTGCATAGGTTCCTAACAAGCGGGGTGATATAAAAATGCTGCACTGTAAAACACATCGGCCCTGACCAATACGTCATTTTTTTGGACCTTAATATAATAGAGTGGAAAAATTCTCAAATACAAGGAGAACATGGATCATGAACATGTGAGGTTTTCGTTTAGCCCTTTACACATGTCGTTGATGGCTGGAAGTGAGCAGTTTATCTCTGCCACAAATTTGGGTCTGATTTTCCAGAACCTCTGCTGTCACAACCCAGGGTCGTGGGGGTGGTGCAGCACGGGGTATGGAGGACATCCTCCCGTTCTCACAGCAGGCTGGTTCCAGGTCACTTTGTGTAGCTGAAGGCTAAACAGCTCTCAGCTCTGACTGATCTAGTTTTATCCATTGGCTTAATTAATATGTTCAGTTTTGCTGTGCGCTATTGTTATTATCTGTCTATCTATGAAAAATGCTGTTCTTAAATAAAGGGATCAGTGGTTGGTTGGTGATAAAGGCTGTGCAGCATATCATAATTAACTAAGGGCACTTAAGACATCATAGAGTCAAGTCCTCATTCTTTAGCTCTGGCTCCTCCATCTTCACATCTCCTCACATCCTTGTAGGTAAGAGCTAAGGCATAAGCAATAGGCATGAGGAGTGAGGAAGGTTAGGAGACATGTTAGCAAACTAAAAAGCACGTAATGAAATCTGTTGGTCTCAAGAAACATGGAGCCTCCAATATAAAAATCACATGACAGGACTAATTGCAAGGTCACTTTAATGCAATTTAATATTATTACATTTACTTCCTTCTCTTAATGAATGTCTGTGTTTTGTAAAAGTATGACTTCTTGTGATACAGCTATGCTTACTAGCCTTACATACTATGGGGATAACACAGAGCCTGAATACTCTCTGGGTCCCAACATGCCCCAGTGTTGCATGGTTGCCAATGCTAGGGGGAGCGGTAGGTGGCAAATACACCCTCATTAGGAAAGTCGAGTCCCTCCTTGTTTGAAGATGAAAGAGTTTGATGGTATACATTCATATAAAGGTATTTTGCATTTTAGCCAACAGCAAAATGTAATTAAATTAACCACAGAATAATGAGTGATGACATTTTTAAGCAGAATATTTTCCTTCCCTTCACCCATCCACTCTCCTACCTCATCCATCCTGGCTCCATTCATCCTATCCTTTTCCACTACATGCATACCTCTATTATGTTCTCATTCCATGTACAGTCCTGGTGACCTGCAATCAGCTCAGGTAGAAACACATCATAGATGCAACCCCAGCACTGAGTGTCCCTCAGCCTGGTCTACAGTACATCCTGCCAGACCAACCTAAAAGACAACATCCATCTTCCACTTTCACCTCTGCCCATACATCCATACATCCGTGCTAAATATCATTATCAATCACTTAATCAGTTTTTATTTACAAAGTCATGCATTTTCCATTCAAAGTCATTCATCTTCTCTATCAAACCTGCATTTTAACTGGTACCTTTTACCGAGCAACAACACAGAAACCCTAAACAGTGGTCAAATAATTTGACTGATTAGAAAAACATCGATCAGAGAGCCAGTTGCTCCACTCATTAGATCAGTCATAACATACAGTAACAGAGTGAAAACTCTTCCCTAAGAAAAGTTTAAGAGAAACGAGAAGATCGGTATCTACTTGTGCAAGCACAGACCTGTCAACATGTATGGACAAACCCAGCATAAACACCCAGTTTTGGTCAAATCATGCCTACATATGACAAAAGCCTTCATGACTACATTGCCATGAAAACCACAGTAGCTTAAAAATATCAATATATAGTAATTAGTTTAATAAATGTATTATTTATTAGACCAAAAATGAGATGAGTTCATTTAATAAACAACAACAATGACCATCACCATGGTCTTTCACCTTGAATTTCACCTTCCACCTTGCTTCTTTCTCTTCGGTGGGATACCCTAGCCAGTTCCAAATGAAAAGAGATGGTGATGTTCATCGTTTAGTGTCATAGATCTATAATTATAGTCATGACTTATTTCAAAATCACTTAGACCATCACCACAGTCTTTCACCTTGGATAACAAGTACCATCTCAGTTTTAAAGAATGAAGGGCATCACACCACTGCTTCCACACCCAGCAGCTGAGAAAACAGCTGAACCCATTGATGTCGGTGTTGTCTTGTTGACTGTGGAGAAAGTACATGAAACACGACATAATATCTTGGTTCTACCAGCAGCCCAGAAAGCAGCCATACTTCTAGTCAAGTGTGTTACAATATTTCCTGGACAGAAGGGTCTTGCCCACAATAAGCTCTAGAAATAGTGCCATTCACCCAGTGTGACAGACACTGTCCCAATCTTTTCTCTTCATGATAGAGAAACAGCTGAGAGTACCAGAGTCTTGGAGATTGAATGTGTGACAAGTAGGCACTTTTCAGAGCATTTAGCCAAAAGGAACACTGTCTTCAGAGAGCCCATGGGGCAGGCAGACCTAAAGGCTTCCTTCTTTAGGTCTTCCTGCCCCATGGGCTCATAAGGGGGTTGACTCAATGACCACAGCACTTCAGCAGGATCCTATGATGGAGCTCTGAGCATCCTGCATGGCTGCAGCTGGTTATGTTCCCTTAACAAACAGAAACATCAAAGAATGTCTCCCCAGTGACGTGCATACTACTGCCTCATTGAAGAAAGAAATAGTCACTAAATGAAGTACACCTTAACAGTGCCTGAGCAACTGAAAGAAACACAGAACCCAGTGAATAGAGCATGTTGAGCATGAATAGAAATGAATAGGACCCATGACTGGGTCTATTTCTAACCATTCTGAAATCACCCTCAATTTCTGTTTGTAGAAAGCATTCATGGAAGGACCTCTAGCATAATAGCACAACTGCAAAGATGGTGGTCATATTTGTCCAACTACCAGGGACATCAGATCTACCCTGATTGGGAGGGGCCATGGTTGGCCATGGATTAGCTAAAGGGGTACTGGAAACCTGGCCCTCTGGCCATTCCTGAGACAGGGCATCTATGGGAGCCACCAGGGAAAATCAGCTATTGTACTGGTTTGTCACCACTAATGCCAACAAATTGGTCCCAACTCTGTCAAATCGCAGTATGTAGCCTCCACTCTCCTGGAACGGGGCTTGGTTGTATCCCAGCACATACAGTGCTCTGAGGAATGCCAGACTGGAGAGGCCCACAGCCAGAGCTTCCTGGCCAACTAGGGGCAGCTTCGGAAATCCAACCCCTGAAACTGGGCCATTTCCAGCCACCTGCCCACCTGAAACTCTTCTGCTAGAATGACCAACTTCCTTTGCAAGTCTTTCTAATAGTTCTCAACAAAAATACCCAAACAGGCCATTATAATGGGTACGTTGTAGGCACAGAAGACTGGACTGGAAAGTGTAAATTGGCTGTATTATGCTGGGGTTCAAAGTTACCATTTCCCTTTTAAACTGGAGATATATTCTCCAGCCTGGTCTCAGGTCCTAAGGCTACTGCAGCAGGAACCAAAATAGTTTGCTTGTAACGGGAAATGTCCATACAAAATCCCTGTGCAGGAGCTGAAGCCTCTTCTGGCACACGTAGACCACTGAGCTTTGCCACCCTCTATTCTTTTGAGATGATATCTGTGGCAGTCTCCCCTCTTCCATTACTAATGTTCATCGACAATCCCCACATAGACCCAAGTACCTCTTCCTCACCTGCATCACTCAAAAGAAGACATTTCTGCACACGATACAATAAGAGGATTTTTGATAATTAATATTCTCCTGGTAAAAGGATAATCAAAGGAGAACAAGCCTGGCTGCAAAACTGTAAGAGAACATTGTGCCTCCAATCGTTCTGTGTCCAAGGGCTATAAATAGCAGAGCTTATTATATGGCAGGGAAAGTTCATGACAAAGTTAACCTGCTTGACCTGCCTTACCAAACATTTAGGTACCAGAAAGAGAAGGGATTAACAACAACGCTATCAATTTTGACAATACAGTAGGGAAACCACATACAGTCCTCAATGATTCAAGGTACATGCACAGAAAGTCATACGTTGGCTATGGAGCGGAATTCCTAACGCAGGTATTAGACTACCATCTCAGATGAGTCGAGTAAGCCAAAAGAAGATGCCTTGTGTTGAGTGAAGGGAGACATCACTAACAGTTCAGTTAAGCATAGAAGCTGGAGACCAAGGACCAAATTCAAAGACCAACAGAGGTCAGATTGATGACAGCAAACAGTACAAATGAGATTCACAACAGCTACAACCAGGGATCAAACAGTATGTGTACACAAAAACCATGTGCACCAGTTGCTCTGTTGGAGAACCCTGCTGCAGAAACACAGTCAGTGTATTTACAGTTTTTTTCTTCTTTGCACACAAATGGTGGCTTGAGGGTATCCCCAAAGAAGTTAGTGGAAATTACGCTTTTGTACATGTGCCTAATCCTGAAACGACTGAGATTTATAAAACAGTGTCAGATGCATGTGCTGCTTTATAAATCTGATGAGAAGAACGCATGAGCATACATACTGTGCATACATGCGTACAGACGCTGAGTACACACCTGTCCTACCTACTATATAGACCACCATTAGGAATAATTAGGGGAGAACTTATTAACAAGTCAAGTCATCAAACATCAAATCAATCCTGATTTGTTACTCACACTCTTCTGAATTAACTAATCATTAGGAGTAAAATTTGATTACAAATGATGGTGCCAGAGGGTTACTAACAGATAAATCAGTTTTGTGGCAACAGTTGTGGCCATCACATGCACTGAGGTGTCCAAAGAGGACTTGGGTTCACTGATGGATGGGAGAAATAGTTTTCATCATAAAAACATAATTGCAGTGGTTTTGTATGTATTTTAGTTTAAGTGTAGTGCATGTTTTGACCTGCAACTTGTACAATCAGCCCTTACAAGTTTGCAAAATAGGATCCATGACATACAACCCTTGTGAGACCCATGCGAGACTTCTACATTTTGCCCATTTCAGGCCTACGCCCCATTGTTGCCCGTATTTAAACAATATGGGGTTAAATATACTGGAAAGGAACATGAAATGCTCTGAAATTTGCCTTGTAAAAAGCTACTGGCTATTTTTGCCTGCAACAATAAGCTTATGTTATATAGTATTCATTGTAGCACACAGGGATTAGCTGGTACTGTGATCTTTCTGAGTCAACCTAATGTAAGCATCCATCTATCACACAAACCTGATGAGCCTGTTTCTTATTTGTTTCTCCAATTTCTTCCTGGATCATTGTTCCTCTTACTGTTGAATTGGCTCTAAAGTCAAAGCAGAGTCCCAGCCAACAGGTAAATTATTAGTGGAAGGTTTCAAAGTCTTCTGGCAGTGGTTTGTGAATGTCCCCATCATGCATACAGTACCTTGGATGGCACTGATCACTTGGTGTGTGTCTTTTCCCTTACCTTACATCACCTTTGCTTTCATGTACTGTATGTTTAATTTGGACGTTCTCCAAGTGTGTAAAAAGGGAGTTGTTTGGCAGCCTTTACACGGGAGTGAATGTTTGTACCTTTAATAAAAAAATTCTTTCTGCAACTAACACGACAGAGAAAGTTACTGTATGTTATCTAGCGTTTTGTTTGTAACATTTCAGCTCCAACAGATGTAGAAAACAGTTTTTAAATAAAATGCAAGTGAAGGCACAAGGCTGCTGTCTCATGACACACTACATTTGTAAGTTCAGAGCATTCCAGGAGTGATTTTGTGATAAAATCCACCTTGTCTGTACTCCATTGACTGTTTCAACAGATTGTAGTGAGTGAGCAAGGACATTTTGTACTAAGAATGGTGCGTGTATGGGCCATAACCAGCAATAACATTAGTGAGGAAAAAATGTAAGAGTGCAAAATAATAGCATAGAACACTGTGTCTTCCTGTTTAAATTACATTACGAACTCTTGAGGTTACTGTCAGAGGGAGATAACTGTTTTATCTGCCTTGGCTTTTCTACAATGTGTTCCTCCCTGTCGCTGCAAAAGTACAAGTTTCAGAAAGAGCCTGTGCTCTTTGATTCTGAAAAACTGGCACCAAAGCCTGGGTTTACCGCTGATGTTTTCAACCAACTGACAGATTTTCTGCTGTCAAACTGCATCACAGCTAATCTGGAACATACTTCCTCATAATATCACTATTATTACAACAGACTGTGGGAATAAGAACAACAAACCAGACAGCAATACGGTTAACGGGCAAAAACAACTCCTCTCTTCAATTAAATTATCATTTTAAAATATTAATCATATTGAGGTGAACATTTATTTAAAGGATTATTGAACTAATTGCTAGAAAATTCAAGGTCAATGGCACAAACACGCAAACACATTCTCTCATTATGTGGAGCATGAAGTAGAAGACAAACACAGCGGGAAGATATTGCTGTGGCATGCCAAACCACAGCTGCATATGTAAACCACACGACCTGTTGTTGTATGTGGGCCAATGAAAAATGCAGAACCTGTTTGCATCAAGTCTGCTTGTTCCCGAGAAGAACATTGTGTTACTGATCTAGAGATCATAGCACTTTCAAGGTCATGTAAATTTAACAGGGCAAACAAGATCATAGTAGAAGATATAAGCGCTGTTCACATTCAGATTTTTAAAGAACAAAATGTGTTAGCAGTCATCGTCCCTGTTTGCAAGCCTGCAAAGTGATGTTACACCTCAATGTTTTATACAAACATTAGATCAAGTGTGTAATGTGAAACCCATGGAGGAACCAACTCGTTACCCAACTCCGCAACTAGAGGTAGCTTTTTAGCCCATTTTAGCTTGTTTTAGTTTGGCAGACCATTTGCTGTTTTGGTTCAGTCACAGTGCTGGCAGATGTTATTTCAACAAGAAGTTATGATAAATGCACGGTTTGTTACCAGTTGTGCACAAATGAAAGATACAAGTTTAGCCACTTGCAAGGTTTGGGGTTTGACAGTAAGTATAGCATGGTATATATATTTCTAACCGTTTCCTAATTAAATGAAAAGAACAATTACTGTATTGTGTATACTGTTGTATATTAATGACATTATACATCCCATGATAGAAATCTTTGGCCATATTAGTCACACCAATCACAGTTGGGGAAGAAGGTCAAACATTAACAACCAGGAGCCAGATGCTTTTCCTCATCTGGATTTAGTGGAGATTAACAGCAGTCAGCTATTCAGGTGTGTATGAACACAGCTCTTACAGGATACTGTTACTGCTGTGTGTTTGAAAAGGTGCATAAGGAAGAATACTATGAGCATGTCAGCTGGGACAACTGTAGAAGTTACATTATAGTTGGTGCCAAGTATCTGTCAGCTTGTTTTACAGTCTTTCTGCCCCCTAGCTGTTGTAACTGGCTTATTAGCAATTTTTTTTTTTAAAGTATAGCATTCTTTATTCTATGTATTAATGTATCAGGGACACATATAACTTAATACTATCGTGATGTGACCTTGTTAGATTTAAGAAAAAAGAAATAATTTGCATCAATTGATATTTATATTTTTAATGTTTAATTAATGTTTCATTTAACATACTGTCTGATTCTGTTTAGACAATATAAGCCAAGCCTGCAGCATGTTTCCAGTGCTGGCAATGTCAGTCTCTACAAAAACACTACTGTTCTACTGTTCTAATTTCAGTGAGCCAGGATCATGTACTATAAGCAGTTTTTCTAGTGGTCTTACAGACCATGTTTGGCTTACACTGCCGGCACAGTGACTTTGGATGACTGAATAAGTTGTTAACCACTGTCATGTGACCAATTAGTCTTGTTGCGGCTGTTAGGTTTATGGGCAGATAACAGAAAGATATGAACTTTGAAGTACAGGCCTCAGATTGTCTTTGTTCATTCTTCAGCACTCCCCAGCATTACCTCATGTTAGTTTTCCCCTGTTCATTATTAGATTATATATTTTTGCTTTCTCCATGGATTCATTTGCCGTGCTTGGACTGAATATCTGTGTGTGTGACTTTCCGAATCTTACCTTGCGCCCTGTGTTGTTCTCTGCACCCGTGCCTTTGCTTCACCTGGAGCTGTCACACATCACAGCACCACAGAGCCAGCAGCGTGGCCCTGTTTTCATGGACAGTGAGCACACTGCACAGCGACAAGCGCAGCAGATGCATTTAAACTGACTGAGCTAAAGCTGAAATGCTGGTTAAACATTGTTCTATTAATTACAGTACTGCACAGTATACTGTATATTATACTATCCGTTATCCACAGCTCATCCTTGAGCTCATTAAAGTCCTGCAGGCACCTGAAGGCAGCAGGACAGATACAGTATCTTGATAAAACTGCAGCCTATAATTAGGGAGCACAGTGCTATTACAGGCAGACAGTTAAACAGCGATGTTGGAAATCTGACTATGAAACCAAAAGTAAATGAAATGCACACTATTCATGGGGAAATATTACATTAAGCAAAACACTGGACACTGAAAATATAAAAACATATAACTCACAATGCAGTTCAATAGTGACAACAACAACAACAGATAAACTGCAACCAAGAAGCTGTGGTTTTTCAACAGTGCCTAAATTTAGGCATAACTACACTGTAGGCATAATATCTTTTTAATTTACTGTAGTTTGTTGTCTAGTCTCATCATTATATGTACACGTAGATACACTGTTGAGATAGATAGAAGATGAGTTAACGATGAAGGATCGGATCTAGCCGTTTTGGTTTGGACCAGCTGGGAAAAAAGGAAGAAAATAGGACCCAGATGCAGACTCCAAGCGCTGAGGAGATGCAGTTCAATAATTTAATTTTAAGATAGAAAAGGCCAGTAGAAAAGGCTTACAGAAAATGGTACGGCATGCAGGGGTCAAGGCCAGAGATGGCACGACACAACAGGCAAACTAATCAGTCAGGGAGCAGCCAGGAATAAAAAAATCCAGAAATGAAAGCAAGGTCAGGGAACACAAAAAGGAAATCCAACGCAAGAAAACACTGGAAAAAGGGCTGGAATGCTTGGCACGAGGTACAAAGCTGCTGACCCATTAGACACAGACTTGTCAACAGGTGGGACAGGGGAGCATGGATGCTGAAGTAATGCCAGAGGCCCTTCTGGTGTCCTATGGTCCTATGGCACGACTTTGGGTCATTCAAGTCTATCAAGTGGCACAGTTTAAAGTGGAGTTGGAGTGTTTTTGTCTGCTAGCAGACCTTTTTGCATTGCAGAATTGCCCACTGAGGATTTGGTGAGGTAGGTGACGGTCAGGCATTGTCTACTCAACCCACTAAAGATGTTTTTCAGCTACTGCTCATTTCATGCAGACCGAGGTTGTCATGGAAGGAGTTTTAGTGGAGCGGGGCTTCAAGATCCCAAGAAATGATCTTCTGAAAGCTCCTATACCAGTCTATACCAGGTGTTTTTAGGCATGCTATTGAGAGTTTTGAGGGTCACGCATTGACGGATCTTTTCATGGGCCTCGTGCTTTAAGATGAGTCCTGCTTAAGCCAAACATTGACCTTGAAAGACTCTGACTGGAAGTCTCCATGATGACTCTGGCTTGCATCCTTCTACGCAGTCTCTGCAGAACGAAGAGAAACTTGGGTGGCATTCCAAGTTTGGAGAGCTGTTTCCAGAGCATCTCATGGTTTATGGTATTAAAGACTTGTGGATTCAGATTTCTGGAAACCACATTGTGTTTCTGGGAGAGCATTTTCCGAAATGTACTCCACCAGCCTGTTGAGTATGATTTTTGCCAGCACTTTTCCTGCAAAGGAGAGGAGAGAGATTCCGCGGCTGTTCCCACAGACTGCTGTGTCCCCCTTATGTTTGTAAATGACCACAATGTATCCTTCCAGGGCTGTGGGAGGATCTCAGACTTCCAGATGTTAGTCATCAGGAGGTGTAGGCAGCATGTGAGCCCTGTGTTTTAGTAATTACCCTTGAAGCCTGAAGGGGGAGGCAAAAGTCCAGCTTAGAATAATCCTTGTTTGTTAACATTTGTGTTTGCATCTGTATGATGATATTTGGAAACAAAAGTCACCACATTTACCAGATTTTTGCTTTTGTTCCAAAACCCACCAATTTATATATCTCCCAAGTATTTTCAGAGGAGCCATAGCAGCATCAGTAAATTCATATGAAACAAATAATGACTGAATGAAATGACAGCCATAGACCAGGACAGTGCAGTCAAATGTTTAAATTCAAAGCTATTGAAACACTGTGTGCAGTTGGCATGACCAGATCTGAGTCAATACTGCTCAGATTAAGCACTTAATGGCGCAGATGAGTGACCAACATGGAAAACCAAAGAAAAGGAATTAGCATATTTATTAAATAATGTATTTGCTGATACAAAGAAAATAAACGTCTTATTATTAATCTGTAGAAAAGTTTGGTTTATTCAGAATGTATATGAAATGCAACAGATACTGATACATTGGCTGAAAAGGAATTTACTGTTTCTACACAAGAAAACATACCAAATTATCATATTTATAGACACTGTATTTATATGCTTAATAGAAAGAAATACTGAAATCCCTTTTGAAATATATCCTGAATAACTACAGTGGAAAAACAACAACAACAACAACAATGGGGTGTGTTTATAAAATCCTACACAGAAAAGAAGAACCAATGTGTGGGACTATGAAGAAAATGGTAAGAAAGAGTTTGGAACTCAACTAAACAGCTGAAGAATGTAAACAGATGTTAAGTCAAATTTACACTCCTCCTTATTTTGGAGAAAATAAAAAATAAATATAATATAAAAATATATACATCTTGACTCTAGAGGTTATTTTTAAAATGTTATATATCTTTCCTTTATACAGATTTATTATTAATAATTGATTAAATGCATTTCAGTTGGAAGTTTTTAAAATTATAGCATTTAAAGGCAGAGAATATCATACTGGGAAAACTGGTCTCAGTCAAGATGAGAATGATGTATTCAGAATCCCACAGCGAATCAGCACACTGAAGCAAAGGGGTGCAATAAATGCCAAGAGTTAATGAATGGAAAGGAATGATTCAAGATGCATAACTTATGGCTAAAATGATGTACAGAGTATGGAATGCTGAAGATGCCAAAGTCTGACTATGGCAGTCCTTTTGTATTGCTGCAAATACTCTACACGAACCAATAAAGGTGCAATTGGAGATGCCCACACAGTCTCTGGATGTACCACTCTGTGTTTATAGTTGCATTTGTGTAATTGCACTGCACACTGAATGAGAAACTACAGTTTATGGGATAAAGGTTATAGTGATGTGGGAAGTGCAGTCAGCCAAAACGTTGTAGTCTTTATTATATCTTTACATATTTCCCCATAAGAACATTTCCAAGATACTTAACGTGTGTGTACTGTTTAGTCTTTGCAGTTTGTGAAAGTGTAGAAGCATTCATTTTATCAACTCACAGCTGAATCAAAACTGTGCAGAAGAGCCTTTCTCAAAATATCAGTGATTAGCACATCTCCTACGGGTTACTGTCTGAACCAGTTTTACTGTCTGATACAAAGCCTGTAGAGGTTCAGAGTTGAAGGATTGTCTCCATGTACATGTGCCTTCTCAGTACAGCTCATTTCCACTAAAGAGTCCTTGAAGCATGGTGAGAACTATTTCACAGACTCTTTAAGTGTGTTTAAACCAATCATTCATGCTCAGCGAGAAGCTCAGAACAGTGCATCTTGAGGGCAAGATGAATCACAGGCACATTGGAGGTATAGTTACGCAAACATCCCTCATCTTGGAAGGTCAGTTACTTTTCTATAATTAGATTACATAACTTGTTTGCTTTTGTACAGTCTGTGTTTTTTGGTCTTTTTCACATCTCTAAAGCTCTAAACCAACAAAACATCAGATGTTAATCCATCAGAATGTTTTAATGTGAAACTGAATAACTCCCACAATCAGCTTAGACCTTAACCAAAGCGTACTCGTCCAGATACCCCCTGATTGCAGAGTTTTTTCAGTGAGTATAACGGGGATGTGTACATGAGTCTGGGGAGAGGCTCATCAAGTGGTTCAAGAAGAATCAGTCTGACTTGAGGGATGTAATTTAGGGAGTGGGAACTCATCTTTAGACAACTGTCTGCCGATTGTATTCAGTTGGTTGAGATAGAGTCGACCATACCGCCATCCTTCTCTCCATCCTCCGCCATTTCTACAGTAAAATTATGGAACACCTTTTTTTCTTCTGAGTTGATCCATGGAGATTGTCAATTTTGGTCGAAAATCCGGCAGAAAGTAAAAAGGTGGCTTGGGTTAACAGCAAAACGTATTTTAGCCACCTACAAAATGAATTTAAATAAGTGTATACAACATATTCAGAATATTTTCACTCCTTTACCTTGCCACCTGCAGGTCTTTTCCAACTGGAACCTGAAGCCTTCATCCTCTCTTCAGTCACAGAACTCTCCACACATCCACATCCACAGCGGTACAGTGCTTAGCTTCCTACACGGGCAACGTGACTGGGTGTTTTGTGAAAGCTCAGTCTCAGCGTCTTGGTGTAGCCCAGTTTGAGACCCCTGTTCTAGACTTCGCTTGGAGACTACATCAGACCTGGTCACAGAGACCTAGACCAACATTTTGAGACCACTGCAATAGACCTGACATTGACTTAGGAAAACACTGGAGGTTCTGTGAAATGTCTGTCTCAAAGTCTCATCTTGAAACCCCTGCATTTGGCTAAAACCGTTGTTTTCAGTGGTCTAAGACTTTGAGACCAGTGCACCAGAATGAGACATTATCCCTTTTACTATCTGGCCTGAGCTAATACATGTTTATGATGTCAGCTCCATCATTTTGGTAATTAATGAAAGTAGAGGAGTATGTACCTGTAGCATGTGTTGCCGTGCTCTCTCTCTCTCTGTCTCCTTCTCTCTCTTCCCCCCAACAGGTCAAAGCAGATGGTGTCTCACCTAGAGCCAGGCTCTGCTCAATGATTCTGCCTGTTAAAGGAAGCTTTTTCCTTGCCGCCGCCATCGCCATGTACTTCCTCATGGCGGGAACTATTGGGTTTAATTAATATAAAAAGGTTAGTCTAGACCTGTTATATATGCAAAGTGCTCCGAGATGAGATAACCTCTGTTATGTACAAATATAACTGAACTGAAAGTGAATTGAATTGAACAGCCTGCAGTGCAGGTCACTGGTAGAACTGGAGATTGTTGGCCTTGCTGCCACAAAAAACACAAAACACCAATGTTGCATGGAAGCCATTGCGGGGTGTGATTAAGTCTATTCACCGTAATATTGTGATTGACAGACCTATGAAGAGTTATGAAGAAGACTATGCATACTGTTACTGTCAACAAGAATCAGCAGACTCTAATACTGTTAATACTAACACTCAGGTCTTGTTTGAGCAGGGCCGCTGGTTAGCGCAGTTGCTACATGTTTCTGTACATATGTTTTCTGTCTGAAGATCATGCGAACAGCTGGTGTTGAGAAAAAGCTGCACATCAACTTTGTCACTGTGACGTGGCCATGACACCACGCTGGCCATGATGCCACGCTGGCCATGACACCACCCTGGCCATGATGCCACGCTGGCCATGACGCCACGCTGGCCATGATGCCACGCTGGCCATGACCAACAGGAGTTCTGATGATGGGGAGAGATGCTGTGTTTTTTATTTAATCATTTTCTTTTTAAATTTACTTAGACTGTTTTACTTTGTGCATTCATCTTTGTAATTATTTTAATATCCTCAGTATTTTACATTTTCTATTCTCTCCTCTCTTTTCTGCCTGCTGCATTGACCCAGTTTCTCCACGTGGATCATTAAAGTTTAATCTGATCCAATGTGTTGTAATCTGGTCTAATATTACTCCAGCCTCAGCTTTGATGTGCGTATGGTCCACATGGGCTGTTTTCAATGGATTTTAACGGGCTTTGAACTGTGGGAGATTTTACTTTAACAGATACAAGTCTGAAAACACGCAGGCTGTTTTTAATTCATTCTCTCTCTTTCTGGATTGTGGCTTTTCAGTTTAGGCTGCGTTTTGCTATGAAAGCTGACATGAAAGCAGCTATTGCAGATGACCCTGATGAGTTTTCCATTAACATCTGTTTTGACCTTACCAGTAAGTCCGTCACTGGGTCTTATGAGAAATCACCTCCTATTGCAAACCTCTACTATAAAAATTTAGAATGAAAATATGATTACACCGAGGAACAATTTACAGTACCGCAAAACAACCATATCATAACAAGACTGCTCCAGACAGCAAATTAGCAAAGACCGTAACTCTGTCATCATCTGCACGCTCAGCTGCATATTCATGTATTTCCACCACTCCTTTGAACAAACGTCACAATCCTCGTCTCAGTTCACGACTGGCACTTGGCATCTGGTGGGAGTGACCAATAGTTTGTCTTGAACCGAGATGGGGTTATTTTGAGCATCCCAATTACACCCACATGTAATATAAACTGGTAAATGAAACTTTTTCTAAAATGCTCTTCAGTGTGTGAAACTAAACAGATTGAAACTAAACAGTTTATTATTGGGGGTTTTGGCTTACAGTAGGTAGAGGAATGCAGGGTCTAAACCAGGTAACCAGTCCAAAACAAGTACAGCAAACCATTCCAAAAGGGAGCAGGCAGAGATGAAGTTCGTTTATCAAGCAGACGCCACAAAACCAGAACCCACCCCACAAGAAATACCACTGGGAGACACGAGGAAAACATGAACACACACGCTAACAATCAACGGACCAACGGAGAGCAAAGGACCTGACACAACTTAAATAGACTGGGGAGCGCAGATAAACAAGACACAGGTGAGACAAACAAGGTCCGCGGAGACACACAAGGGAAAGACTTTTCAAAATAAAACAGGAAATAATCAAAGGCACAGAAAAGTCACACAAAGGAAATAAAAGCACCAACAAAGTTCAAAACCCGATCTGCTTCTGTACTGCCGTGTTGTTGTTAGTGCAGTGTACTAGTGACCGCACTTCTGCCGACGCTCAGCAAAAGGGTTTAAATGACTTGTGCCATACGGCATGAAGTGAAGTGACCGGTGGGTGTTTTCTGCTTGGACATCACTGTAACTGATATCAGTGACTAATCTAATCCAATGATCGCCTTGTCGCTGCCTCAGAGGTTAACCACTGTGGAGCCATTTTGCACGTCATATCTGATTTCCTATACCATTCATACAGATGAACACACCAGACCCAAGTGATTCATTCTTTGAAAAAGAAACTTGAGTGAAAATTGCATCAATCTGCTCCATATTCCTCCATATTAGACACCTGCTTCAAAGAACATTCTTCTCGTTTTTGTGGTTTGTCTGAAGTGCCATCCAGCGATGTAAAAAAACAAACAGCTGACCTCGTGAACCCGTCCTCTCTCTGATCTCCTCCACCTATAAATAAAGTATCTGTGTGCAGTTGAGTGCCCGCTCCCTCTGGCAACTGGGGCATTTTGTTCTGGGAGCTGTCAAGTAGAGTAACGATCAACATCAACACGGAGGCCTCCAGACCAGTTCACACACACACGCACACACACATACACACACACATCTAATAACCAGTTGTTTCACAGGTCACCATGCAGGTGAACTGACATTAAGAGAGAGTGAAACCAGCTCTGGGCTCGGCCTCTGGTAGTTTGGTTGTTAAACCTGATTATCGAGAAGATAAAATGTCTTCAGGTAAATAAGCAAAATCGTTCATTAAATGTTTTAATGTACACCTGGGCCCCAACCCAGGTGAGTCATCTTAGACCTCTTATCCTTCATGAAAAGTATTTAAATCACCCTTAGGTTTCTTTTCAATGTCTGAAAAAGACACACCGCAACTGACTTTCTGCTGTTCCAAAACGCAGCACGGCCGAGTAACAAGCCTGTAGCAGCTTCTACCTACAACTGCTGTGAGTCTATATACTGTATTATGCTGCATGATCACCAGTGGACTGGGATTTACAAGCTGTTATGTGACCAGCTGCGATGCCTCTGTGATGCTGCCCGGGTGCATTTGTGCATTGTCACCATGAACCTCAAACCTCAGCATAGATGAAACATTAAAATCTGGGTCTTGCCCCAGGCTTCACGTGGAGGACCATCAGCAGCTGCGACCCAGAGGGCGGACAGCAGTCTGAGCAGCGGAGAAGCTGCAGAGTCACAGAGGGAAGTCAGTGTGTCAGATCAGGAGGGCTGACGTGAACTGAAACGACCTGAGCTGTGTGCAGTGGCGCTTTGCTTCTCCATCATGGCGCAGCACATTATAACACACACAGGGCCTTTAGACTGCACCGACACAGTCATCCCTCCCAATAAAATGACATCAACATTAAACTGATCTCAGTCTGAGAGCCGACGTCTTTGTTCTTGTGCTTTGCTTCATCGTTTTCCTGTATTCTGCTGATTCACCTCTGCAAACATTTAGCTGCACCCAGCATACCGGAGTCAGTCTGCTGAAATTATGAGTGTACTGTAAATGCAGCCTGATTGGGAAGTTTTGCTTTTTAACATCACCTGTTTATTCATTTTGGTCATTTAATATTTTGTAATGTTTTTTTGATTTAGGCTTTTTAAAGTCTTTTTCAGTTTTATTTTGAAAGTACACCCGCCACGTGTTTCTGTGCACTTCACTTCCTGCCATGCGCTCCTGCCTCCGCCACGCCCCGTTGTATACATTGTGTGTCTTTCCCTCTCTGTGCCACTTCGTATTTTGTACCTTTTCTGGTCGCTGCCCAGCCTTTTTCCTCATGTCTCCTTGTTTTTTGCATTAATTCCTTTCCTTCCGCCTGCTCCCTTGGACTTGCTTGCCTGGGTTGGACTGCTGTCCTGGTCTGACCGTGCCTGACTCCACCTCCTCTAATCCTGTTGATTTTGTGTTAATTGAAATCATTAAACTGCACCTGCTCTGCCACTTGAGTCTTCAACAGGGTCCCACCCTCTGCATTCCCTGCTTGTAACACTTAATCAAGTATGCAGGTAAGTTTTCACCCCCACTCACTAATAACTGCAGCTGTTTCCCTGTGATCTCGCTGTTACAGTTGTGGTCTGAGTATTTCTCCTGGCACCTGCCTCTCATCAGCCCACACTGTATCTACTCTGGATCTAACACTGCTCCTCCCCAGGTTGTTTCACCTCTGCAGCAGACACGCTTCAGGTCCACTTAATAAATCCTTGAACTTTCAACTTCTAGTGTTTATGTTGCGTGTTTCTGAACTTCCTCTACGTGTCCCAGGATCACCATCCACCATCCAGCCCTCCTGCCGACCTGCCAGCCGCCTTCGTATCTCCACGCATCCCACTCCATTGATGCTCACACCATCCATCATTCCTCATCACCATCGCTGCGCTGCTGCGGCCGTAGAGCAGTGTTCTACTTTTTTAGCCTATATTTGTTTCCATATAGGCTAAAATATTCAATAAATGAGAACTCAATGAGAATAAATGAGAACTCATTTCCATCTACTGCTGTGAATATAAGCAGTCCGTTCATCAACATACATAGCTGATTCTCATTCTCCAGTCCAGTAAACCGCTGCAGAAGGAGAAGGCACGGCGAGATGATGTAATTCAGAGCTCTGGTCAGATCTCAAATGACAGCAGACGTGATGGGAAATGTATTTGTGTCAGGCATGAGTGTGAGGGAGGTTGCTCAAAGATCTGATGTTTTCTCTGTTGCAGTCCTTCGTTCAGCAGAGCTGATTCACAGGCTTCATGTGAGTCACAGTGTATCAACTGCTTCTTTTTCCACTTCGCTGTAGTTTGTTTTTAGGACTTTGACCAATCACAGCGTCCCGTGTTTCACAACGGGCTTGACCTTGGAGCCGCGGGTGTGTATGCGCCATAATGCTCCTGACCTGAGGGTGACAGCCAGACAGTTTTAACAGAAATGAAATATAATGTATTCAATGCACAACATAATGTCTATAGAAGAAGGAGCATTTGGATTGGCCCACTACAGCACAGTTCCGTGTGCCACCAGGTCTGATCTCGTCCTGCTTCCATGTCTCCACCAGAGAGTCTCACTGGTTCATATGAGGAAATAGTCAAGCCCTCGCTCGTTTTATCCAGACACTGCAGGTTAGAATCCCTGACATTCATTTCCTCTGCTGACGTCCCACATCAGTTCTTTGCATTCTCTGCATTAATGTGTTGTCTTTAAATTACCTGATGCAAAAATAATTCCATGAATAGATCCAATATAAACTAATAATGTCTGTCTTGATTATGATTTAGGGTTTCTTTTCTAGGGATATGACCTGTGACTCATCTAATAAGCCTATAAATATGTATACATAAAGGCACATAACGTCTCACTGGGCAGGTTCCTGTCTCACTCGTGCAGAGTTGGGAAATTTGGAAACTTGGCCCGTCTCCAGACTATGTTCTAGACCTCTGATAAGTTGAAAGCCCGGGCCTTCAACACACCCTGTAACAAAAGACAGTCGATTATTATACAGCGCCATTTAGTAGCAGTTGACTAACACCCGGCGTGCGTTGCCAAGGTCGCTTCAGGCCACAGGTTCAGTGAAGAAGACTGGAGGGTTTGTGCTGCCTGAGACAGGCACAGACTCCCACTGCTCCCCTCTCCGAGTGTGTAATCCCAACAGCTGCTGAGACGGTTTAAACACACACGGTAACCTCAGTCTCTTGCAGTGTCACCATGAAGCCTTCCCCCAGCTGCCAAATCCAAATACTTCACTGCATCCTGGCAGTTCTCCCACAGCACCGATAAATGTCGCTTTGATATGGGCTTTTTATTGCAGCATCTGCCCTCGCAGTGCGCAGGAGCAAGGAGAAACTAAGAAGGAGGCACACATTTGCTGTTTGTGTGCAGTAGTTTTATGGTTTTATCTGCTTGAGAGACAAAGTTTGGCTGTGTGCAAATTATGTAACATGGAAACCACAGTCTGCTGCTGCCATCACGTGGTTCTGAGCAGGAACTGCACCTTCTGTCACAGCTGTGCTGGAGGATCTGAAAAACTGATCTTCATGTCAACATAAGGTCAAGTTTTCTCCCTAGAACAGATAATGTGTCCAAGTTCATTTTCAGTAATTATTATATTTAATATTCCAAATTAACACAATGCCAAAACACATCTTTGTAACAAACACAAGACAATTTTTTGCTGTAACTACACTTAATAAATGTCATAAGTCTAAATTTACGAATATATAATTGTATTTTGATTATAATACAGTGACTTCAGCTAAACTGAAACATAACTTAACTCATGATTTTATGATCTTGTTAAAAAAAAAGCCTCAAGTGAAGCGACACAGCTTATCTCTGTACACCAAACTGAAGACGACAGAGCATGATGTACGTGATCAGACTGGAGGAGATGTTTTCCGCCTGATTCAGATACAATCGTGCAATGAGTTTTAAAGTAAGTAAAACAAAGTATGATCAAAGGTTGAAGAAGTCCTCTGCCTAGCAACAGCAGCCACGCTTCTGCATCTTATCTGTAGCAACAAGAGCAACGAGTATCTGCAGACCCATCTGTCCAAACTCTGACAATGCAGAGCACTGCTTTAAGGGCAAAAGCTCAATTTTAAATAATAATAATAAAAAAAGTCAGACTGTTTCCAGGACTCCACTCAACATGCTAATTAAAGAGCTTATTATACTAATCTCAACAGCATATTGCTTTGCCGTAAATATGCAAGAAATCAGGATACTTAATGCTACCAGAGGATGATGTACATGTGCCAGCTATAGAAGGACACAACCGATTAAACTTTACAAAGAGAAAACAGAATGCCTTCATAATTAACTTCTGTTTCAATTATTGTTCTTGCTTTTCATTTTGCAACTTATTACATTTTTTACAGCTGTGAGCAGAGCCAGGGTTAGAGTGTCATCGGGGTGAGCACACTTGAGAACCCAAACCTATCCAGAGAGACTTATTTATTGCAAGTAGCCTGTGAAGAAGCCCTGGATTTCATATCGTCGTATAGATATGCACATATATGCAAATATGTGTACAGAAAAATGAACTGAAAACAAATGCTGCAATTATATATTATATAATTATTAAAAAAGAAAACATTAATCAGCTACTTCATAATTAATCTATAATCTGCCTGATGAGTCAAATCAAATTATTTAACCCATACAACGACCCCAGTGATAATAAGTATTTATAATAAAATATTGAAATAGCTTTACTTTACAGACAAAACATATTGGCAATAAAAGTCACTACCAGTATCCAAGTAAAAGTACTCTGCCACAGGAAAAAGGTCTCTTCATATGTGAATTATATATCTGACATTATTGGATTTATTCTAATGTGGTTTATTGAGGTGGAGCCAGTTTTAACCTGTTCATACACCAATGGACTTTAACCACGAACAATAAATGATCATTTATAAGCTCACCATATGTTTTTTTAATGTACAGTGAAAATACTTGTACAACATGCAATGGAATTAATGTAATGAAGAAGACTAAAATACTGAATATGTCTTACGAAATATAAATAATAATATAAATAAAAATAAAAATAAAATAAAAAATAAAAATATAAAAAACACTATAATACACAATAAATATAAAGTGGTTCAAAATGGAAACAAACAGATATTCCTGTCCATCCACTGGATTTTATTTAGAAAACATCTGATCAGCTTAGAAAATATGATTCATGCTCTGTGTCTTGATATTTGTAATTGAGTACTTATAAATTGTGGTATTTACTTAAGTAAAAGCTCTGCCGTCACGCTCAGGTGGAACATGCCATTCTAATAAAACAGGTTTGCTCACTAGGGGGAGTACTTGCTTTTCATATCGCTGTCACAATATTCCCCGACACATGATATCCTTGATGATAAGACAGCCATTTTCAGGCGACTGTATTGTATTGTGTCATTATCTGCTCCGTGTCATTGTTTCCTGCGCTGCCCTCCATTTGACCCCTTCAATAGTTCCCCAGAGCTGTGCTGCAAACTCAGATAGATAGTCCTCTGAAGCCTGGTGAGCTTACACCACTGCCTGCTGACAGAGATAAGAAATCATACACCACAGGGCGAACGAGGACCTCCATCCATCTGAAATGAGAGGTGTTGTTCTCAGCAAAAACGCTTTGAACAATATCATTTAACTACAGCATCAGCGCTGTGCTGGAAGGGGTTGCGAGGAGCTCGGGAAAATCCGAAAGGAATGAAGGAGGTGGAGGCGCTTGAAGTCGAGACGGAATGATGAATGCTGAACCTCCGCTGTCAGTGTTTTCATGTTTTAGTGATAGATTCTTCTGTTTCTGCGATGATGCATTCGAGGGCCGTTCTCGGTGCTGTGGATGGCTGGACCGGCCCGCTCTCCTGATTGCTCCCATGCTTTTTTTTCCCCCCCAGAGACTCCAGTGGATCAAATTACATCGGCCAGAGCTTGATGAAACCATGGCACAAAGTCATCCGTCACACCCGCAACTTTCACATGACTTTCCTCCATCATATCTGATGTAATTAAGACGGGGTGATCAGGAGGGAACACAGGCCTGTGCTGCGAGGCCAGTTCAACACGCCTGGGATATCTTTTCATTGTTTGTCTGACAACCACTATCACGCTAAGCGGTCACACAACAATGGTTATCAACTCTGTTAGTCCAGATTAATCTGCCAAAAAGCAGGTTAGGTGTCCAGCAAGTTACCATGGCGATCTACACAATGTTAGAGGCGAACCATGGTTGTAACGGAGCAGACATTACCTGAAGTTATGTCAGAGCCACATCCTGTTTCTTAGGACGGGCCCCTGAAGTGAGCATGAGTAAACTAAATGTATTCATACTAAAAACAACACTCAGATGGCAAACCAAACAAACACACATTCAAAAACATAAACAAACAAGCAAAACAACAAGAGATCACTCAAACGTAAAAATAAACACGTAAACAAAACTATCAACACTATGCAAAAAAAAACCACACAAAAGACACAAATACAAATAAACAGCACGCGCAGAAACATAAACACACAAACAAAAATCCAAACATAAAAACACCAAAAAACAAAAAGATAATAACAAAAGGACAAAAAGATGAAACAAAACACAAGTAAACAAACAAAAGAGCAAAACAAAAACAAGCACACACTGAAACGCACAAACAGTCGTTATTCTCAGTTGTTTATCCCCTCTGATATTCGGCTCAGTTCAAAGCTTATTCTCTACAGCTTCATTACTTAAAGTATTTATTTATTATCTGATTTTCACACTTATTTATGAACATTAAGAATTCCACGTGCCGTTTTTCAGGTTAAAGCCTGGATTATTTTTAGCTTAATGATTACACAACAGTGTTTCCCACTGACAGAGTGTGAGCTACTGCATAAAATTGCCCTTACAGGGTTCAATAAAGTTGCACTGAGATGAACCGAATCGAAAACAAGTGGAGAAAAAACAATGTTCAGGTCCGATAAGCATTAGACAGGTGAGAAGACCTCTCTGCTGCCATCATCACGGCTGATTCTACTAACAGGTAATATTACAGGTTTCTTGAAAATGATGCCCATATACTGACCAGGACAACTAGCTCATTCAGCTCTGGGTGAACTAGTTTTAATTGAGCTTTTGTTCGTCGAAGTGACTCTCTTACATAACTCGATTGAAACCTCTGGGCTTGATTATAGCTGTGGATATGCTCAGCCTATGAATAAGCCTCGACAACTCACGCGATCTTTAACTTGAACTGATTATGCTCAGTCCACTTGTGTGTCTGTACTCGCATAAGGATAACGCGAAGCCTGAACATAAGCTTAGTAGTTTCACTGATATGTTTGCTACCAGCTATGACCTGTATTGTTGCTGAGTGTGTGTGTGGGTGATTATGACAAAATGTGGTTCTAGAGACACCTGCTGCAGTGGTACTTTGCCTGGTTTCTGTGTGTTTGTGTTTTGTGGATCTGTGCAAGATGCAGTAATGAAACTTCACAGGCGTCCAGTTTAAAGACGGATGTTGTCCAACCCATATGTGCTGAATACTCGTGTCTCCATTCTGATTCTGATGGGACAAACTAGTGAGCTCTGTTGAAAAACTGAACTACATGAAATTAAAAGAAATGAAAGTGATAAAAGACATAATGAAACCTGCCCCCCCCCCAGGTCCACGGTTCCTGTCAGCGGCATGGCTCAGTGTGAGCAGGTCATTCAGCTGATCAGCAGCATCTCCTCTCTACTGTACAGATGTCCATTAAGCCGGGATGAGCCACAGTTTATCCTCTCACATCAGCTCGATAATTATTTCTTTCTCCTGCAGAGGCCCTGGCAGCTCTTTTCCCTCCGTCAATCAATGGCCAGTAAGAGCCCCCCGAGCATCGGGACAAAGTGGACATCGATCTGTGTGGAGTGTGCGTGAGCTAAACATGTTAATAACATGCAAGTCACTCTGTGCTGCCTCAACGGTGGGGAAGCATCTGGTCCTGCTGTTTCATGCTCATCTGCGCTGTGTAACACCTCATTAAATACAGGCTACAGGCACGCACTATAAATACTGTGTATGGACAGTGTCTTTCATCGCTGACGGGACATAGTAACATATCCACTGTCATCTATCTTATCTGTAATAGGAATAGATGAGTTGAGGTATTATGGAACATTATACTTATCTGGGCTAATAAGCTTGTTTTCCATCCAACCTACAGTCAGAGAAGATGATCAATATCAATTTGGTCTCTCCAGTGAACAAAGTGCACAAAGACTGAAAGCAAGAAGAAAATATCCTTTGAAAACAAAAAAGTATTTTCTTTTTGTACACTAAATTTATGAGGACACATTAGTGAAGGAACATATACATGTAATTCATTTTTGGAGCAGACAGCTCACAGCAGCTTGATGAGTCCCTGGTTTTTAGCCCTGCTGTTCTTCTTAAACAGGGTTTTTGTTTACCTCTGCACTGAGTTCAGTAACAAACAGCTCTAATCGAACCCAGACCTCGGTCTGAAAACAGCAGGTTCATGTATCATAAGAGGACTGTCCTCCATCTGCCTGAGTTGTTGTTCACGTCTCCTGGTCTACTCTTCTTTTTTGTCTGTCCGCTCTGTGTCCTCTGTGTCCAAGGTGTGACCCTGCCAGACCCAGAGACGTCCAATGTGGACTAATATTCTAGAGACCGGATTTCAAATGAAATGATTCCAGGAGTGTTGTTAGTCAAGAACAATCCTGTGTCCCTCACCAGGACAGGGGAAATCAAACCCTGACCTGTGGAGACACTGAGTGCCCCTCTTCGTTGACCTCCAGGTCGAGCCGTCCTCTCTTCCTGTCTGGGCTTCACTGCAGAGGAAAGATGTGTTTGAATGTTTAATCCTCAGGGTGAATCATCAACAGCTTAGGGATGCAACACCCACCTGTTCCTGGTGAATTCCCTGCTGACTCATCATCATTGGCCCTTTAGCGTTTGGAAGGAGGAGTGTTTTTGGAAAAATAAGTTTTCCATGAGGTTATGCTTTGTGCGAGCCAGTCACACAGGATGGGCTGACCATGAGACATTTGGATGATGTTGTGTAATAACCTGTTGATTGAGCGCACAACCTATCAAGATCCTTAATGATTCAGCAGTAGAGTTCACTTGCTCTTAGATATTAGTATAGTAGCCATCAATCATCAGTCTGTACTGGCTGTTAAAGGCCACTGACAGATGATCCAGCTGTGATCAGAAGCGGACTTCATCATAAATGTTGCTTCATGTGACGCTCCAGAACAAAAGGTGTTCCATTCCTGTTACAACCTATTTCCTTCTGTCCTCTTTCTTTCCTCTTTCCTTGCATGGTTTCCTTGCTTTTCGCCATGCATCCTTGGTGCAAGGGGCAAAGATGCAAAGAAAAGACAACAGTGACTGAAACATGGATGCAGTTTACTAGACTAGGGATGTACCCATTGCGTGTCCCATTGTGTCCCTCAGTTTATTCAATATTTTGTACTGCTGCAGTTCTTGCTTAAGTGTATTACAGGCAGTGGTAAAATATGTCATCAGCAGTGGGGAAAAAACAGTCCTCATCGTGGAAAGTTTCTACATTTTTAGCTGCTAAATGTTCACCAGCTAGTTTCTAACTAAGTGTAGTGTACAGTGAGTTTAGGACTTTTTGCTTAAAACAGCTGCCTGCTGCTGCTGGAGACGAGGCTGATGAGGGGAAGTTTACAGGCTGAAAAACCAAAGCATTTGGCTGCAGGCAAAAAAGCTCAGTAGAGCCGCTGGTGATGATAATTCTCTGTGGGTCCGACTCTGTAAATGTTAAGATAAGAGTGCCTTTTTTCAGTATTTGTCCAAAAGATGCTGCTGTATTATTCCTGAGAAAATCTAATCAACATCAGTAATTCATAAATACTGGAAAAAACATCATTAAAATTTCACTAATGTGTACAGTGTTCATATATATATATAAATTGCAAAAATGTCCAAATGTGAAAATTCATACTAGTGTTCTTGCAATCCTGAGCAATGCATTACTGATTTAGACACACAATATTGTCATGACTTTCTTCAATAAGAAGCATATGGAATTATATAAGATTCAATAATAGCATGAACATTACTGAACCTTGTAATGTGAGTGAGATGAGCTTGCCTGGTCTGAGGACTAGGTGCAGTTTGCCTTCGCCAAAACAGGAAGAATATGAATTTTGGTAAATCAAACCGCATTGGCTGTGTGGCAAGCCTACAGACCTGGTTTCAGGTCCACCTGCACCTCCCTTCTGTGGACTGGATTTCTGGAGTGCTGCTTGCAGTCACAGCATCTAAACAAGCTGTTGAAGGTCAGTACCTCCAAAGTGAAGGCTGGCTGCTTGTTAAACCAGATTGTTTTGTTATTCTTTATTTTTACATGTTAGTAATGCTAACGATGAGACATCTGGTTTTAAGACCAAAATAAAGTAAAATAATAACCTCCCAGTGACTTCCACATTCTTCATTTCATTTCAAATCTTTATTTAAACACAGTTCCCCTCATTTACAACAACAGCAAGTTATATAAGAGTCAAAGATTGTTATTTAAGCATGTTAAATAGGGCCCAAAGTTCTAATCCAGCATCTCTGACATTAAGTCCAATCAATTATTTGCACATTGCCAAGTCATAACAAAGATGATCTTTGATTAGGTCGTAGCTTTCAACCAAAGAAAACTGACATCACTAAGTTAGGAATGGAATTTCTATAAATTGCTTCCCCCAATATCCAAAAACTGCCTCACCAATCCTCGTAAAGAAGATAGGACCTGAAATCAAACCTTGTGGAGCACCTTTTGTTTCTGACGACACCTCAGACAACAAATTCCCCAGCTTCATCCACACACACACAGACACAAGCCTCTGAAACAAGCAGGTCAGCTGAGGCTAATTCTAAAGCCAATGACAAACCTTTTCATCAAAGCCAAAATCAATGCTACATAACCTTTGTAAGAGCAAAGTTTCATATGTTTTTTATATATGTTTTTGCTGCATATATATAGAGGGCAATTGTCTAAAGTAGATACATTAGTATATATACTTAGTGTAATAGCTGAAATTGTGCTTTGATTAGCTCTAAATCCAGATTAATGTGGGCTTAATATTGCAAGACTGACTTAAAAGAACGGCCTTGAGTTAGTTATAAAACAAATATTGTAGGATTTTTGCCAAAGTTAATTTGGAGATTGGTCGTTAATTATCTACACCATTTTGTCACTTCCTCTATATAATAGAGTTGCATTGGTCGATTTAAAAATGATGTTATAGTGCAATTAAGACACTGTATATTTTATTTCTCTATGATAAATGGAGCAGACGATCTTTGACAATATGGATCACATCTATCTGCTCCAGTTGGACCTTTGGTATCAACAGCTATACTGGTGCTGGTAGGGAAATGTGGGTATTGTTTTTGTTTGCTGTCTTCTTTAATTATTAGCTTGACACCACAGTAATTTTGTCAATCCCATTGGAAAATATGAAATCAATAACAGTAGACCTAGACTGGGTAAACAACAATTAATCCAACATCTGGAATACTGATACTGAGTGAACCCCTACCTCAATTTCTAAAGCCCCAGTGTAAGAAATTCAAAACATTTTGGTAACATTCACACGTTTGCAGACAGAGCTGATTCAATGTGTCATGAACTTTGGTAAGAATTGACATTTCTAATTGTTCTGTTGTGTTACTGGTGAACAAATCTTATTAAACTAACTCAGAACTAACTCATAAGTCTTTCATTACAGTTTTTAGTTTAGAACTGTAGGTTTGTACAATCAGCACTACATGATCTTTAAATAAACATTTCCCCTTCCATTGGTTTTCGCTATATCTTCCAGAGCAGATGGAACATGGTCAAAGGCCATCACAAGACCTGAGTACAAACTTCCATCATGTGATGACAGCTGGTAGTAGCTATGTCAGAACCCCTGTTTCTGTAGGTTAGTTTGAAGATATGAATGGTCTGCATAATATTTGTTTGGCTGTCCAACATCTTTGCCGATTGATGGTCTGACCAACGAAGTTATCAAAATTCCTGCCTCACATACTGGATTAGGCCTCAGCAAGTGTCCTTCTTTGAAAAAGAACCATGGGTTACAGTTGAAAGCTTCAAAAAAGCTAGAAGGAACCTCGGGTTTAGACGTTTTTTCACAGATATGTATTCCCAGGTCTAGAATAGATTTCCAAAAGTTGCTTATGCCTGCAGGTCGGTATAGTTCAGGTATAAACACAGCACCAAACCAGAGTCTGAAATTCGTTAAAGAAGCATGAATGAATACACAGATGAAACAGAACAGGGAGCTCTTGAGGAAAATCTCCTCAAGGTATAAAATCCTGTCAGCATCGCTGTGTCTGCAAGGAGCTGAGCTGACTGCAATAATCCAAAACTCTCTGAGAGGAGTATGCTGTGCCGTCGATGCCCATCACACTGAAATATGACAGACATTAGGCCTCCCATGCTGACTTAACATTCTTTAAAGAAAAAGATGCAATCCTGTAAATATGTGCTGTGTGTAGAAAAACAGAACAGAGGAATTTAACAGTGAGGAGACAGATAAGCTGACAGTGACAGGTAAGTGTACAGCCAGTGTAATAGGAAGGGGCGGGGGCTGGGGGTCTTCATGCATGGACATTGATCAAAAACAGCGCTGTGGCAAATCCTCCCCAGCAAATAGACTTTGTGTAATTACGTTGGTGATTGGAGCAGCGCAGCACTGAGGTAAGGAACATTTATCCTCTAAGCCCCTGGGAAACACACCACAGTTGTCTTCTCCACTTTGAGCGTGAGTCAATAGATGGACAAATGACAACATTTCCTGTCAAACGCTGCACATTAACCGCAGCCTAGTCTCTGAGCAGAGAGAAAGAACTACATGAAGACATTTCTTACAGTACAAGCTGAACTGAGCCTGAGATCACTGATGACCTGTCACAGTGGGAAGGATTGAGATCTTGATACTTCATCTGAGAAGGTCAGCTGAGGCTTTCCGTAGCAGATCCTCACTTGATAAAGATGTAATTTGGTTTTCAGAGGGGCTGGAATAAGACTGTCAGGCTGGAATGCGGGAAACAATTTTCAAAGCTCCACCACCATCCAGCAACAACAGATGTTTCAATGTCCCATCGGTAAGCTGACTGCAACAATGATTACCAGTTAGGTGTCAGGAGAATCTATCTATTTTGGACATAAGACTTTCAGATTTGACCAAACTCACTGCATAAAAATAAAATAAAATGCTGCCAGCACCTGAACAGTAAGAGCAAGATGTGATGTTAACACGTCCATGCAGTAGAGATTGGTCGCTTTCATTACATAATACCGCCAAATGAAATGCACAGTGGTGGAGGGAGAGCAGTGTAGTGCTATTTGTGACTTTCATGTACGTTCTTAACCTCCGTTTGGTGATATAACCATTACTCCTATGGTGCCAAGTTCCCACACATTATTCCATCATAACTGGCCATAAGAACACATTCTGACTGACTTCACGAATAGTTTTGTCATGTTGAAAACATGACGCAGCAGTTAGCCGAACATCTAGCTGAGTCATATTGGGTGATGCGATGGAAGTAGTAGATTGGAATTAAGGATTGAGTCCAGACCTGAAGGTTAATCTAAAATTACAAACCTGCTAACTAACTTATTACTAATTAAATCAGTTAGCAGTGCAGCTAGTGTTCCTGTTAGCTAGCTCTGCTGGGACATAACAGACCCTCTGAGAGCTTACGAGGCCAGTTTGATGATGGCAGTTTGAAACCTCTGTGCAAACACTCCCAGAGTGCTCCACAGTGCACTAGCTGCACAGTTGACCTAGCTAATTACATCACAGCAGTGAGATTATATTTTCTCCATTAAGTATGATTCAGTTCCAACCAAATCAAACATAAAGTATTAAAGTTAAAGTTATTTTTTTGCACCAAAAACAACACAAAAAAAGAAAAAAGAGCTGCTGGAATTCTTATAGCAGTTACATTTATGTCTGCATCCAGGTCCTTCTCAGGAAGTTAGCCTAGCTTAGCATAAAGACTGGAAGCTGGGGTAAACAGCTAGCATGGCGCCTTCTTATGAAGAAGAGGTAGGTCTAGCTCTTCAAATACCTTGCTAGTAGGAAGAAAATTAGCTGTTTCCCCTCACTCTTCATCCTAAAATAAGATCTCCATCCTGCGACTCAGTCATCAAACGGCAGCCTTCTCACCCATCATTCCTTCAATGTTAATGACGATCAAAAAACCTTCATCATTTAGAATCATTGTTTTTGTAAGTTAGCCTACAAGGATCTACGGAACTGTGAAAATTTTTTTTTTCCATTTTATTCACCTCTTCATGGTCATATCCAGCGACAAGTGGGATTATAACCAGCATAATTACTCTTCTCTACAAAGCTCAAACTCAAGGAAACAGCTATTGTTGGGCACATCACTATTGAGGGGACATATTTGAACTGCTGATAAAAAGCTGTAAAGCTTGTTTACAAAGTTTTACAAAGTTCTTTAATTGAACCAAGTAAAATTCATCCTCATCTCCATATTCATCTACAGGTGTACTACTCTGACACACAGTCACTCCCTAGGAATCAGCGACTGTATATTCATTCACACAGTTCCTCTTTAAATAAAACAAAAGCACAAAACACTGGAGCGATCAGAAACAATTTTTCCTTTCCTTTTCTCAACCCACAGAAAGAAATCGTTATCAAAGACTTGAGGTCAGGAGTGGATTTTCCTTAAAACACAGCTAACTTCGATCTGTTGATGTGGGTCAACTCATCTGCATTTTCCCGCTCTTACGTCTGCTGCTGTGGGTCCCCGGCGCTGAGAGCTAACAGAGCGAGTGGGTGTGGGAGACTAATTGAGTGTCGAGGCTGTGTGAATAAAGCCACTCTGGTAATCGTCTGGCTCAGCAGCAAATGGGAGCGATAAGGAGCGGTGAGTTGATATGGTGTCAAAAAGAGGAGTTTCCCACCCCTCTGCTGCCATCGCTCTCTCCTTTCTCTGGCTGTCTGCAGAGGAGGGCACAGATAATATCTTCAGGAAGAGGAATGCACACTCAGCCCTTAGTGCTGATAACAACATCATCTTTTGCCACTGAATGGGCTACAGTGGGGCGGGTGGACATGGAGTACATTAAGAACTCAATAGCACTACACTACAATATCTGAGATACTCTGCACAGCTGGAGTAACACCATGAGGGAACGAAGTGAAGGCCAAGGAAACCACAGCTATATGCCCTACATCTACTGTGTATTGATATCAGTCTGCTATACTGAATAAGCTGCAGGTTAAGGTTCAGCTTCTAAACATATACCTTCCGGGCCCACTCTCACAGTATACCTGCCATTGACAGAATGCTGCGAAATGAGGAAGAATAACGCTCAAAAGCTCCAAGCCTTTTCAGAAACAAGGGGGTGGAAGCATCCAAATACGAAAGCTTTTGTTAATCATCCTTATCTCATCAATACTTTAATTCCAGCAGTGAGTCACATTACTGTCAACGTGAAAGGTGTCAGTGATTGTGATGAACTGAGATTCTTACACAACAGTACTAGAAGCTTTTTAGCCACCTTGAGCTCATTGTTTTCAGCAAACTTCACCAGTGGCTGGCAGCTTCTATCAGCAAAATCAGCTTCAACTGTACACATCATGACCCAACAACAGAACAAGGTTCATGACCATCTGATGAAGCAAGGACCGTTTGATGACTACAGAGCCTACAGAGGAGGTGGCGGAGACCAAAACAGAGAGTCTTGCACTGTCATCTGTCAGATGATCACCTACAAGAAACCAAAGGGATGCTGCTATTGCTCTATCTCTCTTGTAAACAATTAAGGGAGAAATGTTAATGAAACCACACAGTTGTGTAGAGAGGAACAGGGACATTCTACAGTCACATGCTCCATATAGCCTCCAATGTTATGTTTCTCCACAGTTTTCACAAAATATGGTCCTGATTAACAATACTCAGTGAGGGGTTAATCACACAGAGGTGTGTTGGTGTGCATCGACTTTAAAAAACACCTACAGGCATCTAAAGAAAGAAAGCCTCAGTGAAACAGTTAAGCCCGCCTCTTGCTTAATTTGATTGGCCGTTTGGGCCAATGACAATGGAAAGTTAAGAATATGCTAACTTTATGTATGTATCTAAAAAAAAAAACCCAACAACAACAAAGCAACAAGAGGAGCTCCTTCGGCCTCCTCAGCCTCCCACTTTTGAAGCATGAGGTGCTGAGTGTTACTTTTTCCATTTGTGTTAATGTTTATTGACTGTGGTTTATCTCAACTGTCCCAGGAGGAGGACAGTGTCTAAGTTTGTTCCAGAGCATCACATGAACAATCAACCTGCAAAACTAAGATGCATACAGTTGCAAGAAAAGGTTAATACTTTGATGTGGCTGACTAAGCTGCAGAGAATGGCGTATTATGGGTATCTGTGAAAAGAATTCTTGCAGCTTGAAGACACATTAATCAAGAACTGGCCTCCCGTTGAATCAACTTCTAGACAATACATGTAAAAGCAGAGATCCAACCCTTTGACCTCAGCAGTGCGGTAATAGGTCTTTTCAGATTGACTCCCATTGTAATAGACCTGCTAATGACAAAATGATCATCAAAGACTCAAGGTTTTCACACTACAGATGTAAAAGACAGCAGGGAGGAGGACTTGGCGGAGGAGGATAATTTAAAGGGACTTAATGGGAGCATATGGTCAGGAAACAACCGCAATTAGCAACAGGAAGGCCAACAAATCAGGCAGGATAGGCGCACAAGGCACTGGTCTAAATACCTCTGTAGGTGGAACCATTAACATCTACATCTAATGCAGAATGTAAGAGCCTTTCTCATCTTGAGTAAACCAGGACATTGTGTGTAACCCTCCTGAAGGAAAAGACAAAGGAGAAGTTTTTATATTGTAGGACACACAATTCTAAGTTGTCCGTTGACTCTGTTGTTTAGTGTTAGGAGCTAATGTTAGACAGAAAAGGAGAAGACACAGTCACTATTTCTGCTTTCACACTGGAATATGAAAATGCATAGCTTGTCTTACACGTTTGCATACATACACACACACACACACACACAGGTATCAAGATGAGGAAACACAATCCTTGGTGGGTAAACGAAGCTCCTCACTCTCTGTGATTTTCCAGTAACTAGGTCAGTCCACACCGAATATGACGTAACACCACCCACCCCCATTCTGTCTTGTTAAAAGATAATGCTGACAATATTCCAGATTTTTCCTATTGACAAAAGATCTCATGGACACACAATCCATCAACTGATGTATCCTACTTGCAGGGATTGTGTGTGTTATCATATATCGTTCTATGTCATCAACTATATTCCTTTATTCCATCAGCTTCCATTGTTGTCTGGAAACTGTTAAAAGCTGGAATTGAACATCTGTGACATTTCAGCCAATCTTGACAGGGAACAGGAAACACTAGGGGCTGGATCCAAATGCAAACACTGGACTCAGGGCTCGCAGTTCAAAAAGGTTAATTAAACAAAAAGAAACACACAGCTTATTGGGGGCTGAGGAAAGCAGAATCCCAGTCCAAAATTCAAAAGGAAATTCAAAAAACACAGGAAACCCTGAGAGATCTGCGTAGACATGAGGCATGCATGATTCAACACAAGACACTGGGAGTGACAAACAATATATAGCCATGGGAGAGGGGGCAAACGAGGCACAGGTGAAACCAACCAACAAACGAGACACAGGTGAAACAACAAGAAACAGGCAGATAGAGACAAAGGAGGAAAAACTCTACAAAATGAAACAGGAAATGATCAACAGCGAGCTCAAACCATGACAGATTAAGCCCATCACCACCAGACATGTCTCTCTGTATTTCACATTATACACAGTTTCAAAATCTGCTGCCTCGTGATATTTTTATGCTGGTGGTCCAGTAGCGATGCGCTCTACTTTAACCAGCAACGACTTGCTGACCAAATCTGACGGGGCTATGGATATGGCGGAGTATTAACAGTAACTACCCTCACTGCCAGGGGGAGACAGAAGTGCTGTTTGAGACAGTCTTGCACTGAGTAAAAGGTGAACACATGAACACACACCGTCCTGTTGTCACGAGAAGAAGACTCACCAGAGCATCAAATGTGGGTTGTTTCCTCTTGTTTGGTTAAACACAGCCGTGAGCAGCTGTTTTAGGAAATGTATTCATTTGTAATTGGGAGCAATTTACATGTGTTTGTGGCTGAGAGCCAGTGGTTACTTGGTTCCTTGTAATGATGATGAAAGGCTGAAGTGTGGCCTCATGTTGCGTGCTTTATCCAGTATGGACGGACACAGTGTTTTGCTTGCTTGACAGTGAGTTTGAAGGTGATTTATGGGAGCTATTGTGGCAGAACAGGTTCTTCAGTGAATGCATGTAAGACCAAGACGGGAACATGGTTGATACACTGCTTTTTCAGAACTTAAAGCTATAGTGCACAACTTTTACATATCAATGAACTTCTGATTCAAGCCAAACATGTTCACATGTTGGTGAAGTCTCCCCCACATCAATCTTTCTGCATTTCACAGTGTGCAGAATTTCAAAATCGGGTGTCTGGCATGACATTCCCACCAGGTAGTGATGAGTTTTACATCAACCATCAATGATTGGCTCACCAGAGCTGAAGGGAGGAGCAGGAGTAGCTACAGCAACTACGGAACCCAGCGGAGCCTATGGCGTCATGCGCACAATGGCAGTGTTTATGTAATTAATCTCAGCGCCAGAAGGGGGAGGCAGAAATCCTGCACTGCAGCTTTAAATATTAAATTTATATCCAAACAAACACCATTTGAACAAAATGCATAGATTTTTGGTAGCATTACTGTTTATTCATGGAGAAACATTTTACAAATTGTTTGCATCCATTTTTTTATGTGACTGTTCTACTCTGACCCAGAAACAGACCTTAAAAGTGGAACTTGCTCCTTAAAAATATATTCATAATTTAATATTATAATAGTATTTACAAGACAAGGGCAAATCCAATAATGCACAGAAGTTAGCACAGATGCAAAACTTCAAAAAACCTCCATTATTCTGCTAAAACCCTTTGAAATTACTTGAGTTTAGCCTCAGTTGTTATGTTATTTATCTGCCTAAGACATGTGGATGGATTTGTCGAATGATCGGCATCAAATGAGGTAAGTTTGCCGCTGTTGATCTGTCTCAGACAACATATACAAAGTTCATTTTAAATGCTTTGAGCATGTCTCGCCAACAAATAGGCCATGTCAGTGAGAATTTGTTTACCAGACAGAGTTTAATGGCCTTCCATGGGTTTTTTGTAATGAACATCCAGCAGAGCAGCACATCAGTAGTTTGAATAGGTGATGAAGTCGCTGGAGGATGTTTTAAGTGCCCACATTACAGTATGTGATGGACAAATTGTGTGTATGAAAATGAAACTGAAATTACGCCTCAGGCCCACGGTTCTCGCAACCGCTCCGCAATCCGGTTAAAGAGCCGATGAAAAATACCCAAAGTGTGTATCCAGATCTCTAATTAGTGACGCTACCCTCACACAGTAGGGATACACTTAGGGAAAAAGGAAAAGGTGTCTAATCTGATTTTCTAGACATGGAGTCACATTTTCAGCCGAGAAGCTCATTGCACCGTCACAGAATAGAAGTCCCCTAGGTGAACGAAATGTAACAACAAACAGCTTGAATCAGCAAATGATACTGTTTAAGTGTGTGATTTGTTGCACATGGGGCATCGCATATTCACACATTTGCTAAATAGCCATGGGCGCAGACTAAAATCGGCTGGTGCAAACAAAGCGTTGATAGTGACAGACGGATATTTTTATTTGATGCAAGAAAAGTGAGCCATGTTGCAGCCCTGTGGTATTTTTTAAAATGTGCTTTTAAAATGAATTTTGGGGTCTTTGCTTGATCTTGGACAATGGGATAGGTTCCTTATAGAAGCTCTTCTGCTGAAATGAAATGGTGCCCAATATGAATTCAGGTTAGTTCACCCTGTCAGATCCCAGCTGGCTGCTGCTGGACATGCAGGTCGGAGGTCGTGCAGTCTCAGCTGACCATCTGAGCAGGAGGGACTCAGTGCCTTACTGCTCAGGGCGCTCAGTGTTTGCTCAATGGGAGGGATAAACCTCTAACTCCATCGCCTTGACGATTG
Source organism: Datnioides undecimradiatus (assembly GCA_008933995.1). Classification (NCBI taxonomy): domain Eukaryota; kingdom Metazoa; phylum Chordata; class Actinopteri; order Lobotiformes; family Datnioididae; genus Datnioides; species Datnioides undecimradiatus. The sequence goes on along the minus strand of WARS01000075.1, from coordinate 186,939 downwards.
ACATTGGCCAGTGATTTGAGTTGTGATGTGGGATGTCTGTGTTGAACTCCTCTCTGAAATATAACGATTTAAGGTTTATTTAGTTGTTGAAGAAATAGACAGTCACTACAAAGTGCCTTAAGAAATTGCAAATGTCTTTACTATCCACCTTTAATTTCTGCATTAATTCAACACTTAACTTGAATTAAAAATCAACGTGAACAGCTGATGCGCGCGTTTAATTCTCCATTCGAGCTGTATTCTGGGGAGTGTGAACTCAGGTAACAGTTTCTGAAAGTTGATATTATATTGAAATTAAATGCAGATTACTGAATCACTCTCATGCCGAAATTCAGAGAAGCCCTTTGCGATTCAGGGCGGCATTTTCACATTTCAAGCGAAGTCTGTTCCTTTTCCCAAAAAGGCGATGCTCCAAGAAACCCTCACTTTTCAAATGGAATTCAGCCCACAGTTCTCCAGACAGGTGCTGTTTCCCCGCTCGTCAGCAGCGAAGATGAGCTGTGTTGTGTGGGTGAGCGCCACCTAAATGCTCGTGTCATGTGGTTAACAGTGTCAGTTTAACATGCGCTCCCATCAGCTGGGTTAGACCCCGTATTGCCGTGTTGCGGTCGCGCGCCCGTTAGAAATAATAAAGCGCTCCGCCTGTGAGCAGCGGCTGCGCGCCGTCGGGTCGGGTACCCTGTGCCAAAAGGACTTCACCTCACCTCCCCAAGAGGAAATAACGGCGGCTCTCCTCACTGCTCGGCTGCATCCAGGCAAAGGTTAAGCTGCTGAGGGCGAGGAGCATCAACTAAGGATACAAGTTTGAAATAGACATGTCAGGACCAGCTGCGGGATGCGGGTAAGTTTCTCCGCGCCGTCACGTCTGGATGTGGCATATTCTGCTGCGGATGACTCCTGCGTCGACTCCTGTGTTGAATTTGTGTTTTGGACGTATGTGCAGATGCAAACACAACAGAAAAGTTATGTGACATGGGAATAGGCGGCAGCTCAACACAGCTGTCATGTGCGGAGCTGAGTCTGGGTGGATGAAGTGGGTCAGGGTATGACGCGTGGCTGCTCTCATCCAGGCACCGTTTGTTTTGGTGCGCGTGGAAGTGGCAGAGCTTCGGACTCTGGACCCCCAAACATCCAGCCAACTTCAGTCCCTTCTGTCATACCTGCCGTTTTTAGTTATTATTGGATTATGCTGCCGTTGGCTATCCAAAATGAATGTGATGCGTTGGCGGCGACAGTTTAGACGATGACAATGATGATGATGATGATGATGAAGATGATGGTGATGCATGTGATAGCGCTTACCTGTTGCAACTCTAATCTGACCAGTGCGAAATCGGGCAGCAGTCCAGCAAAGCCCAGCGATGCATTTTGCAAAAATGTGACTGTGCACAATAACTGCACCCAGCACGCACAATTCATATGAGACTACACAGCAGCATTCATACCCTGCGTATTTATGTCTTCATTTGTCTGGAGGTGCTTTGCAAGCGCAGGTTTTCATGTTAATTTTTAATAAAAAGTGAGTGATATTCGAGAAAGGAGAAGTGGTTTTAATGCAGATTCACTGGTGCTGGCAAATGCATTTATTCCCAGCACAGGCAGCACCGACTTCATGGAAATACATATCAGGATTGGGTATAAGAACCAATAATGTGGCTGGATGCACAAACAGACAGGGGGACTAAAAAAACAAGACATGATTGTTTGAGCTCTTCCTCCTCTGCTCCCCTCCTCCTCCTGCAGCCGGCGGGGTGTGAGGCTCAGAGTACCTGAGAGTCAGCGCGAGGCTCTTCTCCTCCTGCAGGCTTTGGCAGTGCCTCTCCTTTTGAAAGCTCATTTCCCATGCCTTTCATGCCTGCAGTTTAAACCCTTTGATGTTTTCTCGCGCTGAACCCTGTGCATTGAAACCACTCTCGAGTATGTTAATGTTCTCTGATTGACTTATGAATCTTTTAATTAACCCACTTGTATGCGCTCCGCAGCATTGTCCTCTGTGAAATGCCATCAGGGGGAAACGAAGCCATGACAGAATGACATGCTGCCAATGGGGATTTCAAAGTCAATGGCAGTTTGCGCTTAGATGATTGCGGGTTTGATATTGTCTGCAACTTATATCTGCTAGAAATCCTCTCTCTGGATAAAAAAGTGGTGCTTTATACACTAGTGGATGTGGTGATTAAGACTTCAGCTACACCATGCAATATTAATGACTGTGGAAGATATCAAAGGATGAACCTCAGAGATGCAATAGCCTGAAGTAAGCCTACATTAATAATGTGCTTAATTCCATCAGCAATTCAAGTGTTTCTTTAGCACTTTCATGTTGAGCTTTGTGCCCAAATCAAGGCCTTTTAATTATTCCATACATTTTCATTTTCCCATGATTTACATTACTCAGATCTGTGCCTGCTTTTCTTCTTTTTCACCCCCCCTTCCTTTTTAAAGATCACTCCTGACACATCTTTGCACAGGAAAACGTTGTCTCCCCACATTTATCGTGGGTTTTTCAAAATTGGCACAGTAAAACAAACTTGTGCGACTGCACCCTGTGAATGTATGTGGAAGGCGCATGTGATGCGCGATTAGTCATGTGATTACCCCTAACAGTCAGTAGGTGGCAAAATGCTCTCAGGGATAAGAGGAGATCTATCAGGCACTGGGTGACATTCTGAAGGGCAGCTCACTGTAGTCAGAGATGCTCAGCTGCGTTTCAAAGGCATCGCCGTTGCTCCTCTGTCTCATCCCATTTGAGTCTTCTGAGGATGAAACCCGGGCCTCTTTAAAAAAACAGATTCAACCTTATTACAGTACTAGAATCTTCTTCACTGCACTGTCACAGGGCATAGGCTTCAAATGACTGCGCTGTGTTTGGGGAAGAAGTGTTGAATTCTAATCCGTGCACTGTGCCTCACACCAGAGTGCACGTTAGGGTTACACACGCTCTGTTTTGAGGACTGTTGCGTGTCTGTTCAGCCTCTGAGCGTCAACCGGTCGTTTGTCAGTTGATTAATTACATAGTTGCGACTCAAGGTCCCCTTACAGTTTAAAGTTGAGCTCAGCTTTTGCATTGTAATCTTAAAAACACTCATGAACTAATTAAATGTCAGTTCTGTGATAACTGGGCAAAGTGTGACGTTGTCCCAAGAGCCACAGCAAGAAAGAGAGTGAAGCATGAGGGGAGACTGTTGTCAACTCTGTCCAAGGTCGAGAAGAAACCCTCAAAACTAAATTACAAATCTGTTTATTTGTCCCACTAAACTCCCATATAACCTGGAGTGTGAATGCTCCTGCTAGAGTATCTAATTTTGTGGTTACTGCATATTTTTGAAATATTTTATATAATAATGCAAAATAGAAAAAACCTCACCCTAAATGAAGCTGCGGCAAAGTCACATGTTGCAGCAGCATTACAACTGGCACATTGTGCTGTGTGTGCATATATATGGAGTGTATAATGGCATTATACAATTTCAAAGAATATTGTGATAGTACGGTATATGTATAATATAATAATAATGTGTAAACTGAGTTCTACGACAGCTTTATGATTCAGTTCAAGGGGGCGGTGCTATTGTTGTAAAGTGCTTGTGTGAACGTACACCCAGGGACACCGGAGGACAGCGTGAGGGAGGATGTGACCCGCGAAGGGGCTGTTCAACACAACTTTAGACAGTGGGCACAGTCTGCTCTGTATGAACAGTGCTGTGAGATAACTTTCCTATGATGACGCTTTATCATTAACATTGAACAAATTAAATGGAATCAAACTGGACTCCAGAACAACTCAGTGTGAAAAGAGCTGACCTTCTGCATGTCCGCATCACAAGGAGTCTAATAAAAGATTGATGTGATCATGGACCAATAAAAAATCCCAAGTACTTATAATTTCCAAAAAAACAGGAATGTGTCACTACAATTTAAAGCAAAACCCAAAAGCTGTAATATAGTTAATAATATAATAACGCAGCAATAACAAGTGAAGCTCCAGATATTCTGCAGAGGTGTGAGCTCATGTCATCTGACTTGGGCCCCAGTCATTGATCTGGTGAGTTTTGACTCATGGCTAACTCCAGCGGCACGTGAAATCATGCGGACCTGATGATGATGATATCCTCCTCAAGGCTAATGATGAAAAATAATATAATAAGAACTCATGGTTTTCTCAACAACATACAGACTCCGAATCAGCCCAGCAGCAGTCAGACTGTGGACTACAAAGCCTCTGACGGCCAGTCTGAAAACTTTCCTCCAAATTCTGTTTTCTGGTGTCATGAAAAAGCCTTTTGAAAAAATATGTAGACATTCAAACTCTCCAGTGAAACCAATGAAAATGTTTATGCAGAAGCGGTTGCTGGTGAAGGATGATTCTTCTGCTCAGCAACAAGCGTTGGATATGTTGGTGCCTTAAAATTGAGACTTCATAGCAGAAAAAACGATTTAATAATTGAATATTTTCACATATACATGCAACCCAGTCTATAATGTCTATGGAGTATCACATCATTTCCCTTGCTCCCCTCATGATTCTTTTCCCCTCCCATCTCCTCTGTGTTTTTGCCCTCTGTTTGCTGAAGCAGCTGTGTTGGCTCCCAGGACGTATGCTGAGGCTAACAGTCTGTGTGTGTGTGTGTGTGTGTGTGTGTGGGTGGGTGGGGGGGTGGGGTGGGGGGTGACAGCTAGCGCCTGCCCCACCGAGCGCCTCATCTCGCTGCTTAACAAACACCGTCGGGTACTCAACATGTTCACCCTCCACGCATCTCAAGATGAAGAGCAGGAGCAGAGGTGTCAGGAAGCCAAATATTATGTCAGAAAGAGACTGACTGCAATTGCTCCTAATGACAAATACATGTTGGAGCTGTTATTAAGGATGGGACGGTGGAAGCATTTGGAGACATTCCTGCTTCCTGCATACCAGGATGAGAACCGCTGCGATGTCTGTGCCTTGCTCTGGGGAATGGAACCCCACACTCTGGCGGTGTTAGTGTCAGTGTTAGTCCTGGACAGCCTGTCCAACTGTGGACCTGCAATCAAGTTTTTTTTTGTTCAGTATGTAAGTTAGAGAAGCTAAGGGGCTAATTTGATTTGTTCTACCACTATAAAAAAGTAACTTTTTCCAATCTAACACGACTTTAAGGCTCGCAGTGCTAGGTGCAAGAAAGAGGTCAGTGGAAGGGAGGTTTTGGAAGGGAAATAATGAGGTTTTCAGTGAACGCAGGCCCTTAGTGACTTGCTCTAAGTAATGGAACCCTTAACTCTGGAAGCATTATACTTCTGCATCTGAAAGTTGCTGTAGCTAAGTTTTGGTGTCAGTTATGGACTACGCTTTGCAGGCTATTCAGGCACCGCCACAGCCAAGATCTGCTCCCTACTTCCTCTTGGCGGCTGTGGCTCAGAAGTGCACCCTGCTATCCACCTATCAGAAGATTGGTAGTTTGATACCCAGCTCCCCTGGGCTGCATGCTGAAGTATCCTTGAGCAAGAACCCTAAATTGCTCCTCATGGGTGTTTGAATGCATTAGTCTTCTTGGTTTCTTCGGTCTTCTTTTGAGTTACTGGGTGAAAGCTGACATGTAGTGTAAAAGCACTTTGAATGGTTGAAAGACTAGGTAGGTGCTACATAAGTACAGTCTAGTAAATTGACATCCATGCTACATATATATCAACACTGTAATGTTAAGGATAAGGCAGGTATAGTGTTTAAAGTGTACATCATGTTAGTGTGTTAGCATGTTAGCACAAAAGAAGTAAAGTTGAGGTTGAAGGAAATGTCATTAACCTTGCTGTGAGGCCGTGATAACCAACAGGTAGACCCTACCTAACACCTCAGCTACATCACATTTTGTCACATTGGCTATAGGAAGACTGAAATGAGAACAAAGGCAACAGAGTTGGTTTAATTGAAGTTCCAACCCTGAACTTTACAACTCTGTAATGCCTGGAACTCACTGCAATACAAAGAGCTGTGAAGGACACTTACGTATGGCCTCTACATTCTGGAAAAGGCTTAAGAATGGGACAGTTAAAGCCAGTTAGCCAGCCTGGGTGCCAATGGCTGCTTCCACTTTCCATTTGGATTTGCTAAGCTCTGGCGCTAATCAGTCTCTCATCTTCTCATACTTTCATATTAGTAAAGAAAAATGTACAAATCATTCACTTAGACGTGGACACAATGGAACCGCCCATCGCCCACTGACTGACTGAAATGAGAAACCTCACCGGCAGCATATTACAGCAGTTATCACAAATGTTAGCAAGAAACATGTTATCAAGTTAGTTAACCTACAAGATTTGGATTCATTAAACATAAGCAAGTTAGAACGTTTTAGAATTGTCATTAGCAAGTTTGTAAGTTAATTATTTTAGCAAGATGCAATTTTTTTGTTTATTATCGTTGTTGAGCTGCACATTTTCCAAGCTAATTGTCATTAGTGAGTTACAAGTTAAGTTACATTAGCAAGTTACAAGTTTTCAGGCTAATTATTGTAAAAAGTTAAATATCATTGGCAAGTTACAAGTTTTGTAGTTTAATGTTGACATTGTCAGGTTATAGCTGTAGCTTGGGAACATTACTGGAATACTAATTACACCTCCAGTGTTTCAGACGCCTTCAGGCACTAAAATGTGATTACAGATCTAAACTCAATCTTTTTTTTTCAATTATTTCTGAAAATGTAGCTCCTTTTGATTTCACTAAAATGGCGCTGAACCTCAATCATATTTAAAACAGACATCCAGCTAAATCAGACACAGCTTTTAAATAATCTGGCAGGCGGCTGACGTTTCTGTCGTGGCTGCAGAAACACGCTGTAGCACACGTATATGTGACGGTCTCCATAGAATCAAACTCCCAACCCTGGCGCACAGTACTCTGATGTGCTCCATACATTAATAAGATAATGCAACAATTAGACAAAACAATGTTAGTTACACATTACAATCCATCCATGTACAATAAATGCTCTCACACATGGAAATTTAGCTCTTAATAAGGATATCACAGATAGCAGGCTCTGCACTGTTCATCCTGCTATCGTATTATCTACTACAAGTGATAGCATAATTAAACACGTATGGCGAGGGGAAGCAGTAAATGAGTAAGATGGACCATGTAATGTGGAGAGTCAGGGAGTGGAGGGGTGGGAAAAGAGAAGACAAGATTATAGAGAAGCCTTTGATGCCGAGTCTGGCTATGGGAATCCTAGTGTGCCTTCAGGGGAAAGCTCCTCTCACACAACATCAATAATGAATGAAAGATATCTTGTTCAGTGGAAGACTGAACTTAACTGGCATACTGATTTGTTACCATGGACCTTATGTAAAAATTGCATCAGTTTGTGTTTGCTATGCTTCATTAGCTGGATAAGAAGCTGTCACTGACGACAACAGAGGGAGAATAGGTGGGGTGTTGAGACAATAACTCACAAAGACTTTGTGCATCTTATTTTTCCACTAACTGAGGAGGGGTTACACTGTCCATAGATTATTAGGGTGTATTTCTATAGAAAGTTTCTTGTGTAGGTGTCTGAAACTGTGCCTGAATTGGAATAACAAAGGTGTCAGCACTCTACAGAGGCATGAGAATACACATATGTATTATACATTTCAATCAAGACTTTAATGATTATGGAGAATGTGTAGGTGTAGAAGCTTTTTGGCTGCTATACTGATAATATCTGACAGATTGACATAAGGTGCAGCCTTGTTAATATGGCAAGTTTCTTCAGACATAATATTTGAATTCATGGTGCATAATGTTCAGGTTTTTGAGGGCGTGGACGGTGGGATGTAACATTTGATTTGAACATTTAAAAGTGGGTCCTAACAAATGTGCAGAGTCACAGTGATTCAGAGTTGGGTGATAGCCTCCATCCAATCGTAGAGGACTGCATAACTGACCTATTAACATCTTCATCTTCTCCACGCTAGAAGAAGACAGGGCAGAAGGTGCTAGCTGGCTAATGGATGGATTACAGCTCTGTGTCACTAAAGACGATTGATTGATGGTTGGATGACACAGTATGACTGGATGAAATCAGGCAGTTCAAGCTTATGTAATTTCATCTCAGCTTTAGCAAGTTGCTCACTGAATTGGCTTAAGTTAGCCAGCCGTTAGCTGGTGGATCTGGTCACAGAATTTAGAATACTGTGTCCGACACGTGATTAGTTTTACATTAACCTACAATTACAAGCCGACACAAGGTGCAGGAGCGTCACGGCATCAGAAAAATGTGATGTCACAGTCGACTTTTAAAAGGAAAAGTGTGGCGCTACTGTGTTATTCTAAACACATGCACTGATAGTCAACAGTTTACAGGTTTCACACATTTGCTGATGTTGAATGATGATGATGAGATACTATTTGATTCCAGCGTGACTGCTTTCCACTTAAAACATACCAAAGTAACTTCATGGGAAAGTGAAGCTGATAGGAATGGAAGCTCTGGTCAACACGTTGTACCTCACAGCAGCTCCACATCTTGTGTAAAAAGACACAAACTTTAATACTCTGGCATTTTTTTATATAATCAAAAACTTCAAAGCCACAAAGTCACACATTCTTCCTTCTCCATCCCCTTTAACATCCAGCTGTAACCACTGTAACCCCCCTGGAACACAAACACAGTATGGGCAGCACTGCATGACTGCATCTCAGCACCACTTCCCCGTACTGTTTGAGCGCCACGCAGCTCGTCACGAGGGCCTTATTGATTCTTTAAGCTGTGTAACCTGCAGGAAGAACACAGAGTGATTTTAATGAATTAATCACATGTTGAATTCCCGTACAAAACTGTCCATGAAATGATTATGACACAGTCTGCCGTATCTAAAAGAGGAGGCCGGGCCGACGATAATTCAGTGTGATGGTGATGTTCAGCGTGGAAGCGCCGACTCTTTCATGTGCCGCACTTCCCACCTTATAACTATTTTAACAGGGAGGAGAACTGGGATTTTTCTGCAGCAGAAGTTATTTGAAGGGCATGTTACTCTGCTTTAAATACTGTTTTAATTTGCAATGCAAATGACTCTCATTCTCATCTGAATAATCCTCCCGGTTACCTAATACTCTGGCATATTCACGCGCTGTAATGTGTCTGTCGCAGGCTTGCCACTGTGGTAAACCGCTCGCGCTCTTTGTCGGCCCCTGCTCGCGCCGTGCCGTCTCAGCTGAAAAGGTCAAACAGCATTTACACGTATGCGGTGTTTGCTTTACACCTCGTCTCCGCTCTGGATGAGTGGCCTTTCCCAAAGCAGGTCACGTAAACACTGCAGGATTAAAGAGTTTTTTGGAAAAATAACATGCAGACTTATTGATGTCACATTTTATTCTACCTTAGATTTACAGTATAATGAAGCACTCCTACCTTCCAACTCACACAATTAAAGCAAAAGTTATCAACTAATCAATAGTAAAGGTGATGTGTCTTTGGAGCTACAGGTTTGACGTGTGTGTGGCGGTGTGTGTGTATTTGTATTATGTATTAGTGACAAAAGTAGGACACGCCTTCCTTAATTAATCACTGCTTTAATGCACCACCCCGCGATCATGCTAAGTGCCCCCGAAAATCAAACACACCCACAGTGTTGCATGGTGAACAGGTGCATGCTGGTTCTGAATGCTAAACGCTAACTTGCTTTTGTATTCATGCAGGAACTTTTACCTTCAGTGAGGTGTGTGAGGACTTTCTGCTGTTCGTGGCAATAATTCCATGATGTGATGGCAGAGACCGGCTCAGCTGAGTGAACCAGACCAGCCGAGCCGATTTGTTACATAGTGGTTTGAGAATGAGCGAGTTGAACCCGGAGACGATGTGGTTTTGGTTTTGGCTGCTGTCTGGTTAATTCTTTAAAAGGTGTCTGCATAGTTAGAACTGATAAGCAGCTGCATGCACAGGCGGCAGTGTTTCATCTATACAATGCAGCTGTGTTCATTTTTGAATTTCTCTTCCAAGCCATTAGTCTGGAGATATACTTACTGTTAACTGCCAGTCTATGTGCTTCACATATCATACATCTGTTTGGAGCATGGGCTGTGTACATCCATACAATACACACATGAACAGTAGGGTCAGTGTTGGGATGACGGCGGGCGCTGCTTGTTTGATAGTGGAAGCTGGCAGCCAGCTGCTCTGCTGAACTGACAACAGTTATTCTTTAAAATAAGTGATGGTTTCCCTCTGCATTAGCTTCTCACATCGCCACAGCGTCAGAAACATACTCTCCATTGTCACGACCTGCTTAATTTAGGGGTCGTACACACCATCTATTACATACCAGCTATTGTCTGCCTTGATCTGACAATTAGCAAAGTAGTTACCTTCAGTGTCTCCATGTTTGATGGTTGTTTACAGTGCAAATCTGGAAATTCTCCATAGTCTGAGTTTTTACTGTGCCTTCTAGAGGAATCCCACAGTAACACATGCAGTATAGGTTTGCATGTACCTTCCCAATGGTGGAACTATCTAAGCGACCGCTTGGTTAAACAGGAAGCATACAGTTTGGATTTCCAACATGGTCGTGGTCGCACGAACGGAGCGAAGCGAGGCGGAGTGTTGAGCGCTGCAGAGATAAAACTCGGAGTTGGTATCTTCCTGTAAGATAAGCTCAGTAGTTCACTCTCTCCTGCTGCGGGTTCCGTCTCAACATGGGAGAGTGCAGGTGCTAGTTCTCCTTCCACGGCAGCAAAGATGCTGTCAAACTTTCTCAAATGTGGATTTATATTTGACATAATGGTTGGGCCGTAGTTCTAATGGTGAGTATAGCAGTGATAGAGGCAAACCCCCGTGTTCTCTTGCCTCCTTCTTCACCTCACCTCCTCCTCTTCTGTCTCCCTCGTCCTTCACTTTTTTAAATGTACCTTTTCTCTTACCTCACGTTTTATTTTTGCTTATTACTTCCTGTTCTGGGTTTTTGTGAAGGAAATGACACAACCACATTGGAAAAACACGTTCTAACACAGTCCCCACACACCGGTGAGACTGAACTACTTTTTAATACGCAGAACGTCGGCTGCTTAATGAACTACAGCGGAGTAACTCTGGTTAGCAACAGACGAACACGCTCATGCTGCTTATGCTCAACTTCTTTATCCAGCTGAGAGATGAGTCGAGTCACTAATTATGGTTAATCTTCTTCTTAATTGCAACCTGTGTGGCAGGTTCACGCCTGCAGCCCTGGGAATATCAAAGATACCTGGCAGGTCAAGGATAATGTAACTGGTCACATTTATATTCATGTATGTACAGTTGCTCCAACTTAACTTGCAGAGAGCTGAAACTTTACTTTAAGGAGTCGTTGTCTGTGTGTTCTTGCAAGCAGAGCTGATTTTTAAAACTCTCCTTCGCCTCCTCGCGTTCAAGGACACTCGAATACCTGAACGCAGCCTGGATGAGCTGGCTTCTTGGAAAATCAAATCCAGAACTCAAAAAATAGACAACATTGACAGACGCTGGAGACAGATTTCATGAACTTCATTGAATTTTAATCTGCCGTTCAGCAACTGAACTGATTTGTTCACTAACTCTTGAGCTTAATGTGTTGGCACGCTAACATGCTGATAATCACAGCAATTTTGACTTATTGAAGGTGCTGTATGAAGCATCAAGTGATCACCAAGGTTAGTGGGCTTAATTACCTGGGGACGACAAGTTTCCTGGCAACCGATTCAAAAGTTGTTGAGATTTCAGTTTAAACCAAAGTTGTGCATCAACGAGGCAACATTGCTACATCTAATGCAACGCCTCCAACAAGGTGAAGAATATAGCAATAGACAATTACTTCATTTGCAGATTGTCAGCAATGGTATTTGCATGTAACAGTCAAACCGAACCCAATTAAATTAAATAAAATAATTAAATTAAATATACAGATAATATATAAATAATACATTTTGTAAATAATCCAAAATTTTAAATGTTTCATTGCACTGATGGTGTATAAAACTCCAGATTTTAATTAATTAAATTAAGCACTATTATGCGAGGACTACACAGTTACTGGTGAATCTTCAACAAGCCCAGTAACATGGATTCAACAGCAACAGAGACATCTTCACGTGTTTCCTCTGAATCTCTACTGGTTTCCCAGCATTGAACTGTGGATGTGCGATGAGGAGGACTCTGTGCAGACCGAAGCAGCGAATGTGATCGACCACGATTGTCACAGCCTTTAACAATGAGCGGGGAGAAGTGCCTGCATGAAAATCAATATAATAACTGGTCAACAGTGATGTTAATACAGACAATGCGTAGTTTCATGGATACATGGGAAGCCTGGAAAACACAAGGTTGTGACAGTGTTTTCAGATTATATGAAACAAAAAAGAACCAATCTGTTGTTGTATATTATATCATACCATACTATCTTGCATTAACTCACTGCTAACCACATGATTCCAGCAGCTTTAGTTCAATATAACACGCAGATATAATCAATAGCCAGTACTTAACATAAATGAGATTATTTTGGTTTGTAATTTGCAGCTGATGATATTTGCAGATGCAGCTCGCGGCGGTGTGTACAGTACAGCATGCAGTGTGTTCCTGTGTTTACTGTTGGTGAGTGATGATTCACCTCTCACTGAACCTTCAGAGCCGATGGTTGCCAGAGTGGCTGTTGGCAAATTCGTTGCCTCACTGTGCCAAGCGTTTGTACCCGTTCGCTGTGTCTGGCGAGGGGGGCGTCCCTGGAACCTCGCCGCCCCCCTGCCCCGCTGTTCCTCAAAGACGACAATGATAAAAGGGGAGGGGTGTGAAAATCCTCTTCAGATTCTCAGCCTGTGGAGCCAGAGCCATTCAATGTGTTCCTGAAAATCCTCCTCAATGAAGACGAGCAGAGGGAGCGCTGTATCAGCGAGCATCGGGCTGGTATTTAACTGTCACTCAGGGTTATTTATGCCTCACATGCACCACATTCCAGAGGTTATTTTTGGGAAGTTAGCAGAAATGGAGACTGGTTCAAGGCGAGGACGTGAATCTGTACTCCACCCTCGAGCTTCTACTTCCTGCTCACCTTCCCTCCCTCTTCGGATCAGTGTGACTTCATGAGGACGACTGATTTCCTTGGTGCTTAAAACTATAGTTGTGACCAATTCATGACAGTGTGGTACGTTTGATTTGAAATCACACTTGTAAGTACTACCGCTGTGTATGCTAAGCTATGCTAACACATCCTAACTCCAGTCGACGTTGCTAACTATTTCCAATGGACGATAGCATGCTTGGGCTGCACAGGGGAAGGGGTTCTGCAGGAAAACGCTGGGGACTGCCGATTGGTTGTCAAGAACAAAGGGATGTAAATTCAGACTTTTACGTTTCTGTCTGGCTGATAATTGGTTGACAGTAAACAGAGATTGGTATCAGTTTCCTGATCTCAGCATTGGAAAGAATGCGAATAAGCACATTTCCCAGAATATTCAACTTTTAACTTTCAGGCTGAGTGATGAGGATGATGTCATTGTGTAGGGAAGTGGCAGTAAGGCAGGATGAGGATCCATTCGGCTCTGACACACTGTGGGTTTGCATTCTCTTCTCTTCGCTCTGCTCATTATATTATATTCTGAGCTGAATAATTACCCCGCACATGTGATTACACTGCCTAGTGATTGCACATCACATGAGCAGAATTAGCCTTTTTTTACTGCCAAAATCAAATTTAGTTCGATATTTGTTGGAGAGGGAAGGCTCGGTCATCTCGCTCGCTGGAAATACAGGTTTCTGGCTGGGGAAGACATTCCTGACATTCCTGCTCATTTTTAGAGCAAACAGAATGAGGCGTGGACTCATCTTGCTGTCTTTTGTCACTTATGAGTGTATCGAGCTCTCGGTGCTGCTCTGTAGCTTCCGTTATCTTCTGGATCACGTAGAAAGCGTTGTACATGTAATTCATAGTGATTTCAAGATTTTTAGGCCATGCTGCGTTGTATGATTTACATTTAAATATGCATATTTTCTCTAAAATAACACTGTAAATGCTTTAGACCAGCCATATCCTGAGTTATCAGCTCAAGTAGGCTAAGCTTTGGCTGTTGCTGTCACTGTTTTGGTCTTTTGGTGCCAGAAGTGGCGTTATCTGGGGAGGAGGTGGGACTGGATATGACCAGGAGAACACATTCACGTGACTCATTAGTGACTTGTCAGTCATAAAGATGAGCCCTAAAGCGTACCCTGCATTATTGTCCATTTTCCCTTCAAATGAGACCATCACTTATAAAATAAGCATCACGCTGTATTGAAGAAGTCACCTCAAACCTCAAAAAACTGAAATAACGATATTTTGTAGCACTGACTTTATTTTGCATGCCATTTGCTCTTCCTCTCGTTAAAAGGGCTCAAAGACAGGACGAGTGCATACAACGATTTTGCATGCTCGCGTCAGAATGACTGGATGTACAAGTGCAAGATTACTGCTACTCAAACGTATGTTGCAGAGTGGGCCAAAAAAAAAAGAAAGTCTCTGTAGAAATTGTCCATCAGTACGCCGCTTTACGACGTGTATGAGCTGTTAGCAAAGCCAAGCAAAGGATGCGACTTGAGAGTGAATAACTGTAACAAAGAACAGCTCATAGGCAATATCAAACCATTCACTGCATACACAGAGCAGATCAACACTTAAAGAAACTACTTTTTGCCATAAACTATGTGAGATGCTTATGCCCACATTAATTGGTAATGTGTAGATCAAGTTTTACTCTGCACCAGGCTGCATTTTACCCACCTGCACCCTCAGGATAGTTTTAACATGTGCTTATAGAAGAAGCACCAGGTGGATTTTAATGCACTTTTACAAATAAGAAAGAAAGAAAGATGATTTCTCTTCTTTAAGCAGTTAGAGGTTGAGTCTCTGGCTGGACCTGTACCAGACATAAAGAGAAGACACATTATTTTCAGTCGGCCCTAATCTTCTGTCTTGTTGAGACACATAAGTGTCTGCCGAATTACAGGCCACAGAGTCCATTGTGTGTTTGTCGAACAGCCCGAAGCCTGTGCTGTTCTGTAAAAGCTTGACCTCAGGCAATGATCTGGACGTGAATTGATTAAAAAAAAAACAAAAAAACAACATCTTTGTCACGTTGCGCCCGTGTGCCAGGTGCTCCTTTATTCATCATTCTAAAATTAACCACTGGTGTACAAAAAGCCCAGGTATTACAAAATGATTGACAGGTGCAAAAAACTGTGATTTAGATAGCCAGCGATGTGGACAAACCAGGACAGCTCGCATCTGAACACACTCACCATTTAACCCACACGCCGACAGGAATATTGAGTGACCCATTTTAGCATTTTCTATTTTCCTTTCTTATCCTATAGAGTAAAGTAGCCCATCCATGATTTTTCAAGGATCTCCTTGTTCCGCCTCTCCCATCTGTACCCAATCATTCTGCGATTGTGACAAGGGTCAGTTGAGTATGTTCTGCACAGAGCAAACTCTGTATGTTCCTTCCTGTGAATGCGCTGATTATGGTTTGATGTTCACTCCTAATGAAGGCCTACTTATGCTGTTGTTTAGAGTGCACTTGGCTGATGACAGTGCTGTTCAGTGCCATGCTGGTTTTGATCGTTTCTATAGGTTCGGTTATTAACAAGCATGCCCGGGACATATAGACTGTATGTTTCACAGTGGGAGGAGGTGAAGACACATTGTTCATCTCTGTATACAGTTTATGTCATAAACTCCTGGGAGAGGAAGTATTTTCAAACCAACACACCTTCAGAGCAGTGGACTTTTCGGAATAACTGGTTGTTGGAGAAAAAGGTTCATTTGAGACTATTGGAGTTTTTGGAATAGTGGAACAATGGGCAGCCTCTGCCCTCTGCACAGTCACAATCATTTGTTAGCCTTAAAGAACCAAAATCCACTTTTTACCATGTATATTTCAGAGTTTCAACATATGATATAGTTTATTACATTTCGCAGTCATTGTAAGGAGATAAGACACAAGCGGTACAGCCGTGTTGATCTTCTCCCATTGTTACTAATGGGGTGGACGTTTACCATCTGAAGCGGGAACTCGCAGAATGTGATCAATCCAACCATCCAGTGTTCATGTTCTGCAAAGATGAATTCACTTGCAATATGCCGCCGCAGCGATGATGGTATCACTGCAGAGCACTACACATAAATCAGGGGCTGGATTTGTTTGGACGACTTGTATTGCTCCAAACCAGCGGTCTTATTCATGTAAAGGTAAGAAAACGCGTCAGTTAAGTTCCACCTGTACTCATCACTCTCTAGCAAAATGCTTCCACACAAACGTTAGCTTATTCTCCCAACCACATTCAAAGCTCTCTCTCCTCTGAGCACTTCATTAGGCAACACGCTTCCATCTCTTCACATTTCATCCATCTCACCTCAGGGCTGATGGAATCCATCACCTCTTCTGAGGCCTCTGACCTGGTCTAGGCAGTCCAGTCACGTCCGCGGGCCCTCAGAGCTGTCTTAAACACTGCACAGATCATCTGGCCTCAGCTGCTTTGATCTCACAGAGGCAGCACCAGCTTCTCAGAGGCAAAATCCATACTAAAGCTTTTGGACTTCACAATGCTGAACCAATCTAGCAAATGATGCTGGGATATGAGGAGCCTTTCAGATGGTGGTTTGATTTCCACCTCTTTAGTGAGATGGACTCCGCCAAGGCATCCAAAGAAAGAAAAAAAAAAAAGAAGACAGTAAGAGTATCGCTGACTGGGCGGCCAACAGAATACAAATGGCTACTTTCATATTGGGCCCTGGAGAAATGTGTAACTCATGTGCACCAAAGGCACAATGATCTGCTCTGTGCTGCTGTGAGGGGCTTTTGACAACAGACACTAGCTTTCTATTTATTTTTCCCAGCAGCACTTAGTCTGTGTCCTGGGGAGGATAAGCTGTGATATGATTAATGATTAGGTAAAACGTTATTGATCCCTGTGAGGAGCTGAGGTTGTTCTAGCAAATTGGGTTATAATAGGAGAGAACAAAGGGAAAACAGAAGATAAATAAGAATGGACAAAGAAACATAAAGAATCATTTATCTCATAGGAAAATGTATTGAATACTGCACATTGATTGTGTTGGATAATGTCTTGCGCCAAAGTAAAAAACACAGTTTGAATGATACAGATGAATGCAGAAAACAGAAATTAATGTTGAGTTCACATTTAAGTTGAGAATAAATGGAAAACGTCCTTTTAACTCTTTTCGATCACATCCATGCTCATACTCTTAACTCTACTCCCTACTTAACCATATATCCCCAAAAATAAATCAATTTATATGTAAAATTGTATCAAAATCCAAACAGTAAAACCAAATAAGACCAGCGCTCACAAGAGCATGAGCAAACCAGTTTCAACCAATGATAACAATACATCCAACCTTCACTCAGCAATGACGAGTGGATGTTCAACATTTGGTGAGAGTGTCGGAGCTTTACATGCAACCATATCATGGTTATGGACCCATAGTGGTATCTTGCACTTGTGACGGCTAAATTCAGAGTTCAGAGAATATTGCTCGCACCTGATACATACGCATTACTATGCCTTTACGCTTTAACACCTGAAGCTATCTGAGAACTCTCTGGAAGCACCCCTTAATATCTGTAGAAAGCAGATCCATGCAGCTGTGTTATGAAATGTGTGTGCATGTTAATTTACTGGCTGATCAGTTGTGTCTTTAAAATGCTACGGTGCATCTAAAACAGTCCAGTTGAACTGTACAGTATAACGTGCATGTTCCAGCCAGTAGCTTACTGTGTGAATGCAGCAGTACGTGTGTGTGTGTGTGACGTGCTGTGTAGACCCGTGTGCACTGTATCCTACTGTAAGCTCTTTTGACCTTGCTGCTGATTCTTTGATTTTCACCACTCACACTGAGTCGGACAAATTTATTGTGGTGCATTGATCAAATCAGGATTGAAATAAGCCTCCCTCTCACCCATCTCCATCACTCTATGGCTTTCTCTCATCCTCACGCGCGCACACCAGTGCACACAAAGAAAACAAAAATGCTGATTAATTGCATGTTGCTGCAGATGATAGATGGTGACCTCTGTTTCGCCTCTGCTGTTGTCATTGTCCCACAGCATGAAGGATGGACACCAGAACACAAACCAATGATCTTTTTCCCATCCAGTCCAATGCCTCTGAGTCTGAATAATTCAATTTGTATCCACCAAAGCTGCATTTGTCATAGCTGGTATGTGCTCCCGGGCTCTTTACCCAGGATGCTTTGCTCTATACACTTTGATTCACCACGTTCGGAACAGGTTTCAAGAGATCAATCCGCACACGGGGAAGCCAGGGTGATGGTTTTTTCACAGCGCTTGCTCAAAAGTGTTACTTTATCTTGCTCAGTTAAAGGCACTTCATACAATATTGTGCCAGCATATACCGCCAAATGAATTTTACTCTTTAAAATGAAACAAATTAAACTGTATGGAGGAAACCGTTAGCTTCTGTCCGGCGGCAGTTTTACATTAAATTGTTGCTGTTTTTCAAAATAAAAGGGTAATTGTGGTTCATTACGGTTTGGGTCTTAAAGCTTGAGCTTGAAGTTTAAAAAAAAACCCAACAAAAAAAAAAATCAAAAAAACAGAAACATGCACACTCACAATGTCAGTAAAATCCCTCCCTGCACAGGAAGTCTGTGTGCATGGCAGCAGGCAGCTGGTTTAGTAATGATAATGTTAGCTATGTTAACTATGGTTGATGCCTTGATCAGACAATTTGGGTAAAAACACTAAAACTTTATTATGCCTTTGTTTTCTCTTTCAAACCTGTCTAACTTGGAGGTTTGACACTTTGCTTGAACATCCGACTGCTTGAGTTTCTTCCAAGTTATACTTTTTGTTGCAATCTTGCCACATTTTTTAGATCAGCAGCTTGTTTAAAGAAGACAAAACTTTGGATTGTGCTTTTGGCAAAGGAGTTGGGACTTCAGATCTGCTTTATAGCTTCTGTCCAATCTTTCTATTGCTTGCCATCAAAAACTAGTTTTGTCAGGCTTGGCCACACAGAGGAGTGGGAAAACTCCAGAAGATGGACCCAGTTGCAGGCAGAGATCAGAAGCAAAGCTCAATATTTTATTTAAAAGGGGCTTAAGCTAATGGGGCGTGAAGGCAGGCGTGGTCGAAACCAGGTATTCAGTCCAAACAAAACCAAGAGGAGCACGCAAAAACCAAGTCTGTAAATCAGGCAAACACCCACACAAACCATAAATCCAGACAGCAGTAGGTAAACCATGGAAAGGAAGGCACATGAATGACAAGGATCCAACCAAGAACAAAGGAGGTGACACGACTTATAAAGACTCAGGGAGGGAACCCTAACAAGGAACAGGTGAAAACAGTGAACCAATTAAACACAGGAAACAAGTACACGAAGACACGAGAGGTAGACACTTTTCAAAATAAAACAGAAAGTGACCAAAAACAAACTTAACAGACATGACAAGTGTAGGTTATAAATGCTGTGGTATGTGGCATTGGTCCATGCTATGATAGTAAATCACATTGTCTTCAGTGGATCCCGTTTGATTAGCTGTCATGGAGAATGTGGTCTTGCTGTGACATCTCTGCCACTGCTACTGCTGGCATGGTTGCAGTCCTTCGTCCTCCATGCTGTCCACACTGCTCACAGTGGACTGCTGTATGTCAGGTTGTGAGTCAACACACTACTGGATTTTCCCTGGAAAAGGAAAACATCTCACCCAAAAGACCAGGATCAAAAGATCAAATACTGTACTTTACATTTCTCATACAGTTTTAAAGACTTAGAGATCATTTGGGCGTATTCCACAGCATCATGCCTTCCTCTTTGTTGTTCCAGAGGTTGGAGGAAATTAAAGGGCAGGTTTAAACCCTAAACATTAGACTGCTGCTGTCAAATAAGCAGGAGATTGATGGATCTAACCCGCGTGTGACCTGCGCAAGAAGGTCATGATGGAGCCAGCAACAGTTGGCTCCCATTCACCAGATAAATTTAATAAGCATCAGCATGTTTGTGTTGGTGAAAGGGACCTTAATGGTGAAGGAGGGAGAAAAGTCCTGGATTGGATTGAAAACTTACAGACAGAGAGTCCAGAGTTTGAACCAAACATATCCCTACAGACTGGACTGCCGTCAAATCCACTTAAGTGGAGGCCAAAACTGACTTGTATGGAGTCAGAATCCAAAATGGACTTGGGTCTGAGTCAAACCAACAAAACAGACGAAAACTGAATTCTCTACTAAGACCAATGCCAGGAAATCTCCAGTAGTGTTGCATATTCTGCTGGTGCGAGCCTGGTAAGGCAAAGTTGGGGATGTACATGTCGATACATGTACAAGGGCTCAAATTAGATATAGATGTAGATATATGAGTATAAGCTGGAACTATGAGACCCTAAAACCACAACAAAATCCAACACCCGGAGAGAACAGGACAAATTTATAGACTACCCTCTCTGAAATTCAAATCCTCTGGGATTATATAGATATTTCCTGCAAAGCAGCATTGTTAGGCATGCAGCATGGATGGGTTGAGGGCCAAAAAAAAAAAAGAAACTGGCAGACTCGACTTGCCAAACGTGAGAAAAGTCGTGATCTAAAGCCTGGCAAGCCAAAGACAGCCAGAATAAAAAGGAGGACTTGAATTCCGCTCACCTTCTTACAAATATGGCAGGGAGCTCTCGTGCTGATATTAGCTTTTTATTAATGTGACGTTAATGGATTTATTTGGCCATTAAGGGACAATGATAACAAGCTGTAAACACGGCAATTAAATATCTAATGAAGATGCTGCGCTGAATGTGTTAGCCGTGAGTGCCTATTCACACATCCAGCATATGGAGCGTCTTTATCTTTCATTTGAAGCAATGTTTCTCCAAAGTCCAATATTCACTCTCCACTTCATTCAGGTTTGATCTCTGCCAGCTCTTCAGAAGAATATTTGGTTCTGTAGCTTTCTTCTTGGTGGGGTTTTCACTACAAATGACAAGTTTAACATTACAAGTAGTCATTTGATCCGTTGTCAATATCATAAATTTTGAGAAGTACAGCTTTAAAGCCTTGAGAACCTTATATCGTGATGTATTACTCACACATAGTTTCCTTGGTTTTTCTCAGCAGCAAGTGAAAGCCAAACTCCCGACATGCCAAACCATGTAAATGTTTTGTGGTTTTACAATCGTCCAACTTTGCTTTATATGTTCCCCCAAGCACTTAGCTTCCAGGCCCCTCCTCTGGTCCAGGCTGTCTGCGGTTTTAAAATGAAATATTCATCCCTGTGTGTTTACACAGCTGCTTTTTTATGATGAGAGCATGCCTAGGAGAGTGGACGGGGGTGGGGGCTGCAGTGCTGAGGTCCCACCTGGCGGTCAAGCCAATGAACCTGTCACTTGAAGATTTCAAGGGCCTGCCTCAGGACAGAACCCACATCTGCTGACATACCTTTAGCATCCAACCCCTGTCCCCATCTCTGCCAGCCCCTGCCTCCCCACACACATGGATCATCAAAACTGTGAGTAACTGTGAGTAGAATGATTACTCCTCCATGCTTTCATAATGTCTGATGAAAGAGCGACGCAATATCCAAATCATCTGGAACGCGCTGCATCAGATGTAGCAGGCTCTATTTACTGTTTAAAGCAATGGCAGTGGTTGTGGTGATGTGTCCTGTGGGTAAGACTTTTTTATGTCATTTGGTGTCTTAACACCAATTCTAAGGCTTATCTAGTCTGAATTATTGACCCTTATAACAACTACTGCAGCTGGCTTTAGAACCCAACTATGGATTATTTCTCTCACTCATTCATTTTTATAGCACTGGCAATCAAAATGAAGCAATAGCAAAGTGTGTTTAGCAGAACAGATAGCTCTGATCTGACTGGGGTAGTACGTCCTACTGCTCTACAAGGGGTAGTTGTTTTTTATGGCCTCTGGAGTCGCTGTGTACAGCTTGGTTAATTGAGAAAACGGCTCGGTGGTGTAGTGTGGTGTGATTTAGCGCCTTAGTTACTTGAGGCAGTGCTGTTTGACATGGGACTGAATGATCTTTCTGACCAATATTCTGTTTGTTCTGTCCTTCATATTAAACGTAATAGTTTGTGTTTGTGGTCCGTGGTTTTAAGGAAGCACAATGACCACCATCTTTTTCTCTAAAGAAGTTCTCTCTATGATCTGGATAGAATAATAAAAATAAAAGTGAAAAAAGAAAACAGAACGAGTTAGCTCATCATTTTTTTGATATACATATAAAATATTACATTAGTAGTAAATATAAATATGGTGTTTTCTCAGTTGTCCTATGTTATTTATCACAAACAACTGTATTTCATTTTATAATAAAATAAAACTCGTTGTCCGGCAACTATTTCACAGTTCTTCAATCTGCTCATTTTAGCATCAACTCCACAGGCTGACAGGACATTCCACTGTATCACGATCACTTGTCATATGATGTTTAACAAGTATCCCATTATTAAATGAAAATGGCCACATTTTAATGTGCACGTTTAATAATCTCACAACAGCTCGCCGATTATGCTGTGTTTGAATGAAAACGTTGACAGCCGTGCCGGTTAGCCGCTGAAGCTAATGTCAGTGTCACCTTCACAGATGGCTAAGGTGACACGCTTTAAATGATGTGGTCTATCTAATCTGCTGTCAGGTATTTACATCTGATACTTTCTAGCTGTCAGAAAATATGCAAATTACACAGCTGCTTACCAGTCACATCAGCAGTTGATCATTTCCCCTAGAGCTTGTTAACAAAAGTCAATTTCTAATTAAAATCATGATACTTTGTGATTAAAAACATCAAATCATGAGTTCCACGTCAAAATGTTTGATTGTTTAGCCCTAGTTTGAAATATGCTGCATTCGTAGCCAATGATATCTGTTGGTGTTGGAGATAAATATCATGATCAGCTTTTAGAAAAGGTTTAAATTATGTGTATCCTCTTTATGGCTCAGATCCGTTTAAAGCTGTGCATGTGTAGTATGTGTAGCGTGGATATATGTCACTGAGATTTAGTTTTACATAAATAGATAAGTAACCCGATCAAGCAAATCGGTGCCTTTCTGCATATCAGTTTCCACCCAGCTGCATGATTGAGAGTGGTTCTGCGACGTTCTCGCTCCGGTTTCACAGCGTTGCAGAGCGTTGCCTGGTGCTGCTGATGCTACACTACATCTGAATAGGCCATTTGTCTTGGATGATGATTGGTGTCCCATTTAAATGAGCATTAAGGCGTGCGGTTTGCTCAGAGACTTGGGGTGAGAGATGGATGACACCCTGGAGGTGGCTGGAACACTGCTCCGTCGGCCTGGATTTGTCAATATGAAGGAATCTGTCAAACTGAATCAATAGGGGGAGGAGGGATTGCTCTCGCCAAGCAATTATAGCTCCGTAATTGATACATTTCCTATTTTTCATTCCAAATGTCAGCCATAGATTTATTTTCACATCAGGGTCGATTTTTCATTCAGTATGTAAACGATTAACAAATTACAGGATCCCAGTGTTATGCGGGAAAAAGTGCCTCATCTGATCGAGCAAAACTTTGGTAGTTATAAACTGAGAGCGCATTTCTGGTACACAGAATAAGCCAGACAACAGAGAACAGATAAAACAACAGAATATCTCAGACTGCTTATGTAGGCACACTGAATTTTTAATTAAATATGCTGAAGTAAAAGTTTAATAAAACTAATCTGACATTTTAATTTAAATCTCCTGCACAAAGTGGAGAGAACAGACAGTCAAGATGCTGAGAGGTCACTACTGACCTCTGCAACAAAGTGCAACAAATTGCACTTCCAGTATAGAGTCAGCAGCCTTACTGCAAACGCATGGTACCAGCAGTATATCATGGTAAAACCAAATGGCACGATGTACATTTGCGTGTGCCTTATAACACATATAACACATTTAAATCTTATTGACAAAGTTATATAAAACAAACAAACAAAAAAAATGATATCAATATTATTAGTTTTACAAAATTAACAGCAATGATGCAGGTACAGTATTGTGCTGGATATTTCATTGTCTTAAAAGGCTGTGAACATTATACCGGTCCTCTAATCAAACTTTAAAAACCATAAGGCACGGCAGGGTTGTTGTGTTATGGATTTGTTCACATGCTAAACCAAAGCTGAAAATCCAAATTGAGACCTAAGCATACCATTGGCATACATTTTACATGGTGCCCTGCCTCCAATGGCCCATTTTTCTTTAATCCCGTTTTTGGAGTTACAGGCTGTCGAACAAATGGGTTTTCGGTCCAATGGGGGATTTTCGGACTACTGGGGTTTCAGAATGATTGGTCATTGGAACAATGGGCAGTCCTCTTGCAGCTGTTTGACAAAGCCCTGTTCAGGATTGGCACATCCACTGCATGGGAGCCCTGCAACACCACTCCCTGATCCTGTGACATGGTGAGCAAGAGGAATGGCTTTGTAATCTATGTCAATTCCAGGACAGGTCACATATGGCGCATGTGATATTGTTAACTGTGCTACAAATACAGCTATAAAATGCATGAATCCTTTGTTATCTGGAAGTTGCCATGTTTGGTTGGTTTGTTGCAGACATTCATGGTCTAACACTTTGGGTTATGGCCTATAAAACTGTCTCTGTCTACACTTTGGCTGGTTTTGTATATGTGTATATCAATGATCAGCAAATATTAGCATGCTAACATGCTAAGCTATAATGGTGAGCGTTGCAGTATACCTACCGAACAATAGCAGGTTAACACTGTGGGTGTGAACACATTGGCACGCTCAGCTACGCATTTTGCCCCACCTCAGAGGGCGTCTAGACAATGTCATGAGATGCACACGCATGCAGGGGTTGGAAAACAGGAATAAAAGTTTGGGGGATCGAGACTAAGTTTATTTTTGTGCTGCAAAAACCGATGAATCACAACAATAATGGATGGAAAATATTAGGCGAAAATATTAGGAGCTCAGAGTGCAGGGCAGTTATTAGCCCTGTGACTTGGTCAGAGCAGCAGACTTCATGAAGTCAGTGGGTAGTTTTGCGATGAAACTGCAGGAAGGAACGCCTGTTTTAAAGCAAGACAGCTGCTCAGACCTTTGCTGTGCACTCGATTATTGATGCTTTCAAGATCAGTTTGACCATTTACACATCAGTGTCTGGTGTATTTTGAGGGAAGCTGGATGGATTTTTGTAGTAATGTGCTAATGTAGTAATATAATAATCATACAAGATGAGACGTGAATCAAGGATGTGCTCTCTCTACAACTTCACCTTCTAACAGTATTTTCACTTGTTTTACTGAAAACATCCATAAATGACCTATTGTAAAGTTGTTATGAATGGGACACCAACCTGCAGGCTGCTGATTTCATTGCTTATCTGAAGACAGACAGGACTGTAGCCACTGTTAGCCATCAGGTTACTTCTGTATCAAGAGAAGGATGCAGCTGTTCCTGATGTGCTTGGCTCTGGGTGCACCGTGCAAACCTTTGTTGAGCAAGATGAGTGCGATCTCTCGGCTGAGTCCTTACACTGAGTTGCACAATGGGAGCAATTTTATAGAAAGCTCGGTTGCAGCCCAAGGAGCGCCGACTTTAGTCTCTCAATTCATTTGGGCTGAAGAGAACCAGGAAGAACTTTGATCTGCGTTCGGCACATATGGAAGCCATCGCCGACATTCCAGTTAGGCTAAAGCATGTTTTTAGAAGCCGTTTAAATAGCCTCATTGCTGGCCACGGTGAATAGAGTTTCAAAGACAGTATAGATTCAGTTACTGTTAATACAGGTCTTCCATGGGAGTGAAACACAGGTCAGTGGAGGAAGAGAATGAGCAAGAGATATACTGTACAGAGAGGGAGGGGTTGGACAGATTAATGGAAGCTGGGAAAAAGAAGTGAGAGGATATTGTGTGTGTTTGTGCGCGTACGTGTGTGACAGAGATAAAGTGTTGCACTTTTTACGGGTACATTAATATCAGCGTGCCAAAATGAGAAATACTGTGAATGCTGTACTTAACTGGAAAAACTGTAATTCCAGCCTTCCTGGTAGATGAATGGGCGCTTGTTTAAGATGTATGATGCAGAATAAAAAAGTAAATAAGTGAGATGAAGTTCAACATGAGGTAAATAGAAGTTCACAGAAATATCCCGCTGTTCCACAACTGGGATTTCTTTTCTCCAATCCCTCTGAGGAGTTCTTAGAAATGTATTCACTGTATTTATGAGCATCCTCACCCGGGCACATTTTCTCACTTGACACATCGAGGACACAATGGTTTAAAAGAGAGAGAGAGAGAAAAAGCTTTTAAAAAAAATGGAAAACGGAAGAAAACAACAACATAAACAAAGGGATTTATGAATTTGTGATTCAGAAGTCTCGCCAAAGCTGCAAACATTCACTTTAGACTCGCCATTACTCAAATGATCTTAGAAATGACTCGCTTAAAATGGGAGTGACAGAATGCTAAAAAGGCAGAAACATCGGGAAACACCCTCAAGCAGCATGGCTGTTATGTTTTGATAAGGTAAGTAGGTCTTCATCAGAAGTGGTTCGCACCAGGCTAGGAAAGATTTGAAGCGGCAGGAGAAAAATCTTCTTCCAAGCCTGGAGATCAGTTCAGAAGATTCCCAGAACTAAACCTCTTTATCTTGTTTTTATGCTGATCCCGGTAAGTAAGAACTGCTCGGGCCAACAGTGGCCTGGATACGGAACACCTGCTTGCCAGACTGGTCATGAATGAATGGCCAGAGTGCTTGGGCCAATCCCTTGGGTTGAGGTTCTCCCAGCTGGGACTGATGTTCAGCCCGAGTCAGCACCTCCAAAACGTACCCAGATCTGGCGAGTTCTGTATGGGCAAGAGCCAGTGCCAGAGCACCAGCCATGCTGCCGCGGTGTGCCGACACTCGGCCCAGTTTTCTGGCTACCTGTTGGATCCAGATTACAGTTTCTTAATCTAAATCCTTTTGCTGTGAGCTTGATGTTCTATTTATATTTACAGTAAAGACATAGAGGACAGGACGGACAGCAACAGAGACCCCCCTGCTTGCATTTCTGAGTACATCCACTTTAAACTGTCTGGGTATCACCACAAAGTTTTGTAAATCAGTCTTCCAAATAAAAGGTCAGCCATGAAGTTTGAAATAGTACTGCAGTTCCCTAAAACTCCCATTGGCTTGAAAGCTATGCAAAAGCCAGTAAGTGGGTATGTGTAAATCAGAACAAACAGTTGTTTTAAACTGGCATGTGATGGCTCCCCGATAGGTCAGTGCCATGATATATACCTTGACATCACACAAGATCAGGATCAGGATTCATCCAGAGCCATCGTTTAGTCTGGGGTTTCGGCAAGATAAGGCCGCCTGCCATTGGGCATGAGAGGTCCAGGAATGGTTAGAGGAACTTTCTGGCAATTTTAGGCTAAGGAATGGCAACATGGGTCAGCCAGGAACTGCAAGTGTGTTAGCACTCTGATGTTAACATTAAGCTGGAGCAGCAGCTGCTAGCATGCATGGCTATACAGTTGCATACGCTTTAATTTCATACATTTGTATGATTTTTGTTTGCTCAAATAATGTAATTATCTCTTTTTTGTGCACAATGATTTCTAGATAGCCTAAAAAGAAATGCATGCTTTGTTATTCAGGCCTAATTCATATTTTTACAGGTCCATCTGAGGGGCATCTGGCCTAAACTGACCTTTTATCTTGAAGGGATGACCCCATCTTTTGATCAGATCTACTTTGGCTCCTAATTGGAAGGCATTAACCATTGTTGCCATTATTGTTAATATTATTATTATTCCCTGGATAGATTTTTATGCCTAGATTAAGCTTTTTGTTTACCTGCTTAATGCACCATTTAGGTCATTGTTTTTTCCTGAATTGTTGAATATGAAATAAGATGAAATATCCTAATGTTTGGTGGAATAACTTCAGGAGCTTTGGTGTCATTGTGTTGAACTGAAATGCAGTTGTTCAGTGCTGTGAAGTTCCCATGTGACTGAAATGAAACCAAAACTGTAAGCATGACTAGATAACATTAGTGGTAAGTGAGAAAATGTGTTTTTTGGTTGTAATTTGGGTGAAATGGTGACTCGGCCTACGTCTTGGAGCTGAGGTGCCCACGGTGCACTGGTTAATGAGATATTCTTGGTTGTTTCTGTAATTTGCACCCACAGGCGTGCAGATTGTCTTTTCGTACCGTCTGATGTCACTGCATATTACGCCCCCCCCAGCTCCACCCACCCTGTCATCCCTCCCATGCTGCCACACCCACTCAGAGCCCATCATGCCCACTGAGCGATCACATCCCTCGTACCGCGCTCTCCTACATCGCTCTGCTAATGTGTTGACTCCATGACACCTTAAATCTGACACTAATGACTAACGCCGTCATCAGCAGCCCGGTTAATGACTTCAGTCATCAGAGCCAGGGATTAGGCCACGCCGTCATGCCCCGAATGAGTTGTACATTTTGTGTATAAATATGCGCTGTGAGGAATATTAGCCGCTCTCAGCTCTGTCGTTCTGATTTCATAAAAAGGTAATGAATTGTTAATGGCATGATTACTCTGAAAATAGAATAACTGTGGAAATGGTCCCGGCGTTATGGCTCCCATTGCTCTCCCTCCCCTCGTGAAATGAAAGGATATTCATTATGTGTCAATACCTCCACAGTCCATTTGTCTAGCTGTGATCGAATGAAGAATCTCATTACAGAATATGAGAGCCAATTATTCTGCCTCTGTGAGCCTCTCAGGTCAGTTATCATTGTTAACAAGTGTTTCTTCTCCCCCTTTTTGTCGCAGATGGGTTTCACTTTGAACGTCTCAACACAATGTTGTGCCCACGGGGCTGAAACAGAATATCGACTTTTATTCACCGCTTTTTTTTTTTTTAATCAAGGCCGAACGGTTGAAGGGTTGCTTGTTTGATCCCGTGCACAAACCCGGGCTTTGCCTGTAAGCGTGCCTCTCCAACTACAGGACACCTTTTTTTCATAAAGTCTTTACTACAGGATGAGTTTTCAGCGGTGCAGCTCTTCTGTCACAAGAATAAAAGCCTGCTGAGGATCACTCCATGCTAATCCGACCAAATCCAACAAAAAGACCAAACTCAAAAACATCTCCAAACACTTTGGGCCTCACTAACCTGCCTGCAGCTCTCAGCTCCATGCCCATTTGTTCCTACTGGAGATGCTTATTTATAACAATGTCTGACAGATAAGTAGCTCCACTTGGACACTGTAGTTTTGAGCAAATGGTGCATTACCTCAGGACTATTTTTAGCCGTGGATCAATACGCATTTGGTGCTCTGGGGAACAGGTGTATGTTAAATTCACTCAAAATCTACCACAGTGCCAGGGTTCACTGTCATTAGGGAACAGGAAGTTTTAATGTCGCCGCCTTCGCTAACTTCATCTGTCTTTCTGAGAAAATGTCCGCTCAGGCCTTTTGTGATTTTCACTTGATTAACGAGTAATGATGATTAACAATGATTAAACGCTAATCGTGTTGGGTAGCTTTCAGAAAACACTCTATTTATCGCCTCTGGCTTTTTAGCTGTAATCTTTGTATTAACAGGTTTTAGATGCTGGTATTCTAATAATATACGTCATACAGCTACTACCACTACCACTGCAGAGGAATAATTGATCTAACGCTTTGGACAGACAGACAGTAGCTGTTAGTTCTTTGTATGTGTTAGTCTTTTCATGGGATTCGTTGATTGAAAAATGTTGTCAGACTGATCCTTTCATACTTGTAGATTTTGCGATGTTTGACAAAATCGTCAAGTTTAAGGATGTCTAGGTGGCTGGTCATGCCAGAGAATATCAGTTTGGCTCTTTAAAGCCTTCGCTGGTCAAACCCAGTCGAGAACCCCTTCAGCTTCTTTCCGCTGGTAAGCCGTCTCAATGAGCCGTGATGGAAGTGAAGCTGAGAGGCTGACAGCAGAATACTCACCTGAGCCTCCATTTGTCAGCAGCGTCTTAATATTTCAGAGGCTTCCTCAAACAGCCATCTCCAGCAGTTTCTGCGGGTTTCTCACTGCAGGCAGCTCCAGCAGGGGCTTACTTGGCTTTAATTAGAGTAGGAGGGCCCTTATCACAGGAGCAGCCGCAGCAGCAGCAGCAGCAGCAGCAGCAGAGGCAGCAGCACCGGGCGCCAGGATCCTGCTCTGAATGTTTTATCAGACTCCGGCTGCTGGGGAGCACTTGACTAGAGGTGTCAAACAGAATGTGGAAAAGTCCCGGGGCCTTGTGTGTATCAGTACTGGAGGATGTTTGTACTGGGGACTTTATTTGAGAGGGTGTTGGTGGCTTAGGAATGCCACGCTTCCAATTACACCGCTGCGTTATGTACACGTGAGTGCACATAATGTGTACATGCGCATGGAGTGTGGTAAAGCGGCCTCATCCAACCATGCTGCATTTTCAATTTGGAGCTCCACACTTCTCAAATTGTTCATCTTTCAAAATAGAAATGGAAACGTATCTGGCTGGCTGCTTTGATAGGAGGAGCAGTGCGGCTGCTTAAATATGCCCAAAAAGTAGCTTCTAAAATCATTTTTTTGCTTCTGCATGTCTCATGAGTTTGCGATGGGATTGAGACAACAGCTATTACATATTTATCCATTTTAATTTATAATGGCGCATGCTATGAGTCTATCACTGGCTGGTATTTTATGGGAAAGATTACAGGCAAAGGAGGGTTGAATCAATTATTTAGGCTAAAATGAAAAGTACAAAGGAGCCATATCGCTGCCTGCAGCAAGCTTGGGAAATTAGGTCAGTTTCATAATATTCTAGTGGGATGTAAGCTCTGCAGCTGCCGCGCTGAAGCTGAAGCTTGGAAACAGAAATGTCTTCCATGGTTGGGGCTGATGAAAATCTGCTGCTCGGCTCCGAAAATCATTTAGATTGATGAAGATACGCGTCGAGCCACAGACGTCCCGCCGTACGTGGCTCGTTTGGTGTATTATTCGCTCTCTGCAGGCATGAACGTTATCTCATGCACGAATACAGTAAAAAACTGTTTGTGTGGCATGTCACCACAGCTGAATTATGTCTGGTTTATTGTAATCTGACTACTTTTTAATGGAATTTCATTGTAGTTTTCATACAAAGATCATGTTAATGTCAATATAAAGATGAAATATGGTGCATTGTCTCAGATTAAACTACCAAGAAACGTATAAAGCGCTTGAAATTCACGTTAAACCAATTAGAACAGTAACAGCTAATAACGCTAATAATGCTTCAGTGTGATCCAGAATGAAAGTAAATAATAATAATTTGATATATGTTAACTGCTAATACTGCTGGACTGCAGCTGAAGTAATGAATACCGAGTTTTTACCTCGAAGTAAAAGTCTTGATGTGAATTAGTGATGATAACGACTAATCGATGAGCGATCGGCTTCGATTAGCTATTGAATAACAATCTAAAATATGAAAATGTGCAGTTTTCTTTCACATTATCTTCCTATATGTTAGCAGAGAGTGTTTGTTATGGGTAATCTGATACTGAATTGAAATGATTCATTGGCTGTTGGTGCTGTCAGGGAATACGTGCTGTGTTATGGTCTCATACATTTGACATCAGTAATTATTTTAAATTACAATCGACAGATGAATTGACTTTTAATATTAGCATTGTTTTTGTTTTGAGGAGTTCTTACAGTTAGTGCAATGCGACGTCTCATTGCGCCATGGAAATTCGCAGTATATCGAATGTATTGTCACTGCTCCAGTACAGGCCCTGTTTCCCTGTTCTGTAAACTAAGCTTGTGCTGTTCAGTTAATCATGACACTTTAATGACACGAGAAGCAGTGTGAGGAAGCATTCTGCTTTCCACAGTTGCCACTGCCTTCCAGTAACATTAGCTCGTCAGTGCTGTCGGGGAGTGTCATTTTCAGATCGGATGTTAGTGGTAAATCATTCAAATGATTCTTTTTTGAACCCTATTAAATAATACACAGTCTTTTCAATAAACTCTTGCGTTGCCTTTAAAGTATCTAAAGAAGTGCTGAGGGTTAATGATTACTCAAACTCTAATCATCTAAGGGCATTTAGTCTAAGGTCATCCAGCATCACAAACCCGGGCTTTAAAAAAAGCCCTAATCTCTGCTAGTTTCCCACCACGGACTGTCTCCGCGCGCTGTGGCTGCACTTTCAGAAGGACACGATGTGCCAGGGCCTGCGTGGACTCTCTGCCGGGGTTTTAATGAGTGCTCTCGGACTGGATCACGGCCCTCGGGCAGCAGGGCTCTATCAAAGAGGAGAGGGATTGGAGGCTGATTATCCCGCCATCAAGAGCTGGATCTTCCCTCGACTTCAGTGCGGCGCTCTGCAGCACGGACTACCAAACTCTGCTGCTCCTCCTGTGAGCCGAACGCTCTCAGCGTCTGACTGTTTTATTTATTACAGGCAGGCGAGCATTAAACGACAGTAGAGCCACCAAAAATAAAATGTTTTTATAAAAAGAGAGCACTCAGTGAACAGCCGAGAGGCACAAGATAATCATTTTTCAAGAGTTGGATTCCTTTCCATAGCAACAGCAGCTGGGGATCATGGGTACTGCAGAGTTTGCTTATCCAAAACTGAATAACTTTATTTGCCGTTACAACGGTTACAATGGAGCCCATCCTTGGACTGTCTCACTTGGGGTTTTTTTGTCCAGAGCACAACGACGGCCCCGGCACACTATAAGACTTTTAGGCTACTTACATAATGTTTGCAGCGTATCTGGTGAATATACTCTCCTCCCTTGCCCGTCGGGGGCAGAAATGCAAATGTGGAGGTCGCGCGCCTAAAATCTAAACGCGGGACTGTTGTGACAGTGGGGTTGTGCTGCAGCGGGCTGTTCCATCCTGTTTTGTGAAGTTTGAGAATCGCATTCAGATCCCACAGCAAAGACAAAGTCACTACGCCGCAGCTCCGGCGCGGGAGGGTCATCTCTGTGGTGCTGATGTCATCAAGTCGTCATTTTTAATTGGTGGATCCATCCGCACATTATCTGCTGCTTTTCTGGGTCAAATGCATTGAATCAGTTATATTACCAGATATTACCGTTAGGAATAACTGAAAAAATAACATAATAATAATCAAGACCATCGTTTGGCCTGTATGATTGTAATAAACAGTTTCATGTGGTATGAAAAAGGGGGACCCTGCTTCCCCGAGTGGCAGCTTAAATACATATTTGCTTGCTGCAGCTTTAAGAGCTCCACAAATGTCTTAAAGCATCTTCATACGGTACGCCTCTGTAAGATAAGAAAGACACAAAAAGGTCATTTCCAGGTGCAGAGAATAAAGCCCCGCATGGCATTTATTCGCTATCTGTCACATCATGCTAAAATAAGCTTGTGCCCTTTAAACCTGATTAGGAGGAAGTGGATATAAAATAGAGGGATGAACAGATTCAGAGGGGTTAGTCTTGTTATCTCCTTGGCACACTAATAGTATTAAACAGTATTAAAGTTTCAGAACGGCCTGGACTTCCCAAGGCTGACCTGGAAACAGTGATTTAGTGTTCAAGGCTGCAAGATCCCATGACTTAGCAGACGGCGGTTCGGGCTGAGGAAGTTCACATCTTTGTTTTTTGTTTGCCTTTCCATTCGGACCCCACAAATCAGTCATGCGCTCCCAGAAGCTCTTTAAAAACATCAACGCTGCGTACACAATCGTCTGCCTCCGCCCTGCAGGACAATGCCTGGCATTGTTTGGATGTTATTCCAGAAAGACCTTGGTAGACAAAGAAACATCCATTTACAGAAGGGGAAATCATTAACAGATTACTCCTGTTATTGCTTTTTAATGAAGGATTGCACAATAGAGCACCATCAGTGTTTGTCCTTATTTTTAAATAGCTAGCCTAAATTACACTGGGCATCCACAGCATGGCTGCTGCTGATTATGCAGAGCGCCGTGTGCATGGAGGCATCAACAATACACCAACTGCCGGTGCATGTGCCGTACAGTAGCTCTAACATCTTATTTTTTTTAGGAGTTATGTTCAGCATTTCTTCCTCTCGGACCAATTTATGCGTGTATTGATTTCTCCTGGAGCCTTGACACAGCCCATAATGAGTATCAGTGCCCAGTCTGATTCACATTATATTAAATGGTGCTGCTATACTGTAGTATTGATGATGCCTCAACAAACTCGCTGGCCTTTCGTGAGTCCTCTTTCTTGGCATTTTATGGTTCAGTAACAGCAGTCAGCAGTTTTCAGCTGTGGGGGCGAGACGTGTTCGCACAGAGCCGCCATCACGTGTGTTTTTGAGTCAGTCAGTCAGGGCTGCGACCAGGGTCCTGGAAATATGGAGGCCACCAAATAAATTAGTAATTATATGGATTTTTAATGTTTTGCATTCAATTAGCTACTCAATTCAAACCGTTAAGTATATTTTTATTGAACAACATGCAGGTCTTAATGTGGTTTTAAAGCCATCTACACATGCTATAAATGAGAGTCTCCTTTTAATATTTGGATTTATTGCAGCATTAAAATATGCAGATTTACATCCCAAAACACACTAATAGAAATAGAAATGAATGCGTTCACGCTTTGATTTATTACATTTCACATGTGAAACATAGAAAAACACATGGGCTGATCTGTAAACAAGCACCTTTACACCACGTGTTAACATATGTTAATCACAAACAGATTACAGTTAAGGGAATCATGAATCACAAGTTTGATGATTTAGAATTACAAGCTAGCTAAATGCCCAGACTGGGTGAAGCGGTGTGCAGGGCTCTAAGTTAGCAATAGTTGTTACGTGTTGTTAGACTTTGAGATAAATGAAGTTTGCTGAGAAAGATTTAGGACTATGTGAGTTTTGGATGTGCAGAAAAAGATGAAGTCGGGTGACCTGTTACGTTTGGTGCCAAACAGGGAACAGGGAATGGGGAATACCAGGTGGTAGGACCCAGAGGCAGTCAACTGGACGCACGGCTGGCAGTTCAAAACCAAAAAGAAACAAAACTTACTGCGACACACACAGGAAAGCAGTCTAAATAATCCCCAAAACACAGGAAACATGGAGACAAAAGGCACACGTAAGGCGATAACCTGAGAAAGAACAAAGGAGCGGACACAACATCTGCAGACTGGGAGGGAACACTGACAAGGCGCAGGTGAAACCAATGAGCCAGTCAAACACAGGAGACAAGAAAAGGGAGACACAAGAGGGACTCTTTCAAAATAAAACAGGAAACAACAAAAGAATTCTAAGATTTCACATGCAAAATATAAAAAAATTGCATGTTATTATAGCGTGTGCATGTCACTAATATGTGACATGTGTTTGCTTTTTATGTGGTGGTAAACAGGCTGAACACTGAGCAGGATATGAATTATCCATCATATGCAAAATCCTCAGCGCTCAGGACTCGACTTGGACGGCGTCTCCGGTCTGCAGCAAAACAACACACTCCATCTTTTTATTAGTGGGCACATTTGCCATCACTGAGCGCTGCGCAGTAGATGCGCTCCCGTCCTACTTTTCTGTGGCATCGTGCTGGAGTTATCATCCCGCAGCTGTTTTGACATCCATCCTCCACTAAATTTGCCACCCTTCCCCCTCACACCTGACACAGCTGTCTTTTTGCACGTCAGGATGATTGCTTGTGTGTCTCCCGCTCAGAACAGAGCCGCATCGAATCTACAGTGAAAAGTATGAAGCGTGAGACGGGGGGGTGGGGGGCAGAGACGAGGAGACAGAGCTTTCTTTATTTAACATTCTGTTTCTCATGCCCCTTCATTGCTTCCAACTTCCCGCTGCTTTCTGTGAAAATGGGCAAAATCAATTGTTTCCAGTCAAGTTGGTTAAACGGGGTGTATCGTGCTATAACAGAGTTTTGGCAGATGACACAAATTTAGCCTTGGCGCCCCTGCATCATTTCCTCTCCCTTCTGTCCTGACACTGCAGCTGAATGACAATAGGACCGGAGGCGTCTCGGCGCTCATTTCTGCCATGCCTGAATAACAGCAGAGAGGAAGATGGAACGCCTCTCTGGGCGTCTTGATGCGTTTTCATCCCGGTGTCCCCCAAATACAATCAGCAAGGGCGCAGAGCAGCGAGGTGCCACGTGCCTCCTCCCCCCGGGGGCTGGAATTTGCATGGAGATGATGTTGATCAAAGCAGGCGTCCCCTCCTTTTCCTCAACGCATCAATAGCACAACAGTTGGAAAGACCGGCATGGATTTTAAGCAGCCAGAGGAATGTTTGTGAAAGGCTAGGGGAGAGTGGTGACAGAGGATGGTGAGGGCTTCCGTGACACCTCAGCGCGCGAGAGGTCACGAGCTGAGAACCACTTCAGTTTGATGAAAGATCGCTTTGTGAGAGAGCGAAAACACGGACGAGCTGTGGAACTTGTGATTTTCTTATCTTTTTTTCCCGAAAGCCATGTTGTTATTTCAAAGTATGACTGCTATGTTATTTATTATCTGATTACCTAAACAATGTGACAATGTGACAGGGGTCCTTTACAGAGATGAATTAGAGAAATAGAAATCTGCAGCTCCACTCGGCCTTACCGGGCTCTGTAGTGAGTGTCAGCTCATTGTTCAGCCGTCCGGCCCGACAACTTTACTGTTTGGGTTCACTTTCATCACCCTGATAGTGTTGATTCTAGCCTCAGCAGGCAGTTTTGTTTCCAACGAGCTCTAAAAAACCCACTTTGGACTTCCCGGCCAGCAGCAAACAGTAGACACAAATAGTTACCGACTATCTGGTGGACACAGCGCAGCATTCAGCGG
Organism: Datnioides undecimradiatus; assembly: GCA_008933995.1. Taxonomy (NCBI): domain Eukaryota; kingdom Metazoa; phylum Chordata; class Actinopteri; order Lobotiformes; family Datnioididae; genus Datnioides; species Datnioides undecimradiatus. The sequence goes on along the minus strand of WARS01000075.1, from coordinate 150,205 downwards.
CTCCAGAGCCAGATATTGTCCGCAGGAGTTGGTGGAGACCAAAAACGGAGCTAAAAGAGGGAATTTGGAGCCCGAATAATGATCATGCTGCTCCCTCAACTTATGTTGACATAAGCAACTGTTTGCTAACAAGCTCAGCGCATCAACTTGAGAAGAACTAGCAAATACTGATTTTTGTAAAACTTCCAAATCTTTAAAAATCATAAAATAGCAGATTAAATTAACCAAATACATTAACTTTAATATGAAACTTTTCAAAGACATGCCCTTTTCTTTGTAAACATATGTGTCTGAACACGAAGGGCATGAACATCATATGAATATGAAACCAAGCTGCTAGCAACCTGCAAGTCCAGGATCAATGCATATCATATTGTGGATTAGCCGCAGCTATAAATCAGATACTGATTCATTAGTGAAAGTCAAATATTGGCAGTTAAAGGCCTTAAACTAATCTTTTCATCCCTCCTGATTATACTTAAGTCTAAAACTTGTTAAAATGTGCTAATGATAGATCAGTGTGCTGAAAAGCTGCATCTGCCATGCTGAGCTCAGGCTTCTGTTTGCTCAGTCGTTTCTGAAAGTTGAAGTACTCCTGCAGATTCTCTCTGCAGCCTCCTAACACACTTCCACATTCTTGCAGGCTTGAGACGAGCTGAGATCAGCTGATAAATATCTAAATTTGGAGCTCCACCGCCGTCACTCTCCCTCTCACTGCTGCCCTAATAAATCAGTCATCCGCTGATATGGATCTCTCCTCAGACCTCAGACCAGTCCAATCAGCCGACAGGAGTGAGGAGGGGAGAAGGAGGGAGCGTCGGAGTCAGTCAGGTGGATACAGTGGAGCCTGTAGGGCTCGCAGGGATCTGTATGCCGCGTGTCAGTATGAAATTTTAATGATGGCGGGTGGTTGGGCATGAGTGCCGAAACGTCTGTATTAGGAGCTGCAGCGCTTGGCAGACTGGGAGTCCTTGGAGAGACAGATGAGGAGCTCATCCAGGGGAGGAGAGCTTTGATCAGCTCCTCTTATTTCCATATCGCAATACGCCAACTGCTCTTCCCGCTAAATGAAAGACGACATGGATTATGAGTCACTGGGCTCAAGCGGCAGAGCTGCATGCGCCTGTTTCTTGGGCGAAAATGGGAATGATGATCCATTATGCTGTTTAGTTCATCCTGTGCCAGTGCAGCATTATTTTCAGCAACATTTGCACGCTTCACCTGCAATGTGTCGTTCATCCGTCGGACACTGTAGAGCCCGCTTTAGCATTTGGGCCTTGAGGTAGTCATTTTATACCCTCGGAAAGATGATGAACGGCTGATACCTGGGCCGTGGATGGCGATGGCGCTGCTTTCAAATGCAAATGTCTTGCAAAAAGACTATGAGTGCCCGTCCCCTGCGGAAATGTACAAATGAGGACCGGTTCTGGCAAATTACAAACAAAAACAACAAACATTCTCTCACTTACCTCTGACAGCATCAAGCCTTGAGATGCTTGTCTTTGCTATTTGGAAAATGATCTCACGTTTTATAAAGCAAACAATGAAGATAATCTGACCTTCGGTGCTATGATACATCCTGTGGTATGCGTTGAATATGTCTTTATGCTCACAGTTCTTTGGGGTTACCGGCAACCTTCTTGTTCTAGAGTTGGTACATATTTTAAAATTATATGGAAAAGCTCCACGTGTCAAATAAACAGACTAATATGAAAATGGACGACCTGACAGCTCCTCAAGAGTGAAGCCAAAACACCTGGATCGCCCCCTGGTGGCTGGCATCAGTACAGCTCAGCTCGTAAACCCCGCCCCCTTCATGATAGTGTGAGAAAACCAAAAATTCATTTTTGGTCATTCAGGGACTTCTCATCATGCTGATGTACGTTCATGCGTATTCATGATACGTTTGTGTTTGATGAGTTATTTAAAACTATAAAAAAGGGGAAGTGATGTCATGATTGACAGTTGTTATGTGCGCACGATTGATGCTGGCGGGTTTATGGGTGAAACCGCCATCCCACAGCTTCCCGTCGCAATCACTACGACCCAGTCACTGCCTTGTTTGCGCCGGCATTCGCAGCGTTCGTGCCTTGTGAATTCGTCCTGCAGGGTTAGACAGCCAGCCCGCGGCTCTTCTGATGCTTCTTTTGGCATCTGGGGAAAGAAATTCGGCACAGAGTTCCTGAACTGTGCGTGACGGTGCGTTGGTTTTCCATCGAAGCCAGAGTGAAAGCCAAATTAAAAACCAGGCACCTTGTTTTGCACCTTGCACAGTGAAGATATATGTGATGTCTGTCAACTGCAAGGTTATTCCTGGTGCAGTCAAGTCTTCACACAAGCTGTGGGGTTCACAAACCCTCCAGCTCTGGACAGTACTGAGTGGCTAACACACACAGCAGGTGAGTAAGACAACTTTGGCGTTAAGGGAGAGCGCGTTCCGTCTCATGGTGTAAGCTAGCCGCCTCCACACACCTCTATGTCCTATGCCAAGCTAGCATGTCCCATCCCACCCTCTCTACTCAGCAAAGAGGCTCCTGGACGACAAACACCATTTAACATCAGCTCCACCATCCAGCCTCTTCTTCTTCCTAAAACGTATACCACTATATCCACAGCGTATGTGGAGCACTTCGCTGTTTACACTGTATGCAGCACGCACTCCCGCTTGTACAGTGTGCTTGTCTGCCTCTTTAGTGCAGCAAACCCTGTACGTTTGATGAATGGAGCTCTTTTCTCTCCGCTGTGTTATATGTTAATCTCCTTCCCACCGCCTGGTTGGTTTTTTTTTTGTTTTTTTTTTGCTTTGGCGCTGAGCTGATGCACTATTCCTCAGGGCTCCAGCATGCATTGTGTGCTTCTGGCACTGGAGGATCGGGGGGGGGAATAAAACGAAAAAAAACACATAAAAGAGGGGGAAGAGGCGGTGACGGTGGCGGTGGGGAGACAGAGAGGGAGCCGTGACAGCTGTACGACCCCCAGCTTTTTGCAGGAGCGGCAGTTAAGTGGAGATGTTTCCAAAAGCCCCATTTCTCCATCTTTGATCATGGTTATTACTCCTGCGTGCACGATGTTAATCTGCACCACTTAATGTTCCTTTTGTCTGCTAATAGAATCGGATGGGCTGGAGACGTCTTCGTTTCTAATTTGTCCACGCTCTGACACCTTCAAAGGATTTTTTTTTCTTCTCCACCACAGTTGTGCCACATCACAGCATCTCTCAACCCACCCGCCGCCCGCTCAAACACAAACTCCACCCGCCCCACTTGGCCCAGTTTTCTCTGCATATCTAATCCATTACACTGTGGCGTTTGTTTGCTTGGCCTATAATGATGGCCAAGATGATCACCAAATGAAGTGTGTGTTGTCGAGTCAGTGTGAGTCACTCGCTGACAGAATGCAGGGATTTACAGGGGCTTTGCTGGCTGTTTTCAAATCATAAATGAAGCATGAAAATGAGTCAACAAACTCCAAAAAAGAAAAAAAACTGGAATTATCATAAACTGACAAAAATATTCTAATGAGTCCTCCTGACGCTGGATATCCTGCAGATATTTACTTTAAGTGCGTGAGATCTGTGTGAATGTGAGCAGAGTGTGTTCACACACCGGTGCACATCATTTGGAAGCTTTTCGTTTGCCTGAGCGGCTCGTGCTGTACATGATTAATACGACGCAGGACAAAACCAGGGCTAATGTCATTACAGTGTGACATCAGCGATCGGTAACCTCTACGCTTCCCGTGTATATTCAGCTATTTGCAATAAAGGGCCCACCTCTGTGCAGAGTACAGAACACTTAGATCTGCGGTGTAGACGGCTACATTTGCAGTATCACAATATTAAGCCAGGGTTTGAAGTTGACCTTGACCTGATTTACATGTAACTGTACATGTAATGACTGACTATAGAACACCCAGCAGCTGCACTGATTACTGCAACATCTGCGTCACTTGCTCTTATTGACATTGATCGTAACGTCCAGGACCACATATGAAAATGCAACAATAAGATATATGCCCCAGCTTCAAGAGCAATCATCCCATATATGTTACTTATTCTGACATATATGCAGCCTGTGGATATATGGAGACATATGTTTGTAACATATGAAATACCCATGCATGCACTATATCTAGCACTATGTATCAAAACCATGTATGTATCAAAATATGCCTTCTGCATATATGTTTTCTTTATTGATTTTAAACATATATAACATATATGTGCATGAAACTTGCTTTGCAGTGTGTGTCTGAATACACTAAGTGCACGACTGTGAGGCAAAGGCACTGTTCTGACCTAAAGGCTAATAAAAAGCCTTACTCAAGTACAATTACTGTTACTTTGTAAAAGCAAATACTCACGTAAGAGTGAGGGGCATCATCAAAATGATTAAATTTAGGGCACACGGTATGACAGCTGTAGTGGTTATTGACAGATGGTGACTGGTTTCACCTGGTTGTCTGTCAGTGGGACCAAAGTCAGAAGTACCTGGGCTAAGTGTTGATGCACACGTCCTAATATTCTAAGATCTGATCTCTGCTTTAGACTAAAAACTTTCCGGGCTCTCCAAATCCCCTCCACCCCCTCCTCCGCCTACTTCCACTTTCAATCGCTCAGTGATGGAAGAAACATTTCACGTGGAAAGCCAAAAGAGCCTTGCTTCTCAGCCAACATATGACAAAGCACTATTATTATTCCATGAGACGTTTCCTCACTAGATGTTTGTGTTGGACCTCTGCTTCCACACACACCAACTCTTCTCCACTCCATCATCCTCCCAAGTGCCATTGTCCCATCGGGGGGCTTTCAGTTTGTTTTTCGTTCACCTGAACACGTAGATTTACACAAAACAGATTGACAATTAATTATTTGTGCTTTTTAAGGACAAAATCTTTAAAAGCAAACATGTCTGGGTCAGCTGCTCCACTGCTTTCCAGACTCAAACAGTTCAAAAACTATTGGATGGATTGCCTTTTACGGTGCAGGCATTCATGTTTCCCTCAGTGATGAAACCTAAAACAAACATCAGCTAGTTGACATTTAGGTTTTTATTAAGTATCCTAATAAGCACCAGCAGGTCAATGATTGTGTTTCTTCATCACCAAATAATGCAAAATAACTCAACTCTGACTACGTTGCTAGCATGCTAACACAAAAAAACCTCTGAAACAGAACCGTCTTACATTAGCCTGTTGTTATTGGCGTTGTGACACCAGCATTTAGCTCAAGGCAAACACAGCCGCGCTGCTCGGCTGGCTCTTTGTGCTTTTTTGGTTTTGTTTTAATTTGAAGTCATTGTCCCTCATCACACGTTCATATTACATTTAAATGAAAAACATTTGAAAACCAAAAGTTTTTTATTTGTATTAAAGAACTGTTTAATTTTAGGTATTTATCTGCAAACTGAATCATTTTTTAGAGCTTAAAAGGCTGCAGTCATCCCTGGTGGGATCTATGTACAATGCTTTTGTGCCATCACTATACAGTGCTGAGCACTGAATGTACAGCCAGGCCAATACAGGACTGATACTGCAGATCGCTGACATGGCCGCTGATGCATTTTTGAGTTGCAATGAAAGCAGACCTTTTCTATGGGCATTGTGTGGCAAGACAATGGTGCAAAGGCTTCTTTCTTCAACATATATGTTTATAAAAGAACAGACCTCAGTTAAATATCATTTATATAACTTTGCAGTGACACTAACACCTTACCACAAGACTTTTTTCTGCATTATATTCCATAGTTTGAGCAATCAGATGACTAGAAAAGCGACATTTGAGTACGCTCCATTTACCATTTACCATATCAGGAACATATATGCATATACTGATGATTGTAGTCCAATAATAACCACTCTTATTGAGTCATAGTCTCTCCAGTTCATCTGGTGGTTGGTCCCAAAACAACTTTATTTACTTGTCCTACACATCACACGTGCAGTTGTGGGATCCAGCGATGAAGACCCTCTGAGCCTCGTTTGGGGTTTAGCTCAGTTAGTGAAGCACAGATTTACCCCACCACAGATCCCGGCCTCTAATCCTGAGTGAGGCTACTTAATACCCAGCTGAATGCAGCTTATCTCCAAACACCGCGCTTGTTTCGCTGCCACTGTCCGACCATGGGTTTTGCGTGACTTTGAAGGCAACGCAGTTTGCTGGGCTTCTTTGCTTATTTTCCTGCTGCCTGATGTCTGAGCGTCTAATGAGCATCGTTATGTCACAAAAAATGATGCGACTGACTTGAGGAATCTAAACTAGCTCCCCGGCTGTCACAAGCACATTCGTGTCAAGAAGCAGTTAGTGTTTCCGCAGCCATATTTCACGCAGTCCAGAGCGCTGAACAAAGAGATCCACTCATGAACAGTGACATTACAGAAAGGTTTAGCAAAGTTGTGTCCAACGCCACTTTTTTAAGGCGCTGTAAACAGCCGTTAAACTATTCATCAGGCTGAATTTGCCAAACACTGTGTGCGTCATTATATTTGACAAATGCGTCTCCGTTCCAATTTAGCATTATAAATGTTTTAGCCTCAAGCAACTGTGCAAAAAAAAAAACCTCAAACTCAAACACTTTAGCTAAATTTTAATTTAAATATGCAGTTTCCATCCCGTTCAGCGTTTCTCACTGAATTCATCATCATTTGCATAAAAATATGTGTGTGGAAACCTGGCTACTGTCAGGCAGCCACGGGGACTGAGCGTCTGAGTCAGGAGCAAACAAAGGAGCCTCACGCACAGACACAGGAATCATCCAAAAGAATAATCCGTAAGGAAAGCGAACACAAACAAGGAGGAAACCAGGATGTTTGGGTGTGTTTGTGTGAGGATCCTGTGGAGGATTAACAGAAGACACGGGTGGGAACTCAGGGAGAGGAAGTGATTATCGTTAAGGTTTTGTTATTAATATCAGAATACTTACATTTTTTAAATAATGTGACTCAAAGAAATCATTAGTCTGCTGATTTCAGTGTTCGTCTTTGTTCGCCGTCATCACAGATCTCAGATCAGCTCAGACGCTTCAGGAATTTCCCTGCTGTTGAGGAAAAGTGCTGCGCTACACGTCAAGGCTGCTTATATAGCCACGTGAAAACAATGCATGCAAATCAGGCTACATAAACAATGATGAGTTCGATATAATACATGTAGATCACTGTTACACATACATGCACTATGTATGAGTCAAGTGTCAGCATTCATGGTCGGTGTCTTGCAGGGCCTCGGGTCAGGGCTGAATTAAGTATTTATTCCTGTGTCTTTGTTATTATTTGTTTGTTTTGAGTAAACACATTTTTATTTAATATTGTTTTTTTGAGAGATGCCGTACAAAGAAATATATAATTTATATATAATTTATTGTTTTATACCAACCTGAGTGCCTCATTTGTGATTAGTAGCACTCGTTCTCTGTGGTCTGGACTTGAAAGAGGTCAGTGACAGTGACTGTCCACCAATCCTTAGACCCTGAGCCATGAGTCCTGTATACATCCAAACTCAATGCATCACTTTCTGTGCATTACATTGTTCTATTATTGTTATATTTCTTTGTAAATCGCTTCCAGGTCTTATGATTTATCATCAGAGCTGTTGTCGATTTGTAACAGACCTGGTTTCCCTCTTTACTGCGATTTGAAGTGAATGAAATAGAAATACTCAAACACAGGTAAAACTTGTTTTCTGAAACTATAAACCTTGTCAGTGTGTGTAAGAGTGTGTGTGTGTGTGTGTGTGTGTGCGCGCGTGTGAATAAAGAGCCAGAGAAGGGGAAAGCCTTTTACTCACTTGACAAATGAGGACCTTGCTGAGCTCCTGGGTTCACAGCTTGTGGGTGTATTAACAGTTTGCTGTTGAAACAGGAAACTGCAGCCATAGCATGGCATTCAGACCTCATCTGCCAAACGGCGATCAAAAGTGATCACACGGGTTCTTCAGAGACTCTTTAAGTAAGAGTTTCTCTTCCTGTGCTGCCAAAACATTGGATTAGTGTTGTAACCAGTGATTGGCTGCATTATTGATGTGTTCTTTGTGTCTTCATTCATCAGTTTATTGTTTCACCTGTGAAATGTCACAAAACAGTGAATAATGACCTTCACGTGTTCTCCAGGGCCTAAAGTGAGCTGTTTCTTCTGCATAGAAGATCAAAACCAAAAAGTTCATAACGATATCAAATGAGCTTTTGGTAGCTGATTTAACACAAAGGCAGACGTTCATGTGATGCTCAAGTGACCTGCACACAGTCAGCCGCGCAGAAGCATCTGACTTTGACTCTTCTGACGCCGACTCAAGTGACATCACCTGAGGACATTCATCAGACAAGTGTCTTTTCACAGATGCAGTAAAACCCCGACACCTGGAAACAGACGTGTGTTTTCCCGTTTCCCCTTTGACCGTAGAGCCGGTCGATCGTATAAACGGCTGCTTATATGTCGGACTTTTGAAAAGCCAAAAGATAAAAACGTCCTGCTGATTGCGGCTCCGGATCACAAAACGCTTATGTGGGGTCTTTGTTTTGTCGCTTTGGGTGTCGTCAGACAGCTGACAGCACAGACGTGACAGGAAATGAGAGGACAGATCAGAAGAAAAGGTCTTGATCTAAACAGGAAATGGAGACTCTGTGGTCAGCACTTTAACCCCGAGGCTGGTGGAGTCGGACCACGGACCCCCCCACCCCCCAGCTCCCCGTCTGATAAGATGATGATGTTTTGATGTTTTATTACAGAACGTGCATAAAACCTGTGCCCAGATCATCCGCTCTGTCATTGTGCCGCTTGTGGATGGAAGCAGAGTGAAAATAAATTATTCCACTTTTTGCTGAGGACCCCCAGCAAGGCCCTCAAGGACCCCTGGGGCTTCCATATGAGTCATTTTTGAGGGCATAATCCAGGTTTTCTGTTCAGTTTGGAGGATTTAGCTTGTTGGAGGAGGAAGTGCCACAGATTCTTTGTGGTAGTGGGCAGGTAGTGGTCGATCTTGGGGGGGGGGGGCAATGTGGTATTGATGCACTGATGTTCATAAGCAGGGGAGGTAAAGTAGTGGCGTTGCCAGCGTGTGCATCTGAAGAGCAACATAACACAATGTTTTAGCTTGAACGCAGCACCTTCACTGATCCAAAGACATGCACTCTGAGCAGACAGAGAGTGACAGGACATATGGACACTGCACCGTGTCACTGATTAACACTGCAAGCCTTTGAGCAGTGTGTATATTAAAAGTAGCAGCTGCACGCTCACAATCTAACATACCATCCACTGACAGTTGACTACTGTATTTATGCTTTACTGATGCTTTTCAGGTCTACAGGACACAATCACCTGCATGTTAGTCACTGCTTCAGCTGGATCCATCGCCTGCTTGTAATGCATCGCCACGCTCCTCTGGTAAAGTGTTACTCAAACAGTTTCTCAGACTTAAGAGCGACTCGCTGGAGCTCCTGAGCAGGCAGAGCTAATTGGACGGATAGAGCTTAATCAGGACAACAGCGCTATTGAGGACAAGGCTATTCCATGCAAAGCAGACAACAGGATGCTGTGAGGGGGGAACAGGAAACAAAAGACAGAGCCTGGCGACCGTTGCCAGCACAGCTCGTACAAACAAGGTGATGAGCCGAGCTGGTTGACTGCCTCGGGGTGTGAACGTGGCTCTCTAACTCCAACTTGAGCGCAGGACGCAGTCAGTGATGACAGAAAGCAGGCACACAAAGTCCAACATGGATGAGAAATACGTTTTTAAAGCTGAGCTAAAGAGCTGAGTTTGTGGATCGGGAGGAGAAAAGGCCTCTTTCCTCTGGAGCCTCGGTGAGAAATGAAACAATATTGTGCCTGGCTGGGCTCCAGGCTCAGCGAGGGGACAGACGGCTCGGGGTGGCTGCGAGTTTATGAAAACAGCGGAGGATGTTGCTGTGATGGCTGGTCTTTGAGCGTTCTTCTTCAAATCTAAAAGGGGGCTTATGTCCCTCAGAGCCGGTGTTAACATGCTGTGGCTCCCCTCTTTACTGGCATCAGGCCCTGTGCTTTCCTGAGCCTGTTTTTATACCAAACCCCACTAATTACACCATTATGTAATGACCCTGTCCTTTGGCCCTGATGAAACGGGAAACATAATGCTCGGCATATTAGCCGTCAGAGTCCTGATGGAAGCACTGTCTGTCTGTCAGCTGCATGTCGCCGGAGAATGGGAGCATATTTTCCTACTTCTGTTGACACGGAGGATAAAATCACATGTTACATTAAGCGTGTTTTCTTTCAGAGCCGAGGCTGGGAAATACGTGTCACGATTAGCAGTTGGCGTATCTTCTTGAATGCTGCTCCCATTCTGCGCCAGAGCTGAGCAGTGATAAGGCTGACAGGCTGTGTGGAGGGGGATTGCTGAAAGCCTTAATCCACATTTGGTGCACTGAAGCGGTTTGAGGTTGGACAGGGCTCTTCTTTCTCCACTTGTAAACTTTGCTCATCATGTGGTTTGTGCTGTAGTGAATTCTCTGCACAAGTCTGTATTATGTTCATGTCGGTCGTGCATGCACTTATGTGTCAGCGCATCGTGGGTATTATAGCCTATTTCTTAGCGCTCATAAATAACAGGAGGCCTCCTTTACTTTTAAGTGTTTCACCCCACTTTGAAATCATTAGGAATAATGGGCTGATAAGTGATATGTACTGTTTCCTTACTGTACCACTGGAGCACAAGGTGAAACTGAATCACCTCCAGCAGTGTGCGATGTGTCACCAGTGTGTCATAAAATGAGTTTTTATCCATCTTTAAGACAATAATTTGTGATAAACTGTTTTTTTAACTCTATATCTGAAGCAGATGAAGGATTTTAGTCGTCGGATGTCTGGATCTCAAGTTATCAGAGAAACAAGCTGAGCAAACGTTAGCAGCAGCTCGGCTCGCCGCCCCTCCAGGACGTCCCGTGTCCGGCCGACAGCGTGGGAGAGACACTTATCTTTAAGGTGGAACTGCTTTATTCAGTGTTTCTCTGGGTTTGAATCAGCGGCTCTGTTTGTTTTGGAGAGGAGGAGACCTCTGTGGAGAATTCAGCTCCCAGTAAAAACCTCCTGAACCATCAACGCTGGAGGAATCCTGAAAGCTGACTGTGATGGTGCTACCACGAACACATGCGAGTATACACCACCTTCTATTAGGAGACCCCCAATGGCAGAAAATTACATATTGTATGTTTAAGATATAATGTATCCCCACATGTAGCATGTTAAATACCACTAAATTACAGCTAACGTGACATCCTAATGTGTCTCTTGCCTCCAATCTGTTTGCACTCCTCCTTAACGCCTCTCACAACAACCACAGGCACCATGTCCGTTCCAGCGTTTGTGTCTCGCTGTAGCTCTTGTACAATACATCGTACCTGCCGGACTAGATAGGTGCACCCATCGCAGCGGTGACAGAGGACTAAATGGCTGCTGGTGACGGTATATCCCTCAGAAGTTATCATCACAGCCATACGTCTGTACGTGTGTGTCCCGAGGAGACGGTGGCCAGGGTTGGTTAGTCACACTTAGCATGATTAGGAGCAGCTTTCAGACAGTTTTTCCCAGTGTGCCTCTGTGCAGAGATAATAACAGCCAGAGGAAGCGTCTCGGTTTGGACACCTCTCTGAGCCTGTCAGACAGGTGCCTCTATTTGTGGACGTGAGCTCACTGCAAACTATGTTCTCTCTTTGAGCAGTTAAAGGGCCATTCCACTGATTTTTTAAAGTTTAAAGTTTTTAGTACCGCAGCTTTAAATAAGTGACGCAGCATCATGAACATTAAGTTTTTTGTCCATATAGTGTTTTTTTCTTTGTGCGCATGAGGTTCAACGTCGGTGAATTGCGAGCAGCTCTTTGCTGGCTCTGCCTGGTCAGCAAGCCAAGCCGCCGAGCTCGCTAACTGATGTGTGTCTCGGGCCGACTAGCCTGTGTAATATCACTGTGCCACTGTGTGACTGGGCCTTCGCGGTGATGTAATGCAGCTGCAAGCAGGGAACGAGTTCGAAACCCTTGGCGGCGCATCAGAGAATCATCTGCCTAAGATCAAATGATTCTCAGTGCGGTGTGAGCCAGCAGCTGCCGGCCTGGAGTCGTCTTTTACTGTGACTGTACCAAACTGTAATTAATCAGACAATTATGCTTCACACACTGCTGTTTTTGTTTCTGCGCGCATTTAAAGAAAGTGAAAAGTTGTCCATCTCTCTTGAAAAGCGACATTTGGTATGCTCTGCTGTTCAGAGCCCAGACAAGCTTGTGTAGCTCAGTTTAAGTCTTCTGTGGGATGACCAAAAGTAAAAGGAAAATCAAGCAGTGGAGTGTGAGGAGCTAGTTTTGGTCCCCCTGGTCCTAAAAGTACAAGTCCCACACGTTTATTCCACAGACAGGGTTGTGTGAGTCAATGTTGGAGCACGTTTAATCCAGGGATTGGTATGAACTTCTCCCAACTGAACCAGAATCAGTGCAAAAGATGAACAACTGTGTTAGAAAATATATTGTCCTTGTGTAAAAAGTCAAAGGTACAAACTTGTACTTAGTTCACTACGACTTCCGAGGTGCAAGTACTGAATAAAAAGTTCATTTCTGTCATGTCTGTTACATCTCTATGAGTTAAAAATATATAAAAAAATTCTTCTTCTTCACTTTACTGTATATTTAGAACCATCCACCACACCAAGCAGAGAAAGAATATGACGTGAGGCTAGAATAATAATTATTAAAGATACAGTAGTGAAACACTGGAGTAGCTCATTAAAGCTAATTTCGTGTTTTTATTAATTCTAAGATGAATTAATTTGCTCTTTCCTCTTCTTTGTGGCGTTTGCTGATCATTGCACCGATCCTTTGTTTCTGCCAAAGAGATTTTTCCAGAGCAACACTTACAGCACAGAGCAGCAGGGTACAGAATGAGATAATGAGTATATACAACATTGCTGATATTCTCTGCAGGGCGAGCATGTGTGTGCGAACTCTTTCATGTGTGCATGCCTTTGTGCTCGCGCATGTGTGTGACCACGGGTGCATGTGAATTAATGAACACAGTTGTACTGGAGCATCTTCATAACACCTGATACTCCGAGTGGGTCCCAAGACTCCCAGCTGGAGCAGCTCCATGCTCAACATGAAACACCCAGCTCCCCCGCACTGTAGAGGGGCCCTTCATGTAGCATAATGAATAATGCACGTGGAGGACGGAAAAAAGCCCTCAGAGCTGCTGTATGTATAATGAAGCTAATGTGTTTGTGCAGTTTGTCTGATTAGGTGAGATCCTGTCATATATCTCGTCCCTTAAGGGTGCAGAGGCTGCTCACTTTGATCCCCCTGCACCCGAAAATGATGCAGAAATGATTTTGCAATTGATCCCGGAGTGAGTGATGTGCAATCAATTGTTGTCATGCCGATGTCGGGTCCCTCCAGCCTCTGATGGATGACGCTGTCGATACCTGTAGTGCCATTCGGGTCTATTGACCTTTCTCTGAGGCATGTTAGCGCCACTTGGCCCGGTCATTACGACTGTGATCCAGATGCCAGGGGTCGGCATCCGGGGAAGTTCCATTTATCACAGGGAGCCGTGAGCCACTAAAGTGAGTGGGAAGAGAGACACAGCAGGATGGAGGAACACAGGTAAACACAGAGCGTACTGTACAGATGCAGATGTGCAGGAGAGAATGACTGCAATCATACTGAAGCTTTAGGAGGTCTTCTCGGCTCTTCACTGGTCCAGTCTAAACAGCCATTGTCACCTTCAGTATCACAAGAGTTTAAAAGAAAAAGTGCTGCAAAAAGTTTTTTCTTTCGGGAGCGCAGTTAGAAAAGTAAAAAAAATGTTTTGTTTCCATTTTTAAACAGAAAATGTTAAAATGACATTTCATTTTTAAGTGGAGCTTTGTGCTGGAAACACTTTGTGATGAGCATCAGCTCATCCATCCGCCTGACCGTTCTGTGCAGGGTCTCCCATATAACTACACAGCTAACGTCTGGGCTACCCACACATGTTTAGCTTGCATAGTTTTGGTTTTGGGCTCAGTGCGGGCATGATGGGAATAAACCTGCTCACCTCACTGCAACGTCAAAGCGGCACAAAGTCACTCCACCCTGCTGCTGTTGTACAAACACTGGTTACTGTACACAGCTCCTTATGAAAACACAACTTGTTGTTTTCCAGTCAGACTCCTTCTTGGGGCCTGTAGCATCACCCCCTAACCACTAACAGCTGGCATCCATATGTGAGCAGCCTAAAATGATGTGCAGTGTATGTTCTGCACAATGAGGGCGCAGCACCAATGCTATGCACAACAAAATATAGAGATGTATATCACTGGCTTAGCTAAGGAATCAATTTGCATAATTGAACGTTTTGATTTTCATATTTATTTGTGTATTTTTGCATCTTATCATATTAAAATAACACTTCAGTCAGTTTTAACAATTTTCACAGAAAATGTGCAATCAAACATAACGACCGTATCATTTTCCTCCATATATGACTGCAGCAGTAGACGTGCTGCAGCACAGAAAGTCAATGCCAAGCTGAGGCTGGGGTTAAAACGATATACACAAATTAGACCTCGCTGCGTGTACTGCAGCATACGTCAGTGGCTCCATCAAACTGTCATTTCTATATGCACCAACTTGTTGTTTTTAATGTCTTCTATTTTTATGCAGCTCGTGCTCAGCTGCTGCGCTGTTATCAGGTTCCTATCGGCTACAGCAGCAGGAGCTACATTTCTAAATTAAGCCTCATGAATTATTCTCGCGCTGCATTGCCGCTTGTTTCGCTCCACAATGAAGGGAGGAAGTTTTCTTAAAGGAGATTGTTTAGAAGTCATAAGACCAAAGATGCATCCGCAGAAGACACAGTAACTACTGCGTGAATAACAGCAGACTGGAGAAAGTTAGGGTTGCAGTATAAACATCTCGTGCAGTATTCCCAGAAGAATCCGTCTTCCTCCTCTGTACGAAGTCCTCCTCCAGTGCGCATTCCACCTCCATTCTCTTTAACATTTAAAATCATCAGAGCAACACCGTTTACCCTTCAGTGCATGTTGTTAAGACGTTCCGGTGTTCTTATTAAATCTAAATCTGTAGCTGGGAACTTTTACCTAAAGCTATTAGCAAGACTTTGATAATTCCACAATACCATCAACACCCCGCTCACCAACAATAATACCATCAAATTGACAAATAATCCAGGAAGGGGTGACCTGTGTCTAAATGGCTCGATTCTGCAAAAAGGCACTCACTTCCTTCTGCAGCAATTAGAAATTATTTAATGACAATAGTACAGTGTGTTCTTAGACTAGAGAGGCTGTTTACTTGTTGAGAGCTGCAAAGCTTGCTGTACATATAATACCCAATACAAATTTTGCCCTCTGAGTGCTTTTCCTTTCACGGCCTCCAATAATTGATGCCTTTATCCAGAACAACTTACAAAGCTTTCCATGGATCTAGGAGAATGTTTAAGCTTTGGGTATCAGTGGGTAGGTAGAGAGACACATGACCTTCTCTCATAAATGAGGATGGGGGGAAGACAGAAGAACACACAGAAGAACAAAGAAACATAACGTAATTAATCCATGTTAACAATTTCAAGTAATACTTGCTTTGTGAGATGTTTGTGAGATGCTCCAGCTATACAGCACCTCTGTAGTCCTCAAACTACTCAAGGGCTTCGCAGTATCTGTCAGTTTACACACATATGTGCATTCATACATCGGTAACAAAGGCTGCCATGGAAAGTGTCAACTGCACAGAGACAGAGAGCTAACTTATTCACACGCATTCGCACACCAGAGCGAGACATCTGGGGTTCGGTATCCCGTCCAAGGACACTTAACACTTAACATCATAGCATTAAAGGTTAAGGCAAGGTCAGGCAATATCCCTGAAAATGTGTGTCAATCAATGGAGTTCAGAGATGACTTCCTGGTTTAACTTGGAGCTATTGTACCCAGTGCAGCTTTACACACAGTTGTATTGTACACTGAGGGGTCAGACGATTTACCCACCACCAAACAAAATCTTACTGAAGGAAAAGCTTGAGAGCAATGAACATGTATTTCATGAGTGTGGTGGGTCAGCAGGAAGTCAGATGGCTCGGCCAGAGGAAATCTGGAACGTGCTTGCTTTTTACCACGTCTGCAGGGGAAACATGCAAAATTAAAAAATATGGGAGCATTCAGAATGATGATAATAATACAGAATACTTTCAGTGTTCTGCATCTCCTAATAAAGTGGTTTAGATTATCTGGCTAAGCGGTCAACTTTGTGACAACCTGTTTGATCTCCTGACTCCCCTATATCTTTACCTGATGGATTCTGTTGTAGTTGTGTTGGTTGTATTCCTAGTATGATCTCAGATCTCAGTAAAAATCCAACCCAGGTTGTCTTCAGCAGAAATATTCCTCGAATACCTCATCCAGCATTTCTTTTGGGGGATTAAACACAATCATTAAAAGGAATTAATAAGCACTGCTGCCTCAGCAGGTGATGATAGATATGTAAGCCTATGTTTAGACAAACACACAGCTCTCAGATAAAAACAAGGTCATATGGAAAAAGGTTTAACCTGACTTAACTTCTACAAAGCAATGCAACGTCATTCAACCACTCGATGTCAAAAAGGAAATCATGATGTTTATCTGTCAAACTTTGTCAAAAAGGATACAATCATGTATTTTTAATGTGATAACTCTTCAGGGTTATACAATTTCTCATGTAATCATAAACTGTGCATCTGAAACACTCATGGATCTCCTTTTTTGTGTTCATGAAGCCCATATTGCATAGTGCCTTGAAAAAGCAGGGGATGCTGCAAGGCAATTGTTGCTAATATGTAGGTTTAAGGGTGCTTTGAGGTTTGGAGTTAAATCATTCTATTCACTTGAAAAAGTATATTAAATAAACCACATTATCCTGTGATCATTCAGTACTGAGAAAGGTAGTAATGTATGGTGTAAACAACTGATGAAAGGATCATCTGTGCTTTCATAATGACCTCCTCATTTTAAACTTTCTGATCCCTTATTCCACACTGACAATACTGAGCAGCTGTATGTGAAAGCAAAAGTTTCAAGACTGAGGTTTCCAGCAAGTGAGAGCTGAACTTGCTGAATGTGTGTGTGCCTCCTCTGTCCCTCTTGATTAAACTGTTACAGTAATGTGTGTATGACAGCGGGGAACCCCAGGGGAGATAAGACTGCTGGAGCCAAACAAGCAGCAGCTCTCCTCCCACTGGAAGCTGCACCATCTCTTATCTCCCACTGCTTCAACCTGTTATTGAGACGCCAGACACCCCCCTCCCCACCCCACCCTACCAGTAAGCCTGGATGACTCCATACACACACACAGGAAGCAGTGACAATAATAATATGCATATTACCAACTAAAGTTTGACTGGTGGGGTACATGTGGCAACAAAAGAAAAATGACAAAACTCCCTCAGCGTGTGCAGTACACTACGTCTGTCTGGGAGAAGACGGCAAATGTAATATTGATCAGTTATCCAATAATCCAGTGTGTAGGCTACAATCGAGCTCCATCATATCCATTAAACCCAGGGTGGGTGGCACTTGTTGGTTAGAACTGATTTTTAATCAACAGCTAGTAAAGGCTTTTTTATTGGAAAACACAACCGTCAAAATGTCAAAATATGAAAAATGTTGCTTTGGACAAAAGTGTTTAATGTAATAATGATGTCAACACAGCTTTTTTTTTTTAAATGTACCTGCACTGATAACTTTCACACCAGGCCAATTTGAGCTGGGATGTCGCCCCCTTTCTTAGCAATACAACCAAATTACTCCTTGTGAACCTTCTTCACTAAGACCGATCATTTACACACCTGCAATATAACCCATAAATTAGAATTAGAGTGATCAAATTCTGACAGTGTTTCAACTTTAACACAAGTCAAGCCTAGAACGTGCCTGTAAACACTGGTTAAGAGGCACTGGAAACTCTGGAAACGCATGTATTGTAAATCATTAATGTGAATCTTCTCAGCCAATTGAACCTGTTTATACTGATAAGCCCTGCAAATCGAGACAGTGGGAATCTTGATGAAAAGTCATTCCTCATG
The DNA here is from genome assembly GCA_008933995.1 of Datnioides undecimradiatus. Taxonomy (NCBI): domain Eukaryota; kingdom Metazoa; phylum Chordata; class Actinopteri; order Lobotiformes; family Datnioididae; genus Datnioides; species Datnioides undecimradiatus. Next base: position 132,142 of record WARS01000075.1, on the reverse strand, counting down.
ATTTGCTGTAGGAAGCTTTGGATGAAGAATGAACAGACTTTCTTGCTCCCAGTCACAGTCCATGCTATGAGCAAGGCACCATGATACATATCTTGTTGTAGTACCATGCCCCCGTCCTTCTCTCCACTGTCACCTCTCCTCTGTCTCTACCTCCCTCAGTGGCATGCAGCACACCAGCAAGACGCTGTCTGGTGGTCGTTAATTAAAATCTGTGGTTACATATCACTTTAATGGCCCTCTGACTGCAGATTAGTGCGTTATGAGCACCATTACACCGTAGCAGTTTATAACTCTGTTAAACAGAATTCGGCAGTGAGGACTGATCACACCTCAGCTCCACCCCGCTCATCTTCATCGGCACAGTCAGAGTCAGACAGCAGCTACCTTGGTGCGCGGAGAGTTGGACTGAACTGCAGCTGATTTATGAGGACGAATTCTCCTCTGGGAATAACTCGGTCGATCCTCGAAAACCTGGGACTTATATGTTCCAGCTTCTGAACTGAACTCGTGTTACTGTACATTGTTTTTTTCCCTTTACTCTATCAATAAGTCTCTTTACGGCAAGGTCAAGTGCTCATTGTAGTTAGGTATTTACAACAGTAAAGGCTTTCAAGCACAGTTTTTGTTTGCCTGCTTTCTTAAATCTGAAAATACATGTTTCAGTAAAAAACATACTGTAACCTCCATACACTACATACTTAACAATGTGGATGTCACAATGCCACCAAACTGGCTAAATGTCAGGTACTAGAGATAAAACCAATCCTTTACATAAGACATCATTCTAATGGAAAAAGAAATTCATTGTTTTAATTAGTTCTTCATTATAAGCTACTTTGTTACAGTCTTTGGTGTTTTAAACATGAGGTGATGTTCCCTATGTTCAATAATGTCTTTCAACATTCTTCCAAACCTCTGTAGATCCAGTTAGTCAGTGACTGACTTAAACCCTTCTTTGTTAGGTCCCAAGGATACACACAAGGTTTTCTTTAAATGTTTTCCTTACATGAAACCTCCACAGGGCACCGTTAGCAATATCTCATAAATACTGTAGTTTCCATCCAAGGTTTTTCAGAATCCTTCTGCCCATTCATCCATCGCTGTGATCGAACAGACTGTGATTCTTGCATCTCTGCGAGGCTGTGCATAATAAGAGCATGCTAGCATGCTCTCAATAACAGTGTTAGCATGCTGTAATAGGAGCACAAAACACAAATTACAGCTAACGATGACTGGAACGTTGTTATTTTTACTGGCCATCACTAAGTCACTGGATAAAGAAGCATTTTAAGTGGATATTTCCCTCTGAAATGCTTCTAGAGATGTTCTATCATCATCAGACCAACTAACACTGCCAGTCCTGGGTAATAGACTCCAAAGTGAAATGGTGGAATGATAATATACATAAGTTATTTTAAAGTGTACTTTTTATTTTACAATATTTAGTCGTGTATTCTTTGTGCAAGCGTAGGCTCAAGGACAGTGATTGAAAAGCCAGATTTCAAACAGGTCAGTGAAAGGTTGATCTGGAATGGAAGTGCAAAGAATCCCCCCAGAGAGCCTGCGTACGATAGTGTGAGAAAACTCAGAGGCAGGAAAAGAACAACCGACAAATACAAATTGACGGTGCTACACCAAGCTAGTTCCCTTGGGTTTTTCATGTAACAAGGAATGTTTTCTTTTCAGTTTTATCATCTACTGTTTGAAGAGCTACAGAGATGAAGCTAACCCATAGATAATGTGTGTGTTTGTGACAGGGTTAGTGAACCAAGCCTCTGAGTCTACCCAAGTGAACCAACCGACACCACCATGCATCTCTGGAGTGCTGAGGTGGTACCACACCTGCTCCAGACACAATAACTGCAGCCAGGGTTCACCTGATGGCCTCCCAGCTTCACCAAGCTTCAGCCCGCTCAGTGCTCAGTGCACCCTTGGCCCATCGCTGTGATGAAGACCGCCAGCCGTGCCCAGCCCCGCAGCAGTCCTCCGCTGGTCCAGATGAGGCGCTACACACCGGGGGTGTATCCTTTCCTGTTCCCGTCGATCATCAGCTCCTTGCCACAGCTGCCACCACCATCACCGCAGAGGCTACAGATCCAGCAGCCATCGAGCAGCGGCAGCACACCCTCGCCCGTTGGTGAGTACTACCACTGATCTTGGATGAACAAAAGCACATTCGTGGAACCGGTAAATATATATATGAGGCAGATTTGTGTATGTCTGAAATCCTTTAGCTTTGGATTGCTCAAGAAGTGTTAATCAGTCTCTTCTGGAAGGTATGAACACTACCTTATGTGATGTTGTGACGACAGCGCAGGGAAGGCTGCTCTGTGTTGTGACAGCAGAGTGGTGGAAGCTCCTGTCAAGGCATTTGGTGTTAGCCCAGAGGAGTGACAAGGCATGGTTTGGTGGTAACCTCAACCTGAGGGTAGCAGTGCTCTCAGGTCTGCCGGACAGTTCCGGCAGTGTGCATCTTGAAATAAACAGTTGTTGCAGCAACTGCAGCACAATATAGTCGTTCTCAACAGCACTAGTTTCCACTCTAAACCCCTCTTGAAGTGTAAGGAGTTCAGACAGATAGAACACAATGATAACAAATTCAGTCAACAGTGAGTAATCCAGGTTGCTGCATGGATCCTGCATTATTTCCTCATTGTAAGTGCTCCCTGGTGTGTCCTACTGTAGCAACACTTTGACACACTCAGGTTTGTGTTGCCTAAGCCTGAGCTCTGCTGTTTTCAGCTTTCAACTTCACATATTTACTCCCTCCCATCCCCTTCCTCCCGCTCACCTCCTTCCACCAGCTAAAAATCTGCTCTGACATGAAAACCTGCAGACAGGTTCACCCAGGGGGGATTCTTCTCCCAGTGAGGGGCTCAGGTGTGCAGCTTTGTGTGCAGCTGAACTCTGAAGTGTAAACAGACAACAGCGCAGAGAGAGTCAGGCAATTTCAATATTGTTTTATGTTGAGCAACTTTTTTCTATTCCCCTTGATAATCTGCCTCTTCTTCATTTGAGAAACAAGTACAAGCCAAAAGTGAAATGTTGAATTTCCAAGAAAACTGTAAATTCTGTTCATCAACAATATTTCATCCATCACAGCCAAAGCTTCCAGGCTAAAAAGTCCTAAAGTTGTTTGAAACTCAAGATCAATGCGTATCTGACTTTGTGCCTCAGTGTGGACAGCAAGCTGCACTAAGCTTGAAGGACATTTTCATGAATACTTTAGAATTTTATGTATTTATAAGGTTTAAAGTATAAAATACAGTTTCAGCATACTTTGCACCAACTGCAGAGAAGGCCAGGCCTTTATTTGAAACAGGCTTTAATAAAAGATTTACATTTTTTATTTTAAGATATACATTTTTTGCTTTTCATATTTTAGCCTCCCTGTTTCCTGCTCTGATTTTGTCTTGCTGTGACTCAACTCAACGCTTGCCGCTTATAATTTTACATGTACGACATTATTACAAAATCATGTACCGTACTTCCAAGGCTCTCTATTCAACAGAAATCTTCTTCATTTTAACTGGTTCTGTTATTCTGTTTGTTCCTTTGGTTTATTAGCACCCAGACTCATTGCTTCCGTGCCGTGCAGATGCGTTACATTAAAGGAAGAACAGTAAATAAATGCTGTCACAGTCGTCACAGTCGCGCTGTGATGAAAATTCAAGACAATGTTTGGCACCATGAAGGATGATGAAGGCGAGCCAGTTTAACTGTGTCCGTTCGAGATGCGAGCCCCGCGTTGCGCTTCAGGAGGGCCGTTCTGAGACCAGCTGTGTCTGCAGTGGCAGGCAGATCAACTGTGTGTCGGATAAGTCAAACGCACACTTGTCAGATACTCAGACACAGAGACAAACAAACAGCCGTTCAGGTTTTTGATCATGTCACCAGTTTGACGACTTCCGGGCTACAGGCTACGTGTTCACAGGGAGATGCGTTCTCATTTATCAGAACGCATGTTCTCATAAACAGATGCAAACAAAAATAAATGCTGCAGTTCAGCAGAGAAAAATGACACCCTGCATGCAGATCCTTTGCTGCGCTTAAATGAAGTATCAGTGAGTCCCTCTCCAGTTGCGGAGTGTTGCATTTTATTGCAGGACATCCACAGCAAGAGAAAAGGTTCAATGACAGTCGCAGTTTTGTAATTAGTGAATAAGGATACCATTTAAAAGTAGTATAATATAGGAAACATACATTATACTCAACCATTAGGCAGCAAGCTCCCACTCATCCCAGGGACTGACCCTGTTTGATTCAGCCTGCGGCCCCATGTGGGGACCTAGCATTGGTCTGGAGTCACTGATAAGACCGTATCACTGCAATCCGAGGGGCAGACGACTGTGTTTTCATGTTGCAACTTTATGCGTAAAAACCATATCAACATTTTGAGTTTAAAAACACAGTCGCACGAAGTCTGATCCTGCCCTTGAAAGCAAGATGAAGAGAATGCCGTCACATTAATATGATCTCACCTTTCTGACTGCGGCAGGACAGAGTGCAGACATGAAATATGCAGCACCATCCATGGAAAAAAAAATGAAAACAATAACAAAAAGTAGATAAAAAGAGCACAGACGCTGTTTTCTCCTTGATCATCCTTTGGCAAGTGAAATAGACTAAAGCAGCCGCAGCATCAGAGACGAAAGAATAAACGTGAGTCTGTCTGATACAGATACGTCTGAACACGTGTGAACTTTGGACATCAGATGAACAGATGAAACAAACAATGAGGTAATGAGTGCTGCTGTTGAGTGCGATTTGTGGATTCACGCAAATGTTCCAAGATGCCACAGCGTCCCCGGGGACGAACTCAAACGCTGGCTGTTGTTGGGTCAGCGGTCCGGTTCGCCCTGCCTGCTGCTGCCTGTCTCCACTGGGGGATTCACAGAGGAGGCTGAACTCTTCTGCAAACATCACATACCTCCTGGGATCAGCAGTGACCCAGTCAACATCGCTGAGGTGTGTGTGTGTGTATGAGAGATAAACAGAAGACATAAAGACAAAGGGAATATTGTAATCAAGCAGACGCATTAATACGTTGATTCTGAATTTCACATTCGCACGGCAACTATTTCCATAATCAGCACCACATTTCAACACACAATGCTTCTCTTATATTCTGATTGAAATATCATCACTGGACAATGCTGTTTTTGAATATTCTCTTTCCAAATTGCAAAAATGATCTGCATTTACCTCCTAAACCCTGAGACTCAAAGGGACATTACGCCGTAATTTCCCTTACATGGACCATAGAAGTGTTTTGCCTGTTTTAATCAATTTACTGCAAATTACATGTGTGTGCATGGCATTACAGCTAACTGTTACACCAACCACGCTGCTATTCAAATGTATTTTTCTTTGTTCCAGGCCGTCATTTGTTTCGATTAATTCCATTGTTAGGAGGTAATGCTAAGCAGACTTTTCAACTCCATCCCACTGGTGTTTCTGCACTGTGCCAGGTCAACAAATCAAGCAAGTTGCAAGGGTCTGTATATTTATTTACATATTATAAATGAATGGGGACTAATGGCTGCCTGCAACATTGGAAATATACTTTTGAATGTCTGTGGAGCTCACGCCGTGATACAGAGGGAAACACGCCCGGTGTGCTTCTCTTCTTATCCTAGTAGTTTTCAGTTGCACGTAAACATTTGCGGTTTTGCAAGTGCAAGTCACTGAATCCCAGCTCTCATCTATTCATTGTTACACTGGAGCCATGCATTTGAAAAACGAACTGGTTTTAGATTATAATTAAAAATGCACAGTGTTAGGCGCATGGTCACATGGTTTTATCACATTAAGAAGCTTTAAACTTTTACAAAAAACTATAAATGCAATATCCCATATCCCATCCCCCGCATTCACTTATTCTGTTCTGTTCTATTGAAGATATATCACAGTTAAACCAAGAAAATGATTTATACCCAGGAGGGCGCTTGACTGCTCCATTAAAACTTAATAGATACTATAATGTTTTATGATATGTCTGTATTATTTTAGACTTTTACCTGTTGTGCCAGCATATTTTTACCTTTTACCTGTGAAAATTTCAGGATGTCTACTTTGAAATAACACTTTGGATTCTGATGTCAACCCAACACACTTACACTGAATGTTAACGCCACTGAAACACTGTTTAGGCTCTGGGATATTAGGGGAGTTCAGCACATGCTACTTGTTGTGCATAAGAATCTGCACCTCTGTGCCTGTTTTACACCAGTGATCGCTCTAGGTGCTGGGGCAAAGCTTCGTCCTCTGAGTTTTCAGTGCAGTGGCCATGGTGGGACCAGTGGTCATTTTAGTTACATGAAAGTAACTATTTCAGGCTCCTACAGCACATCCAACTGTTATTCCTGCAGGTTATTCCTGCAGGTAAAGTCTCAAAGAAGCTGACACTATATGTACAAGGTGTAGATCAGCGGTACGTTCTCTGGTTTTGTATCATCAGGGCTACAGAGATGCACTCAGACACAAAGTTTTAAAACCAAAGTCTGTGTCAGAGCCTCATTTTCTGTTACTACTACATACAGTGAAATTAACAAATACATCAAACCAAGAATTCTGGCTTCAGAATCAATGTCACATCTCAAAGTAAATCACTCCAGCCCGTTCCAGGCTGATAATAGAGACCTTCCACGTAATGTTTGTCTAGATGTCTTTCTTCCAGCATGGCTGCCTGTAACCATGGGTAACCAACCAAAAAGAAAGTGTCTAATCTCTGTAGAGGAGAAATGAGCATTGTGAGTGCTCCGTGACAGACAGACCTCTATTATGTACACGCCGGCTTTAAGTTTTGATCTTTTCCATTCACAGAAGCAGGGTGGGTCTCAGCTTTCTTATGGATCTGGTATTCCTATGGATAGTGTTTCTTTTTGAAACCGTGTTTGTGGGACATACATATGACAAGACTGCTCCCCACAGCTGTTTTGATGTGATTGCTGTTGTTTGTGGCAAAGTGAAGAAGTGTTCAGCCAAGTCCTGGGAGTTGCTCATCTAGACCCCTCATTTAAATCATCTAGTCCACCTCCATCGATGGTAGCTCTTAGATCCATGTCAGTCTTAAGGTGAAAATAGAGCCTCCTCTGGAAAATTGTAGCAACTGAAGGATTTAAGTTTGACCTATCACTACGTGTTTCCCAGTTGTATTTGAGAATCATCTATTGCTTCTCTTAATGAAGAAATACAGCTGTATCTGCTTAACCCGAAGCACCAGATGGTTTGTCTGGGAGGTTGGTATTGGAAACTGTTTGAAAATGAGCAGACACAAAAAATACTTCTGTCCATCACCATCAATCAGGGGCTCATTGCAGCTAGTAAGATCAATGAAGGATATGATGCAAGAGGGGAGCTGCAGCTGTAGCAGCATCTCAGCTAACCCACACCATCACCACAACACCTAAACTGCCTCCACAGCTGCCAGTAGTTCCTTGCAAGACCCTGATTGATCCGAACCAGTTGAATCCTGACAAACTGGACACTTGGAGCATGAAAGTGTGGAGGTGTTGCAGAAATTAAAACAGGGGAGTAAAGAGGAATTCACTTGAATACGCTAATAAGCACCGAGTAGCTAGGTCTGCATCTGCACGACCTCAAATTTCCCTGATGAGGATTATTAAAAATAAAATTTGACGTAAACTGATATGGCTCAAATGTATATACACACAATGCATAGTTTTCTTTGCAAATGCATAATAAAGGTTTGCTAAAGGCATTAAACTTTGTTAAAGTCAACCAGGTCCGAACTCAGTGCCTACACACCATTGTCTCCCCTGCGTCTTTGTAGTCTTGCCAAACCAATTGAATGAGGAAAACTGCACACACTTTTGGACACTCAAGGGTATTATTAGTATTAAACTCGGTTGAACAAATGACAAACATACAGTAGTTTTATGATGACTGATTGTTAAAGTGAAAGATATTGTGAAAATGTTCAAATTACACCCACTTACACCTGCTTACACCTAACTCCAAACACCAGGCCAATGATAACATACAGCAATCACGCATGTGGCTGTAAAACCCCTTTCACATTACAAAAAACCCCAAAAACCCACTAGAAGCGGCTAAAATCTGTTTTTCATCTCAGGTGTAGAAGGCTGCAATCAGGATTCGATCTTGGTCAAATGACTCTGCTGAAGTCACTATTGTGTGTTGGCCCTTTTCTGGTCGTGATGCTTTCAGATGCTGGCGTGCACAGATGATGAACCAGGCACAATGTCGCCATTTACGGTCTATTGGAGCAGTGTGTGATTTTACACTATGTATCATGTGAGTTGCAACGCTTGCAGGACAGCGAAGGTTGTTGCATTATGTCCTTTTGGAACCCTGTTTTTCGGTGTGTTCATCTGAATAATTAGGCAAATGAAAGGAGTCGATTGCCTATACACGTGTTTACAAAACCCACATATAGATGCTAATTTGGTGTACAAAGGGTAGAACTTACTCACACTTATAATAAAGGCTGACCCAAACTATCTGGTAAAATGTATTAAGAGCCAGCAAAACCAGTTTAAGCCAAGATTGGTCAGCAAAACCCAAACCCAGTACTGGCATGATGAGCAGATTCTGAAAGAGTCGAAATAAAAAAAGCATCACACAGGCATGTCAGCGAGCTGGCTAATGGATCCTGTCATTCACACACTTCCAGGCTCTCCCCATCTGTCGTAGCCCCTCCCCATACTCTCTTTCCATCTGGCCTCGAGGGGGACGAGGGAGGGGATACCTGTACTTCCAACCTGTCAGTGTCCTACCTGCTCACGACCCCAACAGATTATCAAAGCCTTCATCTGACAGGGGAATGTTGACGCACTGATACACAGTGATGCTCACGGAAACATTCTCCCCCCATCGGCCTGGAAATGTTTCTCTCTCGCTCTCCTCCCTGAAATCCTCACGGCAGCCCCAGGCCCCGAGCAGAGAGTGTCCTGTCAGCTGTTATAGGCAGGCTCGTATCTGGAGGTAGTGCGATAATGTTTTTGAGGTAAATTTGCAGTTACTAGTTCAGTGCCCGTTCAGAACGTGCCTGTTCGGAATGAGCTGTGAAAATGTGCGTACCTCACACACACACACACACACACACACACACACACACACACACACACACACACTCACACACACCTTGCTTCAGGCCAGCGAGCTTCCAGTTTTCTTGTGATAGCTGCAGGTGAAATGAGGTGGACATGAAATAAGAGGTGTGCGATGTTGCCGTCTAGTAAAACAATGTTTAAGTCCATGGACAATGTTGTAATTTTGCAGTCCAAACAAAAGGTTCATGTAATCTGAAATGATTTAAGTTCATCACCTTTGTATTTACCTTAGAGCCACCCTCTCGCTGTCAATCATCTTTTCGTATAATCCAGAACTTGTCAGGGCTGGGTTACGAGGAGGGATGGACCTAAATGCAGACAGGGACAAAGTTTAAACGGTTTATTTCAGGGCTTACAGAGGGTCAAGGCAGGTAAAATCCAGGTAATCAGTCCAAACATGACAAGGTCACCAAAATCCAAAAAAACAGAAATTCAAAAAAACAGAAATCCCAAATCACAATGATCACACAGGGAAACAAGGCAGGCACATGGAAACTAACACAGCTAATGAACCGACCAAGAACAAAGCAAACGACACAACTTAACCCTCAAACACCAAACGTGTCGCCGGCGACACGTTTGCGCAAGCGCGATTTGGATTACAGTAATTACGTCATGGTTTGTGCTATCGGAAAAAATGAAACGGTTTCTGAAAGCTGAGATGTTGCGCTTTACAGCCAAAATGGAGTTATTACGGTAATTTCACTTGCGAATGTCCCAGAAGCCCGCGAACCAGCCGCTTCGTTCCCACTACACACAGCAGTGGAGAAAGTTTCCATTTTATGGTCTGTTTACTCACATTATGAGACACAGACTCTCGAATTTTACTGGAAATAATAAAACTCTAAAATCCAATTCTGTTTTTGTCTTTTTCAACTGTCATCACACTCTTCTAACATGCAGCTAATAGTATATATCAGCCAGGTATTGAAAGTTCCAGGTAAAATGGGCAAAAGCACTTACAGGACAGGCTCAGGTTTGAAAGGGTTAAATAGACAGGGGAGTGCAGGCAAACGAGACACAGGTGAAACCAACTAATCACAGACAGGAAACAAGTACATGGGGACACACAAGGGAAACACTTTTCAAAATAAGACAGGAAATCAACGAAACAAGGAACTCAACTCAAGACCATGACAGAACTGCAAACTGCACTTTTTAAATGTCAACTCTGTAGATTCACCATTGATCATCTTTCTGATGTTAAATAATGATTATAGAAATATCAGATATAGAGGTTCACTGATCTTATTGATACTGGTGCCTAGTATGAATAGACACAGCTGTGTGTAATAACCACTGAAGAACATTGCTGATGAAACACAATCGGTGAAATTCCACATTTTCTGTTTCGCTGTTCTTCTCATCGATGGCTCAGCTGGGTAGGGGAGCATGCAGAAGTATTTATATGGTGGTTTGAGGGTGTCTTTTTACATCAGACTAAAGAATAGGTATGCATATTTCTGCATTCGTGCATATACACAATTTTGGTTGCGAATCTGAATAAACGAAGCTTGTTTCCTTGTTTACCCGGCATTACATATCTAGAACATGCTGAGTGTTTAAATTGCAACAAATTCCACACTGCATGTCCTTTTGTCCCCCAGCGACACATGAGCTAAGTGCAACTCGTTGTTGAACAACCAACACAAGGGCATAGCAGCATCTCTACTGTTACATTTGCTGTAACCAGAATGGACCAAAGGAAGCATCGTGCTGTGGTTTTCACTGACTTGTCAAAAGCTTTTCATACAGATGATAATTCTTTGTTCATTCAGACGCTGTGTATTTTAGAGTTTGAGTCAACATCTTGTAGGTGGTCTCAGAATAACCTTTCTGACGTGCCTCAGTGTGTCAAAGCTGGAAATGTCAGTTTAATATTAAAATCAGTTTTAGCAGGGAAAAGGGTGTTCCACAGGGACAAGTTCTAGGTCCTGTCAGGTTTACAATTTATATTAGTAATTTTGTGTCTTCTCTCACTGAGTGTCATGTTCATCTTTACACAGATGACACACTAATCTGTACTGATGCTGGCTGTGTACAGTTGGTATTCTTCAAGATGCATTATCACCTTTAAGCTCCTATCTAATCCAAACCAAAACCAAAGTTTACACTCTTTACCAGAGCAAGAGATATTGTTTGACAATCTATACCTAGAGTTGCAGAATATAAATATAATCATTATATTGAAAATGTTCTTGAGAGATGCAAAGGACAGATTGACAGAGAATTCTTGCCTTGTCAGTGAAATCATTGATTTCAATGATTAAAAAGTTAGTTATACTAGTTAGCTACATACTGCGTCATAGACAGATGTTATATCCTAATGTGAATTTAAAAGGCCAGAGTATGAAAATTAACAAAGAAATATCAGTTTTGTTCAGTGATATTAAGCCGGCCAGATAGTTTTGGTTTTAAACAGTGCCCCAGTTATTTTAGGAAATCTGCAGAACTCTTTGTCAACAGTTCTCATCCCAGCTACTTAAAATGTCCTTTTTAAAATGCAACCTTTCAGTGTTGTGAGACCCTCACAATTAATTACATTAACCAGTCCACATTGGTAGAATTGACTAATGGCCAAGGGCATTTTAGATGCTTTTAAGGGCAAATGATGATTGAATTACTTCTTATAAAAATAACTGATTTGGACATCACCGCTGACTGGAGGTCATAGTTCAGCTGTGTTGCTGGGGGTTAAAATTAACTTTCATACAATAGGTCACATGGTAACATATGGTCATTTCCTCAGCACTAATTCCATCTGACCAACAAGAAAGTTGTGTCAAACTCGAGACTGAAGTTTTTAACAGAAATACTATCCTTGTTCAATAATTACGTTCAGTCATTGTTTTGCCGATTTCATTCATTCTTCTTCTTTCAATCTACCAATGAAACTCAACACTTCCTGCAGATGTTTCACATTAAAAGCCTACGAGGAAAAGAGAGGAGTAGGCCCCTTTTAGCAGCTTGAAGTCTTTACTGTGAAGGTTTTGTGGAGGAAGTGTTGAGTTTCATTGCCAGTAGCTTAAATGACACAGCAGGCGAAGCAACTAGAATTAACAAGCGATCGAGAACAGATTTCATCCAGACTTTGGTCGGCTTTTAATATAAAACATCTGCAGGAGGCTTTGGAGTTCAATAAAAAAACACAGAAGACGCTAATTTAAATTAATCAGTGAGTGGAAACACTATTTGTATTAAAATGAGAAACTGAGAACAGCAGAGTGGTGACATGTTCCACATTAAAATACAAAAACAGAAATTAGGCCCTTTGACATGAAGCTTGATTTTTATGCTGATTATTTCACATACAATATAACACATCGCTGAATAAAACAAAAGAAATATACAACACTGCAGATATATAACTATATCTCCTCATACGATTAATTTCCATGGCGCCGCTTTTGCTTCTTGGACAAATAAGAGTTTTTTCTTACATTGATGGCTGTTTTCTTTAAGACGATCACTCACCGGAGGTCACCTTTTTATCTGCCATCACATTTTACATATGCTCAAAATTGCTGCGTGTCACCTTTAAAGCAGCAGACGCACTTAAAAGTGTGATGCATGAGCTGAAGGAGTGGTGTCAGACAGAATTCATAATGCAATTACAGACTGAGGACGCTCACTCTTAAGTGTCCCGGTAATAAAACCCATCTGTGCAGTCAGTCAGGCCTGAGAGATGCTGGGCCGCACCATAAAACATACTTACACGACGGACATGCATTGTTCACACTGTTTGCTTTAATGCAGTCTTTGTGCCACTTTAATAACAGACTGGTACAACATGTCTGCACGGCAACCAATCTTAAAAGAGCCTCAGCTGTCAGTTTGCTCTCAAACTTGGCAAATGCACGCTCACACACCTACACATTCATCTTCCCACCTCAGCTTTATCCCCTCCCCTTTCCCTACCCCTTCCTTTGTCTACCTCGTTCATTTCAAGTCTCTGTCTGCCTGACTATCTGTCAGTGTTTCCCTGTTGTTATTTTAGAATCCATTGCAGGGTATTTAGGTCACATGCGGTTTCTAGCCCTGGCAAAGTATGAATAATGCAGACTTCTCTCATTACACCATGTGCTAACCCTCTGGATTGAAAATCAATGTGCACTCAAGTGGCTGGCAAATGAATGGAGCTAACTCACCAGCCACACGGCCAGGAGAAGCAAAGGAGAGCGAGGGCTACATCTCATAGTGTACCCTAAAGGTTTAACAGCATTTCTATTTTAACAGGTTCGGAGCCCTTACCAAATACAATATGTGTTTCATCTGCTGTCTTCATTCACCGAGGGCTGGATGTGATGAGAACAAGGCTTGTGGAACAAAAAAAGGAACAAAAAGATGATTGGTCATTGACAATGCGCTGAGGAATGTCTGAAAATGAGACCATTGTCGGGCCGTATGACTGATTGAAGAAGGGGCTGGATGGTTTTTTTTACCCCCACTGTTTGCAACCTCTCAGCGCACTCCCTCCTACAGTTCAACTATAGTTCACATTGCCAGGAGTCTCCTCGCCACCCACCCCCATCTTCCCCGCGTAGCACTCGGAGAATCCTATGCATACATGCTGCTGCACATTCCGCACATAGACTAAAGCAGTGTTTACAACGCGATCTACACTTTGTCTTGGGTTTGGAAAGGTGCCCGAGCTGCCGCGGGCAACACCAGTTACACACTGCGAACACATCGGCCACGGGCTTTTTTTTTATGGTGAGGTTTTTTTTCTTTTTATGGGAGAGACCCCCAGACATCTGGCACACATCTGGAGATGTTTAATGAGAGGCTCAGCCTGCCTGACTCTTTACTTCGAGCCCACCATCAATCCGCTTCATTCTCGGGTTGTCAAGAGACTTCAGCCCTCATCTCCTCTCTGGCAAAAACCAAGCACTGTAGATACACGAATGATAACAGTCTGTAAGAACCTGCGAGGGGAACATTTAAAAACAGAGCAAAACTAATTGGGGAAAGCATCAATTTGGAAATGCATCTTATGGTATTTTCTCCCCAAAGCAATAAGCAACCTGTTATCCGAGCTGTGTTGATTACAGAACTTACTGTAGTTTATTGATATGATCTCTCTGCCTGGCACCTGCAGGCAGACCGAGGGTTCCTCTGTACCACGTTTTTGTCTCGGAGCCACGAGAATCTGCTCGATAACAGGGAAGAAATTGTTGCTGGGACGGCATCCAAGCTCATTTTAGATTTCTCTTTTGGAAAATAAATTGACTTCCTAGTCAACAAACAAACAGGAGCACAAACATGCAGGTGTTTTGTCAGAAGTAAATATCCAAATGCACATCTTAATGTATGGCCTCCCCTGCCTGTGGTCACAGTGCATTCTCCATGGTTGCCACCCATAAATCAAGAAAATGGCTCCTTTTGTATGTTCATTAATAGGCACAACATGCGTCCATACAAAACCCCAACTATTCTTTGAATGGACTTTGATTGAAAGCCGGCCTTTTTAACAGCGGCATTCTTATTCTTGCCCTGTAGCAGCTTGTCTAGCTGTCCAGGCTCTTATTTATTACCCCTTGAAGATGAGACAATGAAAAAGCAGTTCTCAGAGCTCTGTTTGCATTGAGAGGCCCGCAGCACAAAGCAGCCGGAGAGCATCTCATTGTTCTACAGGGCCGGCAGAGATGCGGCTCGCTTCAAAGATTGCTTCTTTTTTGGTGGAGGTGGGTGGTAAGGGAGTGGAGGAGGGGCTCCGAAATGAACCATGAGGGGTAGATTTCATCACAGGAAGGGATGTGGGGGCAGGGAGAGTGGGGTGGAGCTCGAGCTTGAAATCTAGGAGTCAAACACGGGCCAACGTGAACTTTCCAGTGCTAAATTTGGTTCCCATCTATAGGAAGCTTTACTGCACCCAGGTTTGTGCCCTGCAGAGGATGCAAACACTTTGAAATACGGTCAAGGCTTGAGATTTAGATAAATGATCACAGGAAGTATATCCTGCTGCTGCAACTGAGGTTTTCATAAGAGTCTTAAGTGGCAATGCAAATAGAGCCTGGTTGTCGCAGCAAAATGAGGAGCAAAGTCCAGTTTTCACACTGTCTCCCTCCATTTGATCTGGTCTCAGAAATGGAAAAAAGGTGGTGGGAAATGAGTGGTATTCTTAAGCTACCCACAAAGAAGCTATTTAATGTGTGTCCGTGAGTCGCGTGTATGAACCTGCAATTATGAGGCAGAGAGCCCAAGTCTGCACTCAGAGATAAGTTGGACGGATGTTCACTCCCATTCATAGAGAGCCAATGCGCTTTACTCAGCTAAATGAGCTACGGATACTCCACAACATGCAGCCTGACTCTGAAATACACACAGCCAGGGAAAAACATGGGGGTATGGAAAGACACGGACAAACACACGAGTGTATCTGACCAAGCACTAATTCACTTATTTTCAATTTGCACTCTATCAAAACTTTATTTATATGCATTTCAGCCTGCATTCTCATTAGTAACACTAATATTGCTCTCACCTTGCTTGTTCCTGAGATCTGAGAGCATGCAACATTATTACAAGTAGTTGAGTAGAGTTGTGGAGAGTTTGGTGGTTTGATGAGTACACTGGTATCACATGGAATACAGATAACACTGACAGCTACTAAGATAAAATCCAAAGTGCATTAAAATAAACCTATTTTTCAAAAAAGAATGCTAATCAGAGAATTTTGTGACATTTTATCAGTAGCGACACTGATTTTAAATCTTTTCACAGCTTTATGTATGAGATGCAAACAAACAGGTGTACTGTGTACTTTCTTGCCATCATGCATCATGCCACCACAAAGGACAATAAACACATGACCTCCACCCCAGCATCCACCTGCATGCTCTCAGTGTGTCAGTGGGGGGAAGTTGTCGTCACTCCCCACTCCCTGCTCTGCTGATCCGTTTCTGTGCAGCTAGTGACGAGTTCAAAGCTTAGCTGGATGTAACGTTTGAGGTGCAGGCAAAATATACTTTCAAATGTTTGATTGTTCAAGGTGCAGGGTTCATTTATTTGTCATTCTAAAAGACAGACTTGCAACAAAATGCAAGTTGTAGTTAATGTTACACAAGAAATACCGTGTCATTGGTATGGTGGCGACCTAAAGAAATAGCATTATCAGGAGGGCCATCACGTAGAAGCTGCTTTCTTCAGTCTCTCCATTTGCTACTTGGCTTCAGGTTCCTGGCCTCCACCAGCACGCACAACCCATGAACAGATCCCTCTAATCGAGTGAGTTTGTCTTGGGGGAAGGCCAGCAGACTGTGGAGCCGTTCTTTTTTTTTGGTTTAGAGCACGAACAAAAGGTTGTTTATGTGTGGAGGCTGTTCTCTCATAGAGGGAGCCGGGTTAGCTGTGTCTGTTTGTGCCGATGCAGGCAGGCAGGCTTTGAAAGGCGCTAAGCCACATACTCTGGGGTTCTGCAGAGCAGCGTTAGCAGCACTGTAGAGCTCCAGCGCCTGATTAACAACCACTGGATGTATGGAGCAGAGGCAGAAAACAGCCAAGAGACAAAAGACAGAGAGAGAACAAACAGCTCGGTGACAGATTGATGGTTTCACTCGCAACAACACTGTTGTCGACTGGTTCAACATCATTTAAAACAGACGTTAAATGAGTTCAATGAGTAATGACAGACAAGGAAATGAAATATTGCGTGCCAAAGAATGATATATTGATTGAAGTTGATTTTGCATGGTTTGTAACTCATTTAATATATCAGGACAATCTCAAAGAAGAAAGCGATTTAGTATGTGGCAGACAGAAGGACCCTTTATTCCCCTCTTACTTTCCATCCGAAAGGCTCTAGACGCCTTAGGCAAAAGACTTGACCCAGTGTCCTGAGCTGGCTCATGAATGAGAACCTTGGACATATGCCTGTCCATTTTCTCCATGGTAGTTGCAGCGCCACCATTTTTTCACTTCCTACCCAACATGGTGGAAATGTTTGAATTCAAATGTTTGAGGTGATGCTGTGACCTCAGATTTGGTTGCATATAACTTTGGGGACTTTGGGGACATGAAGCTTGTTGTTGAAGCTTGACAGAGTTAGGGTCAGGGTTAGGGTTAGGCATGGTGCTAGATGATAAGGTGCTACCTCCACAAATGTGGTCCTCAAGGCAGAAGTTCAAAGAAGGTTCTTGTCAGGTTGTCAAACTACACAATAGAAACACACACACACCCACACCTTTCCACATACAGGACATAATTGTGGTAGTGTCCAACAATTCTGGCAACTCCAAACAGACAATCCAGTTCACACAGTGACTGGCCGGGTTTGTGTAGGTAAAAGCAGGCAGGATTTCCTCTCAAAGCTTTTCCATCCCACATAACTACTTCTATCAACTTTTGTCAGCAACTTCGTGACCTGCTTCGAGCGGGGACTGTGTGAAACAAGTGTGCATTGAGTAGTTGCATCTCACCCCTCTTTATGACAACCATATACTCAAACACTATGAACAGGTAGGTGTAAACACTTTTGACTTTGTTGCAAAACGTAAAACAGTTCAATTCAAGGATACATTGGCCAAGGATACAAGATGCTCTAAATGAATGTACATGCATGGTAATTGCTGATGGTAGACGCCTTCCCTGCCTTTGTTTCCTGTAACAGCATGTGCCGGGATTTCTATGTAAAGGACTTGAGAAATGTTTTCTTGGAAAATCCAAAGGATTTGAGGTTTATGCACATTCCTACATGTTTCGCTTACACTCAATGATACTACGATCGTTGTGCAAAGCCAGTGTTCGCTTAAAAATAGAACCTCACTGCACAGAATGTGAATATTCATACCATGTATGATCCAAACTGCATAGACAAGCAAGACCAAACATATATAGATTATGCATGTCACAATCATTGATTTTTTTACTGCGCAGACAGTTCTGCACCTCAATGATCCAAATTACCAAAGGACAGATTTGCGAATAAGGCAATGGGACAAAATCTAAAATACAGTGTTTCATACCTTTTTGCTTGTGGCCACTTAAAATGGCTTAATGTCTACAGGTGTCAGCTTCTCACAAGTTATAGCTTCAATATGAAATAATGGGCGTTCCAATAAGGGATTATTTAACAAAAAAGAGATGTGAGAGAGATGAACAAATGTTGTGCTTTTAAGAAGAAAAGAGAACTTTGAGAATGAGAACAAAGTAACGGTTTTGGCAGTTTTGTTCCCTCAAAACACATAGGTCACATGGTAACAGCTAAAACTGAAGATGCAGTTGAAGGCCTGGGAAAAGGAAAGTAGCAGAACTGTCAAACTACTGTTCCCAGGGTCAACATTTCACTTTCATACTGAAAAGATGTTTAATGTAACCAAATACATTTTAAAAAAAAAAATGCCTGAGATCTGCTCACCCTAAATGTTGGCCATAAAATTAGGAGCACAAACCAAATGGTGAGCCAGCACAGAGTGTTAAGAGGAAAGCGGCGAGTTGTGGTGAAAGCAGGAATTTTGGAAGATAGAGAGCCAGAGAGAGGAAGAATGAGCACAGCGGAGGGAAAGGTTCAGAGTAGAGGTGGGGGTGAGGGGATGTTAGCCGTCCTTTGGGCAGGGCTCTAGTCAGGGTCACTGTTGGCCTTCAGGAAGGCCCTTCTGCAT
This sequence comes from Datnioides undecimradiatus, assembly GCA_008933995.1. Lineage (NCBI taxonomy): Eukaryota > Metazoa > Chordata > Actinopteri > Lobotiformes > Datnioididae > Datnioides > Datnioides undecimradiatus. The sequence continues at coordinate 113,445 of WARS01000075.1, read as the reverse complement.
TCCTGTCCTCTGGGTGACCCCTCCTCTACAGCCGCAAGACTTATTGGAGTAATCAGCCCCTGTCAGCACCTTGGTTATGCTGCATGGACTCAATCCAATAAATGTGAACGGGACATGTAATAGCACCTGATGAAAAGTAAGTTTGTTTGCACTGAAAGGAGTCTCTCCGAGTTTTTCCTTTTTGTCCACTTTTTTCTCTCTGTGTTTTGCCTTCCGCTCACAGCCCCCTGTTTGTGCCAGCAGTGGGAAACTACTGCATGTTCAAGGGAGACAGCGGAAGAGAGACCCAAGTCGGTTTTATTGCAAAAACCCTTTTAGGCCCTCATAAATCTTAATGATTTGATATTTAAAGAATAAAACATTATCCTAGCCTAAGTTTCAGACTGATGTAAAATAGCAGAAAGAATGCTTTAAGGGGCCATAGTTTTTGTGCTGGGAATGATGATAAAGGTACTGTTGCCAGTGTGTCTGTCCATGCATCGACCCATGCAGTGTTGGAAAGATTTTGCAAAAACAACTGGCAAGGCCGACAATAAAAAAAAAAAGTGATAATCCAACACAAAGACATGAGCATGTTCATACTGTCCAATTTTATTTTGCACACCTGACTAGCATTCCTCAAGCCATTCCCTAAGGACGAAATGTTCCCTTTGTAGACAAAATACGTAACTCTAACTTGAGGCGTTACCGTGGAATAGAGAACCCTGAGATGATATACTGTTTTGTTTTAGTGACAAGGTTATCCGTGGCCAGACTTCCTCTTTATTGCCACTTTACGTACACTCTAACTGTGTGTCAGATAGAATACAAAGCTAATTTTAACCCTCCTGTATTGATGCGGATTTGGCATCTGTACCATTTGTGCAGTTATTTTCCCCAAACCGCCAATGCACCAACTGTGCTGACTTTAGCTGTGGCTATATTGAGCCATGTAAACAGAACTAACCCACTGTGTGTCAGTGTCTGACTGCTCGGACCAACTACTCTCGCAATGCACCGCCAACTCAAATTCTATTGTTTTCATCCATGTTAAAATGAAAATCTTGCAAATTTACTGGTCCTACAAATGCTTTTAACTTCGATCTTGTGTGTAATCTTGTTGACTTATCCATTTGGACTGTGCAGTGAGCTTTACAGGTTCTGTGTATCCTGTATCACACAAGCTAGGTTCGCTAATGATGCCGCTGCTAATCTTAACAACCCAAGCCAGCGAGTTACGCTATACTTCACTACTCCTGTGGGAAACTTATTTGTCTTTATTCAACATCATTGTCAAGAGAAAGGCTTCCTAACATACACTGGTTAACAGCGTCTGTTACTGTGTTACTGTACTGTGATGTAGGGAGTCCTCTTCCTCGGACTCATGGGGAGAAAACAGCAGAAAAGGAGCACGGCTGAAAAGTATTGATTTTCTGGCACCGCCCTGCTTAGATTAAGAAATGCCAATACGAGGATTCCACCCCGACTCTCTGGTTCATGTTGAGTTCACTTGTCATTTTCTATAATTCTGACAAAATCAAGATGCTTAACCGTGATGTAGTTAGCCATGCTGGGCCGCCCTAGGGCTTTCTGATTGAATTAGGCGTCTGTGTTCTGCCATTTGGTACCAGCCTGAAGTATTCCCAACACTTAATGGGGGCAGAAGTTATTTACTGTTTTCAAAGAGGGGATTTGAAAAAATGAACAATGCTGCTGTTCATAAATTCAGCAATTAGGAGCGTCTCAGCTTTCTTACAGCCAATGTAACTGTTTACTTTTTCCTAACAAGCCATGCTGTGACTGCCTATACACATCCGCAGCTTTCATATGGGATTTACATTCTAAGGCAAGTGGATGCCTGTTTGGCTGTGACTACAGTACAGTATAGTGGTAAAAAACAGTTGCAACCAGCATTTAAAGTGTCCAGCAGTTAATCTAAAGTGCAGTGCGATAAACGACATAATAATAATCAGTTACAGATTACTCAGAGCCTCCATTTTCATCTTAACTTTTAAATGAATCTGCATCTATTGAACCCTAACGCTAAGTGTGACAGTGAGCCAATGTGAATGAGGAAATAAAGGAGATAATAACCAATAGATAAAAGATATTTAGGAATAGCTCTTACTGTGGCTTAGCATAAAGACCGGAAGCATGGTGAGGCAGCTAGCCTCTGTCCAGGCTTCAAAAGTTAAGCTAGCAATTAGCAATTTTGCATTTTCCTTCCTGATTCATCATTTTGATGAAAGGATACCAGGTTTTTTTGGTTTTAATTATATTTTTTTCTTTTCCCACTTCCTCTTATTAAAGGCAGAATCCTGAAAGCCTGAACATGAGAAACAGCACTAACCTACTGACTGTCTTTTGTTTAATCTGTACAAATCAAACTGTGAAAAGTGACGCACTGTGATGCCTAGTGCTGGAACTATTTCATGACGAGCAGCAGTTGACCCGTCCATCAAGTACTCCTGTGCAGTGTCTCGGGCTTTAGCATGAGCTGACAGATATGGGTAGATTGCCCAGGTTTTAAAGGCTCCCTGTGGAGTTTTAAATCTCTAGTTGTGCTATAAAGCTGTTATTCTATCAGTGGTTACCGGTTCTGTTTGTCTCCCGTGCACCAGGACACGCGCTTTGGCAAAGAATAGTTTCAACACAGTTATCTAAGCTGCTGCCTCAAATTGTTGACTTTCAAAAAATGTATTTTTCTATTTGGATTAAAAGACCAAATTGGAGGTATTGTGTTTTAGCACGTTTTACACATGTTAGGTGTTATCTTTTAAATGTTCCACAGAGCCAGAGCAGTGCTACCGCCCTGCTTCCAGCCACTATGCCAAAGACTAGAAAAAACGCTCTCTTTGAACTTTGCACAGACATGTGCTTCTTCTCATCTAACGCCTGAAAAGAAAGTCAATAAATGTACATTCCAAAATATTGACCTATTACATGCTTCATGCAACTGACTTACAGAATAATAAATTCAGTTTCATTTAGTATAATTAACCGGGCAGTTGCTTTACAAAACTCTTCTCCACAGTTTGTTCATCACTTTTTTCATACTGTAATTGTATTTTATTGTCTTCACGTTTAATCACGCTCATACGTGAGTGAGTGCGTAAGTGCCAGTGTGTGTGTGTGTGTGTGTGTGTGTGTACATGTTTGAGATGGCCATCAATAGAAAGAGAGTGGAGGGAGAGATTAGGCAACTTTGTGTGCTAATCCCTGTGAAATCACAGGCCCCGGGGGTGAGGTGGGGAGATAGGAGAGTGCCTCTCTGATCAGACGGGCTGTGGCTCACTGTGTGAAGCCGCCTGAATGCCCAATAATCCCTCCCAGCGCCACAGAGAAACCCGCCTGACGGATGGGCAGCTCACCTCACTACAAACACCGGGCTTCTGCCTCTAAAACAGTTCATCACGGCCAGGACAGGGAAGACTACAGGCGGGTTAAGGAGGTGAGGGCTGAGGTGATGATTTAGTGGGGAGAGCTGAGGAGAAAGTTGACTTTGCTGTCAAATAACCAGCGTGATTACAGTGGTGTTGCTTTATTTCCCTCCACCACTTGCACAACCCGTAATCCTGTTATCTGCACGCTTTTTATCTCTTGATCACAAGTCATCAATTGTTGTAACACGGCAGTAACTCAACCCATATCTCAGCTGTTATTCGAAAAGCAGTTGTTGTATGTTAAATTGTCTTAGGGCCAGGGTACATTTGAAATGTAGTTGACCGTACGCCATGCCGCTTCTCTTTCAACCGTTTCAATAGCTTTTAAAGCTGTTCTCAACAACTGCACTTGAGACACAGAGGAAAAACCTGCTGGACCAGAAAAGTGACAGAAGTAACCACTGCTGGCTATTCTCTATCTGCCACAGAACGGGGCATACCAGAGCTTACTTGGTGGATTGTTGGTCCTGAACCCCAGTTTTCAACTGCATCTCATGGTTTTCATGGTTTTCATCTGGTAGATCTCTCTGAGAAGGACCCATCCTTTTAATTGTAAACATCTGACTATTTCATTTCCAAAAAAACCCAAACGTCCAGTTCTAAGATTTACTATCATTTTTATAACCCTAATTTGTATTTAATGCCTTCTACATTGCCTACGTCTCTGCAAGTACTTTTGCAATGGCCATCCATCCATCCATGCTCCTTATCTGGTTCTTGGTCATGGCAGCAAACTTATCAAAGAGGCCCAGACGTCCTCCTCCCCAGCACCATCCTCCAGAACCTCCTTTGGGAATCCCAACTTGTTAACTTGGCTTGATAGGATTTGTACACTCTCCAGCGTGCTCTGTGTCTGTCCCAGTACTTCTCCCACAGGGAGCCAATCATCCATCTGATTAGTACATCTAAACCCAAACCAGCTCCTGTCTATATGAGGGAGCAGTCCATCTACTCTGAGCTCATTCCACATATCTGAGGTGCTCATACCATTCCTTATACAGCGTCATTTTGTTCACTTTCCTGATTTACATGGGGCTTAGCTGATAGTCTCACCAGAATCTGACATGGAGGAATTCATTTGTAAGTCCTCATGAAATAGATGGTGGTGGCTGGTGATGTATTTATATAGTGACTTTTTCCTCTTAGTTGTTAACCAGACAGTACATGAATACATTTCAGGGAACATCTTTGTACCATTAACGCCTGTTCCACGACTGAACACGAAACATGACATGTTTAGAGCAGTGTGAGGCGTGAGTCGGGGTCATGAAACAGAGGACGACCTGCTCCAGTTTGGAAGTAAGTTCATCACAAGTTGGGGAATAAGGACATTCAGGGTACTTAGCTAGTAACCACTGCATAGTGGACCTGATTAAGAACCTAGTATGGATGAATGGATAACAGCTTATATGATAAGTTTAGTTCTTTCCATTGCATCAAATGTCAGCACCGTCAAAACACTCTGCAAGTGATCAATGGCGCCAATGAGCTTTTTTGTAGTTTATAAAAGTTGAACTCAATGTCCAAAGAAAGTTTTGTATAATATGTTGCCAGATATAGTCCAAAGTACTTCATCAGGGTTTAAGGTTTTGCTGTTTTAAATGTAATGTGTGCCAGGAATTTAAGACCTGAGTCAGGTAACGCTGGACCTGATGCTGGGAAGACTGTATCTCATGCCAGGTTGAAGCTTGGTTGGGTAATGTTTGGCAAGATCAGATGTGCCCCCACTCTGTAACATCACAACACTGGTCATGATGGTTAAAATATGGCAGGTGATCTCCATTAAAGTACAGAGTGTTATGAGTGCTTAGCACCACAGATAAAGACAAAATACATATATTAAAAAAACTAAAACCAGATTAACAAATTAACACATTTCCAAGAAAGCCTTTGCCACAGAGCAAACAAACCAAATTGTGTTAGAGTGATGATAACAACAACATTATCTTTGGTTCACCATGGAGAAAAGAATACACCCACGCGCTCATGCACATGCATGTGGCGACACACAGATACACACACGCTCTCGCAGATTTGATTGGAAATGAAAATGATCCATCAGCTAGTGTTTTGCAGGAGACAGAAAAGTAAACAATGGAGGCAGTCACATTAAGACACTTAGACAGAAGTGTAATTACTGCTTCTCCATCGACCCAAATTTCCAGCAGGGGACCCATTGCCGAGGGTACTTAGGCTGTTAGGAGTAAATGAGCTCACTTTATTGCCTTCTAGTTTGTAATGGGTCTCTCTTCCATACCTCTGGCCAGCGGTACACGTCTTTAACCAATCACAATCAGCCCGCACAGTCAATGTTTATTAGCTATTGTCTTGTACAGAGCAGACAATAATGTGCACTTGACTTGAAATGCCCTGTCATGACCACGGGAGGCTTGTGCTTATAACTTTAACTTAGCACAGTTCAATCTCCAGCTGCGCAGCTGAGAGGTGGAGGTGGTTTATTACACTGGCTGATCCAGGTTCTTTCACACAGGTCTTTATGCTGCACCTAATAAGAAGCATTATGTGCAGCATTTTACCATCAAGTCAGTATAACCACATGTATCTTTATATGTTAAATCATTATTTAAATAAATCAAAGTTAAAAAGTGATAAATCTCGGAGCCGATTGGTTCTCATCTGATGACAATATAGCCTTAGTGGGCAATTTTTCAGGGATTCCAGTGCAGCCGGTGGATATCCAGATAATGGATACTAAAAATAGAAAGAAACTCAGGAGAGCCATTATTGCCGACGCTCAGCGCTCAACCAGCACTTGCCCAGCAGGCGAGCATGGTAGTGTGCAACACTGGTTAGTGCATTAGATGTGAGGCTGAAGGAAAACTACGATGGTTAAGCAACTGACGGACAGCCATGAGCATCGGTATAGATTTAAGACTTGTTGCTTGTTTGCTGTCAGGTTAGATGTTGGAAGAGCTGCTGGATAATGGTGCATAACAAACTATTTCATTTCTTTATTAGTTTTTCTCTTGTGTGAACTTCTTGTTTTCTACTTTTAGTTCATTTCTCTTTGCTGTTCCTTTTGTCTGACAGTTTTCCTGCAGGGGATCAAAAATACTTGTTGCATCTCATCTCACCTTTGTTCTCATCTTCCTGCTCCTGAGAGCAAAAAGAAGCAACACAACTCAAGAGAGAGCAGTAGGTCAACCACTTTACTGAGGATAAATGCGGGTTTAAATTGTATTTTGATGCCGAGGCTCTGTTTTCTGTCACCTTCTGTGAAACATACAGCCATATAAAGTGCCAGCAGGGAGAGATCAATACCAGCCTATATCATGAGCAAGAGAGGAGATGACAACGAGCAGCTGTAGACACTGAACTGTGGACATGGAAAGTAACAGATTTACTAAACCTGCCAATCAGCTGATCCAGCAGACACCAACACTGGATTTGTCACCACTGCAGGTATTAGCCTCAGCTGTGGTGACATCATTCCTGCAAAATATAAACATGTTAACATGAATGACACATGAATCTTACATCTTCAAATTCAAAAGAAATAGAAAGTTTCTGTCAAAGGTCAGTCGTTGCACCCATGTCAGGCCATTTTTAGTTTTGAGAGTCTTATTCCAACTAATGCATATTGTCTTTGGGTATGTTATTCAACATGTAAAACTTGATTCATAAATATGTACATATCTGTACAAGTCATTACACATTCATCTAAACATCAGCTTACAAGACACAAGTTACTCCATGTGACTCCTATATGTGGATACATTGTCCGGAGAACAAACAATCTGGTTTTGCAGTTAAGTATTTTTGGTATGCACTTTCATTATATTCAGTTATTTAAGGTGATGGCAAATCAGGGCCAGTCTTCCTTTAAAGATAACACTAACCCTCACCCAACACAAAGGCAAACATTATAGGCTTTATGAAACAATATCAGCTAGATATTGTTCTTATTTGACCCCTTATTGCTATGAAATATTGGTCCAGAAATAAAAATCATTGTGACAGTTGAGTATTTGCTGCAAACCACCGTGACTCCGCAATCACAAATCATACAGTAGACAAAAGACAAGTAGTAAAGCACTGAATCTTTAAGGAAATAGAAACCAGGCAGGCTTAGCAATGGTAATGAAAGCAGCAAAGCAGCAAAGTTAATGTTTTCAAAATTCCCAGTTCAAACCCTACATTTTGTCTCTGAGAGACAAGAACAACCTCTGATAAGAACAACCTCACTGTAATGACACAGCTTTGGGAATTTGCACACAATCACTGTTCCTGGCTGTTCACCAAGACTTTGAGCACATAAATGCCTCTTCAGCCACTAATTGCTGTTTTTATATTTCTGTTGATGTACTGGGTATACAATCCAGATACAACATGATCATCAGCGTATTGGCAGTTGCAACACATGCATGCATGAGACTGATATCAAGGGTGTATGTTGATTTTTAACAAGAGTTTCCCAGCAAGCTCTTTCTGATCATTTTTATGGTCATTAATATACTTTGGAAAACTTTCAGAAATGAGCAAAATCTCTGTGTGTCCACAGAAAAGCAGAGTTTAATAATGCATAAACGTCCTACTTCGCTTTATATGCATGTTACCAACCTCAGACAGCCATCCTGTCCTGGATCCAGCCTCATGAATTGCTCATTTTTTGTTGTTGCCTCCTGTATTTGCTCATTAAGGGGGTTCATTTGCATATGAATTTTGAGATTCACAGAACTGGTAGCAGTTTGACCTGCAGGCAACAGCTGAGGAGAGAAATCACCAATCATAATGAATTTCAGGAAAGCAGCTCAAAAGGAAGCAGCGACAGCAACATAAACCATGAACTTCAACGGTCACATGATTAACAAGCTAACACGTTCATAGAGGTGAAACACACTTTTTGACCTATTTTTATACTGTTTCTATGTGCCGCTACATCGTTTGTACATTTCCACAAAGAGCCCCAAATAGAAAGTAGTCCATCCTCTGGAGAGCATGAACATTCAAGAGCATCAATATTTTAAAATCTGAGTGGTTCTTCTAAGCTAAATTTCAAAATAAAGAGTGCAATTACACTTTCAGCTTTAGAGCTTTGACTGCTCCAGCTGGTTAGTGAAGTTTGAAAGTTGGGGAAGCATCACCATCTCACTAGAAAGTTCTAGTCAAGAAGATTGGATTCTATTCCTAATGACCTGAAGAGTTGACAGAAGTTATTACCCTGAACTGATCTTTAAAATGATGCTGCTTAGTCATGGTTTGATACAAAAACTACAGAAAGAAAGCTAGATCACGCAGACCGCTTTGGAATGTTGACCACCAAATGTTTTTCCCTCCTCCTCTCAGGGGCACATTATCTCTTCTACTTCTCAAAAGATATTGGTGCTGTTGTTTGGATGTTGTGTTTAGTGGTTTTAACTTGTCCTTTTGCAGAAATAATGAAGACCTACTGTCTACAGTTACAGGACATGCATTGGACTGCATTAGATCTAAGATCACAGGGTCACCTAAACATTAGGATTCATCCTTTGAGGACCATCAATATCCATAATTTCATGATAAAATGGCTGTTGCATTTTCATATATCCTATGCAAGATCAAAATGTTCCACAGACAAGTGACAGACCTCCTCAGTGTTGAGGCATTTTTGGAATTTGTAAAATACTTTGTGAAGAGTTTTTGTCAAGAAGTGTCCAAAGGTTGCCTGGCAACCTCACTGTGATAACAAAACTCCCGAGAGCCTCTGCCCTCACCACGTAAAAAGATGTATTTCAGCATGGAAACAAAACTTGCCTTTTTTGCCTTAAATAAAAATACAAATTTAACAAATGAATAAAAACCCAGAAAAATGATATGCAATGAATGAATGTCACACCATCCAATTTAACAACAGTCCTTCCAAAGTGAGGGTATGCACCACTCTACAAAAGAGGTATAGTCTGCCATCAAATGTGAATATGTCATTCTACAGTGGCACTTTCTTCTGTGACTGTTAAATACACACGCTACTTGGTTTTACTTCTATATCAAGACACATACAATGATGCACCAAAGACAAGACACGTAAACTGCTCTTGCAGCATCTTGCATCAGGTCATTTCCGCTCTGTGCACCATCTCACCATATTTTTGACTGTATTAAACATCTTATAAATGATTCTCCTCCACAGGTTTTGATATGGGTATCAAAATAATGTTCTGATTATATCCATCATAAGCTCACAATGTGTGTACATAATCATTCTTGTTATGATTCAGTACATTATGAAAAGCATTTCACGTAAGTGTTGTAAAAGAGGTTTACGAGGTAGCCTTTCATGCCAAAGAGCTTGAATACGCTTCGCTCAATCACAGTCTGCACCATTACAATAATAAAGTAGTTTAGGAGGGGAAATAGCTGTCCATAAGAGATCAGCTGAAAGCACTGAGTCTGTGTTTTTATTATTGTTGAAATGTCTTATTGTCTCAGAGTCCTTTGCTGAACGAGGAGGAAGGGGACACAGAGAGCTCCCCTCAGGATCAGGGGGTCACAGGGAGGTGGTGTATTGCAGGACTGGAACTGACTTCCTATGTTGTTATCAGACAGTGAGCAAACCAAACAGACACACAATAAGTGGAAAGAGTTCACAGTGCAGTCTCCTGACATGTATGCACTAAAATGTACTTAAATGTCAATTGGACTTTAAAGGTACCATGTGAAGCTTTTGACCACTAGATGCACTAAGGAGCAATTTTTTGAAGCGTGGGCCCATTCCTGCTGCCAGTTTCATGGATTTACTGATTGACAGTTGTGGTAACAAACCAAAAACTAGACTTCTGGCTTAAAGGATCACCAAAGACTCATTTTAGTGGGAAACACTGAATGTTAGCATAACTTTCTTAGAGAACTATTCTTTCCTTAAGGAAGTTCAAAGAGTTTGCAACCAAACCACCTTTTTTCAGGTTTTTACAGAAATAGATCTTTCTTTCTTAAAGGAGCAAATCAGTTAAATCTGCATTTTCACTATATTTTTATTCCTAAGTGATAAGAACAAACATAAAAATGGTTAAACTACATGTGTGTTGTCATTGCTGTTTGCATGTTATTTAACAACATTTTTGTTGTTGGATTGTTGTTTTTTTTGTTGTTATGAAATTTACATTTTCAAATTTAAATATTATTTTCTCACTTTGGTTTTGCCCATTTTTTCCATTATGCACCGAAAATTAACTCATACTTTCCCAGTTAGTCCGAATTGAAGGTAAATCCTCACACACATACACGCACACACACCTCACTTGACCTCCACGTTCTTACTTTCTTCAGTATCTCAGTGTCAAACTTGTTCCTGTTATTGAGTGTCCTTCACATGATCTTTTCCTGATGGGAAAATTTGATATCAATTTTTCTGCAGGCAGCAAAAAAAAAACCCCAAAAAACAAAAACAAAAATTTTCTAATTTCACAAACTTTTAGGAAGGATATGTAGTCCTGCTACAACAGATACAGTATATATATTGAGAAAAACAAAATGTAGCGAAGGGATGATAAATATTTTTTTCAGCCCTTTGGGTTTACTTGGTTTGTGATTTCAGGGTAAAGCGCTCCTGTGTTTTCTGTGCCTCTTCACTCTCACAGCCTTATGTTGGCTCGCAGCTTTGTAATGCCTACAGAGGAGGAAAAGCCCTTTGAATGAGGGAGCCAGACCAGAATAAAGCAGCACTTTATAAAAAGATGTTTCCTTGTGTGTTGTCTTGACAGTGTTGGGGGTTAATATAGCACATGCACTCAAGACATGTGCTCTACTTGTTGTGCAGGAATGTTAATATTCCTTCCTAAAGTCGTGCATAAAGAACCTGCTTTAACTGACCCACTGATGGATGGGTCAGCTCTAACTGTTGTGACAATATGAATCAATGCTTTAAATAAAACCTGATAGGAACAAGCTATTGATCCTCTTCCAGTGCACGCCTTTGCATATGCTTTATACGAATAGCATATAAAGGTATTTAAACCTTACATATCTGTGTGCAGTTCATTTCAATAAATACATACATACTTAAATCCATACATGCTCCCTTACTATATGAATATGAAGAATTTATGCTAACGATGCAAACCAGAATTAATCCTAATCTTCAGTTTCACTCTGTGTATCATGTTGCTGCACAAAGGCATAATTCTGATGAACACCTTGGCATGATACACAACCCGAGTGGAAAATATATTTGCTTCTGCCACGCAGCTTCAATTAAATTACCAATAGGCTAAGTGCAAGTGTAACTAAATATAGCTGTTTGAACGGGGTTTGACCCACCGATGAATCGTGAGCACCAAACTCAGCTCTTCTCATAAATATGATATAAAATAAGGGTTTCGTTACGAGTAGAAATGGGAATTAAAAGTGTACCCGAAGCTGCGGATTAGGTGGTTAAGTTATCCACTTAATGGTCGTGTTGAAGCTCAGTACAGAGTGAAAATAGCAGCCACTGCGTGTGTGTTGTCCTCGAAGCTGTCAGGCTTTACCCGGCCTTATTAAATGATCAGCTACGATGTGTATTGTCACAGCCTGGTGAGTTTTGGCAGCAGCAGCCATGAGCTGCAGAGCACTGATGCCAAAAAGCGGCTTATCTTGATGGATGGGTTCATTATCACCTTCTAATTACAGGTGGATTTTCAGGTGTATTCATTACCTGCACTGACTGGGGTTGTGTGTATGTGGGTGTGCGTGTCAGTTCGGGGGTTACTGTTACACCGGCTGAACTGCAGGGGGTCACCTGGTGTGTGTCGGGGGGGTCCAGGGGTTCTTGTTTCAGCTCTGCTGTAGGCGCTCTGCAATATTCATGAGCTCTTTGGGGATCAGTGTGCTGTGCAGTGCTCAGCGCGCCTCTCAAACTGGATTCTTTACTCCATCAAACACTATCCCAAGTGTTAATGTGCATCTGGCTTTCAGATAGATAGATAGATACTTTATTAATCCCGAGGGAAATTTAGGAAAAGCACAGTTCAGCACAGTTACAGCTATGACCATATATTTGATGTATGATATAGTCTAACTCTATCATCATCATCATCATCACCTGTCAGTTTTTCTTTCTCATAAAGATTCTTGTAAATTTTGAAGTTGATGGTGAAATTTCTGGGTTGAAGTTGTGAAAAACTAATTCAAATAATAAAAATCAAGTTTTTGGCCACTTGGAGGCAGTAGATGCAAGTTGCAGGCACTGCATTGACATATCATTAGCTAATATAGCAAAGTTAATTATTCCTTAATTAAACATCAAGCAGAGCAACACTATCATTCTTCTTGACTCCTGTGTCCTGTGAACTCTCCTGATGAATAAGTCCAATATTTACTCTCATTAACTCTCATTTTTGGTCTCTACCATCTCCTGAGGTAATATCTGTACTTAAGCTCATAAACGCTACATATGTTTACCAGCTAACAGCTAACACTGCTATGAAGGCTGGAAGAGAGAAAGCAGGAGAGAAGCAAGCAGTTCAACCAAGATGTGGCCTCGACAGATTAACAATGAACTGAAACTAACTTCATTTATATATGTATAAAATCATATTATGTTAACTTGAGTAAAAATGAAAACATTCATCTATTTGGTCACGACCCAAAAGTCATGATCAAAGGTGGGGTTGGAATGTTGATTGACTAGTAACTAAAAAGCTTTGCCTTCAAGTTCAGCTCCTTCTTTTCCCCAGGGGTTTCGGACATGCCTACATTACTACTGGAGCCTCACCCTCACTCACGAGCAAGAACTCATGAGAAGAATATATTTGAACTTCCATGCACTGATGGTCAAGATCTAATGAAACATCAGTGCCATATCATCAGCTAGAGCAGAGAATCAGTTCTGTGGTCTCTGAACAGGACGCTATGCCCCCAACACCTTAAGACCTATTAATAACAAATCCAAAACACAGTTCTGCCAAGGGACAACCCCGGCACGGGCCGAGAGCGACTGAAAACTTCAAAAATGCGGAAACAACCCCCTTAAGGGTTAGATGAATAATATAGTAGTAAAGTACATAGATAATAATGGTAGCTGGGCAAAATACATAATCCCTAAAGTAACCCTGGGTGAAGAGCTGGTTCACTCTTAGATCCAGGATGGAAACTGCCCATCTACTCTTGTTGAACTGAGGTTTGACAGTTGAGAGTTATTAGTCAGAGCCTCCTTTTCGGTTTCCTGGTAAATGCATTTCCAGTGAGGCCGTGCAGTAGAATACCCGTATAATTGGGTACACCCTACAGTGCCCCTATTTAAATCTGGTTGCTTGTTGCACAGTAGCCTCTTAACTACCTCATAGACCTACCCAAGGAAAATGGCTGTGGCTTTGAGCCTTCAAAATCCACCTCCACAGAGGATGTGTTAGTTGGATTCAGAAGCTTGTCAAAGTGTTTTTCTAAGTTGTCTGACCATTTGTAAAACTTTCATGAGGATTTAAAAGTCTATTTGATACCGTCTTCAAACTCCTCCCACATCCAGGTTTCTGCTTCAACAACAAGTCATGGCCTTCCGGTTCCTATCTGCTACTTCAGAAGAACCCTGCCCAGCTGAGTACAAAAGGCCTTCTTCTTGAGCCTAATGGCCTGTTCGATACAGATGTCCACTGGTGCATTTTAAGGCTGCCACCGCAAAGTGCACTAACATCCTTCTGGCCACAATTCACAGACAAGACAGTAGACCTTAAACTACCTCTTCAGTTCAGCCCTTCAGCTGGGAAAACTCTTCAGCTTGTTCAGTTAGACCAGTGCTCTTGTCTCGTTACCATTTTGGGAACATAATGGTGAACTTTTACCTCTTCAGGCTTTTAAAAGTTTTTCAAGTGACACAGTCGAAGAAGTGAACAATCCACTTAATTAAGCTGCTACCAGCTCAAGGACACAAACAATATCTGACCGTTGCTCATGAGAAAAACATGGTTATGAATGATGAAAAGTGTAGTGTAGAGGACTAAAGTGTGGAAGTAAAACAGACGTTTGCGGCATCTGCAACCGGCGCTTATAGGTTTTGCACTTTCAATACTTTACAACTACAGTCAGAATAAAGTGAATTAACACTTTGATAATTTGTAAAATGTTCAGACTTTGAGGTCAAGATCAGCCTTATGTGACTTTCTAACTCCACTCTGCGTACATTATAGCACATCCTATCTCTGCATTTAACTAAGAACATGAAATAAGTGCAGAGGTCCCTGATGGCCATCATGCGTACATAAAAGGGAGGATGCTCTAATAAGATATGTTTCCTGGCATCATTAAACAGTGCTCAGAATATTGAACATTCTTAAATGGAATAGCTGCATGCAGTCCACAACTTAAAGGAAAACATTAATGAATAATGAAGCAGTAATGAATGCATGTTTAACTTCGTGCACTCCAGCTTCAGAACATTCTCTCTAAGTAACTGAACTAACCAGGAACCGTGTCTTTCTTACTTTTTGCTGATTAAACAACAGGATTCAAATCGAAGAATTACAAGCACATATAATATGTATTACCATTTATATATAAGAACAACTTGCTTTTAATTTGAACTACAGTCACTGGGCTGGGAGAAAGGCACAAAAGCTCTATGGAGCTAAAAACCTACAGACGAATAAACCTAATTGTTTCCAAAAAAATTAGTAAATTAAATTAAAATTATCTGAGAGACACCTATTCGCCTATAACCAAACCACATCTCTCATACTGCGGGAATAATCAACTCTGCATCAGACAAATCTTTGCCAAATATACCACTTCTACAAAATCCCATGCCATCCTGTTGTATGTACATAATGGCCCAGCCACACTTCGAGCGAATATATGTGAGAATTATAAAAAGTTTCACAAAACAGTTTAAAAAGTTTTTGCAAATATGTTGATATTGTTTGGTCCCAAATGTGTCCTGTGTTGATGTGTAGAAAAGTTTCCACTTTAATAAACTTTTCTCCGTGAAGAAGTGCAGAACAAACACTCTGTAGACTACGGGGAGTGGTGTTGGATTGGTTAAAAAAAAAAAAAAAAGTAAATATAATTTTTTGAGAAACTGGTCCGCAGCTCAGTTTTTGCCCCAGGGTTCCCGAGAGGATTAATCCAGCCCTGGATGAAGCCTTGACAGCTGAATTTCTTTCTACGCCTATAATTTCACCCAGGCTTTTAAGTATTCCGGTCCCCAGCTGACACTTGTGTGGCCCTTGAGACACAAAAGTCACAGTAATTAATGTTTCAGATGACTTACAGCTCCAAACAACATAGTCAAACAGGTTCGACAGCAGGTTTTACAGACTAGCATTATTAAAAGTTTTCATCTGTCATATAAAAATATTTCAGCGAAGACCCAAATTCCACCTCGAACCGAGTCTAAACTCATGACAAAACCCGTGCTCTAGCAAAAACACAGCAGCAGGCACAGGCAGATGTCTTATTTGAGCATGACACGAATATCATACTGTCATTTGATTACTTATTATGTCTTGAGCTTGGAACACAGGTGTCTTCACATTTACAAACTCTGGTCAGTGTAACCAATATGAAAACTGATTTATGACATTTCACCTATAGTTATCTTCATAAGTCATTGTACAGCATCACGTGGGCATATAATACATTATGAGTTCATGATAATTAGTATAATCAGGTGATGATCATATGATGTATAAGTATAATGTGCACAGGGTGAAGGAGGTTGAATGTTTAACGGAGCAGCCGACCAGTTAATGTCTTGATGTGATATAATTGATATAATTTTCTTGCGATTATATTCAAAACAGCCGATCTAATGATCTAATGGGCATATAATGCATCACAGTGTGCATGATGTGCTTTGCTACAAAGGCCGAGCTGTTGTATGTGTGCATGATTCAGCTGACTTTCAAGTGTGCAAATCTGCAAATCGGTGCGCAGAACTAAAAACAGGTAGCCGCGAAGACTCACCTGCACCTGGAGCCTATGTGTTTTACACTTTCAAGTGCAGGCTCCAAGTGATCATTTGCTTGGAACGGCAGCTGCATCACAGCACAGCTAGCAGCATTTGAATAATTTAACCTAAATGAAATACAGCAATTCATCAATAATATGTATATCAGTGAGCTAACGATGCTATGAAACCTGTTTTTCTGAATTAAACGAGTTACAAGACTTAAACTCGTGATCATAAATGTAGGAGTAGTTGTGAATGTGGGACGACATGTTTTATAACATAATCTGAGATCATAAACATAACTGATCATGACATTTGACAGTGTTGTATAGATCAAGCAGCAGGGCCTGAGTGAGTGACAGCTAAAGCTAAAGCTACAAAGACTCAGTTACTTTTGTCAGAGCGAGCGATCCGCCTGGTTAGTTGGCTCATGTTTTTCCTTTAAATGCTGATATTTGAAATCTCTGAGTCCTAACATACTGTAATCTATATTCATAGCAAAGGCAATAAGTTGCTTTTCCGTTGTGGCAGGTAACATAAAACAACAAAGTAAAGTCCAAATGTTGATTAAAGCAGGTTTTCCCAGATTTCTCTGTTTTGTGTCTCGTGTCTCTGCTTCAGCCTGAGGCCTGATACAGCAGACGAGCCACAGTACGAACCTCTGGATCGTCAGACCTGGCAAAAACAATATCTCATTTTTCAGCAGTGCCGCATTCAGATCTGGGGAAAAGTAGCAACACATCAGACGGTAAATCCTCCGCGACACGATAATGTCCTCCACTTAAGCAGAGGTACAGTTGTATAACCTGCAAACTTCAAAGTTTGGCAGACTGAAACATAAATCTGAAGAAAATAAATCAAAATGTATTCTAGTGGCTCTACTGCTGGATTAAACGTGAAATCCATCATTTACTATCCTGTGTCAAAGGAGATAAACAAGAATTAAAATGCCAGGTTCAGAATAAAATGAGTTTTCCTTCATCCTCTGTGTTATTATTGAATTATTATCTTTTATCTAGGCAAAGTTTCCAAAATCCTGCCAGTTAGCATCAGTGTTTAAAGCTGTCACACGGGGTTTTTCTTGATATTTTGATACAGCAATATGATAATACAAATGTATATGAATTTAGCAATTCGGATGTTTTATCTTGTGAATTCGTTTCAGATCTGAAGCAGGAATGTCAAAATAAAGTTCAGCCGAGCCTAAATGTTAAAAAAATAAAAAAAATTGAAATTAAAAAAATGTATCAGGACTTTGCGTGACTTCAGTTCGGACCAGAAGGCAAACAGGAAACTCCACGCACGTCCAAATAAAGTTTGCAGCAGTAAAACATTTGGACAGCGTGTCTCTGGCCAGACAATAACAGGGCATCAGTCACCGCTGCGCGTTGTTTACACAAGCTTTATACATGAGCTTTGATACAGACATTCCTTCCTTTCTTTGCTGTTATGGAATTATTGCTATTTCTTTTTTAAAAAAAATTATAAATTAGTGCTCTTGGTCATTTATCTATGGAGTCACGGGGCTTTTTCCCGTCACTGCGCGTAAAAAGCACCACCCTCAGAGCGCAAACGCTTAGCGCCGCAGTGACACTTCCTCAGCCCGAAATAAAAAAGAAAAAGCTTAAATTTTGGGGACCGTCGTGTATTTTGTTCTTTCCAGGGGAGAAAAAAAAAGATCTTTATTATTTTTCCCCTGCGCTTCTTCTCTCCGCCTTGTTCCGCGCTGCGGAGCTGCAGTGATGTCAGCCCGCCTGGGTCATTTGAAGGTCAGCAGCCTCGGAAGGGTTCATACAAAGTTCACTCGCATATATTAGGCAATCCAATCTTTCATTCTCTGTGGCAAAACTAGTTGGAAATGAGCTGCACGGGGGGACGGATAACCCATTCGTCATCGGAGAGGAGAACGTGTGCTTTTAAACGCCGTCCGTGTTATTTTTGATAATAGAAAAGAAAGATCCCGCAGTTCAGGCGGGCTCTGCCGCTGCTTTCCCTGCTGGTCGGTAACCGGGACGGCGGGGATTCAGAGAAAACACGTCGGGATATTGTTGTTGTTATTATGGAGGAGTCCCGTTCGGACGTCTGTGGCAGCGCGCTCACCGGACACGGGGCGAGAAAATGGCAAATGAGCATTTAGAAGAAGCCGTGGAGCATTTCGGTCCGAAATAATTCATGATTCCGGTGCGGGACGAAGGAGAAGAAGAGGAGCGAAATCTGCCGTGCCAAGAAGAAGAAGGCAAAGAAGAAGAAGAAGAAGAAGAGGAGGAGGAGGAGGAGGAGGAGGAGGGGGGAAGCAGCGGCAGAGTTTGATGGAGTTGTGTGCGCTTATGCCGGCGATTTTTATCCATAACGCACAAGACTAGTTGAACGACGCGCCGTCATCATGTTTGACTGCATGGACGTGCTGGCCGTGAGTCCCGGGCAGATGCTGGATTTCTACACGTCCAGCCCGTCCTCCTGCATGCTGCAGGAGAAGGCTCTGAAAGCCTGCATCAGCGGACTGGCGCACAGAGAGTGGCAGCACCGCCGGAGCGCACACTGTAGGTCCAACTTCTCCTCATCCGTTCTTATTGCTGGTGTTGTGGTTATTGGCTCACTCAGAGCTGTGAGGGTGAGCTCTAAACGATGACGGGCTCAGTGCAGGCTGAGTGCATGATCCACATGATTCACAACAAGTTGCCATAAAGGGCCTCCAGGTCGGATAATTACTGTAGAGCTGATGAGCAGATAATAAAAAGTCTCTTTTGCTCATTTTAAATCAGGCAAATTTGGGAATCGTCCTTTAAAGCGCGTGAGGGAAAACTCTTGGAGACAGGACGCATGAAAGCATCACTTCATGTTAGGAGGAAGAATTCTTAATAAACACTGCGGGGATATTTTTGGAGCAGCAGCAGATGATAAATCAGAATTTCCTTGTGCTTGTCTGCTCGAAAATCAGTTTGTTTTTGATGTTAGACTCAGTGAAGCTCCTCAGAACCTTCTCCCAAACGTCATATTTCAGCTCGCCCTCAGCGGTGGAAGCGGCCCCGACCTGCTGGTGTATGGCTCGTCTCAGATCAGTTCAGTTCAGAGAGCAGCAGGCTGGTGGAATGCAGAGAGTAAACACAGGCGGCGTTTCCACACCTCCTCCCCGGCCGCACATGACAGGAGGGGCGGCCTGACGAGCCGCGACCTGCGCTCCCTGACACTGATTTAGATAAATGACCCCGCGGACTTTTCAACGAGATTAGCGGGCTGTTATCGGAACATGTCAGCCGTGTTGAATTGGCCGGGGCTGATAGATGGAGCGCTGCTAGTTTTTGTCGAGCAGGCTGAGTGGATGCTTTCAGGGCAGGCGGCATTCCGAGGAATTTTAGAATTGAGTCCACCTTTGGCGCAAAGTAGGAGACAGAAATATCCAGACCAACGTTTGGGTGACACTAAAAATACTGATCATGTGAGGATGAATTCTGATTTTATAATAAATGCAGGGCGGTGAAGCAGGGAACTGTAATTCCTTTTGATATTATTTAAAATTAAGATTCTTCTTGTGAGAGAGATGCGTTCAAATACCTGCGTAAAAGTGCCATTATGCATCCACACATTTATTTAGCGTCCACTTCAGGGCTGGATCGCTGTCAGCCACTAACCCGGCGCTCATGAGGCACTTGTCAGTGTTTGTTTTTCGCAGTCACCCCGCTGCTGCTCTGTGATTTATCCTCATCTGATAATGACCAGCCTCCAGCTGTCATTCCTCAGCGAGTGTTTGCTCAAGGGCACTCGGTCAAAGGAGGTTCCTGTCAGCCGAGGGAAAGTGCACAAGTGACAGCTGCCACCTTTAAGCTGAGCTGCCTCAGCCTCCGCCCTGCTGCAGCGTGAGGAGCCAGAGTTCAGTCTGTTCTCTAGTCACAGTTTCATCTGTAAAATGATCAGTGACCACTTTAATCCAACCGTCCCAACCCAGAACATATTTAATTTACCCTTCTTTGTGCTGGATAATCTTTATTGATGCATGAAATATTATTTTAAAACTTAACAAAGTTGCTGCCAATGAATTTTCCTCAGATTGATTAATTATCAAATCATTTCAGCTGCTCAGACAGTTTATAATAAAGCAGCGAGGAGCTCTATGTAATTTCTGACTTGGCTCTAAACTGAAAATAATATAAAGTGATGGGAAAGTTGTCCCTTCAGCGTGAAAGTGTAGGATTTATGAGCTCATCTTATGTGTAAAAATGCATTTTAAAACTCAGACATATTTAAAAATTAATTTCTAAATCAGCTGCTTCTCATTATGCTGGTATTTGTAGTCTTTCTTAGCATCTAATTTCTCTTATTAATGTGCATTTAGTGGCTCTTTGTCTGACGCACCTGTCCACCCCGTCACAAAACTTTGACCAAACCACAAAAAGCGCTTCTTTAATATTCGCTCTTCCTGTCTGAACGTTTCCTGTCTCCTGCATGTGTCATGTTAAATCCGCCCATGTGAACGTGTGGACGCTGCCCTCTCTGCACCGGCTGCAGGTGTCTGTCCGTGTCATCACGTGTAAACTCGTGCCGAGTCTCCTCCGTCTTTAAATCGGCCTTTTTTTCATGTTTCTATGGAGACGCTCGTTGCTCAAAGCATCCAGAACTTTGACATTTGCTGCAAACTTTAAAGCTGTCTTCAAACACTCCAGCATTTGTCAGCAAAACCTCAAGTTCCTTTAACTCCCCAAAAGGAAAGGTCACATAAATAAACACTTTAATTCAATCATTAAAACATTTAATAATAAATGTGTCAGCACAGTGAGGAGCGTATAATGTTTAAACACGGTTAATAAAGCTTTTCTTAGATTTGCCTGTGACCTGTGGCTCTGTGGCTGCAAACGGCTGTGGAGCGGCTTGGTGAAGCCACTGACAGGCATTAAAAAGCGGCTGCAGCGGCCGCTCTTTAGCTGGGCCGTGGCCACGATTATAACAATACTGAGGTCAAGACCAAGTCGCACGCAACCCCCCCCCCCCCCACCTGTCTCTTATACACACCCCCAACTCCCCCAACCCCCGCAGAGCTTTCAAACCTCAAACTGAAATATAAGGTTTTTCTTTCATTTTCCATGTTTAGGCCAGTAAATAAATAAGAGCAGCTGCAGCACAGGCTCCCTCCCACCTGTGTGACCTTAAATATAAAATGAGAACAAAAGAAAAAGCATTGATTCTAAAAACGATGATATCAGCCTGTAAAATAACGCCTGTGTTTAAGAAAACTCTGGAAATGACCTCCTCGTTCACAGCTTCGGGCCTGCTCTGGAGCCAGTTTCTGTTCTAATGACCTTATCTTCTCTGTCACAGCACGAGTCAGAGCCTGGGTCGCCTCTCTCTCATGGCATTACACACAACGTTTGGCTGTCCGTCATCTTCCATAACCCGTCACATAACAGAGGGCGCTTTGATTGGCACTGCGTTTAGACAATCAGTGGCCTCTAACACGGACGCTCACCCCGGGCCTTTTAAGACCGGACTAATGAAGCGCAGCGCGGGACAAAAGCAGGTTCTGTTGGTTTGCTTTCCATGAATTCGTCCTCGGGCCGTAAAGCTGCACGTTGGCCCTTTTGTGCTGTCAGACGGGCACCCCTGCCCTTTTTCCTGTTTGAATAAGACGCTGTTTAAACAAGACTTTGATTTGAGAAAGCCCCTCGCAGGGTCATTGAAATGTTGTTTTATTAATTTATTTGCTCGGGATAATGGAAACCTCCTGGGTGTTAATTAGCCGCGTCGACGACGGGCCGACCATTAATGCACTTCCTCTTCCAGTTTAGATGTTAATTAAGGATGATCAAGGGCCTTCGCTGCACGGATAAAATGGGCTTTGTGGCTGAGGAACCGCTGCACGTGATACCCGCCCAGGCTGCTGAATTCGCCGCTGAACGCGTTCGAGTCATTCCGCCTCATCAAAACAAATCCAAAAAGCTATCAGACGAATAAGCGGCAATGGGATCGTCCATAAACACTGCCGCAATCGTGACTTAAAAAGACAGAGCGTGATGCCGCACCGATATGTGCCGCGCAGCTGATGTGTGTTATGGGATAATTGGGGCCTTTTTGTCTCCAAGGCTGGAGCGCCTCTGATACGGACATGAAAGGCCATTAGCACAGCTTGCACACCAAGCTAATTTAGTGGGCGTGTGAAGTGAAAGGCGGACAGGGGGAAATAAAAAGCGATGTACAACAGTGAAATGAAAGGAGAGCTCTGTGATGCCAGGCATGTTTAATCGACATGATGAGGACAGTGTGAGGGTCCCACCAGGGTTACACCGATACCGTGCATCTGCAGCGACGCCGGCCTGGTGGTAAATATCAGACGCACACGCTGAGTCAGGCTCCTGCTCCACTGCTGCTGCACAAAAATTAAAATTAAAATTAAAAAGCACCTTTTCCTGTTTCATTTCTTAAAAGAGAATTCATTTCATATCTGTAGCCTTTCAAACGGTACTTAACTCTAAAGTATCTATTTTTTAATCAGCTTCCAGTGCAGAACTGTTTCAGACGCCCTCATAACAAAAAGAAAACGCTTCATTCTTATTTGGCGCCAACGCGAGGAGAGTTCACGATTCAGAGAGCGCATAAGAAGGCAGCAGGTGTGAAAAAACAAAGGCCGATATCAAAAAGATGCAATTACGTAGGGTTTAAAATAAACAAATGGAATAAAAGAAACCATAATAAAATAAAAAGAGCAGAAAAATCATTTTTACTGTGATGTAACATAAAATAAATAACACCGGATCGAACTTCACTACTTGTTATAATAACCTACTTAATTAAAAAGACATTATTCCATTAAATTATAAATCTTTTGACAACAATTTTCATTTCTTCTGTTAAGATTTGTCATTTTTTTGTCATCCCTGTAGCGTCAGTATTTGTGCTGTTCATTATTCTGTCTGTGCAGCCCCAGCTCGCCGGTGTCTGCAGGCAGAGTGAGTTTCATTCACAAGTGTGAGAATCATTCACATTCACACCTACCTACCATTCATACTGCGTAAAGATGAAAGTCAAGGCTTGTTATGTAATTAAAAACAGGAAAAGTGTTTCAAAGATAGACGAGCAGAACCTCAGGTTTTCCAGATGTGGTGAGTTGTGCAGACGTGACCCAGACCAGCCGACAGGTCTGGCAGGGTGCAGGAAGCAGGCGTAAAGACCTGGACTGAAGTGCTGCAGCTGTGTGTAACGCTGACCGTGCTCAGGCCCGCAGAGGGGGATACTGAAATCGTATGTCGACCGCTAATGAGTCGCTACCGGCTGCAAAAAGAATGATTTCAGTTTTGTGGAATTATTTAATGCAACACTGAGAAACCAAGTGAGCCAGATGAGCGATAGGATGCTGAAAAGCATAAATAAAACATGACTCGAATTATCATCACATAATAATAAATGTAACACAGTGACAGGGACGTCTTGGGCTAGTTTAAGCTGATTTAAACATTTAAATGGACTTATTTTGTGCATAATGACTTTAATATTGAATCTTTAAAGGTTTCTTTAATGTGCCAAATGAATGTTTTTTGTTTCTTTGTAAAACGGACCTCACACTGGACAGTCGTGTAGTTGTAATGCCTCTAAAAAGATGCTAAATGTAAAATATAGATGTATTTTTTAGGGTAATTGCTGTTTCTACACTTCTAAAAATGAACAATAGGAATTTAAATTGCGTGGTTTTATTTACAGATAAACTCTGACTGATGCTACCAGCAGGGATGATGCAAAAATTCACGATTTCAGTCTGAAAAAATGAAACCCTGGCCCTCCTATCTACGTGTCCCTCAGCTCCACATCCTCGGAGCTCAACTGTATCCCGTCCCCTGTTTGCCACACCCACCCCAGAGCTCCCAGCCGCACGTCTTACGACTGTTTTCTAACAGAGCCGTCTCCAGAATTCGGTTACATGTGCGAGCGCCGGCGGGAGGGGAATAAAGTCATACGGCCGCTGTGCCTCTAATGCCGCAAATTCCTGCAGATTCAAAAGAAACCTCTCGCGTTTCAGCCACCTTGCTCCTTCCCGGAGCGTTCTCCCTCCTCGCCTGCTTTTATGTCTCGTCTGAGGTTCCCCGTCACGTTTTGTGAAAGCTTTGAAACGGCCTGCACCTGTTGTGTTCGGCTGGGTGCTGCTGCTGCTGCTACTTCCCGTCAGCGTGCAGCCTGACCTCGGCGCTGCTGCCACCCCGGGGTCGCCGCGAGGTCACAGAGGGGGTCAAAAGCAGGGTTTTTTTTCTGGGAGGGGGAGTTTTCGGTCACATGACAGCCTGGGAATCCCCCAAGTCTGAACACCTAATGAGACCCTGTCAGCACACACAGGATCGTGTAGAAATAAAGTTGGGGCTAGGAGGGGTTTTCGGTCAAACGCTGAATAGATCTGGAAGCGGTGATGAAAAGCAGATCCTCACCTCTCCCCGACGCTCTCCTCTTCCATTTCCCCACCAGACATCATGTCAAATGACTGCCCCCATTGTTATTTTCTTTTCCTTGAGTGTTTAAAGCTCCTCTAAATATCCCTCTCTGTAAAACGCATCGGAGAGCAGCGCAAAGCTGCTTCTAATTTGGTGTACTTTGGGTGAACTTTGACCATTTCCTCTGACTGGGCCCGCTGTATGTGAGCTATGCGCCCTGCGCTCCTGCAGAGAGAACCTGGAGGAAAAACACTTCCAGACTGGATGGAGTGTCAGCTGAGAGGAGGAGGAGGAGGAGGAGGAGAGGGGCTGGCTCCACCGACTGGGAGTAATATTCCTCTAATCCTCCCAGGCTGTGCCCACCGCTCCACACCCAAATCACCACAGCTTTCTCCTTAACGCAAACCAAACACACAAACACCCCGAGGAGCTTCAGGAAATGCCCCCCCTCCTTTTGCCTTTTCTCTCCTGGTCCCTGGATCTGTCCTAATTTGTCAGCTTTAATTCAATCACGGTTGATCCATGGCTCTGGCTGTCGATTGATTTTTATTTAGATGAAAATGAAGCCTTAGATTTGAAGCGCACCTTTTCCTTCCATTATCCGCCACAGAAAAGCAGCTTTGTCCCCGTTTCCAGCGCGGCGTCGTCGTGTTAAATTGCCTGTGTGCAGCGACAGACTTCGCTTCAGGTTCTTTGCCATCTGTTGTGTGGTGGTGGACCATGTGGGGAGAGTTTTACATGTCACTGGTTTTTCAGGCTGGAGGACCTGGATAGGGGGACGCAGAGGGCACAGAGCGGATAGATGACGCCGTAGCTCTGCAGAGCAGCTCGGTATTACCTTCCACAGCAAGCTCGCACCCTGCGTCACGCTGCTCAGCTTGGGCTGAACCAGTGTCAGCGTTCCACTTCTTCAAGTTGACTATGGTGCCTACTGGATACTCTTTTTGGGGTTGCTGCCAACAGCTCATAGGCTATTTACTGCTAATGGCCACATTCAGCAGCGTTAGGTTTGAATTTCTGTGTTTTGACTGTGCAATGGTGCACCGTGCGCGCATTTGTGACACGTGGCAACCGCTTTCTTGTATTTTCCACAAGCATTCGATAATAACTTCTCGCTCAGACACTGAAGAATTTTGTTTTTGCTACAGGTCGGATCTCAGGTGTCGATAACAGTGACTTTGTACTCATCAAGCTAATCGCCGAGCTCTGGAAACATTCTGACGTCCGCGCAGGTTGTAAACAAAGCTCCATGTTGGTCCCGACCGGCTGGTTCAGGCCTGAGCTGCTGATCTGTTCTTACGTTCGGCAGCCGTCTTTAAGTCCCTTCTGAAAACAGAGAGCATGCACTGGTTTTACATGAGTTTTAACGGTCCTTGAAAGGTCTTTTACCGACTTTTAAAGTCCCTTTCTGCTTTACTGAAAAGCTGCTACGTGAACTTAAATTCTTGCCTGTATTATTTGCATTTATTTGCCTGCGTGGAGCACTTTGTAACTTGGAGTTTGAAACGTGCTACATAAATAAAGCTTATTATTAATATTACTGCAGCTCCACATGTAGGCTGCACAGTAATTATGGCATTTGCAGTAGACTCCAGTTTGCAGGTCAGGTATTATTCAAACCTTATTCAGTCTGCACGTGTAAATGTAGCCTTATAGTAGCCCTAAGTAGCGCCTGTGTAGCTGAGGTGTTGTCAGCCATTTCTGGGCCCGTTGCCAGCGTCAGCCTCCATAAGCTGCCGGTCATACGGCATCAGCAGCACAGCACCTTATTGAGTTATGCCGAACTCGCCTTTTCTTTTTCTTTTTTTTTTATTCATTTCATTCAACAGTTACAGCGTCTCGCCGAATATTGAAACTGTGCTGAATGTCATTAGCGACGGCGCATGATTGATTTGATCTGATGAAGTCACACCAGCGCCTTTACGCGGTCGAGACGTGATGAGATTATCGGATCAGGTCTGAGGGCCCGGGTCGCTCTGCCAGCGGGGCAGTAGGGCGTGCGCATCGCGGAGCCTCTTGCTTTTCATTTGGGCTCGTCCATGTTGACGGGTCGAGGCAGCCGGGCCGCGGCTGCAGAGGTCATCCGGTGTGTTGTCCTCATGATGTGTGAGGTCCAACAGCAGACGTGAGGATCGTCAGATAGACGCCAGCAACAGTAGAACTTAGGGATGGTCAGCGCATCGATACCAGGATGTGAGACTGGATACCGTCTTCGATTCTGGGTATTGTAATGTCTGGATATGACAAAAGTGTCATTGTTCCTGGTTTTCAAGGCCGAATTACAGTGAAGTTCTGAGCCAATCAGATTGCTCCAGGTGATTTATGATTTGCCTTCACCCCCTTAGTCATCATATCCACATTTCTGGTGCTTATTAATCAGAAATCTAATCTAATATTTTGTGAAAGCACCAATAGTCAGCCCCGTAATATCGCTATTGAGGTATTTCATCAAAAATATTGTGATATTTGATTTTAACCACATCGCCCACGCCACAATTTCAAAGTCTGTGTCTGATAAAAGAATGTGCTTTTTACTTCCTGTATCCGTTTCAATTCTAAAAGCCCCGTAGCACGTCTGTGGACACAATCCCTTCGTTTTGTCACAAGCTTTTCATCAATGGCCATTATCAGACTCGGTGTGGACAGAGAGCGCTGGCAGGAGCAGCGCCGCTGTCAGCGCGGACGCCACAGGCGTGCGAGCGGCAGCGGTTCAGCGCGGCAGCCGTCACGCGGGCAAAACAGTTTCTAAATTCAAAGCAAGCTTCAGTTCAGGTATGGTTTCCCGAGTTTTGCGTCTGTCACAGTGACTGATGCCTCGGTGGAGCCAGTATCGGCCCTGTGTATCGGTGCGCCCCTGGTGTCGGCAGGCTCAGTCCCAGTGGACTGGCCAATCAGAGGAGCTGTTTTCTCTAGTCTTTCCCCTCATTCTGCCTGCAGCCTCCAGCAGGGAGTGTGTGCTTTCCTGTTTGACCCCGGCGGCAGGTTCAGCCAGAGGCTAAGGGTTCAGCAGCCGCGGCAGCCACAGATTTCCCTCCTCCTGCTCTTAAACCAGAGTCTCAGCGCGCGCTTGTCTGTCACCAGCCTTTATTCCTCTAATGGAGCTTTCTGTGTATGTTAACATGCAGGGAAGTCGACTCAAAGTTTAATCACGCAGAAAATGGAAAAAGGCTCCCCTGCACCTGATAGGACCTTATACACCACCATACAGGTACCCATTGACCACCCCCTCCCTCCGCCTCCTCACACACACACATGCACTCTGAGGGGTGTAATGAATCTACGTTTATGCGTCCCATCTGTCTGCAGGTGGTCACGCCGCCTCCCAGACGCAGCCATGAGTTTCAAATAGGCAGCAGGCTGAATTGTTGGCGCTGCCTGTAGTCGGCGTGGGGCCACCCAGCCGTCACAAATGCTCCGATGGCATATCAGTAGCAAAAGTATTTTTCCTCTAGATGTATGTTAAAGTGCGCCGCACCACCTGGTGAAGGCTAATACGCACTGTTTCCGTGCTCCAGTGGTCGTACATCCTCATCGTCACCTTGCTTCACTTATCACGTGTCTGATACGGGACGATCTGTGACCGTGTGGGTTCTCTGTGGGAGGGGGTGGGCTGGGGCTGGGTGGGGGCGAACTGCATCCTTTATCCAAGGAACCAGATGCACAAAGAAGTTTGAGATCACAGATTATATGACACAATATAATATAACACATCAGAGCAATGTCAGCAAGTATGAATCATATAGAGGGTGTTTATGTATCAATATTTAACAGGTCAGACTTGGAAAAAAAAAGCTAAAATTGCATGTTATACGCATATATTTATTTGTAATTTTGTATCAAGTGCTAAAATTATATGCCAATCATTCAGTCAAAATGAATACAATTATAATTGTTTTTATGGAGCCAAATGCTGGACAATATTCTGTCACTTTGGCAGTTTTGTTAATTTAATAGTTTTCAATTTCAGACAGTTTCACTGTCGCAATGTACGGATATATTTTCTAATGAACAGTGAATGCAACAAACTCAAACGTTCCTCAGAAGCAATGGGTAGTGTGAACTTTGAGCTACCGGATTTGTTACATTCAAAATAGCAGCTATGTTTTAAACCAAGTAAAAGCAGGAGATTGTTTTCTGTTCTAAGAAGGAAAAGGATGTTTAAAGATTGACCAAAACTAACAAACAAACAAACAAACAAAAACCTTAACAGGACCGGACATTTACATTTTTGCTAGTTTATTATTTCAGTTAGATTTTGCCAAATTTATCCCCAGATCGGTCTTATCCAAAGAGTGATCAGTACATGGTGTAAATGAATCATTGACATGAATCCGTGGCTCTGAGGTCTTTCCCTCACCATAACAAAGAGTTCCAACAGTGACGTTTAGAGATCTTGGTGGAGTCTGGAGCGACACTGAAGCGAGTCCATGTATGTTTCGTCAAGACAAACAAGACTTCTGAGCACAGCGAGGCCCACTCTGATTGACATTTAGACAAAACCAACACTTAGCAATCCGAGTTGATCCGGACAACAGACAAGCGTACACTATAAGAGGCCCAGTGTAAAGCAATAAAGAATAAGAATAAGTCCAGCCTTTGGTGATGTGAATAAATATTATAGAAAACATATTATTATTCCTTTTTGAAAAAAGGTATTTAAATAAATGGATCACTACCCAAACAGCCCATCCTGTGCCTGCACATGTATGCTGTACTGGTTATATGCATGCATAGATGCATGACATGCTGCAGTGTCTGTGTTTCCTCTCTGTGCCCACTCAGATGGCTCTGTGTGGCAGAGCACTGGCTTCCCTCCAGTACGGTGTCTCACCATACATCTGCTTTATGTGCAAGCTGCCTCTGAGTGCTCTCTGCCAGCAGCAGAGCGAAACCATTTGGAGCGACGAGAGATGACCCGAGTTCAGTCTGTCTGTCCGTCCTCATCAGCGGAACCAGGTCGCTCTGCAGTTGTTTAAAGAATGAAGAAACAACATGGCCGACTCTCCCCCGCTGAAGCTGTTTACTCCTGGATGAATACTACTTGAAATTCAGCCCGGCAAACTTTTCTAAATCCTAACGCAGCACCATTATGTCAGCTTTATGCAAGTCTGCTTAAAGATCCTGCAGAACTTTTAAAGCAGCTGATGCTGTCACCGTTTCATAACGACTCCCTGAGACTCCTCCATGCTGCCCGAACTGCTCCTCACACTCAGATAAGAGTGAGAATCGATAGATTTATAAATCATCTCGTTCTAATTAACCTCGGCGGTCATGCCTTATTACAGAGGTAACATTTATCCCTCACGTACGGGCCTGTATGTGCCGCAGACTTGTTAAGGCTTCCCTCGAGCCACTGAAGTTGCCGAATGCAAGGCTGCAAATTCAACATGCGCAAAAAGTCACACAGGGTGAACGTAGCGGAAGATTAGATTAAACCGCCAGGGAATTCCATGCAAGGACGAGGGTCCAGTAATTATAAGAGCTTGTCCCTTACCATCTGTAATTGAGTTTACTCTGATGAAGTACGGAAGAAAGTAATCTAATCAGCGGAGATGCTGGAGAGACTGTTCTCCATTTTCTATGCAGATAGCTTACGTGAATGCGGACGCTGGATTTGGTCTCTGCATGGATTCAGGGTGTGCTACGTTTTCACTTCAGCATGCCGAGTGTGTTGTGATTACTTACCTTGATGTTGGCGCAGGCGTTACTGCTTTTACATGTGCAAAGCATGAGCGCTCTTCACATAAACACAACTGTTTAACATCTCCTACCTGCCTTCTGCTTTTCTCTCCAGTGGCATTTCGTAGCTTCTATCACGTCTTTTCCAGAAAGCTTCAGCTCAGTTTGTGCCACAGGAACAGTGCTCGCTTCCTGTTCCATGCTGGAAAACAGTTTTATAGCCTGGTACTAAACAACATGAAATGTATTCACAGGCTTCACATGCAGTGAGTTATACACAGCACTTAAAGACTCACTGGAAGGTAGCCTGTGGAACTTTTGGCACCAGTTGTGAAGGGAAGCAATGTTGCTGTTCCACTGTTTGACACTTGGTGGCAGTAAGGAGGACAGAGGGAAAGCAACGTGCGAGCAAAGTTAGCGAAGAAGCAGACGTGGTTGTAGACAATTTGTTCAAATGATCAGCTTTAAAAATGTTTTCTCAGGAAGAACATGCGTTTTTATTAGACCTCAAGGTTGCACACAATAGGTTTTAATGAGACGGACTGAATCTTAACAGAGGCTCTGGTCCAATTACAAGAAAACGTCACAGTTCAACTTTTAGATTAACTGACAAAGAGTCAGAAAGGCTCACTAGCAGCTGTCCGGTTCAGAATTGATGCTAGCAACTAGCGTTTGCTCCTTAGCTGCAGATGTTTGAATGTCATTAGTGATGCAGGTGAAATTATAAACTGACAAAACAATCAGAGAAGCACCAAAGTTAGCGCAGGTGAATTGTAGTTGAATTGAACTTGCTAATGCCATCCAGGAATCTGTGCGTACCAGGGTCTGGAGCTGAGAAACATCTGCAGCGAGGCAGCTGTGGATCTTGCCTCGTTTCCCGGTTTTAAATGTGAAAGTCTTTTTCGAGTTCCAGATGTCTCACTGAATCATTCAGTCATTTGAAAAACAAGCCTCTACATCTTCTTTCTTCTCTTGTTTGCATTCCCTGCAGCCATTGAAACGCAGAGCACCAGTTCTGAGGAGCTTGTCCCCAGCCCGCCGTCCCCACCGCCCCCTCCCAGAGTCTACAAGCCCTGCTTCGTCTGCCAGGACAAGTCCTCCGGATACCACTATGGTGTCAGTGCTTGTGAGGGCTGCAAGGTAGGACTGCTGCACATCCTCAGACTAAGCGACATGCTGTGTTTTTTAAAATTTCTGCAACGCTGAGACAAAGGACATTTTTAGTTATTAAATGCTGGAGTGGTTTTCTCCCAACTGGCTTCATTTAGTCTTTTCAGAGTGGAGTGGCTGAGTAACACTAAGAGCTCAAGGTTTCTTTGAGGTATATTAAACCACATTGTGAATTTCTGTCTGAGCTGCTGATCGGAAACTGGTCTGATCATCAAGACTCAGGTTTCAACCCCATCTGAATTCAGTACTCAAGGTTCCTTAAGGAGGGAAATGACTGCTTTTTAGCACATCTGTTAATACGTTTCAGATTTGTTTTTGATGTATAAATGGAACGATAAACATGCAGTCTTCAAGATCAGACCACAGTAAACAGCTCAACACCCTGGAACATCCAAGTTGTATTCAAAAGGTTTCGCACCTCTCTGTGGACTTTTGTATCTTAGTCTTTTAAAGTTTGGTGTTTCATGGTGGCTCAGAAGGTCACGCTGTTGCTTTAAGTTTGCATACAAAAACCCATTTATTATCATGAGTCATAAATTGACATTGATGTCTAAGTCCAGTATCAATCAGGTTATACAGTAAACTGCCCTCAGCTGTGAATGTGGTCAAATCTTTAATTTTATTCCATTTATATTTGCATTTATTTGAGTTACCATCAAAAAGGAAACAAGTCTAGAACAGAATCAAACAGATATGTGTGGACACAGAGAATTGAGTCTTAAGTGTTTTAATAAATGGTCACTTCATCACGTTTACATATAAATCTCACATCCTGTATGGGTAATTAGAGTGTGCCGATACGTTAAGACATATTTGTAGAGGGATTTTAATACTTAAAATGCCACCAATGTCATTCCATCTATCTCAGTCGTATTGGTCTAGCTGCAGAAACGCGTGGGACCAAACACTTGTGCTGTTTGAAATTTGGGTGAACTGTTCCTTTAAGACCCGGCGGTACCTCCTCTCAGTCTCGCTCTGCCATTCTCAAATGTTCCACTTTTAGAATTCCTTCCAACATCTGCCCTGCCAGCACTTGTCTGTCTTTTACAGCAGCTGTTGCTAAGCAACCGCTCACACATCCCACATGCACATAGACACGTATATATAAACAATATCCAATAGGATAGCGAGGGTGCGTCTCAGTATAGTGTAGGTTTAAAAGCGTGGCTAGATCTCCGTGTAACGTTTTACATGGAAAATTGCTCAAATTTAGAAATGAAAGTAATCCATTACTTTATTGAAAAAGTAATGGATTACAGTAATACCCTCCTGTAGTCCTTGGAGGCAGGCTTTGTAATCCCTTCAGAGGCGATGTGGTTTGCTCCCATGCAGCCGGACTGCGGTGCGATGTCCTCTCTGCTCCCCGCCTCTGTAATTGAAGCAGTGGTATGCCAGGAATCCTTTGGAGTTTTTGGCCCAGAGGGAGGTGGTGATCAGCTCACTCACTCGGCTCTGGGTCAGACCAAGTTCTCCACGGACTCCCATTCTGTGCCAATGCGCGCCTCAGTGTAAAGGTCTGCCGTGACCCCTGACCCAGCCGCTCCGTCGTTTAAGCAAAAAACCCGCTGTAGGAAAACAAATGAATGGTATATACCTGTGCTGTTCATGAAGTAAATAACTCAGTATGTGTTTACACATCAGCTGAGCCGAGGGTTATACACACACACACACACACAGGCAAGTGAAGAATCATCGTTGGATCACATGGCTAAAGGCCTGAGCTCCCTGAGTGCGGATTGCGCTTCCCTAATGACAGACGCCGGCGGTGAATAAAGTGAAATCACTGTGAGAGTGCTTCTGAGAACCCAGACAATGTGGCGGAGCGTCATCCCATCCATCCACTCGCTCTGCAGAGCGCCGATGTAAAAATAGTTCAATTCATGGCAGAATGGCCCTGATTTTTGCAACATCCTGACTCAAGAGGATTAAGCAGAGGATTATAGTTTTTTTTTTCTCCTGTGTTGTATTTCTGTCTCCATAGCGAAGGCATTGTTGTCTGTGGTGCGAGGGGCAAACCCCTTCTATTGGATAGATGCAACCAAGCATGCTGTACAGCTGTAGGCTTTTAGCCAGCAAGGAGAGCCTTTTACCGCCCAGTGAATGTGCCAATTAGAGCCACAAATAGACTCAAAGGCATTCGGAGATTGTGTGCGTGCATGTGTGCGTGCGTGTGTGTGTGTTTGCGCACTTTGTAGCTATGCTGATGCACATGTGATGCACACCGAAGACAATACAGACACATTCTCATGCATGCACAGGTGAATAATACATCTCTCATATCATGATATATAGAGGCAGCAGATGTTGGATTCCACTTTCTTTGGCTCCATTGTGGTCATTTTGAGTGGAACACACTGAGGATAAAGTGCACACTCGTGTTTCATAGCATCAGATTGAGAGTTGGTGAGTAAATAAGGTGCGCTACATGGTAAGTGGGCAGCACCTTCCATTCAACGTGACGAGGATGGAGGAATTGTAACCACCAAACTGCGCATCCCCGTTCCTTTCGGTGTCAATTCAGGAAGTGATTTCAAATGACGCTCAGCATTGCAATGGTCAGACATGTAGAGAAAAATATGGCAACAATGAAAACAACTTATCTAAGCTATGAATGCTCTGAATAAAATCTATGGCTTCATTACTGCGTGACAGACCTGCGGAGAGTCTGAAGCCCCTTTCAGGCTCTGTTAGATGTTGCAGCAGCGCGGGGATAACCTTGACTGTGCAGCAGTATTGGACTGTATAGCTGCACATTTCCAAGATACAGTTGGAACAAAACATAAGATTAAACCCTTTAGGGGAAGAAATAAAGAATATTTCCGTGATTCAGATTCTGCATATGTAATACTCTCCATGAGTAATGTCAGGGTCACTGTTGGTGCTCTTATTCCTGTTCTGCGTGTTTCATAATCTACAGTATCACACGTGCTATTATTAATATTATATGATTATTTAATTCTATTTTTTTTCTTATTATGCACCAGCAGGAGACTAAATGCCCAAACAGCGGCAGGAAAAGCAGCATTAATACAGTAGGTTTGACTCCAGCGTGGCTGAGTTGGTGTGTTGCCCGGCCGCGGCAGGTCGGCTGCCTGGACAGAGCTGATTTGAATTGTTAAAACTGGGTGCGGGCATATGGGCCTCCAGAAGCGCATGCATATGCAACAGATGACAGTTTCATCTGCACTGACCCAAAGTCAAGAAATCTTCCAAAGTCACGGCAGCTTCAACATCCAGTCACCCCTACACTTCCTGCTCAGCTGACATTAATAACAAGTTCTTCTCAAAACACCCCGCACCACTGTAAAGACGCCAGAGGGAATCTGATTCAACTTCCTGTAACTTTATCTGAGTGTGATGTCTGTACTGTACCTGACTCTGCCGTTCATTCCATCGTTCCAAAGAAAATGTTGAATATCATCAGTATATTTTGCCTTTCAAGCATGAGCGACTGACTGTCAGGTGTCTGCCTGTCAGACCTTGTATTTTTGGCATCATTTCCCGCAGTTAATGCTTGGCTTCTCATCAAATGCACTTTGTCTCTTCCGTGAGAAGATTTAAAAGCCGCTTTAAGACAAATTCCAGAAAAATCTAATTCAAGACCAACGTCTAACTGCTTCCTTGTCCACAGAGCACGCTGTCCACAGATGTCAGTGGGGACTATTTCTTTTCAAGGGAGTTCTAATAAAAACATAGTAAGGTCATCTTTAAAGCCTTTGTAGAACATATACATTCTTTCCAATATGTGTGGGCAATTTTGTATGTTGACCTTCCTTTTGAATACATTATGACAATCAGAGAAGATCCAAGTCACATTTCAGTAACACATAATGTAAATGTCGCAGCAGCACAACACTCAGATGGCTTTCACAGTGAGTGTTAGAGCCTCTTTCAGTTCAGCATTTTGCCCCAGCAGCAGAGAGCACAACGGTCACAGTTCTGGCTGACTCTCACAGAGTTTTCCAGGAGTTGGTGGAAACCAAAAACAGAGCTAAAAGAGAATGAATGTTGGACTGGCATCATGTGGACCGAAACATGACTCTAATCTTATTATAATGACGCTCTATAACTGGTGGATTGGTAACCAGGCAACCGTTTGGTATCACATTTCTCTCTTGGTAATAAGGCAAGATCTCATTTACGCCTTTTCCTGCAGCCACAAGTGGTCAAAACAAATAGTATAATAGTAAATGGACTGGACTTATAGAGTATCTTATATAGAGAGAATTCTAAGCTTGAGCACTGTTGGATATTACAAAACCAAAAGCAGAGAAATTATGGGATTGAGGAGAAATGTTGATTGGGATTCTTTGGGACGTTCTTTTCAGAATTTCATTTCAGAAGCATTGCAGAAGCTCCTTTAAGCTCCTGGTCTATTTTTGAGGCTAACTGTGTCAAGCTGGACATTCTCTGATGGCTCCTTATTGCAAAAACAGACAAAAAGCACCCAGAACATATGTAGCCTCCTTACCGATGTTAGAAACACCGACCAACAAAATGTGAGCAGGTGTCCAAAATTTGTCAGGCCAAAGGCTCAAATTCAAGGGTATGAGGACACATGAAGGACAGAAGAACCATGTGGCGTTGATGGTCTTTCTGTACTGGTTGGTTTTATTTGATTAAAATAAACATTTACATGAAAGTCTTATAGTTTCAGATAGTTTCAGAGTTTGAGATAAAGGACTCCAAAACATGCTTATATGGCCTTAAAGCTCTGAGCCCCACAAAGACTATCTGTTGCACCTCTGTTATGAGGAGGTGACAGAAATCTCAGAGACAAACATCTTAAAACCAAGAGGAATAAAAGCAGAACTGTCTGAGCGAGTAGATATGACTAGAGGTAAGGTGTGGAGATAGAAAGGATTCACAACAGTTTAGAAAATGACATCTTAACATGATTTGCATAAGCCCTGAAACGTCCATAAAAGAGAGACGGCTTGAATCTGTACGCGTTGCGTCAGAGCTGACAGGCCTTTAGGGACGAGGACAAAACTTTGAGCCGTGAACGCTCCTCCCCCCTCTCTCCTCTCTCTTTCAGTTGTTGGGTCCTGAGGCGTTGACACAGCGGGATTAGTTTGATGGAACTGGTTTGACAAGCGGGAGACCATAACCTCTTTGAATAAAACACAATTCAGAATGCTCACATTGGAGGAGAAGCCCTCCTCCTCCTGTCTGAACCCACGGCCCTCTGCGCTCTCTGTTTTCCCACCTCAAACCCACAGACGGATGGAAAGGATGAATAAACTGACCCAGATACACCTACGAATCTGGTTTCTCAACAAACCACAATATTTTTACAGAATGTCATTATTCCCAGGAAAGGCTTACCTGCTGCTTGCAAAAATGATGCATTCATATAGAAAATAGCACTGATAAATAGATTTAAAGAGTTAAATCAGGTGTGCTTTATGCAGACTTGCAAGGTCTACTATGGAAAGCACTTTGGTTCAGTTGTTGCTGTTGTAAAGCGCTTTACAAATAAAGTTTGATTGATTGATTGAAGGTCTGAGCAGAGAGATACCTTTTGGAGGTCTTCCACAAACCTCCATACATCAATATTCTATGTTCATGTATGGAAGTTTGTATAAAGTTTGTCAACTTGAATAGATCTAGTAAAACTAATGTCAGCATAACAAACAGCAGAGCAACAGCGGCATGTCAGATTCCATTGGCTTTGCTTCATTTGCATGAGCATGTTAGCTGTTATGCTGACGACCAAGCAGCTGATGGATGATAAGACAGCTGATGTGAGACTGGCTGCAGTCTCACATCAGCACTGTACAGATGTGACGAAGCCCCGCCCCCCAGGCTTCTGCTCCAGTTTTACTTTGTGAAACCGCAGCTCACATTCCGAACTGCTTGTTCAAAAAGACCAGGGTGGATATTTAGCAAACATTTTTACATTTCTGGCATTTTTCAGTTCATTTGTTTAAAAAGTATTCAAAGCTTAACTTGTTTGCATACACATTTGACACATTTTTTAAAAAAAGCTGGTATGGCATGGTTATATTTGGTAGGTACGCTACATGAAGCTTTATGCGTGAGTGGATCCACGAGAGATGAATTGGAAAGTGCTTTGGATTAAAGCTTAGGCTGTCTATTTACTGCCATCTACCTCCACAGTACAAATTCAGTCTTGGATTCAGCACAATATGTTACTGATCAAATGACTTTTAATGGGTCACAGCTACACAGATACTTTAGACTGATCTAAATTTTGATCTCAGATTAGTTAAGTGCAAGTTTGACAGTTTCACAAAAATAAAGACGGACTCATTTTGAGGTTAAAAAGTTAGCCACTCTACCCCTGGACTGACTCCTGAACCAGGAGCAACGTTTCCATGGTAACAATCAGTGCCAATAAGAGCAAACCGTGGCTCATAGTGAGTGCAGTAGCCTGGTGGAGGTACACAGCATTGATGAGTGAGGCTCTATGCCGTCTACTGTCTGCGCTCAGTCTTCCTGGTTAAATGCTCTCCTTTCAGATGACAACATGTTCTGCAGAGTAGTCTGCAAAAAGTCTTAATTTACCCATAATTCAATGAGTCCTACTTGAGATTGTCAAGAGGGAGGCAGCTTTACGTCCCAGGAGAACTTACACGTCTGTCTGAAGTCTGACTTTGAGTCTGGTCTAAGCCACACGGCAGCTAAAATCTCAGCCGGGTTGTAGAGATTTGCAAATGCATAAATGTGCAAAACCGAGGCAGACTGTTAAACCTAAAAATAAAAATAATATTTATTATCCTTTTGCTGGATAATAGCATGGCTTTAATGTGCTGTTGATGCAGGTGTTCTCTGGTTCGTCGGGGGGTGTTTTGCACACCGCTTTCGAGATATCCTGCTGACTAACAGACAAAACACAAAAACAGGACTATAAATAAAACCTCTTTGGTGTAACAATGCATTATGCAGGAGTTTATAAATCTGGTAACATGATTGCATATGCATATTTCCTTTTCTGTGGATACTCTGATTTTGGGATCTGCACACACAGACTTGCCATAAGTTTCAAGTATCTGTCCAAGTGTAACTTGAACTATATTTGTTGGGTTATTCTTTAGTAAAAATACATATTCAGTTGTAATTTGCAGTTGTCCTTCCTGTTGATTTCCCACGACACCCCTGCCTGCATGCACAGCAGTGCCTGGTCCAGAGGTCTCCTGCTACCATGTGCTTTCCATATCTTTATTTACTCCCGGCTGTCCGCTGCCGTTGCAGGACGCAGATGATGAAGAGCCCAGTTGATCTGACACTTTACCGCAGAGATAGAGAGCGAAAAGAGGACATGGATCTGCCGGGGCCATTCCTCCGCTCGCGTTCTGCCTGTCACCATAATCTATACAGCTCCCCCCGGAGCGAACACACACTCCATAATGTGATTTGTCAACGTTGTACAACATAAAAGAAGCCCGAGCGCTAATAGAGAGAGAAAAATCAAACGGAGAGGGTCAGCGGCGCAGAGGTGTGACGGGAAATAGATC
Source organism: Datnioides undecimradiatus (assembly GCA_008933995.1). Lineage (NCBI taxonomy): Eukaryota > Metazoa > Chordata > Actinopteri > Lobotiformes > Datnioididae > Datnioides > Datnioides undecimradiatus. The sequence goes on along the minus strand of WARS01000075.1, from coordinate 74,432 downwards.
TGATTGTTATGCCACGACATCTTTCTCCTCTCCCTGCAGTGCAATCTGCTGCTCGGCTGCTGAGACCGCCCCGTGTCTTTTTCGGTCATCGCTGGACGGCCAGTTAAAAGCACAGACGGTACTCTATGCGTGCCTTTCCTGGAGTGCTCCCACGTCTGGTGATTGAGAATGTGCAAGGCGAAGTGTTGTTTCACATACTGCCGCGGAGGTGATTCTGCATTTGAGGAATGAATCCTTTCAAGTGTTTGTCAGGAGAATTAGCACGCGCCTGCTCAAACAGGTCCCCTCGCTCTGACTGATGGTCCTCCAGTCCTTTGGTTTAATGTGTGAGTTTGTCATTAAAGGTACCCTGGAGTTTGTACTGTAAACACATTTGCTTACTCGTTGGATGGCATTCCATCATTTGCGGGGAAACCGCAGTTTGAGCATGAATCAAAGTAAAATGCTGTTTTTCTTTTTATTTGGAATTTATTTTCCGCTTCGAACACAAATGTACAGATTCTAAAAGACATAAGAAAACCCAAACAGATACAGCATCTGCCCTCTCTCCCAGGTCCAAACCACACTGAGTCACTCAGTGCTCCCCCAACAGGCCTGGACAATGTCCGTTGCGTTTAATATGCAGAGTTCATCTGTTGTATTTGTTTTCGGCGTTTGTGTGTTTTTGACTTGTGGCACATTTGTCCAACTCAGCCACCGTACAAGTGCAACTCAAAAACAACCCGTACCGTGACCAACAGCTGACACGCTCAAATAAACATTTAACACATTAAGTTGTTTTTAGTGCGACACACAGCGTTGTTGGCTTTAATAAAGGGCCTTCAGGTGCAATTTTTAAAATGGCAAATGATTTTTATTGCAAACAGACTTCCAGAGTAAGACTGAAACAGCTCCTGCTCTTTTTTGTTTTAGACTGTTTAAAACTGGAACAAGTTACCAGTGAAGACAATCGGGAAGGCAATGTGTCAGTGTAATTCAGCTGATGATGACATTTATTGTTGGAAAGCAGATGATTTAAATGTCCAAACTCTGACTGCAGATGTAAAACTCTGCAGAAACATAGGACAGGTGCTGTGGGTGGAGCCAAATCCAAGAAACAATCACACTTAACAATGTACACCTTTGGTCAAGTCAGGTTGTGCACTTCTGTATGCTGCTCTGACTGAACCTTAAAGCTGCACTAATTAGTGTTAACAAAAGACCAAATGACTATATGTAATATAACAGATCATATAGTGACAAACCCTCAGAGATTCTGCTGACTCTACAGCTCTACCATGAGTTTTAGTGCCTTTCAGCCGTTTGTCTTTGTTTTACGGTCGTTTGTTCACCAGCTGCCCAACTAGGCACTGAAAGGTCTGATCATCTGTTCGTCACCTGCCCAGAAACAAACATAGAGATCAACAAATGTTTCTCAGGAGTGGGTGGAGTGGAGTTTGCAACTAGCAGCTACACCACTGCAGCGTTAAGGAGCCCCTTAAATGGAGACTTATGGAAATTATGATGTCCAGGTTTTTATCTCCGCAATTGGGATCTTATCAGTCCTTCCCTGATTCCTCAGCTCCTATCACATGACCCTGCTGCCATGACCACCTCATACTTGGCCGTCAGTCCAAGCAAGCAGTCACTGCAGTTCTGTTCTTTGTAGTCATTTCTGCAATTAAGCGCATGCATGCCCGGTGTAAGTGAATGGTCATGTGACATGCATTTTAGCCGTTCTTGTGAAGATGATATCCGAAACTGTGCTAATGTATGGAGGTTGTTTTAATTGTGGAATAGATGGTGCAACGGTTTGGTCAAAGTCATGTTTGTCTTGTCTTTCAAGACCACAACTGAACAGTCAGGTAAATGCTCTGATTTGATCATTTGACAACATCTGCAAGCTACTTTGAATTTGGTCACTGCATTAAAGTGAGGTAATTGGATTTACTGGATTAGTGTAGTTAGTTTTGCTCTTATAAGTGCTGGTGTGTAGGCTTTTACCTAAATCTGTATGTTAGATGCTCTTCACCTGATCTGGATAAAACCTTAGCTGGCTGACTGTCTGGCTCTTTCAGTGCCTGTTTGGTGATAGCAGAGACTTGAATTGCTGACTTTGGACTGAGTAATGATGAATTTTACACCTTTACCCCAACCAAAGCCTACACCTGACCCGCTGAAGCGGAGGAACCCACTCCTGTGAGTTCGAGTCCTGACAGGTGAGCAACAGATCGGGCTCTGTGTGGTGTGCGTTAATGTGTAAGTGAGCAGAATGGGGGCCTCCCATCGGAGCGCCGCAGAGCTTAAAGATGGCTTCTGATCACTCCGGGGGCCCCCCGACGGGTCCGGGGCCGAAAGACGAGCGGTGAATGGCGAGCGGCAGCCCGAAGAATAGGGCCACAGTGGGGCATCTGTGGAGGACCGGGTGATCCGAAACCTCCTCCGTTGTCTTTTTATGCCTCTCGCTCGGTCTCCGGTTCTGTGTCTCTGCAGCTATTCAGAGCAGGCTGGGTGAGTCACACACTCCTCTGTGCAGGCCTCTCACTCGCTATCTCTCCTTTTTCTTCCTCCTCTTGTTCTCCTCAACTTTTTTTGCCCTTTCCCTCCTGCTTTGCCCGTATTCGCCTTTCAATCTCTACTGTATCTCCCGCTCCATCTGTGCACTTCAGGTGCTCGGATGGACAGATAAGCACTGATTGGGTTTCGGGGGGTGGTGTATAGAGGAGGAGGAACAGGAGAGAAGAGTGGGGGTCTGAGAGAACTGTCTCTTGTTTTCCCTGTTGTAGCCGTTGACTGTCGCTCTGTTTGTGCCTTATCTGGTTGAGGTTTCACGTTTGCCACAGTAACAATGCAGGTCTTTGTGCGCTCCGCGCTCCTTTTTGTCCCGTTGTTCGGCTTCCTCAGTCGATACAGCAGGTGAGCCACAACATCGCTGCTGTCCCCGTTTTGTGCTTCCAAAATGTCATTTTTAGCTGCGACAAAAACCCACTTGGCACAGATACTCGGTCCTTGATGTGTTCACTGGAGAAGGCTTCTGCGTGGAGCACCTCATAAAAATACAGTTGCTCCTGGTTGAATCGTTTATCACAAAACTGTTCACCTCACTGGGCTGAGAGGGGCTTAACAACTACTGAATTGAAGTCCATCAAAGAGAAATGTTAAAATTCGTAGAAAAGCTTTTAAACTTTTACTTTAACATTAAAATTGATAAATGTCAGGGTTTTTTTATAACATCACTTGAAATAAACCTTGTGTTCCTTTACAAACTGCAGTGAATCTTACCTAACATCTGAGCAATGTTACACAGCAAATAAAAGTTCACTACGTACATTTCTGCTGCACAAAATTAGGCACTTTTGTCTCATCTTTGCCCTTTTCCTGCAGATTTTTTAGCCGCCTCGGGCGGTATAGACTTAACCAAAACAATGAAAGGAAATCCGTCTCTGGCGAAACTGGCCTCCGCTGGTAGCAATATGCCACCGTTAACAAGGCCATGCAACTGGACATTGTTCTGTTTTAAGGGGTTGCGCTGTAAAAGTTTTTATTGCGTTTGTTTGACATGAAAAACACATCAGGCTGTAGGTTTTTATAAAACAGCAGTGAGTGACTCCTTCCTGTTTGGTTCCCTGACCTGGGACGGAATGGGATTTTAACCTGCTCTCATCTTCGCCGTCCCTCTCTGACTTGTATCTTTGCCCGTCATCCTCCTGGCAGCCCGGGCCCCATCCTGAACCCTGTCATGTCTTTCCAGTGAACTGCAGGTGTAAGTAATAGCCTGGGCTGGATAAACTGGATAAATATCAGCCCTCCCCGCCTCCCACCCCCTTCCTAGTCTTCACTCTACCTCTCCTCCTCATTTTTCTGGAACCCCCCAGGGTCTCCAGTGTCCTCTCCACTTTCCACGGCAGTGATAAGATGTCGACACGATTAAGAGCGAAAGCTAATCCGCCGCTCTGCCTCTCTCCCCTCGGCTGTACTGAATGCTCAGGCAACACAAAACGCCGCGGCCGAGTCCAAAGAGCCGGACAGCCAGTCGATGGCAGCAACGGGGGGGAAAGAGGAGGAGGCCAGGTGGACAAGGGGTTGGATTGTAGCTAAATAATTAATGGGCGGCACTTTCGTTTTTTAATCTGTAAATGAGAAGGCCTAAGATGGCGGGGCCGTCGCTCTGACACCCTATCCCAGGCCCATTAAGATAACAAGATGTTGGATAATGATCTTGGTTAAGGTGCAGTTTATCAGTCCAGGGGGAAGTGGCCTCGTCTCCCAGGTGGCTGGGCCCGTGTCCCATGATGCCCCGACATTACATCTCAACATGGCCTTATCTACAGGCATGAAAAGCACTAGTAGTAGTAGTATAAACATAAACACAATTAACTCCCAAGAAAGTATTGATTATAGATATCCAGAAATATAAAGCACAGTACATCGATCTGGTTTTGGACCAGCTGGGCCTCTTTTTTACTCAGGGCTCATGTAAATGGGCTAATGCCTTTTCATGATATAAAGAGTTTATATTTATAGATTCATAGTTTATAGATTATATTGCCATAATCATTACAGTGTGATATAGTACATTTTCTAATTATGGGAGACTTAAAAACCAGACAGATAGTTTTTGGCTATTCCAAAAGGACTTGCAAAATTCAATACATCCTGGTTGATGCCCACAAATATTAAAAATCAACTTCAAAATCTTTGAAAATGTATGTCTTTGATGCAGTCTGTGTCAGAGTGGAGTTAATTCAACTGTATGAGCCTTCTAGAGGATGCAGCTTGGCTTATACAGAGAGGTGTTTCTGCTCTGTTTAGCCTTGCATGATTAAATGTATTGGTTAAGCTACATGACAGAACACTTGTGTGTTTAAATCAGTATGTTTTACATGGAATTAAACGTCTTACAGCTGAAATTTAAACAGCTGTTTTTTGCATCATTGTTCACATGTGAATAAAACAGAGCGAACAGAATGCAGTTTAATTATGGTTATGTTTGGTTAGCTGTTCTAAATCCGATTTCACATCAGCATCAATATTTGATCTGTTTTATCATCCTTAGTTTATGTGGTCCATTTATATTAATATCTAAACCAGGACGGGTAAAAGAATATTGGATTGAAACCACATTCAAAAGAAGTTCTGTCTTGGCACAAAAGCCATTCAGCAGCTTCAATGAGAGCATCTCGGGATAAGGACTGATTCTAGCTGAACGACTGTTTCTGCAGACAGCTACTGTAGGAGGGTAAACTGAGTTTAGCAGCTCTGCCCTCCTGTGCGTCCTCATGTTCAGGGTGTGATTCACTCTCAGCGTGTCCCCACAGCTGAAACCTCTGATCCTATCATTTATTTAGCCCGGCAGCCCATCCCCCCGCCCCCCCGCTGCACTCTACCTAGGTAAACACCTTTGTACAACACTCAGCTCAAGGGTGTCCTTTGGTTGCACATTTATAAGCTTCAAATGAGTAAACCCGCAGGACATGCGCTGGCAAATATCAGAGCAGTCTGCAGTCTCAGGTCAACACTTCTGTCCTGTGGCAGCGGAGAGGAATGAAAAGAGCAGAGGAAGACAGAGGAAGAGGGAGACAGAGGAAGGGGAACGTGCAGAAGAGAGGGAAAAATCAAGGCAAAAGAGGCGAGGTGGTGATAGTGCGAGTCTCCGTGATGGTTGTGTGAGCCTCGGCGTCAGACACTGGTGTTACCCCGGAGGCTTGTAGAGATGAAGTGCTCTGAGTCGCGGCATCTGTTCACTACTGCTGCTGAGAAACCCACTGGAAACACACAGTGTTGCACAAATAGCCTTTTCCGCACCCCCGTTATACACACAGTCACAGCCTGCGCACAGAACACGTGCTTTCCTCATGTACAACGATGACCTGTCCTGTGACAACACAGTCACTGGCTAAAATCTTCGTAAAATGGACTGGGGTATGTGATGTTGGATTAAACCACGTTATGCTGATGAGCCCATGCTGCGGCACTGATTTTATTTTCATGGAAGCTGTAGCTATTTTACAGTAATCATTATTAAAACTGTGTTCGTATGAAAGAAACAATGTTGGAGCTGATTTGTCTCAGAACATAAACAGTCAACTCCAGGAACACACTTGCTAATGGAACAGAGACTAGTCTCGTCACGACTTTGGCTTCCTATTTAACGTTTGCTAAACCCCTCCCTCAAGCAGCAACTGTCCAATGTTAGCTTGGCATAAGTAGGGTCCAAAATGATCCGGATCCTACTTATGGGTCCTTGTCCTGATCCTAAGAGCTTTCCTGAAAGTGAAACATATGAAAATTACTGAACAATAGATGGCCAGTGGTGGTTCTGTTCAGACGAAATAACAGTCTGATCATACGTGCTTACTTTGAGAACAAAGCTCTTTCTATATTTCATTGTCTTTGACATGAATCATGGAGGACCAGTGAGGATCCGGACATTTCAGTTTTAGCAGACGTCTTTTGGCAGGATATCATGTATGTACGTTGTCTTACCGCCTGGAATGAAGGGTCCCATCAACCCAAAAGTTGCCATTAATTTTGAATGTAAATCTGACGCAGTTGTATCTGTAAACTTCAGAGGTGTAGAGTGAGACATGAAAGCTTGACAGGCAACAGTAATTTAGGATTGTGGGGCAGTTAACTGGATCAGAGATTTCTAAGTGTTTATAATGGTTTGATGAAATAACACACTTAATTTGACCAAATAAAAACCCTAAACTCTACAGATCCAATGATCCTACCACAATATCAAACTTTGGAGTGAGTTGCTGTGGTACCAAGTACCACACAGGTTTAGATGGGACAGCCCCTTCCTCCCACTGCCCTTGAGGTTTCTCTATCATCATTCATGTGAGCTTCGAAGTCTCCCAGCAAGACTATAGAGTCCCTAGACTCGAAGAACTGATATACTCCAAACTGATGATTCAGTGCATAGGCATCTGTCAGAGCCACCCTCTCAGTGACCCATAGTGGCCCACAGGCACTCATCATGCTCTCTGGGGAGAACTCCAAAACAGAGCTCAGCTGGGTCTCATGAATATCCCAACACGGCTCCATCAGCCAAGGCATGACCAGTAGATGTTCAAAGGCATACAGAGGTGTCCTCAGACCTCTTCCAGGCTAAACATTGCAGCTTCTTTTTACAGGGGACCAGTCTGTATTCAGGAGAACCTACCAGAAGCTACAACCCCCAACAACCACAACTTTGATGCACACTGGGATGCAAACACCACTTCCCCACAACAAGATTGTAATTCCTGGAAATGTGGATGAAGTCTAATAAAGAGCCTCACACCTCAGGCCTTGAACTGCCACCAAACCTTCCTCAGCTCAATTGCTAACTGGACAATAAGTTAACGCAGTTTATTACATATCTGTACCATTTATTTCTGTCTCTTGACTGTCCGCAGACTATGCCGCTTTTGTGAAGCTGTTTGTACCCACAGTGTGGATGAATCAAAGTTTAAATGAGGACACTACAGGTTTTAAACAGCCAACAAACAATGCCACCGTGAAGCAGTTTATGATTTGCCAGAGCAGCGTGCAAGATATTACGATGGCCTCTTTATTTTGGACTGCCTGAAATATTTGTATTAAATATAGTGTACCGATCATGCAGAGTTAAAATGAGTGGCATTGTAGCGCAGGCCAAGGCCAAGTTCACAGTGGGAACTAGCAGACATATTTGTAATATTCACTTGTGTCTCTCAACTGACTGTAAATCACACCACTTTAATTAGGTTGTTTATACTCAAACAACCTTATATAAAATAGTTAGAGTTATTTTGGACTACCAAACATAATTCATGGCGTCTCTGAAAAGTGCCTGTACCATGGACTTTAAACAACATAGACAACAGTGAAACTGAAATGGCTTAATGGCCCCCTGGTGGCCTGCTGCAGTGTAGGTTACCTCCCAGCCCCCAGCCCATGTTAGCAAATGGGACTAACCCACCCTCCCCTTTAAGGACAATGCAGCAAACGTACACCAAGTGGACCTCGCATGACAAAAACAAGTTTAACTAACTCACTACAAATGCTGCATTAATCAGTGCAAGAGACTAGACTTCTGGTAAGACTGCACTTCTAGAAATGTTATCCATAATGTGGATGAGGAAATTTTAAATGAGGAGCATTGCAGCTCAGCCCTTGAACTGTCAACAAACCTTCCCCAAATAGCTGAAGCTCACAAAATGCAAATTTATCTTGGGAAAAAGTCTGCAGTTAGTACACAACACACAAACTGTAGCAGCTCCAGCTCCCAGTATAACCCCCAGCACGCTGTACACCACTTATCACACACACATTGATTTCCAAGGCTAAGTGACCTGCATGCTCTCAGCTTTGAATGCCATAAGTACCTGAGTAGCCTTGGGTTTTGCACCCAACCTTAACACACTTATTTAGCAGCTGATGGCGGTGCAGGCCGCTTCCATGGTCATCCATCAGACCATAGACCAGTGTCTATGAACACACTCGGCTTACATCAGCCAGGATAAAGGCCTCTATTAAGAAAATGAATAATACCAACTGAGGGGAGGTGACCTCGGACCAGTCACGTGTCATCAAGGCTGAGCTGTGATTGGCTGTTTTTGGTTAGTATCTATGCTACTGAGGGGGCGGTCCACATGTTGATGGATGCTCGAGGCCGAGGCGAGATGGGCTACAGAGTCAGCCGTTTCAGTCCTGTGATCTAATCTGTTACCCATCATGCATCCTGCTTCACTAATGAAAAGGCAAGGTCCCATCCGTCACAGGCAGCTATCGTAAATGGAATTTTAACCCCCCCGATACTGAACGAAGCTCCTCGGGCAAAAGCACCCGCAAACATGTGCAAAAGGGCCTGGATGATGGACGATCATTGCATAAGACCCCAGAGGAATGGCAAATTAATATCAAGAGGAAAAAAATCATTGAAGACTCTCACGTCCCATAGATGCTCCTCTGCTCTCTGTCACTTTGCTCAGCAACAAACATATCCACGCTCGGCTCAGCCTCTTGCTCTGTGACTCTCTGTGAGGATCCGCATTGTCTTCATTATTGCTCTCCTTCAAGCATGCCGCCCAGCGCATGCAAAGTGTCACACCATGTAGTTAAATTTGGTTTAAGATGAAGAGGGCTCAGAAGGACCATTTCTGGCATCACACAAGCGTAACAGCTACAGAATGAATTTAAATGGCGTGTGCACACTGTGTTGGCCTTGTGCACGGCCTTGACGGAAAGGCGGCATGCTCATTGAAAGGTGCTCAAAAGATCAGAATGACCTCCTGTCATCGGACAAACACTGAAAGAACACTGAGGTCCTAAATGAGACTCGTGATACTGACACTTTGTTCCATTTCCATTCCATTTTTAATACTGACAAAGAACTGGAAAATTGTTTTCTGCTGCAAGATATGAATATCTAAAGAGAAAAACATAACAAAATGCTCATAAGCTATGATGAATGCGTGGGTTTTTGTTCTGCTTTTCACAAGAGAATTACCTTTTCTATACAACTCAATATAGACACTTAAATACACAACACCACTGATGTACTGTGTCATTAGGTGCCATCATGAATGTTGCTGTGCAGCTGTGCTCTTGCAGTAACAAACAGCGAAACTGGGTACTTAAGTCTTTGTTGTGTTTCTTGGCGGAGCGTCTGTAACTTAACATACTTTTGTAGCTCAAAAGTGGCTGAAACTGGACTGTGGCCTCCACCCACACTGTCCTTACTGACATTGGGTCAGGACGAGGTGGTTGAAGGAGAAATGAATTAGTCAGACCTGACTAAGTTTCTGCTGAACGCAGTCCAAGCACACACCTCCTACTGAGGTGTTGCTCTGCCGGTCTCCATAACCCACAAACTGTCTACTTCTCTGTCTGTCGATAAAAGTTAATGTTTGCAGGAAAAGATCTGAGAGATTTTGATGAAAAAAGACTTTCTGTCATACATTTGTGCTGCTCTGTAATTATTTGTGCTAATTACAGACTGCTGGGTTTACGATATCCCCCGATTCACCCCTCTCAACAATCAAACGAGAAATCTGCTCAGGGACCCTGGCTGATAGCGATGTTAGCCTTTGAGGCTAACTTTGGCTAGCATACTACTGTTTCTAAATATTAATGGGTAAAATCTTTTTATCATTCCTTTCACCCCCTCTCATTTCACGGCAAAGCAGTATAACAGCAAGCCACTGAATCAAGTCATTCTCCCGGTGAGGTCACATGAAACTTTTGTTTTGTGCAAAATGCAACTTGATTCAAAACTGGTTAGCATTTTAACATCCCTGTGCTCTGAGCAGGTCCTAAAGCCACCAACCATCAAACACGTTTCCAATGAATCACTTGTTTAATTAGAAATGTAATTAAGTTAAACCTGTGTAAACCTGTGTTCTGTGGGAACCTGGTGGAACCTTGTAGGCTGCTACATAGAGTACATATCATAGCCCTAATTGAGCTACTGTTAGTTTATGTTAACCAGTGCTGAAAGTGTGACAGCCAGGGCAACATCACTTGAGTGTTTGTCATTTTAAGCAAGTTATGAGTTGAATTCATAATCTGCTCATCTTGAGGTGAAACCTGGAGCTCAATGCCTCAAACTGTAATGATCCCTCCTCTCAACACTGAGCTTCTCCACCGTGACAAGTGCTGATGGAGCTACACGTTTTGTAGATTTATTTACTTAGATCTCTTTTAACACTTACACACTGCATGAGCCCAAGTGAGATCCAATACTTAACTGTTGCACCACTGAATTACAATGAAAACATTTCTTTTGAAAGAAAGAGTGGCTTTGGTCTTCCACTGAAGCCCAATGTCACCTTGTCAAGTTCAGACGTGGTGCTCCCCGCCCACAGCTGAACCAAAGTCCTCAGTTATTCTTCCATACTGCACCAGCAGCCTCACTGTTTGATACCCTGAGGTTCTTCACTCTCTGTTCCCACCAGTAGCCTGTTTCTGAGCTGAAATCCAGCATTTGAAGCTCCGCGGAGCTCCCAGCGGGTGCCCACTGACTCGCTTTTCTCCCTGCCTTAATGGCAATGAAAAGACAAAACCTCTAGCACATTGTTATACAGACTGTCATGACATTATGATATCCAGTGGCAGGAGAAATTCAGTGGAACTGTGCGGATGTTTTAGAAAATAGGCGGCCACAGAAGATTAGAAGCCAAATGAGGTTAATGTCTTCTTTTCATGAGCCCACCCCCCTCTCTCTGTCTGTCTCCTCAGGGTTTTTTCCGCCGAAGCATCCAGAAGAACATGGTGTACACGTGTCACCGGGACAAGAACTGTATTATCAACAAGGTGACGAGGAACCGCTGTCAGTACTGCCGCCTGCAGAAGTGCTTTGGAGTGGGAATGTCCAAAGAGTGTGAGTTTTGCACCCACTGTGCACAGTGTGCTGACATGGAATCAGTATATTAATATGTGGAATTATATATTGTCACAGAGGGGCTGATTAACCTCTGGTCTCTACTGTTTCAGAGGCTTTTCCACCATTTAAGTTGGAAGACCAATATAAAATATCCAGGGCTGGGAATCCTAAGGTGTAAATGAAATACATTCATTTCTGCACTCATAACAAACTAATGTTTCTGAAGTGCCTTAGTTCGAGGTTGCTTTTATTTTACAAAATATCATAATAAACACTTATTTTATAGAAATAAAATATCATTCATATTTCAAAAATAACAACTGTCTGCCTCGTTCACATCAAATATATTGAGCTTTGATAGCTGACCCAAGTTAAGGCAAGCTTTAATGTAAAATATCTGCACTGGCCTTAAATATAGTTCTTGTATAACTCAACAAAACAATGACTTTAAAATTCAAATGTTCTTTAAAGGCTTGCAAAGACTGGAATCCCTGTAAATATCGCATGTGAGTCTCATTATTTCAAGACATTGATTCAAGAATATTCTATAAACTATTTGAAGGGAAACAGAATTAGGAAAATTGACTCTATCTCAATTCATATTCTGCCTTTCAGAGGAGAACGACCCTGAGTCCTGTCGTTCAGCTTTCTCTGGCGGCAGAACATCCAATAATAATCTTTACAGCTGGCTCAAAAGGGCTGTGGATTCAAAACTGACGCTGGAAGTTGATATGCACCGGAGAACTCACTCTGCACCACCTTACAAGATAAACCTCAACATGAACATATGCACTTCTTATTAGAGACCACTTCAGCCTGCGGTCAAAGTAAGGAAGGAAGTGCAACTTTTCAACCTCAGCCAAGCAATATTCACAGATCACAGATATAGCTGCTGATATGACCTTCTCTGTGAGGGGATATTATATATTATATTATATATTTAACCTCAATATGAACATGTAAAGGCACTCAGAATGCTGCTTAATTGCGCAGATAACTTGACTAAAGAATAGATTTCCATTCAGTATCTTTATATACATTTCTGTTACCAATATATTACCACACGCATTTTTATGCTACATGCACCAGAAACACTGCTGATATTGTAATGTATATTGGAAAAATATATATCCAGTATATAATAAGGTTCATGTTCCCACGCATTGTTATGTTTCCTGCTGTATGACGACATTATTCAGCATTGTTTACTGTACCAAGTGGGGAAAAAAGCGTTTCCATTAATAGAAGGTGAGGAGAGGATTGGATACTAAATGCAAATGAACTCCAAATGCAAATGACGAAGTGTTCCAAAGCAATGACCCAAAAAACATCCATGTAGTGTACTACAGTGGTGTTTAAATTGGATTCTGACCCACATGTTTATTTTAAACTTTGGATCAGCCTATCCATTAAAAAGTTTCTGCTTCTAAATCTAATTTCAATCCACAATTCTCCATGTTTTTGCTGTCTCCCCATAAATATCAATACTGTGCATATCATACGAATATAGAGGATAGTATGTAACTTTTCATATAGTATGAAAAGTTAACAGCTGCTATGAGTGCAGGACTTTAAAGCTGTCAGGTAAGAGCTCATCAGGTGAGCAGCTGCACTGGATTATGATTGTAATGGCTTTATTATTTCAGCGTGATGTGGAGATCAGACATCTGAGTTAGTGGGGTGATTGTTACAGCAGAGCAGGTGAGCTGGTTAGTACTCAGTCTGATTTTACGTTCCCTGCATTAGCCAGCATTTCAGCCAGTCACAGCTGTGTCTAACACCCACTCAGTGGGCTCTGAGAAACCATGTGATGAACAGATGAAACAGGAAGCTTTCAGACAGTCTGTATTTAGGAGACCCAGAGACATGTTGCTGTCACCGCCCTCGTGTTCCCGCTGCTCCACTGTCATCCATAGGAACAGTTTGCATTTCACAGGTTATTGGCATCCTTTGATTGCATCAGCATTTATAGCTCAGGTCCACTTCATGCTCCATTAGCCCCAAGGGGGGAACTATTCCTTTCTCTTATGCTGTTTCACACCTCAGCAGAGGAGTCATGGAAAAGATGATGTCTTGATATCCTCAAGCTAAACCCCCCCACAGGGCCACTGATAGGAAAGAGGAAGATTCCCTTTTTTCTATATTCATGGATGGAGGAGATGGGGTGGAGTCCCCAGCTTCCAGCTCAAAATGCCAACTCCAGATCCTCTGTGTCATCTGGACACTGTTTTTCACTGGGAAGTCTACAGTGTTTGCACTTTTTATGCCAAAAACATATCAGAAATGATTATTTTAAGTTCTGTCATGAATATACTCAGCAAGTCGTCATTTGTTGCCAAGATATCGGAACTGAAATGCTGGACTGACACCTTTACGTAGTCAGATTCAAAGGTAAATGCAAGGTCAGTATCTTGTTGCTCATGCATTTGGCTGCTTGAAAAGCCACCTGTACAGATATTAGCTGTAGCTGTTAGCTTGATATCAGTAACTTCGTTTCCTCATACAGTTTCCCTCCAAACCTCCCCTTGTTTCACTCACGCTGAATATTGGCCAGAGCTATGATATCTGGAAACATAATCAGCCAATTCTTTGCTAACATATTCACATTTTAGACTTCAGTGTCGGTTTTGGGTTTGCAGCCTGTTGTTTTGACCCCAGGAGGACAAAGATGAATTAATGTTGTCTCAGATTCATGGCGACAGCAAGCCAAACTGAACAAAGCTGTTGTGCTGCTTTATTAATTACAGCAACTGGTCAAATAATGCTAGATTGTTATATTAGCCTACATTAGCTGTGTTTACAGGACAGATGATTAGTGTCACCAGCAGACACTTCAGTCGGTTCATCAACCGAGCAGACACTGAAGCACATAATCAGACAGTGCAGATACTCCCAGTCATTTGTGGCTGTAGGTTGAAACACTACAAACCACCCACAGCTCATCTTGTCTGCAGGGACGTTGGGGGCATCAAATATGGCCGCATTAGGCCTTGTATCAGCTGAATGCTCCTGCTTGTAGGGGGACTTGGTTCATACCTAGGGAATGGCGTCGAGGCCTGAGTCAGAGGATGGAGCTGAACATCTGCTTTTGGACACTCGTGCTATCATGTGCCTCTGGAGATAACTGAGCTGCTACTTAGAGTGGAACACAAAGAGGGCATTGTTTTGTGTGCGTGCGTGTTGCACCAGCAGGTATGTGATTACACAAGTTGTCTCTTTGTATTTTTCAGTGTTAAGCGATCATGAGTCTTGTAACGTCACGGGTACCGATGTGATCCGTTATTAATCTGGTGCATCTGCGGAGGAGGAGGACTGTTTAGACATTCGCAGACAATGTGTGTCTGTTAGTGGATATATTAGATGTATGTGTGTACAGACGGGCATTTTGGAGATGTGTTCACATCCTTGGCTTTAAAGTGCAACCAACAGTGTAAAATGAGTCAGTTGTGACTGTTTAGAACATATCTTCTTCAAGCCCAGAGTCACAGAGGAGACTCATCTAGCTACTTTATTTCCTTGACATGAGCTTATTATTGTGCAATAAGCTGATCGCTTCAAATTTTATTACTAAATTAAGAAATATATATATTAGAGGTTAGTAATAACTAAATAACCTGTACCATAAAACTGACAAGTAAGGAAAAATCTGAGCTTTTACCACAGAAACATTAAGCAACTGCTGCAACACACAGTAAGCTAGCCGTTGGTGTTGAATGTAACTAAGTGGTTCTGTGGCGGCTGTGGTGACATCAGGTTGCATGACCTTCTTTAAAATGCGGACATGCATTTACAACTTAGAGCAATTAAAAGCAGGCTGCATGAATCAGTCAGGACTGTGACTTGAACTCAAATCACTGTTGCCTGAAAAACAACTGGAACCCAAGATAGACAACAGGAAATTCAACAATCTGAAACAAGCCATGGTGCATGAGGTCAAACCATCACTTGGCGTAAAGATAAACCAAACCGACATCGAAGAACTAGCGACGGTTTAGGTCGATACTGTTGCATTGCCTCGCGTTGTCTGTGTCAAGCCCAGAAAGTTGCACTTGAACGCACCACAAAGACCGCAGCAAACGGCCTGCGTGAGCGGAAACAGCTCTGTGTTTGACTAAGGAATGCAGATCTACAAACCATAAACAAAGCAGCGTCCTTTGAGCGTTTTCACACCACTCTCACTCACAGATGGTTTTGTAGTAATGCTCCTTCTAATCATATCTTATCACCTTTAAGTTGCAAACGTGCCACTCTCACCCCCATCCGGCTCCAAGATCATAATTTCACAATACAGGTTCCCCTCTGCCCACCACCCCCTCTGTCCCATCAGGACCATTAGCTTAAACTAAGCGCTCTGGTGGCAGCGAAGAATTATCACTGTTGCTCGACACCCACCTGCTTAGTGTTAGGGAGCTGCCATGTTAAGTGCCGTGGCAAGCGGCCCGGGCAGCACCACGTGGGCTGCAGATAGATAGTGTTTATTTACCGCTGCATCTGTTTGCTCAAAGAGACACTGTGCAGTGCTTGGCAGCGCGCAGATGGCTGGCCGGCGGCTTCTCAAAACGGCCGCCGTCCATGCCTGCTGCTGCCATGCCGCTCAACTTCACTCGGGGGGCTAGAGGCAGCTGGGAAAAAAAGAAGTAAAGAGGAGGACAAAAGACAGAGGGTGGGACATTGCTCATTGACTAAAAAGAGAGGGAGAGGAGCGTCTCGGAAGGCAGACGGATGGGAGTGTGACAGTAGGCATCGCTGTGAAGAGTATATTTAACAGCCTGTCTGAACTCCACTCAATGACCCTTCACTCCTTTGGTCTAACACTCTGGAGAGCACTTCAGAAACACTCGACACTCGCTCATTCGCAGCGCTTCCCCGAAGCCCGACACAGCGGCCGGGAGGAGGCATCCCAGTAAATGCCTCACACACACCTTCTATAGCTTCTGACAGTTTGGGGTGTTCATATGTCGCCATTTCAGAGACCCCATTTCACAGACCAGCTCGTCCAGGTTATGTTTTTCTATTAATATTTGGATTGGAGCGACGCTTTGAGAACATTTAACCTTAATGCCAAGCATCACCAGCGTCTATTAAAGCCTCAGTTCATTCCATTAGGCTTGTAATGTGTGCTACGTCATCATAAACTATAACTACAATGCAGCACATATGTGTGATGGTAAAATGTGACATCATACATGTATCAGCATTATTGAGTCATGAGTCCAAAGGCCTTATTTATGTAGAATGATTAATATTTGCTGTAAAGTCATTCAAAATAAATGCTTATGTTGCTCCATGTAATTAGGCAATTGTTTGCTAGCATGTTAGCCGTTAACAGCATGATATGTCAAGCCTGTGGTGTCGTCTTTCTCCTTATTGTCATTATGTCTTAATAATGCTGCTTTCCAATCTGATGCGTGATATATTGTTATTTTATAAGAGCCCCAATTATATCAGCCCTAGCAACCACAGCTATACAACAGGCTACAGTAACAAGAGAAAGCTGTGGCATCAGAGCTTGTGAACAGTGTTGGTGTAATTACTCTCATTGCCAGAAGGGGGCAACAAAAGAAATCGCGTTAATCACATAATAAACAAAAAAGTCAAATGTTTGCCACTTTTAACTGCTCTTTCCTGTTGTATACTTTTAAAGAGAGATATTTGAGGACACCTTTCCCCTAACTGTCAGATCAATGCTACACAGAGGAACAAAGAAACTCGAGGACATGGACCCAACTGCAGGCAGAGACTAGGAGCAGAGATTGTCAAACAGTTTATTGAAAGGTCTAAGGCTCACAGGTGGGTCAAGGCCAGCAAGCAGGGTCAAAACCAGGTATTCAGTGTAGAGCAAGCAAACAGATTCACAGGGAACAGGCAGAAAACATCGTCCATGAAGAGGCAACAATCCAAAACACCAGAAATTCAAAAACACATGAGGAGGGCTCAAGGAACCTTGAAGGCACACTAATAAACTCACTGAACCAACAGTGAACAAAGGAAATAACACACACATATAGACTGGGGCAACTGGGGCAAAACCATGACAGCAATATAGACATAGATGAACAAAAATCATACAGATTAAATGTGTTTGATTTACACTTTATGATACTAATTCTCTTTTATCATCTCACTGGCACCTTAAACAACATGCATCTGCAAGTTTTCCATAGAGAACAGAGCGTGAGGAGCCAAACGCATGCGTAAAGACCAGTAAAGATAACAGTGCAGAGACTTTTCATGTGGAAGTCAGGGCAGTGATCACAGCCACTACATTATGATGAGAGCCTCTGCGCTGCATGGGTTCCCTCTGCCCCTTTTGTGGGTATTAAAAAGCCATATATTTTCATGGCCTCTTGTCCAATGCATCATTTGGATGTATCTGCCCATGCTCGCAGTAATTTGTTTAGAGTGCAGTGGTAATTGATTGCCGTGGGTGGATGGGTGGGTGGGTGGTGGTGGTGGGGGTGGGGGAGTGCACTTGCCATGTCGCTGTCTTCCTAAATCACGTCTCGTGGCTTGCCAGCCTCTGTGTGGACCGCAACCCCCTTGCCAGACACAGTTTGTCACCACACACAAACAGATTGTGGACCCTTCCCCATTCTGTAGCATAATCCCCCCCCCCCCCGCCTTTTTCATGAGGTGTTCATGAAGTGTTTTTGAGTTTGTTCATGAGGCTCCATGGAGCGTCTGGTTTTGCATTCATTACTAAAACGATTTCCACTGTTGCTTGAGTTGCTAACCCAGACAGATGAGGTGTTTACACGTCACTTTACAGCCGCCATTCTTTTCTAAACACCGCGATCATGATAAGTTGCCCTTTTCTGAGCTGCTTTGCCAAAAACAGTAATGAAGTTCTCCATCCCCCCCCCCGTACTGGATATTTTAGTGGAGAAGGCTGAAACGAGCTATCATTTGCACATTTATATCTCCTCTTAGAAGGCGTTCCTCCTGCTACGCTGGGTTGCTCACGTGAAAAGTGGCATAAACAGTGCAAAAACACACTTTCTCACAAACATCGCCAACAGTAGTGCGAAGATGGCGTGAATCAGGGTCCGTGAAGCTTTTTGACCCTCAGACACGCCGTTCTAAAGAGGATATGCCAGCTTGAGTAGAAAGATTCACGTATGATTTCAGAGGCATGTGTGGATGCTGCGGATGACTAATTCAGTCGCATGATGTCAGCGCATGTAATTTAATCAAACGTGTTACATGTAAAATGTAAACATTAACGTGAAAACAAACATTACATGATATGAGACCACATCTGGTGGATTTTTACATATAGAGATATGCATTTCATGCACAGGTTGCTCCATCATCATCTCATTTGTCCAGAGCCTGACCGATATAGGATTTTTGAGAGAAATACCAATTTACAAGGGGAAAATTCACAAATAATCAACAGTGAATGTTTAAGCTGGAAGGAAAATGGACCTTATGTCAACTGTGCACTGATTTTGCAGCAATATGACAACGCAAACATACTCAGAAAGCTGCTCTCTTAATCAAATACCTTTGTTTTTTGGTTAACTATTCTTTGTAACTTTGTGGTGATACCAATATATTAATACAAGCATTTATATATATACATACTGACACAGATATGATACAGATACGCCCACATTAGGTGAATATCAGCCTTATGATAGTAGTTTGGGCTCTGTGTTTGAGCACTTGTGTGGTCCTTAGTTTAAACACTTATTCTGAATGTTTGTTTCATTTTGTCATTCTCTGTCTGCCTTTCCTAATGATTTTAATAATAGGCCAGTACTGGGACTGTACTTGTTCCGTCTGTGTGCACTGCAGACTCTCTCAGGTCTGATCCACCACTTCTCCGTCTGCTGTATCTGCTGCTGTGGTCAGCGATAGCAGCTTTTCTCCGTGGAGCAGCAGGGCCCAAGGCTCTCTAGCCTCCGCCAGTCAGACCCCCCTCCCACTGCCCCCACACTGACATTATAAACCGTGATGACAGGCAAGGTTGGAATCAATTCCTCCATTGCTGGTTTCATTTTACATCTTTAAAGATTATCATTGCCAGGTATGAAGCAGGAAACACCCTTTACATTTGATGGTATCTGTCTCTAGGAAGTCTTTATTTATTTAAATGTAGTCCTTGTTAATATTAAACATATATATATAACTATACCCATATTAATGAATCCCATTGTAGTCCATTTTATTGAAGTAATTAACTGTCAAAGGTCATATTATTATGTGTCTCATCACAGATGATGTGTTGCGAAGTCTCTTACATATACATACTTCCATACAATGGCCATATAGGTCACAGATGTAGGTCAGAATGTGTAGAGTGATTAATGTCAGGGCAATACTGCTGCCTCTCAGTGGTTACAGTAATCACCATGATGCTGTGGCTGACCAAAACATTCAGTTCTCTGAAACAAACAATGAACCGACTCTTCTTTCACTTAGGTGTCGATGATATGGTCCAGTGGAGACAGAGCATGAGCCGTGAGAGAGGTCCACATGAAGCACGTGTACAGCAGAGAGAGTGTTTGTGTG
Organism: Datnioides undecimradiatus; assembly: GCA_008933995.1. Lineage (NCBI taxonomy): Eukaryota > Metazoa > Chordata > Actinopteri > Lobotiformes > Datnioididae > Datnioides > Datnioides undecimradiatus. The sequence continues at coordinate 54,583 of WARS01000075.1, read as the reverse complement.
TATTTAGATTAATATTCTAGTAAAATCCCAGCTGCATATCCTATATTTGTATATCTTTACTGATGTTGCTGCTGCAGTTAATGTACATTTCAATCAGAGAGACTGGTTTAAGGATATTAAGTGCTGTTGATAAAGCAGATGAGCTATTTGAGGTAGACTCCATGCGGGGTTAATGCCTGATTATGCGGGTAAGCACTATAATCGGTCCATATCATAACCCCTCTGACCATCAACACTCTGAGTCTAGTCTTGGTGGTGGGAGAGGTGGCAGTCAGATGTTAGTATAGCAACATGAGCTGCAGGCAGCGTGCTTCAGCTCTTTAGTTATTCTGTATTCTGTATAAATTATTCCATAATGTCATCTGAAGATTGATCTTTGTTCAGTACACCTCCCACAGGTCCTATAAATCCTTGAAAGTTTGTGAATTTAAGGGAGGCTAATCAAGGCTTTGAAAGTCTTTTTTTTTTAAAAAATAGTCATAAATAGACACGGGTCATTGAAAGTGCTTGAACTGATTATTCTGTGCACTTTTAATTGTTGTCAGAGCTTCTGAAAAGGCTTCTAGTTCTAATTATAACAATCCTCAGTGTTGCATTAGTAATTAACCTCGACCCACATCTCTAGTCTATACCATGTTGGGTCCTTGAATATGAGGGAACTGAGCTTGAAAGTCCTTGAAAGGTCCATGAATACAAAGACTGAAAAAAGGTTAGCCTAGCTTAGCACAAAGACTGAAAAAAGGTTAGCCTAGCTTAGCACAAAGGCTGAAAAAAGGTTAGCCTAGCTTTGCACAAAGACCTAAAAAACAAGTTGGGTAGCTTAGCACAAAACCTGAAAAACACCTAGCCTAGCTTAGCACACAGACTTGAAATTACATGTAACTATAAAAATTTAAATGACTTGTTCAGGACATTTCCTCAACAACCCCTGGAAAACAGTCTACACAGTCTAGGGAGATTTATTGATTTATCCTTAATTACACATCAGTACACGAGGTTCAGAGTATACAGCCTGTACTAAGCTAAAAATAGAGTCTCTTTATCAGGTCAGTAATCTGATGGATGGGTGTGGTATAGACATAGTGGATTTAACTTTCATCATGGTTATGATGTTTGTTGGCTGAACTGAATCATTTTTCATGATATCATAGAAATATCTTTATTCTGATAACCTAAAGTGAAACAGAAAAAAAACAAAATAAGCAGCCTAAAGGAGCTAAATCGGCTCTACAGTGCTCAGGGGAACGGGTGAGTTGGGCAATAATTCTTTAGGTTTGTTACTTATATTTCAGCTGACCAAAGAGCTGCAGCAGACTCCTCTTGGTGCTGATGTGGGTGGATTCTTTAAATTTACAGGTCTGGCAAGGCAAATGGAATGAAGGCTGTCTCGCAGATTTCGTAACACCGTGAAGCTCTGCACAGTCACGTACTGTCTATCTGTACCAGGAATAAACCCCAACCCACACCGAGCAGGTCTCATCCCTTCCCATTCAACCATGTTAGTGCAACACAGGATCACAAGCTGGCTTTAGTGCGTGAATATAAAGGGTTTTATTGCAAACTGGGGCAGAGGATGTGACTGTTGTCAGCCAAGGAAGGTCCCTTGGGTGCTTGAGTGCCGACAATGGGCCCAGCTCTTTCTCTCCAGCTCCACTCCTTGTTATTTTTAAGGGGAGTGTGCAGCTGATCAGAGACTTGTGATGTCGGGGTGATCATGCTGTGTGTTGAGTAATAAACCTGGTTGGTTTGTTTGAATCTCCTGCTGTGACAGACATCAAAGATCTTCACCTAATGAAGCAAAGGACTCTGTGGACTCGGGTCTCTCAGGGTGCACTTTACATACAACAAGCACAGCAACCTGGGCTTTGTTGAACCTCCAGCCTGTTTAACACTGTCCGTCCTAAAGGTTTCAGCTCAGCTAATTTGTTTATTTTTTATAACATTTCTAAAGTAGCATATTAATCAATAGAAGGTTTATGGTGTCTTAGTTAAGCGACGATAAAGGTCGATAAATAATATTTCATATGCTCACAAATATAACCTTCAATCACTGCAGTTCATTTCAAGCAAATATTAAGAGTTTAACAGCTGTGGGTTTTAAATGGTCGATGTCTGAAATCTGAGTTATTGTCCTGGTCAAATTATGAATTATGGCTGTGCACAGTTCATCATTAAGCTCTGCAAACACCACTCAGGGCTCAAAAAACAACTCCCCCCCTTCTTTTTGAACATGTGGAATTAACAGTTACTACATTTAGACGCAGACAAGTCTTGAAAACTTGACTAAACTGCCTTGTTGCTGTTGAAATTTATTGAAACTAAATAGATTTTGGGGGTTGGTACATTAATGATACAGAAATGTAGGCCAGATTCCCTTTTTGGTATCGTTATGTAACACAAAAAGAGAAACGTCATCACAAACAGTTGCCTGAAAGCTGTTTGGATCATTCAGTGACGTGAAAGCAACAATAACGCACTTTAAAATGATCAGTTTCAAGTAAAAGTGCATATGTGTCGGCAAGAAAATGACTTCAAGTATCAAAAGTGAGATTATAAAGTGTCATTATACAGACACTTTTGTTTTCTCCCTTTTTAAACTTTGCCAGTGGCACTAAGCTGACAGACTGGTTGAGCTGACAGAGCAGACTGCAGCTAGAAACTTTCTGTCCTTATGCAAGGTCTCAGTTTATAACTTGACAACTTGCTGCATCTCTTAAAAGTAACCAGAAAAGTGCTGACTAGCTGCAAAGTTCTGTTGTTTCTCAAGTTGCCTCTTATTTTGTTTCAACCCACCAACATCCACATTTGCTTCGATGATCAAGTCATCCGTTCGCGAGTCATTGTCGACGCTAATCCTAATCCTTTGTTCTCCTTCAGCTGTTCGAAATGACCGGAATAAGAAGAAGAAGGAGAGCCCAAAGCCGGAGCTGGCAGAGAGCTACGAGCTGACGGCAGAGCTGGAGACCATCATCGAAAAGATTCGTAAAGCCCATCAAGAAACCTTCCCCTCCCTCTGCCAGCTTGGCAAATACACCACGGTGAGTTCACTGTCCTGTGGCGCCTGAAAAGAGACCTTTCTGTGAGTATGCATCGATACTGTAGGTCAATAGAAGTGTTTGGTTGCACTTCTTTTGAAATCACAAACACAACAAAGCTACAATGTTTCTCTGACTCCATAAACCTGTTTTGCCATTGGCGCCGTGTGCTCCTTTGATTTGGTGTTGCAAACTAGCCGTTAGTGCAGAGCTCGGAATGATAATCAATCTCTTGTACTGTACTCTAAATCCCCTCTTATGCAGCTCCAGAGTACAGAGTACACCCCTGGCTGTCCAGCCAAATCCTCAACAACACTTCTTCTTCTTCTCCTCCTCTCAATAGCTATTGATTGGACATTCACTGTGATGGAAAGGCAATAAAAGGCATGCATCATAATAGCACTGTGCAGCTAACACATCACGACTTCCAGTCGCCTCTGGTGAGATGGATCTCAGCTGGTATCAGGGTTTGTTTATCCCAGTTTTTATATGTTGCAACAGCAAAAGGAGAAAGTAAAAGAGAGATGTCAGGAGCGGAAGACGATGAAGCTGCCAACATCAAACCCTCACCGGGGAAATGCTTGCCAGCCAGGCAGCTGCCCATCAGTCTGGTTGAGGCAGACGCCAACTCCGGTTTCTAGCGTTTGACATGTCTGAAATGTGGAATAAATGTGGCTAATCCAACTTGCGTCATTATCTGCTTCCGTAAATCAAAACACGCGCTGAAGTGACGGATTCGTGCGCTGATGTGCGACAGCGCTAAGCTGGGTGTCGAGAGCGGTTGTCAGGGTTTGTGAGGGCTTTATTCCCCCTGCAATCTCCCGGCAGACGTCAAGGTTGAGAGTTCTGTGCCGTCCCTGAACCTCGCTCAAACTCTCAAACGCATGGCCCGGCACTAAACTAACAACCCGTGAAAGGGCAGACAGCAGGGGATGCTAATCCACGCAGGACCTTGAAGAAGAATCTCGTCAGTTGGACACATCAGGCCCTCGCTTGTCCAGTCTCAAAGCAGCCGACCCTGTAAAGGACAGTATATTCCCCTCATCTGAGTGACAACACGCTTCCCTCACCCCTGAGGGACGGTTCTGCACTTGTCATGACTTGGTGCAAAAGTTGGAGGTCATACAAGTGTTGAGAAAGCCTCTAGAGCGGTACGTGATGCTGCAAACCCTTGTTCGGCTCAGCTTTGTGATGATTTGACAGCCAAATGGTTGGAGCTGCAGGACGGCTGATAGCTTGATAGCAAGCAGAGATAGCGGCACTTTGATTGACACGTAGGCATGGCAGCATTGTGCAGGGAGCTGACAGCTTCTAATGTGTTTGTTTTTAAGCTGACTTACATATAGATTACAGTCGGCGGGAGTGAGCTGTGATTGACACTGGCGCTCCACAAACAGCCTTCTGTGGGGAGCGTTTGAGAGCAGGAGGGGGGAGGGGGATGTTTAATGATTTGGCGGTGCTAGTTTTGGAAATCTCATGACACTTGTCAATCACGTAAAATACTGTTTATGCTAACATAAACAAATCTGCTGCGCGGCCATAATGTGCAGTAATGTCTCTCTTGTTGCAGTGATGAAAATCATTCAGTCACTGACAATAAATTCTGGAGCGGATGTGGGTGAGAGATGCTAAAATGGAGCAAATTGGCGTACAGTGCAGCCATTAGCTTTCCACTGTGTGCAGCTGCTGCCGCGGCTGCTGCTGCCGCTGTCGTTTCGGTGTACAGTAAGCTTCCGTCTCCATTACTCTTTATTTTTCCCCTTTCAATCCCAACACAAAGCTCCTAATCTCTGTAACCCCGCCGTACTCCACCCTCATCCCATTTCCTCTCCCACGAGACACTTCCTGATTTTACAAAATAAACAGTCTGCATTGAGGCAAACCGCACAGCTGAAAATAGTGGGACATAATAGCAAAACTCCTGCTCCCTGGTTATGATATAATCCAGTGTTTGCTGTTTGTTGGAGTGGCAGTCGGGCCTCTGATAAAGCCTTAATCTGGATCAGTGGTAATTATGCTTGCTCACGGACTGTGAGAAGTTCCTCATTATTACAAGCGATTGGATCCTGATGCGCCTTTTGAGTCCTCCTCGTCGGAAACAGAAGAGGAGCTCCCGCGCCCCTAGATTAGGTTAAAGCTCCAATTATGTGGTGAAATATTCAAATCCTAGTCTGCAGTGATTTAGGAGTTCATTGCTGGGTTAGCGGAGATAGCAGCGCGAGTGAGAGGGCTTAGCTCGACAATGAATAACGCTTCATTGACAGTGATGGTGATGAAAAACGAGCCTGGCAGTTTCAAAGACAAAATAAAACATTAGCGCTCGGCGGGGCCCGGTGGCTGCGGGCGGCGGCGGCGACTGCTGCTGCTGTACAGTACACGGCCTGGCCCGGAGATATTAGCCACATTACAGTTTGTCCGCCATCGCTATTTGTCACAGGTGCTGCCTGCTTTTACTGCCTTTTCCCTTTCTGCATCTGTACACACGAGCGTGCTGATGAACTGCCGGGCGCTCATTTCGACACTGCCAGCTCCTTTTCTAATGTCGCAGTTTGTCTAATTTGTTTGGATAAATGTTCTGAAATGAAATTAGAATTCCCCGGCAACTTCCTTGTTTCGCTCTATTGAATTATGGGGACTTGTGTAATTGACTGAGATTGCAGTGGGGGGTTGGCAAAAAAAAAAAAACCCCAACAGCAAATCACCTCACCCTCTGTCCTCGTCTGCTCCCCCCTTCTCCTCCCTCTCCCTCCACCCAGAGGGAAGAGCAAGATAAGTTGCTTTAATATCAGCCTCCTCCAACGCCCCCCCTCCCCCAACATATGTGCATTGTGCAAACACTTTCTCTCTCTCTCTCTCTCTCTCTCACACACACACACACACACACACACACCCCTGCCTCTGCACCTCCTCCTTCCCCATCAAATCGGACGTCAATCAGCGGAATGTGCGTCCATAGTGCTGTTGTGTCGACTGCAGCTCGTTGTCTGTGATTTAAGCACGGCCCTAATGTGCCTCTCACTTAACCCCAGATCATATTTAATGATCTCTCTCTCTCTCTCGCCACTGTTCTCTGTTTCCCTCGATCTCTCTCTCTTTCTTTCTCTCTTGGGTGGCCACACAATAGATTGTTTCCTCGTGACAGTGTCCAGCAGCAGCGGTGCTAACTGCCTCGCAGTAACCACCTCGGGGGGATTGATGGGCCGTGGAGCAGAGGGCTGCTCCGGCTGTCTCCACACTCACCTCTAGCGGGCTGGTTGGGGTTGGAGGGCGCTGCTGTGTTCGAGCCCTCTCACAGTGAAAGGGCTCCCGGGGCTGGGCTCAGACTGATGTTGAAGTTTGAACATACTGAGTATATATTGGGTTTTGGGTGGAGGAAGCCATGCGAGTGGGTCAGCCTTTGCTTCTTTTCTCTACAGCTGAGCTTCGCCGTCCAGAGACCATGTCCTCTTTCACTTTTCAGAGACGAAGACCCATATAATTAAACACAAATCTAACTGAACAATTAAATATGAAAATTCTGATAGCTTGTCAGAATCACGGGGTTACGTTGGGGGAACTTGGCTTGGGGGAAACCCTGTCTACAGCCATCGTCAAATAATTATCTTTTGACCAAAGAGCTGTTAAACAGATGCAGGGGAACAGAGACACCAGCAGCGCCGTCGATAGCGAGGTGGTCTCTGAATGTCTTGCAGCTCTGTTCCATTGCTGACATGGGTGGGTTCTTTGTACCTGAGGTTTTGCAAATGACTTGAAATTCTGTTGAACATTAACAAGTAACCACCACCACTTGTCAAGTTAGGGCTGCACTGCCTCGTGTTCAACGTGTTAGATATGAAACATAACTAGATTTCACAATAATGCACCGCCTCTGCACCTTTTATCACACAACTGCTGACTTAATAAAACCGAGTCACATGACAGGACGACATTCATTTCAGTCACATCTGATTCGCTGTTTCTTTATCTCTTTCACATTAAAAGCCTTCCCTCCCCTTAGTGCTTTTATTGTGAAACGTGCGCTGTGGTTGCTTTAATGCTAATCAAAGCGACGTAATGAACCGAAGCAACGGGAACATGTTCTTGTGTTAAATGAGAGGTGGACGTGTGCGTACGTTATGATGGATTAAACGTGATGTGAGCTGTAGAGGCCAGGTGATTCCAACCAATCAGTGATGTCCTCAGCCCTTATTGCTCATGCTTCTTTTATTTAAACTGACGTATACTGATAGTACTGAAGATGCCAAATTTTTAATCTCAGTTCAATGGAATGGATGTGAATGTGAATTATTTTATTATTTGAACTTCAGGATCCAGCACTGAGGCAGCCAGTACTGTAACGGCGTGTTGAGGACCACATAAGTGAATCTTGCAGTCTGGGCTCCAGTGGAGACATGTTTGTCTGCGAGATGTCCCAGATCCTTTTCTACCCAGACAAGACTAAAAAGGACTAACAAATTATATATTGCATATTTGGCATAGATGACTGGATTACGTAATACCCCTGTGAGCAGCTTTAACAGAAACATTGCGGCCTGTCTTTCTGCCTCGCTGTATTCTTCTGACAGCTGCAGGGCCGACGTGTGTATGAACTTGAAAATCAGAACTTGAGATTGACTTGGAAGCTGCAGACTGATCTCCCACTTCCTGTCCAGCTTTAACATTCCCTTTGTCTGAGTTTTGAAATACTTACATTATGTAATGGGATATTTTTCTTTTGTCGATCCCATTCCTTATTTATCTGTGTGTACAATACTGACGTCAACTTGTAAAGACTGAAAGCAGGTTTACTGTCATTTTCCAAACAAAGAGAGCTGAAAAGTTCACATTCTGCATCATAATGAAATGCTTCAAAGCATAAAGAGGTCATGTAATAGTAACAGAGCATGCTTCTTTATGTTTGTCTGTACATCCTCTTTCAATGGAGATGCCTCGCTTTGTGCCACCGACCTCATTACAGTTGTTTACGCTGAATAAACAGCCGAAATGTCCAAGGAGTTTGTCTGGAGATGCAAAGCTTTCTTTGTCAATGTCTCTTTGCAGTTATAGTTATGATCTGAAAATAAAAGCCTATGTAACAGTCAATTACAGCCGTGCAAAGGCTTTCTCTCCCCGTCTCTCCTGAGAGCTGTGAATCACACTGTATACACTCCACGCATCTCACATCTCGCTGTGTTCGCGCCGGCCCGGGCCGTGGCACAAACCTGTTTGATGCTGTTGAGAGCACTTTTCATGTCGTTGTTTGTTGTTTGCGCGCAGGCTGGAGCCCTGCTGCAGCACGGAGGAATCAGAGAGCCGAAGCAGTGGACTCGGTATAATACAAGAGAAAAAGATGTTTCCACTTCAGCACTTTAGTTTGCAGCAGCGCCTGACTCATATGCTGGGGGTTGATGTGCACTGTTAGCACGGACAGGGTAAAAGAGGAGATGCAACACTTAAAGCATTTTCAACTGAATGCCACACACACACACACCCCGCCCTCCCAAACAAAAGCCAATCGTCTGCTTCATAACGGCCGCACCTGGAAACATGCCGAGCCAATCGCGTTGAGATTTGCAACATTCACACCTGATTCGGCAGCAGTAGGAAGCAGGTGCAGACAGGCTCCGCTGAGGTTAGATGGCTAACTGAAGAAGTGCAATGTGCAGTTTGTCACTCTGGTGGGATGAGCTGATGGCATGATGTCACGGCGCTCTGGACTGAACCATGAAAGAGGCTGGCGTCTCGAAACTTTACACACATGCAGTTGAAGTTTAACCTGTGGACCAAGAAGTATTTTAAAGATTATTTGAACTAATTTAACTTATTTTAAACAGTTTTGCATTTTCAGTTTAAGTAGACAAAGCATTTCATAGCATTGGAAAATATTAATTAATGTAACTGTAATTGAACTGCAGGTAGGCTTCCTTCGATTAGTGGCGGCAGGACACGATCCCGTGTTTCACGTCTCGCTGATCCTGTCGGCGTTTGAACATGTGCCTGTCAATAACATGCTTGGCTGAGTCAACCAATCCAGAGCTGAGCTTTACAGCATCACTTCTGCCTCATCGTAGCTTCACAGGTGCGTCATTCGTTTGGTCCGACATGGCTTCTCAAGGCAGCTCTGACGCAGCTGCACCTGTAGTGAGGCGTCTCAGGCTCCGGCCCCCTTTAAGGACATTAAAAGTCCAAATCAGTGAAACTGACCCTTCAATACACTCCTAGCCTTAAGAGGATGCCCCTCCTAAACTGATTTATATTATTATAAAATCAGCTTTTATGAATTAACCATTTTAGTTATTAAACCAACCAGTTATTAATTATTAAACCACTGAATTTGGGTGGTTTTCCAGGATTTATTACACTGTTGCATGTGCCGTATTCATATTCAGGTGAGTTTCCATCATAGTGGTGCCTGTAACAGCTGAGATAACACTATATGTGTTGCTACCAAGGTACCACACGTATTAGGGGTTATCCGGTCTCAAAGGCTGCCTTATTAAGCTGCATTACTGCCTGTGCTCTTGAGCTAAATTGGAACACAGGTAGAGATGCTGCTTTACTCTGTGACTGTGATCATCTTCAGGACCTGGTGAATGTCAGAAATGGTCAAAGGCCCAATAAAACCTCAGCTGTTCCAGTTTTAAAGGTCGACCACAGGTTGGTCCACGTCTTGGCTTTTCTGTTCAGCCTGGATACACACATTAGATTTTCAGTGTGTTGTTGGTGGTGTGTGTCACCTCCTCCTCGGCGAGTGTATGTGTGCTATGTCCTTGCTACATGTGGAGGCTCACTCATGGGGAACAGATGGGCTATTCCATGTAAACCACCAGAAAACAAACAAAATGATCATCAGATGCTCCATCAGCCAGCGCACCACGGCTTTCCCCTCACTACACCCAGACAATTCCCCAACTGCTGCTCATTGTCCCCGTCTCTCCGAGTCTGGCCATCATAACACCCTCTGCTCTGATGGCCTTCTCTCCCCTCCTCCTGCCTGTTTCCTGTCATTTTAAACACACAGCGGGATTCAGCTGATACACGAATCAGCTTGAGTCAAGAATAGCAAGACATTCAAAAGTGTGAGTGTACCAGCAGAGAGTTTGGATCTCCGTCGTGGTCTGTTTTATTAATTTTGGTAGAACATTGAATGTGTGTATGGAAAATCAGCCTCTTATTCACTTAACATTGTCAGAACACTGTATAGGAAAAATGATTGAACAGTTACAACAACTGAGAGACTTGTTCTATCAGTTAAAATACCAAAAGATGCTGTGAAGTTTGGTGGAATCCTGGGAACTGTTGTCTTTATCACGCCTGCCATCATCACAGTCAGCTTTCAGGATTCCTCCAGCGTTGATGGTTCAGGAGGTTTTTACTGGGAGCTGAATTCTCCACAGAGGTCTCCTCCTCTCCAAAACAAACAGAGCCGCTGATTCAAACCCAGAGAAACACTGAATAAAGCAGTTCCACCTTAAAGATAAGTGTCTCTCCCATGCTGTCGGCCGGACACGGGACGTCCTGGAGGGGTGGCGAGCCGAGCTGCTGCTAACGTTTGCTCAGCTTGTTTCTCTGATAACTTCAGATCCAGACGTCCGACGACTAAAATCCTTCATCTGCTTCAGATACAGAGTTAAAAACAACCAAGATAAGACACTTTTTGCAAAAATCTTGCTGAAAGCGAGACAAAAAGTAAAGTTATGACAGACTGAGTGGACGGATGTAGGTACACAACATAGGTGGTACATTTGAAAACAAAATGCTATGTATTGCACTCATAAATGCTATTGTACTAATCTGGAAAAGCAACCAGCAAAATCCTTCTTGCAGACCACATCTAAAGAATCATCAGCCATCTTTATTTGCAGCAGTAAACAGCAGCGACACACTCTCCACCTGAATCACCACCGTCAATGCTTCTCCCCTGCCTTCTCTCCGAACAAACTGCTGCTAATGATGGAGCTGAAAAATAACAGAGAGCATTACCATGGTGGGTAAAAAATGAGGCGGCTGGAGGCAGAGCCAGACAGAATGTGAGGAAGAGACACATTTCTGGCAGATAACGACGCTGTCAGAGCTCGACAGTGGAAGTTGATTCCAGCTTCCTTTGAACAAGTGGAGGGGAGCGCTGGTTCTGATATTTCTGGAATTACATTCGATTTTATTGTAACAACACAGAGACACGGTGTACTGCAAAGGTTCTTATTGAGGTGAAACAGCATCTGGACCAGAGTTTTAATCACCCGAATTAAAGGTACATTTTAGGTAATGCATTTTGGCAAATACCTGCCACTAAACTATCAAGTTGTTAGCTGAGAATACAGTGATCTGGCTAAAAAGAACAAAAGATCAGACAGACTGATCCAGTTCTACAGTTCTTCAGTGTCATTTGGCAGATGCTTTTATCCAAAGCGATGCACATATAGAATAGGTACAACAAGCAAAGATCTAGGATGGATTGCTATCTAGGTTGGATAGCAACTTGAACAAGTGCTAAGACCAAGGTACTACCCGAGATCCCTCCCTGTACTCACACCTTTAACACCAGACCCATCCCAAGACACCAGGCTAGATTCGTAATATGATTGAATTTTCAAAGGGGACGTGAAGACATGACTTTGGACCAATAGAAATGCTTTCAGCTTCACCTTTGCAACTTTTCACGGATGGCAAATGCACAGTGTCTTTCTGAACCTGAGAGTGAAACTCTTCTAATCCAGCAGAGAACTACACTGGGGTGAAAGAGTTTCTGATTCATTCCCAACAGACTTGACAATGATGGACAATATCTGAAAGCTGTCTGTCGTTCTGACCAATCAGAACCCTGAGGCTTCGATCGTGACTGTCGAAGTACCGCACTGATGCTAGCTTGCTAGTGAATCTTAGCACCGTGCTGCTGAAAGCTGAAGCTGATTGTGGACATAATGATGTGATTGGTTGAATGGTTGGTTTGAACTTATCTTGTTTTTGTTTTACAAAAAGAAAAGTTAAATGGCAAACGGAGCATTTTTGGTTTCTATTCTTTCAAACCGATGCTGCTGAAAGTTGCTGAATGATTTCTTTTGGTAAAGATCCAAACCAAGAAACAACATATCAGATGTGGATGGCACCAGCTGTCGTGTGATTTTTAAATCAAAGGCCATAAATCAACAAACCATCTCACCTTAGCCTGCTCATCACTTCCCATGAGGAAAACTCCCGGGATTCATGCAACAGCTTCTCCTCACTCCCACAATGCCTCTCTGCTCTCGCGTACTTAACTTTCCTCCCTTTCATCTGTCATTTCTTCTCTGAGGTGTCTTACAGCACGTTCACCTCCACTTTCTCCTCTTTCCACACGCTGCAGTCTGTGGCTATGTCTTCATTGCTCCCCGGCTTGCACCCATCTCCGCTCCCCTCCGGTGTTTGTGTAGGTTCTGGACCGTATAGCTGTTTTAATGGCACCTCTGGCTTCAAACTGCTCTGCGCTACCTGTCACGGCTTCTGTTTCTGCATCCCATCATTGCCAAAGCATCCCACTGACACTGTTAGGCTCATTATCGCAGGGCCCGGCCACCCGGCTCAGCTCAGAGTATTCACAACAACAATCCTGCCAGTGTTTTCTGAGAGCTCAGGTCTTATGGAGCCTATTTACTGTATGTAAGTGTGACACATATAGAGCAGAGTGAAGAGGGTGCACTGAGGAGATCATTAGCAGCAGTCTGTGCAGTGACAACAGTAGCTGCCTCTTCGCCTGACGCCCTACTCTCTGTTTGTTTGCGTGTGTTTGCGTGTGTGTGTGTGTGTGTGTGTGTGCTGCAGAACTCGAGTGCAGACCACCGCGTGAGACTGGACCTGGGCCTGTGGGACAAGTTCAGCGAGCTGGCCACTAAGTGCATTATCAAGATCGTGGAATTTGCCAAACGAGTGCCTGGCTTCACGGGGCTGACCATCGCGGACCAGATCACGCTCCTGAAAGCTGCCTGCCTGGACATTCTGGTGGGTGCTGGTGCTTTTATTTTGGAGGAACAAAGTCGTTGCTGACGCAGGCGCACAACACAACACAGATCGCATGGTCAGTCTAAAAAAATGGAATAAAAATCTGTTAATTTAACATTTGCTAATTTGCAATAATTCTATTGTTTTATAGTATTTTATAGTATTTAGTGCATTCTCAGTGAAATAAAGGCTAAAATAAATTGGATTACACAGAATTTCTTAAAAAACTTCTGTCTGACTTGTTTTTTCCACAAGAAAATTAGCTCATCAATTTTTGGGGGGGAAATTTTAGTTGAAATTTTCCTATTTTTTACTCACTGAAATATACTGTGAGGAAAAATATTGTTAAACTTGTGGGTAAAAGATGTTCACTACGTCACTGAAGTCCACTGTCAGTGTATGTGACCTGAAAGTTTGAAGCTTCCACTCATGGAACCGGGACTGGTTCCTAGCTGGTTGTGACCTCACAAAATCAAAATTGCGTCACAGGGGAAACTTGGTCCTTTCAGCGGACGGATGAGAAGATGACCTTTGCACAGACGGTCAGTCATCAGACATCAGTCAGCACAGAGAAGCTCAAACGTCACAGTGAAGGAGTTAGAAGCAGAGCACAGTCTGACTGGAGGTGATGGAAAGTAAAGTAAAGGCGAACAGACTGGACTCTGACCATCTGTAGTTACTGCAGCTTATCTGAAAGACACAGGTTGAGTAGACTAGTTACAGCTACACGTCACTGCAGCTGGTAACACCGTCTGACTGAAAGACATGTTTGTTTCCAGCCCAACAAATTTAAGTCAGTGCACTGTCAAGAAGACACCTCCTGCCTCTGCCGAAACCATGGAATGTGCTGTTATGTAGTGTCTAAAGAGGACAATGGGAGTAAACACAAGTCAAAAGTCATATTAATCATTTTGAACTGTTACAGATATATGAGGGAACTTTATTATATTAACACTTTCCAAAAGTCACAGTGGGTTTCCATGTTCCCTTTCCTCCTGATTATTCAGCTCAAGCTGAGTCAGTCACAGAAAATGACGTCAAGTTCGGCCCCAAACGATCCCCAAACTGAAATTTTAATAACTCCACCGTCTGGTAGACTGTTGATCCATTTGTCTGAGAGCTCGGTTTGCATCAGCTCTGGATACATTAAAGTAGGCTAGTGAAGAATGTGATAATACAGCTGCCTTCATTTTTTAATGCTCACGAGGCATCATTTTTAAAGTAAGCTCAGCGACGTGTGGATGTGATCCAGTCAGGACTCGGCTCGGTGGCTTGACAGGCATGCCAGCCTGAGCTTACATCTGTGTAAATGTCCCATTTTTAAAACATATATGTAATAATTTGGGTCATCTGTACGTCAGCCAAAAAGAGGAGATTGGATTGGTTGGTTTTGACATGTCTGCATGGTGCACGGTTTAGATGCGTCTTCATCAGAGTCTAAACCCCCATGAAATATTTAGCAATGTGCCAAAAAACTTCCCGCAACTGTTCACAGCGGTGACGTAACACAGTTACATAAACCTTCCTCTTTATCTGCGTCAGTGTATTCTAATATTTATTTTCTTATTTCCCTGTTGCTCCTCGCTGTGGAAGAATCCATTAATTCGTTTAGACCGTGCAGTGAGTCGATAGCCTGGGCTCTCGGGGGATTGGCGGGTATAACCTCAAGCCCGGCTCCCATTAGACCAATCCACAAACCTTACTGGATGACCTACTCAGCCGGCCAATGGGAGTTCAGGGTGATCCGATTAATTGATCGGGCCAGTTGATTTGGTTCTTCATGTGGAGGAGCTGTCTGTGGTGGAGATTAGATCACACACCGAAACATTTTTCAGCCTCTAATCTTGGTTCTCTGTTTTTCTGTTACCGGCCAGTCGCTGGCTCTGCGTTTGTTAATGACGCTGCGTCTTCTTTGTGGAGCACAGATGTGGAGACGGGTGCCTGCTGCTGCAGCGGCCGCCCAATGCTTGTTTGTTATTTAGGATTGGTTAAGTGGAGCGATGCACTAATGTAGCCACAGTAATGAGATGGAAAAAGGCAAATGGCTGCCTCTCTTCCTCTCCTGTCCCTCGCATGCTCGGCTGCTGTGGGTTTCAGGGAGGGTGGGTGGGGTGTGTGGGGTTAGTGATTTGATTAGCATTCATTGCTCAGAGGGAGAGGAAGGAAGAGAAAGTGATGACAGGCTTGTAATGTGATCTTGAGTTTAACTCTCAGTAGTACTAGTTATATTAGTAGGCTATTAGAAGCACAAGTAGTTTAAATTATATTTTATTATCAAGGAGAGGGTGATGGAGTGTCTCCATGAGACATCAATTATCAGATTTTAAAAACTGATATTACAGGTATGTCTGCATAGAAAAATATGAAGCTAATGGACACTTTGGTTTGAACAAGGTTATTGAAGCAGCTAGCCTCGCTCTCGCAGCTCTGAAGCTCACAAAGTAGCACCCTGTGTCCTGTTTAATCAGAATACAGAAACATCCAGTTTAATGCAGTCGGACAGCTGTTTCCCCTGCTTATTCAAAGCTATGCTAACACCTGCAGGCTCTGGCTTCGCATTTATAAATCATTTTAATACAAAGAAAAGCATCTGTATTCATAGAGCATTTATCATTTATACCATATATAAATGTTACAAAGGGCTGTTAAACAGGTGATGGGCCCCACTTCATTCTAGGTTAGGCTCTAATTGTGATCAAGGGTGAAATATACAGAATATAGTTGCAGCATCACGCAGTGATCAAATCAGTTGGATTTTGAGATTTTTATTGAGATGAGAAAATGGTATGTGTAGCTGGGTGTTATCACTGTAACAATGGTAATTAATACGATATTCATTCCATACCAGGAGGAAGTATTTATATAGTAAAAAGCATGGGTCCAAGGAACGATCCCTGGGGTGCAGCACACCTAACTTCAGAGGGGTCACAGATTGTAATATTGCAACCAATAAGTTGGGCTCTATGATAAATGAGTGACACAATTAATGCACTGTCAACTGGATATCAATATGCTTCTCCAATGTTGTGCTCCACTTAACTGTGTTAAAGGATGTACTTACATCAAGGAGCAACAGTGATGTTTAATCAAGATCAGCAGTAATTAAGATGTCATTGTTACTCTGGGTGACGCTGTTCCAGTGGCATGATGGGAAGGTTTTTGTTGGATATGGAGGCAGTTAGCTGATTTACAGCCCTCTCAAGCAATTTTAACATAAATAGAATACTTGACATTAGTCAGTTGGGTTTTTTTGAGTAGCAGCTTGAAACAGCACTGAGCCTGTGGAAATCGACTTATTTATAATGTCAAGAGTGGGAGAATTTAAAACAGGAAACAGTTCCTGAAGAAGATCATATGGTACAGGTGGTACTACTAGCAGTACCTGCAATGATCAGTGTATAGGATAGCTCCTCCATCATTCCTAATCAGTTCTTATTCTGTGAACAAATTCAGAGAGTCTTTGGCAGTGACTGAAAACTACTTGGCAGGCGGTACTCTGTGTGACTGCAAAGACAATTACAAACAGAAAAATCGTGAATTATGAAACTGGGTGCTCATACTTACTGTTCTCAACCAGGGCAAGATGAGAAATCTGTTGAGTGTCTTCAGCCTGGGCGAGTGCACAGGTATCACCAGATATCCATGGAGTTGAGAGTAAGGCCCTATTCCGATTGTTAGGGGGAATCAGAACGTGTACTCAAGTACTTCAAGTGCATCAGGTAGACAGTCAGTCACTATCTGATATATATCAAGTACTTACGCTAGGTTGAAGTGCACAGTGAAACCTTGACAAAGACACAGGAACAATTAGAGACTGGAGCCTGTAAAGAAGATGAAACTTGACCATCAATATACTGAACAATAAAGACCAGATAAGACGGAGCAGATACGAGACAGGGTAAACTAGACTAGAGACAGAGTGCATCAGGACCACTGCTTTATCTGAACAGTCGGAAGCAAGTTAGGAGAAATTATTTACCTGCACCCTAGACATCAGTCAAACCAATAAGAACACCTTAAGAGCTTTCAGGAATTGCAGCAGTATTCATTAATGGCTTGTAACAGAGTCATAAAGCGTCAATAATCAATTCATCAACTGTATTATGTCTTTTCTACCATTAATAGAAACTTTTTAAGCGTGTCTCTTTTACAAGTTGTGCCCAGTGGTAATAAAAGCTGCAGGACTGTCTTCTTTGTTGTCATTTTTATTTTATATCAGTGGATGCAGCAGCCAGTATCCTGCAGCAGAGACACCCTCAGTGCAATGTTATCATGCATCCACTGCGGCTGAGTGATGGCTCAGTCCACATGTGGACAGACAGTGGGTTTAGCTAACCACGTGCCTGAGAGTCATCATTATCACGGAGCTTATTAAGAGGGGTGCACGTGAATGCACCGCTCCTCCGGTGTCTGCGAATGACGTTGGCTCCGCGGTGTGTTTAAACACCACACGGGCACACTTTTCCCGATTTTCAGCTGCACAAACACGTCGCTGATTATGTAACTGGCAAAAATAGAAGCATGACTAATTTTCGCTCTGATGATTTCGCAACTTTCGAGTCGCTCCAAGTCGACTGTCTTTCTTCAGTGGAAGAAATGGAAATGATGTCTGCTGTGTAGATACTGTCCAGTATGCTAATTATACAGTGTTTACAATATACTGTATATGCATTGTTATGCAATAATACCTGTTGTCATAACTCCAGTTGAAATGTGAATCTGTTAAGGGTGTTTTACAAAAGTTAGAGTAAGTTGTAACTAATGACTTTATTAATGATCAATAAATAGTTTAATAATTGTGTATTGATCATATGAAGCATCAAAACTCATTAAGTAGCCCTCACTCAAAGTGTGTTACAACCAAAAGGCTGAAGACCGTCTAAACCCAAATGTTTACTGGCTCCTTACTGATATATGTAAAGGGTATCAGTTAGTGATTTATTAACCATTAATAAACCCATTAGTTACAACTTTATAAAGATAAAATACTCCTTGTAGCCCGGTATGTGCGCCTTTAAAGGACATGCAAATGGCGAGGAGGTGGTGGAGGTGTACAGGATACAGGATGATCTACATTTTGGTGGGGGACTGCTAAATCAATGATTTATGCATGAAGATGCATGTTTATGTGAGGTGTAAATGCAAAGCAGCTAAATCACATCCAGACACGGCCTGTGTAAATGAACATGAGGATTGGTTTGTTGCACATGCAGTACATGTTATTCAGCGTGCAGTTTGCGTGTGTTTGTGTGTTTTAGACCCATTTCACTTTCGGTGGCAGCGCCATATTAATGAGTGGATCGCAGAGTTTGTATTGACTAAGTCATAGTTGTCAGATGTGACAAAGCAGTGAAGTGAACTCCCAGGGACGCAGAGGTGACAAGTTGAAGGCCGGCTGTGATGACTTTCTGGCTCCCGCTCAGCCATCAGCATCCGCTCACCGGCACATTTCTATGGTGAAGGGCGTAGATATTGTGCACAATGGCTGGGTGAGGGAGTGTCAGAGGAAAGATCAAACACTGTGTGTGTATATATATGTGTGTGTGTGTGTGTGTGTCTAAACGCAGGCCTGGCCAGCCGGTGCGAGTCACCGCCAGTAGCCATGTTTTATTCTGTTTCATGTTGCAGACACGCCTGCCACTCACTGTCAGAGCCAGCCCACTCAAATAGCTTCAAAGGCTACTGTAGGCTTCACATCCACATCAGTTGCTTCATTAGGTGTACACACACACACACACACACACACACACACACACACACACACACACGCCGTGCAGCAGGGAGACCCAAAGGTTATTCTCTTTGAGTGTGTGGAAGGTCATTGTTGTGCTTGTGCTTGTTGTATCTGCTGCTCTTTATGAGGAACTTGTTCGACCTGACTGACGCAGAGTCTCATTCTGGAGTCGACCTGTCTGTCAGGGCTTCGGTTAGAGTCTCATTTGTTGAGCTGCTTTAACTGATTGATTTGGCTGCTTGGGGAAGGAGGAACAAGTTGAGAAGACACCACTTGAGTTAACGTCACCACAAAAAGCACCTAACGTGAAATCCTGTTCAAGTAGTTGCTAGCGGTGTTTGCTGTTTGGTGCTGAGCTGGTAAACCAAACGAACAACCAAAACAAAGAGCTAAAAGGGCCTAAAAAGCCCCTTAAGTTCCCCACATTTGTCACCAGTGACGACTTTCATATAGTCATATAATTAATGTAACTTTACATTATTCTTTTCCCCGCTCTAAGTACCACACACAGGTGGTGAAATCAAAATCCTGGACAAATAAAACCAAAAGTAATTAGCATAGTTAGCACCAGCATGGCTAACCACCCTTTTTTAAAACAATCTTGAATAAATAAATCTTTGTCCAACTTTCAGTCTTTTTATTTGGCAATAAAGCAGTTATAATTATTAATCCATTATTAAATAATAAGTTTTGTATAAATGGCTCCTGGTGCAGGTCATTTCCTGATAAGTAAGTGATCATGTGGTCATGTGTCATGTGGTCCAATCAGTGAGAGGGAGTTTTCACAACATTAGTATTAATAACTTATAACTCACCTATAAAGCATTAATACATGACTTATTAAAGCATTATATTAAGCATTAATTACTTACTTGGTTTGACCATTTTTAAGTTTAAATTTTAAAATATTATTTATTATATATTATATATATTATTTATTTATCAACTGACACCAACAGTCAATAATAAGGCTGATGGCTTCTATTGGGGAGATTCAGTGTCCAGGTGATGACTCCAGGCTTTTTGGAACCTTTTCCACACCAACAACAGCCTGACATACAAATACCTCAACACTGTAACCGTTCATCTCTAGGTTTCCTCTGAATCTCTGCTGGCTAACTCTCTCCCTGCCTCCCTTCCCTCCCCCGTCAGATCCTGCGCATCTGTACGAGGTACACCCCCGACCAGGACACCATGACCTTTTCGGACGGGCTGACCCTCAACCGGACGCAGATGCACAACGCTGGCTTCGGCCCGCTCACCGACTTGGTGTTCACTTTTGCCAACCAGCTGCTGCCCATCGAGATGGACGACACGGAGACAGGCCTCCTCAGCGCCATCTGTCTCATCTCCGGAGGTGGGGGTGCCAGGGCAGAGCGCTGGGCGTTTAGAACGGGGAGGGGAGGGGACAGCAGGACACAAGGGCAGGATAAGAATATAACTCACACAGAAAGGAAAGCACACGAAAGCACTGCCGCCTTAGCAGTACTGGACACCTGTGATCAGATGGTACATATGTGTATGAGACATTTTGCTGCTGCAGGTCTTACTTGATGGGATTGACCAGTAGTTTAAAGAGGCTGATGTTGGCAAACTTCACATAGATATTTTTCTGTCCACGCACTCGTTCCACAGCATTTCAGAGAAACATTTCAAAGGCTTTTTCCCAAGAAGTGAACCTCACATGTTTCATGATTCAAGAGAATTTGGAGAAATGAAGAGCATTTCGGTACAATCATCCTGTAATTAGCACTTGTGGCCACTGCAGCAGCTTTTCAGCAAATTTTAAAGACTTGCTTTAAAATGGAAAGGTTTGATTTGAGACTTTCTCTGCCTATGAAAACCAAAGAAACAACAACGTTTGAGATTGGCATATGCACAGACAGAGAAAACATTTCTGAAACTCAACTCATGTGTACTTTACAAATCACATCTGTACACTGTATTTCCGATCCACAGGTTGGGAAACACTTTCAGATGTATGCAACATCATGAAACATCACTGTTTGTCTGCAGTATCCCATTGACACTGCTGCACTCTGGGAGATGGATATGTCAAACTGAAGTCTTTTTGCAGCCTGATTACATCATAAATGTAGCATAAATTCCGATTTAAAGATACAAACAGAGCTGGAAGTGGAATAAATAAAGTTATTCACTCCACATTCAAACCATGCTTGACTGCACTCCATTCAACATAGTCAGCCTGTATTGATTCCTCCAGTTAAATATTGAGTGGAGCTGCTGCCCAGTTTCGGATGAAAGTAAGCCAGCCTCCACGGGAGTCTGAAACCAGGTCAACCACAGGTTGCTATCAGTGAGGCAGCACTATCCTGACTGCCAAACATGGGAGAGGAGAGGAGAGGAGAGGAGAGGAGAGGAGAGGAGAGTTATGATGTGCTGGTATGTCATAGCAGCATCAGCTAGCAGACTGGAGTCTCTGAAGCGTCCTCCCAGAGGAAAAGATCCTGCTCTGCTTGTTTTCCAACCACAGCATGACTAACTCGGTCTACACACACACACCAACACACACACAACTCTCTGCCCTGCTCCACGCACAGAGCTTTACTGTACGTCCACCAGAAGTAACACAGCTTCAGTTCTCATTATCACTCTCCTGCCTCCCCTCTGCCCGCCATCTCCAGGCTGCATTTTCTCTGATTTTCCATTCAACAATATATATTTATATAGTCAATCCCCAAAGCCTCTGCAAATATTACAGGATCTTGCATAATCCATGGACAGTGTAAGACACCTCTGATTGCATCTGTAATCACACACCTTGACAGCAGGTCCGGCAGCTGCTGATTTCAGTGCACACACTGCCACCTTATGGCCTGAAGGTACAGCGTGTGTTCAGTCTTCAGTGGGTTTCATGACACTTTCAAAGTCACTTATACTGTCTAACTTATTATACTACCATAAAATCATTTGGAGAACTGACTCACACTAACACCTAGTTTCTATTTACCACAGTCTACTTTGTACAGAGGAGGGTTACAATTAGCTATTGCTTTCTTATTATTTATCAATCTAGTTGTGAAACACTGGGCCAACACACAAGTCAGTCCAGTCCAGGCAGGTCTACAAGATCCAGATCAACAGGCTATGACAGGATCCAGAGCCACAGAGGATGGGTCACTGGGAGATGACTGGAAAATGTTGGAACACTCGCTGTGAAAAGTGGAGACAAACTGGCCACAGACAAAGAGATTAGGATCATTCAGTGTAACTGCTGTTTGACAGCTTCAGACTATTTCAAATACGCGGTGATGGTCTGTCCTAAGGCATTTATTAGTGTCTGACTGGAAATTGGAAAAATATTAAAACTCTCTTTAACTAAATCACACACATTCAGGCTTCTCTCTGTGATCTCCTTTTGATAACTAATGTAATAACTAATCTAATATTTTTCATTTTCCATTTACCGAGCCTCCCCTGAAACTGTTTGGAGTCCCCCGGGGGGAGTCCCGCCTTCCCATTTTGAAAAGCTCAGATCTAGAATCTTTCCCTTTGATGGAATGATGCAGCTGTAACACTATGAAGTCTTCCAGTATTTGGCTCCGTGTTGACAGCGACCATGAAGGAAAACGTATCTTTTGTTGCTCTGTTCCATCAGTTCTGTCAGTTATGATAAAACGCTGTTCTGAAGTAAAGGTGTCACGACATCGCTTAAATTATGACCAGTGGGGGCAACAACCACAAGTGGTCAGATGATCGATACAAACTGATTTTTGCTACCACTGTGTCTGGAGGTCAAACCGAAAGTGAGCGCAGGTGTAATGTGGCCTAAAATCTTTGGTTTCACAGGAGAAAGGAATGCCTGATCACCTGACTGCGTGTATTTATTTCCCTGTTGGCCTCTCAGCCATTAATCCAGTGAGTACACTTTTACCTTAACCAATATAAGCCAGCAGCCAGTTCTACAAAAACAAGGCCCAGGTTGTAATAAAGCATTGTTCTTCTTTACACAAAATAGGCTATTTAGCCTTAGCTTAAACTAATTGTACCAAGGAGCTCACTACATTGTAGGACTGGTTACTGTATTATTGTGAGGGTTGGAGTAATGCAGGACTTTAAAATGCTACACCTCAAAAAGCTGCAAGAGTTTGCTTGAGTTACCTTTCAGTGTGATGAAAATGAAATTAAGGTTGGTGTTGCTCATGGTGCTGATTATCACATATAATAAAGTCAAATAAAAGCCTTAAAAATGAATGTACAAGGACTCTGGAGTCAAGGAAAGAAGCCCACTAAAAGGTCCCAAACACGAGCAATTTGAGCTACAGTCTCTATTCACAGAGCAGAGGCAGTGGTGCTTTGACCGCTGAGCAGTCATCCCAATAATCACTGCGCGCAGAGAAGTGGTCTCTGGATAGACGCATCGCTTTGAAAACCACTGCTTCTCTTTGGTTTTGATGCGCTCAGTTGCTGCTTCCCTGCTGTTTGAGACTTTAAAACCTCAGTTATCAGAGTTTAGCACGCCTACACAAAAGAAAGGGATTCAAATGAGTTTTCTGCTCAAGTTATCTAATTGTAACCATCTCTGCAATATCTCCTCTGCAGCAAATGAGTTGACATAATGAGATAAACTCTTCCTTCTTAATCAAACCAGGCTTCATGCTGTGATACATGCATTAGCCTCTAGCTTGTCTCGATCAGATAAAACCAAGACATGGATTCGTCATCGCTGAGCCTCAAGACTGACTTGATCCGTGTGCCTGTGCATGTGTGTGTGTGCGTGTGTGTGTGTTTCAGATCGTCAGGACCTAGAAGAACCCTCCAAGGTGGACCAGCTCCAGGAGCCGCTCCTGGAAGCACTGAAGATCTACGTGAGGAAGCGTCGGCCCAGCAAACCGCACATGTTCCCCAAAACCCTGATGAAGATCACAGACCTGCGCAGCATCAGCGCTAAAGGTAGGAAGGATTTCAGCTTACAGTTTGCCTTTGGTGATTCTATTTGGTGTTTGTATGAGCCAGACAAACTAGGTCGTACAACCGCAGAAAGCTTTTGTTTCAGGTGTGAGCTGGTTTCAGAGGAATCTTTCCACAAAATCCTCGGTGTTACCATTAGCAGTTACACAGGAGTCTCCTGGATAATGGAACCATCCTATGAGTTTGTGCTATGATTTGTTTATGAGAAATAGTAGTCTGTCAGGCAGCCTGGCAGGGCAGATGGCTCTAATTACTACAATACCCATAAGTCTCAACCGCCATTGCTATGGAGAGGAAGTCAGTCGGAGGGCTGAATCAGAGCAGCGGAAACATGGTGCCAAAGAAACACATGCAGAATGTGGACGTGCAGTGACCTAATGCAGGTTCTGAGGTCCGGTTTCTGAGGTAGGTGGGCTTTTCTCACAGCATTGCACAGTAGGAGTCATAGGTAACGTCTCACCTTCAGTTGTTATGTTCACGGTCTTGTACATCAGTGTTCTAAAACAGTTGCTCATCTTTTAAACTGATGAATCGAAGCTGAGTATCAGAATTCCAGTTGCAGAGTTGCAGTTCAGCCTATGGCCACTAGATGCTGGCTCCGTGGAATGCACTAAATTGAGGTCAGGAAGGAGGAAAATGTAGTAACTTCTCTAATACAAGTAAAATAATACAAAATACAAACTCAAACCACATATAGTCATTTCATATATCATTTCATATATCATATATCATTTCCAAATGGAAATGAACTCTAGATCCACTTCTTCCAATGTCCAATCTGAATCAACTTGTGCTGTAAACTGGAGACTATTGCCGTCAAGACCCTCTGCTGACTTTGATCCCCTCTGTGAATGTTGGGAATACTACAAAGACGGTGTTGATGGCCTTGTTGGCGTAGACAGCAGCCTGATAATGCTTTAGTGAGGAAGCGCTGATAATGTCCATACACTACCTAGCCAGCACCGAAATAACGAAGGTCTTTAGCCATTTTGTGAAGAAAATGGAATATTTAGCAGCTAAAGATGCAAACGTATTTCTCAGGGGTTGGTGGAGACCAAAACAGAAGTAAAAGAACAGTGAACATTTGATTTTTTCATCGGGTAGCTGGAGACTCTACGGAGACACTAAAGGCTTCAACGTGCTTCAGAAATTAGTTTGTACAACACGTCCAACGTGACCAACTTTGTAAAGCTATTTAAATCATCATCATCAACACATGTGGACCAGAAACACACAGAGTTAGCGCATGACCCGCTTTTTACTTTCACCCGCCTGCCTGTAAAACTATATCGATTTCAACTTTCTGCGACTAACTTCTAATGCACGGACTGGCTCAAAGTGCTGAGCCTTTAACCCCGTATGAGCCCGAGCGGACTTTGAGATCCTCAAACACCCTGTTGCTCCTCTGCAGACCTTGACTTTAGAATGACTTGCCTGAAGAAGTTATTGTAAAAGTCCCTCTGCTCCCACTCCCTCTGAATCTTTCTTTAAACCCGGTCTTTTAAACTTGTCTTTTAGTATTGTTGCATAGGTTTACCTGCTTGCTTTACCAGCTTATGTTCTTACTGGTGCTTTCACAGTTTTTATTTGTCTCCTTATCCTTTGTTTGTTTCTGAAAAACATTTATTTTGAGTTGTTTATCTTCGGTTTTACTTTCTCTCATTTATTCAGTGTCCTTTAAAGCACATTTCATGTAGCTTTTAAAGCTGCTTCAATTCCACAAAGTAGCTCACAGTTCCAATTTTTTCAAACGATATATATTTAACCTCTAGAAGAAACATCCACCCTCCAGTTTTGACCCTCATTTTGTTGCCCTCATTGTCTTGCAGGAGCAGAGAGGGTCATCTCTTTGAAAATGGAGATCCCAGGGTCCATGCCACCACTCATCCAGGAAATGTTGGAGAACTCAGAGGGCCAAGACGGTCAGAGCAGCAGCAGCGGCGGCAGCGGCAGCGGCGGCGGCGGCGGCGGCGGCGGCGGCAGCAGCAGCAGCAGCAGCAGCAGCAGCACTTCAGCTGAGGCGGCGGCCAGTCCCAGCAGTAAGGGCAGCCCCAACGAGGACGCTGCTGCGGTTGAGTCGCCGGAGTCCTTGGACAACGAGGGGGCTACCGCCACACCGCCCAGCGACGAGCCCTAGGGGGCACCCGCAGGTGCCTCCGAAACTCTATTTGACATTCCTTTGCACACAAAAGGAACAGCTGGGCAAGGCTTCAACCCCCTATAACCCCTCGCCCCCAACTCCTTTGCTTGGTATTACGTTATCTTTATACCCTCGTCCTATTTTTTTCCCTCATGCCCCTAAAAACCCCCTCCTTAAAAAGAAAACGTCAACACGGAGGCCTCAAAGGATCAGTGCTTTGTGTATAATTCTGAATTGAGCTCTTATTTGGCGTGGTGTCTCTGGGACCGGGACTGTGACAAGAAAGGGCGTGGCCCTCACAAACCGCCAGAGATGATACTCCTCAGGTCTCCTGTGTAAATTCTTATCTGCATGACGGGAGTTTGATAAGTGGTTTTACTCCTCTCCTCTCTCTCTCTCTTTCTGTGTCCTCATCCCTTCATCTCTCGTATTGTTGGCATACGTACATTGTACATACCATTGTATGGATAGATCTCTGTTTCTATGATGAATTTTGTGGTGCTTTTTTCATTGTCTTAAATATTATCTTTGAGGCGATACATCAAGGTTTAAAGCAGGACTAATTGTAAGTCCTTCAAAAAGTTATCTAGAATGTTATTGCATATAGACATTATGGAAGTCTAATATTTTATATTTGTTCCTATATTTAAAACTGTTTTTGTCTTTTATAACACTTCTTGGTTCATGTCTCTACATGAATGAGTGTACATTCACACCGCAAGAATGCAAAGCTTCACTCCATATCGACAGCCGAGTCTGTTCAACTGCTCCCTCAGCGGAGGGGAGCACAACAGCAGAAGCCTTTGATACACACTCATCAGATTGACCGCGTCTGTTAAACTCTCGGCATGAAGTTCGCCCGAGACGCCACGTACGAGATTAGATTCAGAATAAGCCGGTCTATGAAATCAGCTCATTTGGTGGCTGTGTCTCCTCGGTAAATCAGTTTAGCTCACTGTCAAAACAAATTGGGAAAATGAGGCCGCTGATAGATGCCAGAGGTTTTTCCTGCAGCAGGCTGTGATCGCGTAGGTCACTTTCAGTACACATGACTCAACTTAAACTGTGTCGCACTTTATTATCATCATATGGTCTATTAAGAGGTTTAGCCAGTTAAATAAGAGAATGTTTTGCCAGAGTTTGTTTCCCATTAAAAGTCTGTTTCTCTATGAGGATTCACTCTTATCTTCACTGGTCTCACGATGCCTGGCTTCACCATGAATCTGCTCGCTATTCAAGAATCTGATTTCTACCAACAAGATCTCTTTGTTAGTGGAAAAAGAACTAGTAAGCCTTCAGAAGGCCTTGTTCCCAGGAAAATAAATTCATTAGAGAGTACAAGGGGAACACAAATGTTGGCAAAACAACAATTAAAAGGAGATGAAAATAAATCCGTGCAGCGGACGTCATGTATCCACGTTCTCTCCTTCCAGGCTGGCGCGTTGCCCTCCTGCTGGAAGACACAGCCAGCCTCCTGCTGTGCCTGGTTTACAGTGAGGCTATGTAACTTTTGCTGAACAGCAGCAGCCCAAGAGCCAAGTAGGAGATAATGGCAAAAACACAGAGCACCAGTAGCACAAACAGCAGTTTTTATTACACAGTAGGATGTTTTCTGTAGTTTCAATCATTTCTGTCATTTCTTATATCACGATGCAACTTTGACAAAGCCTGATGGAGAAGGAAGCAAGCAATCAGATGATCAGGCAGGTTATGGGCAAGCCATCACTTTAGCCAGATGATATCAACCCCAGGAGGTAAGACTGGAAAGTAAATACACCATAAACATGGAGATCCGTGTAAAACCAGGACATCATCAAGCGATGAATGTTGACATTACATATCGTAATCTGTCTGACTTCTTCGGTGATGCATTCACAGATCTCGGCAGTTAAATAGCTGGGTAGCCTCGTGTTATGACCTTAGTTCTAATAACCCAGAATCATCCTTTAAGTCCTGACTTGAAAGTGAAACTACAGCTTATCACAACTGGGTTTCATGCTCCTGACCTTAGGTTCTAAAAACATTCACTCACCAATGTAATCGCTGTAGAGGCTATCCAGTTTTATTGGCAGGAGACAGCATGACCAGTAAAGTTATCACCCAAACAGACCGACTTCCATCCTTCACATACTTGTGCCCACTCTGTTCTGTAGCGCAGGCATGGAGTAATACCTGCGTGGTGGTAGCTACTCCGGCAAAACTGATTGTCTAACGATGGTGGTTTGGACCAGTGTCAACATGTTCTGACCTCGTAGCTATTACTTAGGTGACACAATGACAGAAAACAGATGGAAATCATGGCCAAAACAAGAAAAAACAATCAATTTGTCATAAACCGTAGTCTCCCTGTAGCCTCTTTTGGTGGAGGTCCTTGAGCTCTTTAAATTTAAATCTTTCTTTGTTAACAAGCAGTGCTAGGTTTGGTGCTGGAGCTCTCCATCTAATCACAGCCTACGCCAGCTTTCAAAAACCGTCTGAATGTCAGCCTAATGAGTGTGTATCTACCGCTAACAGCATGTACTACCAACCGGGCTCTACAAACGCACATGGGCTCTGTTATGGCCTTATGAACAGAGCTCCTCAACCCGCTTTTCTCTCCCTTTTCAGAAGTGTCTTGTTTGAACCGGTGAAACACGGGGGCAATGCAATCCTTAAAACACACTGGTGACCGGACCATGTGGGTCGGGACGATTGTACACTTACGTAGAAAGCACACGGTGGGGTGGGATCCGCAAATCCTCCCCGAACGTTCGCCTTGCTCTTCAGACTTGACAGTGTAAGCTACATTTAATGATGCAAAAGGAGATTCCTGATGACCTTTCAACCCGCTGAGGGGCGCAGTCAAATAAAGCTTCTCTTTGGACGGTAGATCCAACTGAGCTCTTAATCTCATTTGCGGGGAAGTAGGCGGTTTGTCTTACATCAGATGAGGTGGTCCTGCTGAAATTAAGAGATGATCTTAGAAAGCTGCTTTTCACCACAGCTGAGGTCACACATGATACTGAACAATAAGAACTAAACTGTCATTATATCCTCTTATAGGACCCAGATCCCTCACTATCCTGCCGTCCTTGCTGGCTGAATAACGGCTCCATTAACCCTGATATCAAGTTGTTCACTTCCAGCAGGGACAAACTAACTGAAGCACTTAAACATAATAAACCTTAGCTGTCGTACTGAAACTCAACAATATGAAAGCTAACAGCAGAACCTCTGCAACCAAAGGAGGAGGCCAAAGTTCAGCTTTAAAGAAATTAAGCACAAAAGCTGTGGAGCACTACAGATATACAGAAGTTTTTTCACTGGCCACGGTACTGATTGGCTCAATTTGTTGCTGAATTTGTGCGTTTTTTGTCTCGAGCAGTATGACAAGTTCCGAATTTGATCAAACATGAACTTGCATCGACATTTTATGGACAAGCCTGCAAACAAATCGTGTTCAGTCCAGAAGTTAAATTTCCAGCTGTGGTGCTACAGTATAAACAATCTCACATCCACCCCTTGAACTCAACTGATGGTGTTGTAATCTGTTACATTACAAATTTATCCAATTCCACTTTTAACTTTGTGTCAGCTTTGATAGCTATGTATCCTGGAGCTTTCAACAGCATTGCATGATCTTCATCAGCAGATGATGTTTTCTTAGTTTTTGTGGAAATATGGATGTTCAAACGCCATGTGATTCAGAGCAGTTGTTGGACTTCTCATCCACACCGACGCGCTTAATCGCTGGAGCTGGGAGTCTGTTAGCCTATCTTAGCTCTTAGCATAAAGCATTCAGACAGGCTAACTGTTTGCCCCTGTTTCCAAAGCTAAAAAAAACCCGATTGGTTCTCGATTGGATTTGGACTTGGAAGCAGTCGTTGAGTTGTGCGATCCAAACCCATTGAATTCGAAACCGTAATGACTCAAGGCCTACTTACACACTAATCCTGGTCCTTTTGGCTAAATTACACAGTCTTCACCAGACGGTCAGTCTGAAAATACTTTATTGCACTACATTTACACTGTGCCATTCTATTGGTCCGAAACCTCGGTGTCTAACTACCTGTCAGTGACGCAGCGAAATAATGACGATCCAAGATTAAAGTTTCAATGACTGTGAGCACTTTTAGGACATTTCGTCCATGTCATTGGCAACAAAAGTAAAGATAAATAATTAAGCTTATTAGATTTGATGATACTCACTTCCCTAACTATGAATACAAATTAAAACCTGACTCCAAAACAAAATAAAAAAAATATCCACCTGTTTTTTTTGGCACAAATATCTTTCCGTACGTGTCCTCACTTGACAATGTTTGCAGAGATGTGAACTGTATATGAAACCATTGCAGCGACGAGATGAGTCACTCAGCCTCTTGCATTTGATCTGAAATAGGAAAGTAAGACAACCCTTTAGGGCAGTGAAGGGTTCTGGGTCTCAGCAGCACATAATAAAGACCCATCTGCATTCCATCCCTGCTCAGAAATACATATCATAAGGGAAACCAGAGCTGTTTCAGTTTTTCTTTTTACCGTGTTTGAATGTGAATAATGTCATGGAGTCTGTCAGAATGATATGCAGTGTTAAGGAATACTTACTTCTATCTCAATGTAACATAGGAAATGCTCTCCCTTGGTTCTCTCTCTGTCTTGCTCTCCTGGTGAGAGATGAAGGGAGGCATCTTGGTGTTTTTCTTTGTTTTCTTCTCTCTTTTGTTTTTTGGTTTTTTTTTTTGAAGCTGGAAAACCTTCACAGCCGAAGAATGTCCACATCCACCCCTGAAGCGCCAGGCCAGCCCGCAGGCGCCTGACCGCAGCAGGGACTGTTATCTGTTCCTTTAGGACACAACTTCACAATGCTGAATTACTCTTGTTCCTTTCTGTTGAATGTTGTACCGACGTAACTGTAATACTCTACTATCTAGCTCACTGCAGAGATGTTATATAAATGGTGTGTGCTTTGCATTCCAATTGGCAGCTCTGTGGAAAAGACGCTCTGTTATTTGTCCTTGGGAACATCAACTTACATTCAAGTTTAAAAAAAAAAAAACAGGAGGAGGAGGAACTGGAACTTGGTGGGCAGGTTGAACTCCACACAACACACATTTCTATTATTTGGGACAATGAGAAAGAGAAGCCCACGAATGGGAGAAACGGAGGACCAAGTCACTTCAGCACCCAGTATCGTCGATATGTTCAATATGTTCTGTTCCTGCTCCATGTCAAACAACAGAGCTGCTCCCCTTCCCCCCTCCTCCTCAGCCAGTGGTGAAGCCAATCTGCTGTCGTCAATCAATCAAACCCAATCAGTCGACAGCTGTTTGGTTAACAGGTCAGCTGATGAACTAGGGTTCGACCGAAAAAGCCGGCAGACATTTTTAGATTTAATTAGCTGCAGACGATATCTGGAACCGCAAACCAGTTCAATGAAGAACTGATCATCAGTCACTCTTAAAGAGTTTGATGTCAGCCCAGGCTGTTTGCAACATGAAGTGCAGACGATGCCCCTGAACATGGCTTCTGTTAAGTTTCCCAGAATGCACTTCAACAACACCTAGACAACCACCCTCCAATATTTTATATCTACAATTGATCAAATTACAAAGTGAAATGTGAAAGTTATCCCGAAAGCTCAGAGCGTTATCACCCAACCCAAGCCCGTTTGGCTTCCAGCTGCGGCGGGCGGCTGTGCACAGTGTGAAAGCTGTGATGAATCCACCGTTCTTTACCTGACCCAGTGACAAACAGCAGACAGACAAAGCTAACTAGCAACAGAGCCAAAAGAGGTTGAAAAGGGCATTTACATTTGCAAGGTCAATCCACTCTGAATGCACACTGATGTTGCTCTGCGGCAGCTTTTTAATAGCAACTTTGTCACAGTAGCTTTACAAGATGACAAGAAGTCATTGCAACGCTAAAGTGAGGTTGCATCCACGTTTGGCTTTTTAATCTCCTGGAATTTCAACATATTTGTTCATAAATCATAGTTGCATCAAAATCTGTCATCTTTCAGAGTGTTGGGTGAATATTCTCTGCTGGGTTTGAGCTTTTCAGGACCCCAAAACACTTTTTCTATCTGTAGAATACTTCTGGGTAAGGTGGTTTCAGAAATTCCCATAACCTTGGATTATTATAGTTAAGAGGGTGGCATGAACAGTCTACACGAGACATACACACAGCTTTAGTTCACCAGCTTCTCAACTTTTTAGGGAAAACACAAAAACATTGGACTGCTGGTATAACAGCTCAACATTAGCCCCACGCATCGGTCTAACCCTGGATGAAACACCAGAAAACATGACTGAACCTCAGTATCAATCGGTATCAAACAGTGGCTCTGTTGCTGTCTGTCCTGAAGGTGCTCCTGGCTGACATCACCAACTGTCCACAGTCGCCTTCTTCCATTGGTATCAGAGAACCCCACCACCGATCATATGCAGTGTTGTATAGTCGTGTTAACATGAGACTTCATGGTCACGCTCGACTGGGCCGGGCAGGGCGGAGAGGGCGGGGTTCGATTTGGTTTTAAACCCTTGGCCCCTGCTGCCGGCCCGTAGGGCGAAGTTGACCTCAGGAGCTGCTCTGAGGTTTGAGCTTCAGTCTGTTTCAGCTCTCCATTTGGAATATTGTCTTTGTTTATACATTAACATATGCTTTTTATGTTCATATACTGTTTAACTTTACCATGAACTGTCCTGGCAAAGTAATAAAATATATTTATTTTAAATTATTTGTGTGTGTGCATCTGTAACAAAACCAAACCCAAACGACAACACTATCAGACACGGATGGATGGAAGGATGGATGGTTATTTGTACTCTGTACTATAAACATGCCTGTGAGATTGCTATGGAAAACAAAGTATCTGTACTGGTTTTCAGGATGTCACCGTTCGGTTCACAGATGGATCCTGTCGGCTCCTGTCAGCTGATTGGTCAGGACGCTGTTTCATACGTTTTGATCCGTAAGCCTGAACAATACTTTGCAGGTCTGCCCTGCAGCATTGGTTACCACAGCAACTAAACCATGCGTGAAGCCTCACTATAACCCAGGAGACAGGGTCAACAGTCCAATCCACCGGTCCCGCCACTAAATGAAGTCGACTGAGGCCAAACCTGTGAACACGCAGCCTGATGATTTAACGTCTTTAGATGGTGCGCTTCTCTCCTTATCCTGAAATGATGAGAACCTGCTAATGGAAAGAGTGAGGGTTTTCTCATGGTGGCGGGTTAGTCACGCGGCCTGTTTACCCACTGCACCGCAGTGTAGTTTACCTTGATGACGTGTTGCAGGCGTGCAGGTCACAAACGACAGTCACAGCCTTTCACCAGCTGCTCTTTTCAGCTCACAGTGGACGTTTCTGCTCGTACAACTGAGTGTGACGTCATTTGTTAAAGTGTTAGCGCGAGCATGATTTCACCTCATTGCCTCTCTCATAGTTCTCAGTCGGGAAAGAATCAGGACGGCGAGAAAACGGACATTTCATTGTTTACTTTCAACTTCATGTTCAAAAAGTTACATTGTATTTTAACAATTAAAATGTGCTAAAGCACAGCGTTCTAAACCTCTAAAAGCCGCTTCGGACAAATACAGAACATTTCAATGAGCAATAAAAAAAGAAACCTGTATATGTTTAATAAAAAGTGTAAAACACCTACACATTAAAAATCATTGAACGTCACCATTAATGAAAATAAAATGAAACAGGAAATGTACAAAAGTCTGTGGGAACACAGAAGGAGGAGGAAACTTCCATACAGGCGGAGTGTGTTTGAATGTGATCAAAGGTGGTTTTAGTCAAACATGTCGTCGTCGTCGTCGTCATCATCCTCGTTGTCGGACTCGTCGAAGTACTTCACCTCCTTCTTGGCCCGGCCCGGCCTGTCACGGGAGGGAGCGTTCATCGCACTCAAGCTGTTGCTGTCATCGTCCTCGTCATCGGATGGAGGTTTCTGAGGTTTCTGCACAGGAAGACAGTAATAGGCTTTAGCTGCATCGATACTTACTGCAACACAAATCATGTCCTATCAGCAACACGCGCCTGAAGTTTCAACAGTAAAAGCACTCATAATGCAGAAATGACCACGTACTTGTTATACTGGTGATTACTGTTACTACCTACGTTGTGTCATCTAGAACATATTTAATAAGCTGATCATCATTTTATATGCAAAGTAATCATGTCAGGATAAGCTGTTGAATATTAATAGTGATAATATTTCCTTCAAAATTGTAGCAAAACAGACAGATAAAGACACATACAATGGTAATACTCAAGTAAATGTACTTAGTTACATTCCACCACAGCTTTTCTGGTACTGTATGAAATATGAGTATGAAGCACAGAGAGCTGTCATTGAATTTTGAACCAATGTGAAATGTGGTCACAGTCTGGCCTTCTGTTCATGAGTCAGCAGTGGAGAGTAAAGTGATGCGACAGTGAGGTTGACCTTTGACCTTCCGGGCATAAAATGACTTCATTATTTCATCTGTTTACACATTAGAGTGAACGAAGATAAAATGTTGATTTTAATGAAAGCAAACTGTTGGTACTGGAAGCTTCCCCTTTTGTCTCTTCTCCGTTTCTTCATTAAGGCTGCAGAAACAGAGGCTGTTGGGCTGCAGGAGGCAGCTCAACACTGTTTGTTGGAAGTCGGTAAAGCATCAAATCCAACATCAGGCCGCCGAGAGCAGAGTATTCACAGAGCAGATGGAGTCCCTGTTAAACCTCGTCTCCACCACTCACCTTCACAGCAGCAGCTTATAAATTTTACATGTCAAACAGCAACACTGCATGTGATAAACAGCCACGTGCACTCACTCTGCCTGCGGGTTTTGCTGTTTTCTTCACCGGACTGTAATCCTCTTCGGAGCCGGAGCCCTTCCTCTTCCTCCCCCTGCCTTTACCTGCACCAAAGCATTCACCAGCAGTGTGAGTTTCATTTATTCATTTATTGATTTGTGTTTGGAAGAAGACCCAGAGTGGCGTGCTGTACCTTTAAGAGCTGGTGCTGGCTTCTTGGACCCAGTGTCAGAGTCGGAGTCCCAGATGGATTTATCTGGTTTCTTTGCTTTTGTTGCTGGTGGCTTCTTGGGTTTGGGAGCTGCATCAGAAGGCTTCTTAGCTGCTACAGATCCCACACACAAACGGGACCATTAAATACTGATGTATCCTCCACAATCATCTCACCTCCTCCGTCCTCTGCTCCATAATAATATCATGCTCTGATAAATTACACAGTGTCTTTAGAATAAGCATATTAGACTTAATGAGCGCTGCTTTAAGTGTCATTGAATTCGTGAACAAGTCAGTAAACCCCTCGCCCCTGTGTGAAGCTGCTAGCTGTGCCGCTGCATTAGAGCGCCCTCTGGTGGTTGTATAGAGTCAGTACCTTTCTTTACTGGCGACAGTTTGTCAAACGCAGAGCTGCTGGAGTAAGTGGAGAACACTGGGCCGTTGTCGTCGTCACTCTCAGACTTGGACCCATCTAAAAGACAAACACAGGCCAGCGATCACCTGCCGCTCTTTATGTGCACTGACAGCGCTCAACATTACACACATTCACTGCGTTTATACTGTGCATGGAAGAACATAGACATTTGTGTTATGTTTCCTGTATCACAGTTCTTATGATTGTCTTAATGAGCCTTATTTGCTTGTATTGTTCAGTGTAAAGAGGAACAAGAAAGAAAGATTCTACCAAACTCTCATGTCCTGACGTCTAAAATGTAAATATGTGCAGGTTTCAGACGACATGCTGGACACAACTTTGTGAAACTGGGACTTTCCCCATTTAACAGGCATAAGGATTCCTTGTGAAAATACCCCACAGTGGACGCAGTGTGTGCAGTGTCACTGTGTGCGTGGACAGCGACGCTGGGCTTGTACTCACCGCTGTCATTGCTTTTTTCAGAGAAGGCCGACTTGGACGAGAAGATGCTGGTTGTGTCCTTTTTAGCTCCAGGAGCAGACCTTCAGAGACACAGAAACGCCGTCACTATTCCTCCTCTGTGCATTTCTCATGTGCGACAGCAGACAGCTGCTCGGCACAGTGGCACTGTTTCTGCAAACACTGTTTTTCAGCGTGCTCAGATGAGCCTGTGACTGTGTTTAATTGCTTACGTTGGCTTTTGTTTGGGGGGAGAGAACGAGACTTCGTCATCGTCGTCATCATCGTTATGGTCGTTGTATCGCACCTTGGTCTCTGAGGAGGCGAAGTCATCTTTGAATGACCTCACCGGTGAAGAGGCCACATCGTCGTCTCCGTTCTCCTCTTCGTCGGCCTCCTCCTCCTCCTCCTCGGAGAAGTCGAACGTGTATTTTGGCTTGGAAGCTGGAAGACGGGAGCAGAGTTGGTGTCAGGCCACATTATTACTGCTGTGGATTCTGCTGCCGCGTACAGTAATTATTCCTGTTGCGGCTGGGTTGCATCAGACCGTGTCCTCAGACACCGAGGCTAATCACACAGAGGAAACGTCGACCCAGCTCACAAGTTATTTTTGGCTCCAGGCTGCTCCGAGTGGATTGAGATGAAATGCAACCAGTCGCTCTGTAACCAGCTACCTGCTGCTGACAGTCGGTCATATCAAAGAACTTACTCATAGACAAAGGCTGAAAAACAAAGCCGATGCTGTAACGGAGGACGACGGTTTGAATCATGGAAAGGATTTTACAGCGTTAACAGTGGAACTGAGAGGAGGCAGCAGCAGGCTCTGATACACTTATTGCTGCTTTTAGTCAGATTTGTCATTAAGGGGAAAAACACAGACTACGATCAGATGAAGCCTTTTCAGCTTTACATTAACATTAGCTGCCAACATGAGTGTGATTGCAGTGAATATAAATGCTACATTCCATGGCGTGTGGCTCAACTTTACCTGATGCCCTCTGGGACTTGTTCTCTCTGGGGATGATGGGCTCGCTGTTCTCCAGGTCGCTGTCTGACTTGGACTCGTCGTCAGACCAGGGGTTTCTCTTTTTCACCTTCTTAGCAGGTGTACCTTTGGGTCCTGGAGGCTTTCTCGCTCTGGGAGCTCCTGTCACACAGTAAACAAGATTACCAGACTGTTTGTTGACGGACAGTATGCCTGCTGAGGATGAGTGAGGAGCTTCAGGCGCTTCAATAATTGATGACAGTTTTCTCACTGCTCTGCAAAGCATGGAGGAGGCCCGGGGTAATAGCTACTTTCAAACTATTCCAACACAGGAAACCTCGGAGAAAGAGCGCTCTGTCACCTCTGGATATTTGCAGTTGACAAATATCTGTGCTGATGAATATTTCATCTATCGATAGAACGAGCTGCATCATTTCTTGCGAGTTTTCACTTTCGTACTGACCGGGCTCTTTCTTCTCTTTCTTGACACGAGGAGCCTTTGGTTTGGCTACAGAGTTTTCTCCTGCTCCTCCCTCACCACCCAAACCATCATCATCAAACTCCAGCTTCACTGCAGCGTCTGCGTCACCCTGAGAGAGACAGACAGCCTGTAAGAATCCCAGAGTCCTGATCTCTGACCCCTCTGATGTCACTGCTACACTGACAGCTGTTACCTTCTTCTTTTTGGTCAGTTTCTTGGCTGCATCAGATTTGATTGGCTGAGTTGGAGGCTCCACCCTGCGACCAAATGGAGAGGGCAGGGTCTCCTCCAGGTTCATCTTCTTTGCTTTTGGTTTGCCCACCTTCCCCTTCACCATCTTGATGGCCTTGCCTAAACTCTGGTCCTCTCGCTCCTGACCCTCCAGTTTCTGAAAGACAAAACATGAATTATCCAACACTCTACTGTTGAAGTAAGAGTAAACACTCAGGCAGAAGCCTGTAATGAAATAATGGCTTGCTTTTTATGGGGAGTGAAAAGAGATGAGTAGCACCAGTTTTCTGTCTGTCCACCAAATATAAAAGCTACAATAAGCAGCCAGTTAGCATAGCTTAGCACAAACACTGGAAACTGCTTACAGATTAGATTAAACTTTAGAAGGGTTGCCAGGTGGCTTTTGTTGCTTGTGGGCAGAGCCAAGCTAGCAGTTTCTCCCTGCTTCCAGTCCTTATGCTAAGCGAAGCTAACTGCTACCACTTATTTACCAGAAGGCTAATTAGTGCTTTCCCCAAAATGCTGGGGGAAAAAGGGCAAAGAGCTGAGTATGACATCACCACGCTGTTCTGATGGCATCAATACTGAAAATGTCTTTCCACTAAAATACCAGCATGAACTATTTCCTCTCACAGCTCAGCAAGTGCTGCATCAGGAGACGACAATAAAACACACAACTTACGTCCAGCTCCTCGATGAAGACCGCCAGGTCCTCCTTCCACAGATCCTCAGGATATTTCCTCTGGAGATCGTTCAGCTCTCCTCTCTGTACATCAACACACACTCACTTTGAGGATCAACACATCACAACTGTTTGATTTTATACACTTTATATGCACGGTGGACTACGATCAGCTGAGCATATGATAAATAAATGTAATCACTTCAACAACCACACAGACCTTACAGGTGTGTGAGCAGTGACATTAAAGGAAGTAAAACCCTGATTAATAATTAATGATACCTTCTGGTCCCTCTGTTTGAGCAGCTCCTCCACCTTCTCTTTAGTCAGGCACCACAGAGGCATGTTGAGGATGTAGTTGAAGTTTGGCCCTGACGAGGAGCCAGAGTCCACCGAGCTGTCGCTGTCGTTTCCGTCCTTGTAATCCTCCTCCTGAGCCTGTCACAGACAAACAGAAGCTAACTGCTGCTGCTGCTGCTTTCACCGCGTCCTTAACACAGTTATCCATAATATTTGTCATAGGTCTAATGTAATTATGCTGTTGATGACGATGTTGCTGTGTGAGTGTGTGTGTGTGTGCAGCATCATGTCCAGCTATTGTTACAGCACCTTCTCCTGAGCCTTGGACCAGGCAGCCACTGGATCAGACTCGTAGCCCTTCTGGACCAGCATACGGATCAGTTCACGCTTGGACTTGTTCTCTGTTTGAGGTTAGCAAGGAAAACATATTCACAATATGAGTTAGAAAGGAAAACCTACTCAAACACTCACAGCTGAGATTTTCAGCTGTCTTACCGATTGAAATCTTCCCTTCGATCTTCTCCAGCACAAAGCGAGCCTGGTTGGACAGTTTGGCGGCCTCGGCTCCCAGGCTCCCCACTAACCAGTCCTTCCTCAGTTTGTAATAATGCAGGCGGAGCTCAAAGAACTCCCTGAGGATGTCCTGGACTGAATCGTACCTCTTCAGACAGCCCATGTGGTCAAACAGCACCTGAGGAACAAATCAAATTTAAAAGTTAGATCATTAAAACTTAAAGAAACCGCAGTACGCATCTGATCTTAACGTAAAGAACCCACGCATCATCTGGCATTCAAAACACAAGAAAGAAAACCCTTAATGATTTGTGTTTGACACCAGGCTGCTGTGAAATCTGTTTACCATGGAGTTGCAGGTAAGGCTGGACTGCAGTTTGAAGACCTTGTGAAGACCCGCTGCCTCGGCCTGGGCCAGTTTCTCCTCGGACATGCGCACCACAAACTTGACTGTGGCATCTGTGTGGTATTCCTTGTAGTCACTGATGAGGGCTGGTGTTTTGTCACTTCCCTGCAGCATGGGCTCCAGCACAGACTCTTTGTACGCCTGCAGGAGAGGGAAGGAACATAAGAAATCATCTGACAATGCATTTACCTCACTCAGACCAGTTCACTTCTACCGTAGGTGACTCCGGTATGAGACATCACAGAGAGAGGACAGTGAACTGTACCTGTGTCCATGTGCGGATGGGAAGCTCTGTGATCTCGATGGTGTTTCTGTCTATGACCGACACTTCTCCGCTGACCAGGTACTGGTTCTGACCCAGTTCATGGATCACCCCTTTGAAGTTTTTGTAGCTGGGCAGCTGTTTGGGGACGACAGTATTGGGGGGGGGGGGGGCAGGCAAATTTTCAGCTCAACAAATGTATCAACTTTGATGCAAAGACTTAGTCTGCTGCCTGCATCCACACAACAAGCAACAAGCCATGGAGGTCTGTGAGCAGCCATGGATGCACGGCTGATCTGAGTACTGCCAACGTGCTCATCAGCCAAGGAGATGTGATCAGGGCTGCCAAAAAAGGTTCCTTTGTTTTGTTTCCACAACAATGTGACTGAATTTTAGGATGGAGCACAAGTGGGCGACACTACAGTCAGAGTGCAGGAGCCAACAAGAGTCAGAGTTGTTTCATCAGTGTCAAGGCTCAGTGATGTGGAATCAGAGGTCACTTGATGACACCTGTGCTGGCTGGTGTGGAAACACTGGAGGTTCCAGCACAGAGACATTTTATTTGTAATGTCTTCTGACATCAACTACAGTCAGACTCCCACTGACACTCAGATTGTATTGATCCTTGAGTCAGCTGGACTGGAGCCATGGTTTTGTGGTAACTGAAATGTAAGGTTCTCACGTTTCTCCTGATTGGCTTATTATTGATTGTTAATCATCCATTAACTGTCTTATGAACTGGGGCCCTTTGCTGGATTCAGGAAAGAATTTCCTGTCCATGAGGGATTTTGTTTACTGAATTCCCATTGTCTCACAAACAATTCATGGTTCAAGGAAAACAATGTGGATTTGTATTTTGTAACTTGATACTGTACATCCTTTGTTGTATGGCGACAGTGACATATTGACATTGGATGGAATATTTTGGTTGAATTAAACTGGCAACAGACAAGCCTTTAGCTTGAACTCATAGTTGTGAAACACTGATAGCAGTTCTGCTCATGGGTGGGCAACACTGCTGTCAAGGACTCATCCAGCTGCTTGAAGTGTGAGCAGCAGAAGTCAGACTGGTGCAGATAAAGTTTCTCTGCCAGTCCTCGGACTGTTTACCATTGGCAGGGGGTCCTGGTGGTTCAGCATGCGGTTGATGTTGTTGACAATCTCTCGGGGGTCGTAGTTGGGAATCTTACATGCCCAGCCTGTCCCAATGCCCTCGGCTCCATTTACCAGCACCATTGGAATGATGGGAATGTACCACTCAGGTTCCACCTTCTGGTTGTCATCATACAGGAACTTGAGCAGGTTGGAATCCACTGCTGGGAACAACAGCTTGGCGAGAGGACTGTGGGAAGTGAGAACATTATAAGATGCATATTCAAAAACAACCTCAGTTTAGTCTGTTTAAAGGTTTCAGACAGGAAACCACTTCTGTGCAAAATATTTTCAACAGGCAAAAACAAAAGAATCTAAAGTAGAACATCATTCATCGCTGTGTTACCTGAGCATGGTGAAGATGTAACGGGGGCTGGCAGCATCTTTGCCTCCATTAATGCGAGTACCGAACTGACCCAGGGGCTGCAGGATGTTCACGTTGTTACTGCCAACAAAGTTCTGGGCCAAGTTCACGATGGTCATCATGAGAGCTTGCTACAAATGGAGACACATGGAAAACCAATGCTCATTAGCAGTGAAGAGAACAGAGAATCACTGCAACTTCAAGCAGGCTCACAAAAGAGGTAAAGCCATAAAACTTAACATTCAGTCATTTGTTCTGATTGGCTGATGCAAGCTTGAGGATGTTAAATGACTAATGAACATATCCATTTTAATATCAACCCCAACCCTACCTCTTACACAGCTAACACGTTTGTCAGTATCAGATATTTACAGTTTAATCAATATCTGTCACAAACAAACATGACAGCAAAACAAAAATAGCAAAATACTTTTAAAGATATTTTACACCGGACAGAGATCTTGAGCTAACCTGCTAATTATGAATCTTCCTCATTGTTATAATGAGCCTCAGTATGCGGTGTAATACATCTGGACACCAAGTTGACTTTACCTCTCCATGATGGTAGGCAGACATCTCGGCCACTGAACCAGCCAGCTGTGCTACCTTCACTTCCCTCTTGTCGTTCCTTTTCAAGCAGGTGAACAGCACCTTTCGCTGGCCGGGCTTTAAACCTGGAAACAAAACACATCATAATTGTTTCACCTTGATTAGAGAGGCAACAGGGGTATGATGTGGAACAGTTATAAAGGCTGAATTACATTTAAAGCTTTTGTGAAAGCACCAATAGT
The DNA here is from genome assembly GCA_008933995.1 of Datnioides undecimradiatus. Lineage (NCBI taxonomy): Eukaryota > Metazoa > Chordata > Actinopteri > Lobotiformes > Datnioididae > Datnioides > Datnioides undecimradiatus. Next base: position 12,746 of record WARS01000075.1, on the reverse strand, counting down.
CATGGATTTCGTCCTCATAGTCCAGCCCAACAACAAAAGTCGCTGTCTGAAACCGAGCAGGCAATGCTGCAGGGGCCATGCGACAAACACCACAACCATGTGCCTCAGCACCATCATTCCACCCAAGTCAGAGCAGATACTGATGGTTTTACCAACCACCAGTTTGCTGGTGTAATATATGGTTTTCTAGCCCCCTACATGTCGCAACAGACGCCGCCTTCTCAGGCCAAAACAAACAGTCATCATTTACTCAAAGCTGGGATATGAAATCTATGTATGAACACACACTGCTCACGAGACTCAGATCAAACTATGAAGCCGCAGGTCAGCATATTATTACTGGAGAATTAATGCTCATTTTAATGAAATGTGAGAAAAATCCCCACAGTGCATGGGGCACACAGAGCAGCTGACAGATACAAACCATCAACCAGGGAAGGAATGGATCTCTCGTTGTCAGAGTTGGAGAACAGAATCAGCTCTTTGTTGATGAAGTCGTTGTAGGAGAGGTGCCTGGCCTGAGTTCCATACAGGTATTGCTGAAAAAAGCATGTTCGATAAAAATGAGAGAGCATACCTCAATCAGCAGTATAATAGCTAGGATAATATAATAGTGTCATCTGAGCTGTTTGAGATTAGTTTCAGCACAGGGATACTCCTGAAAGTTCTACTAACTGTCAACAAATGTACAAGTATTGCAGCTGTACTGACCGTTTGCAACACTACTCCAACAAATATCCAAAGAAAACCACACAAATGCAACCAAGTCTCTCTGTCACGCACATATACACACACAGAAACAAATACACACAGAGACAGCGCTGAGCAGAGCCACAAACCTCCGGCAGGCCGTGCATCCTCCTCTGGCGTCTGTCCTCCATGAAGTTAGTGAGCCACTCCTTCCTGTCATCCGTCTTCTTCTTACTGAAAGCCTGAAGCAGAACAACCACAGCACTGCAGCTCAGCTCAGTTACCTAGCTAGTACTTTTGGTATAAACCAACAAGTTTAATGCCTCTTGCTCATTTTGTATATTTGTTGTTGAACAGACAAAACAGTACACTTGCAGGACCAGTGTCTTGACCCTTTGCCAATATATGGTGGCATCTCTTTAGTATCCTCTATAGTACAGTACGAGAGTGAAGCATGAAACTCACCAGGGTGATGGCAGCGTCGTCCTCTGCTCCGCTGTATCTGAACACAATGCGATGCTTCTCCATGTCAGCAAAGTATTCCTTCGCCTCTTTGCTTGTACTTGTACCCAAACCTGGAGAGTGGATTTAACATGTTATCAATCCAACTACAATTCAGATCAACAGCAGCTTTAACGTATGGATATTTTTCCAAATTTTGATCTGATCTTGCAGAGCTGATATATGTGAATGTGTGAGTAGCAAACCTTTGTAGTACTTGATGTGCCATGTTTTATAGTTCTCTGTCTGTTTCTTCCACTCATCAAACTCTGGAATGCTGTAGAAGGCCAGCTCCTGCTTGTTCTTGGTCGCCTGTAGACATACAGTAGCATCACTGAGGTAAGCGTACATTTGTGTTTTATCTACTGCAATGTCGAATTAGCATTTCAGACATCTCAGACATCACCATCAGACTCATAATGGAAAGCTAAATTCAAATTTGCATCTTTCAGGTGTATTGAGACAGAAACGACCAGCGTGTGTTTGAGTGTGTGTGTCTCTTACCTTGACGATGGGTGTGATAAACTCCTCCAGGAATGTGTGCTTCAGTAGAGACGGCCAGTTGTGGTGGAAGAAGTTGATGAGAAGACCTTTGATGTGGGAGCCATCTTGATCCTGAGACAAGATGAGAAGAGTCACAACTACCAGTCAGAGGATTATTAATTAAACATAGCTGTGTGTGTGTTGGTGAAGCAGCTCACCTGATCCGTCATGATCATGATCTTGCCGTAGCGCAGGCTCCTCAGTGACTCTGGGTCATCGTAGCTCTTTTTATATTGGAGGCCAACAATTTTGATGATGTTGTTGATCTCAGCATTTTCCATGATCTGATGACAAAGAGTCAGATGCAAGACAAAGTATAATAAAGCCCCATTAGGCGACAATGCTAGATCTGTTTTGAATTACTTGATGATGTAAAAGGGAAGACGATTACTCCCACTGAGAGTAAATCCTACTTTAAGCAGATTTTGGCTGCTTTCAGCTCACTGATTTGGCAAAACTAAAACAATGCTGGCTCACTGAAAGTGTGGGCAGATGCCTGGAGCAAAGGAGCTGACACAGACTGTACAACACCTCCGCAGCAGGAAATGGCAGGGAGTTAAAGTTAACGTGCAGACGGGGAGAAAGTTGGAACAACAAACCAGTGCTGACAGTATACCTATGAAAGGAGGCTGATTAAAGGGAAGCACATGTTGGATTTCTAAATGAGCACTGTGTTTTTCTACAGATGAATATCGTCAGATTAAAAGACACTGGATTGTTTCTAACAGTACACCGATATCAAAGATGTAATGAGAAACAGGGGAAGGCCTCAGCACGTCTTCAAATACTTCCTATCTCCGTCGTCTTTCCTGCGCTGGGTTATGTCATGCCCTGTTCTCCAACACTACATCCTTTGAAAGGCTGCGAGATGGAAATTCGGCTTTGTACTCTGCACGGTCAAGCTTTGAATAAATATTTAACAATGTTTTGATCTTGGGGGCAGGAGAGTCATGGAAGGTGCACAACTTCATCTACACTTTCATGACACCGCCCTTACATTTATTTAGCAGTGCATTTAGGGGCACTGACCTCTGAATTACCCTACAGTCCTGACTTGTACGCACACAGAATGGCTGCTCTTCATATTATAGCTTTGTGAGGCCACTGGGCAAATCAAGTGTGAGTAATGGTTAACTAGTGTCACCACAGTGTTAGCTACTGTATATGTGGGACTGTAAGCAGCCTCCGGCTTTCATTAGGGTTGACATCTGGAAGTGCAAGTCATCAGAATTCCCTCTCATTCCGACAGGACCCTTTGTCCCATGCTGTTGCTTTTCTCTTGTCCACAGTGTGCACGTCACATGGTCGTTATGGCCTTCCCTGACATATTTCTGTGGGAGAATTATCCACTCTCATACCTGCTTGTGTGTTGCCTCTCGCACATTTAGGATCTTTCCTCTGAGCGGGAACACTCCATAGCGATCACGCCCAATGACTCCAAGCCCAGACACAGCTAGAGACTTGGCTGAGTCGCCCTCAGTGAGAATCAGGGTGCATTCGGAGGAGTGTTTGCCACCTAGGACATGATCCAAAACAATCCAAAGTTACTGCGCAGTCATTTTAATCCAAAATTACACTGAATTCTCAGACAAAAGCACAGATGCAAATAAAGATGATGTAAATGCAATCCTGTCTTAGCTGGGCTATCCTCTGGTGCTGAAATGCTGCAAAATAAAGCAATGCTAATATTCTAAACATAACATTCACTGACACTGCTTCCTGCACTGATACTCCAGCTGCTTCTCTATAATGCTACATGGGCTATCTGCTATCTACTGTAGGTTTTACACTGATGCATTGGTAGAAAATACACTGTCTCCTGAGTTCATCAAGGTGACATGTTAACATGAAAAACATTTGCCGTAACTGCATCTACACTCAACAGGTCTTAATAAAATATACTTAGAAAACATGGACAATCAGAAATAAAAGCCTGGTTGAGATAAATAAAGGTGTTTATCATGAGTAAAGCCTGAGAATTCTGATAAAAGCTTGACATCCAAAAGCATATCAGATTACCGGTGCGTGTGTTCCTGATATGCGCTGATATAGGATCTGTTTTGTTGGACTATATAATGTGGTGTCACTACAGTGATTTACAAAGATTATTTAACTGCATTCTATTCTTTAGTAACGTTGGAAATTACCTTCTAATATTCCATATTGATCAGGCTCTAATTGTGATTAAAGTAAGACCCAGGAGGTGCAAATAATGCACTCCTGAAGCTTTGCAATATCTTCAGAAGAACCCTTGATAAGCAAGCCAGAGCGGCCATGTGCTCTGTAAACTTCTCTCTGTACTCCACTTAACAGTCATGATTGTGTTTAAGAAGCAACAGCCGCTGCTCTGCTGTCAGTGATGGACATTCAAGGTAACACATTCTTCTCCACATCAATAAATAATCACACACCAGCATCATTGGCGTCGTCTAGCTTGGGGATGCCTTTGATCTTGCTGTGCTTCACAGATGAGCACTTCTTATTCAGCTGTGTCTGAGCTTTGAACTTCACCCAGTTGAGTATACTCTCAACGATCCCGCAGTTGGTTGCCTGTGGGGGACAAAGAGACAAAAACCTTTCAGAACAATGCCCAGGTACTTCACGTTAGAAGCCAAGAGCAGAGTGAGGAGTTGAAGGTGAATGAAGTGTCCTTACAGCCCTGATAAACTTGTCTGACAGAAGGCACTTGGACCCAAAGCTCTTGGTCTGGAGTGTCATGTTCTCCTTAGTCTGGGAGTCAAACGAGGGGTTCTCGATCAGTGCGTTCACAAACACCCAGATGTGGTTCTTCACCTGAAGCACAGATGGAGGGAAGGTCATTCAGTTTTCAACACACAGCTTTAATGAAACCACGACTGGCACTTTGAGTTAGAAATGCTGCGTTAAATATTTGTAACCACACCTGGAAGGGTTTGACTGACACTCCTGCCTTGTTCTTCTTCTTCACCACTTCAATAAGTTTGGCCACTATCTGATCCACCACATAGTCGATGTGTCTGCCACCCTGAAACATACAAAGGCTCAGCGTCAGACATGGTGTGAATAAATGCAAAGGCAAAGAGCAAAACTGTTGCTACACAAATAAAAACTGTGTTGCTACGAAACACACATACCTTGGTGGTGGCAATGCTGTTAACAAAGCTGATTTGTTGGAATCCCTTCTCGCTCATGGTGAGGCAAACCTCCCACCGATCGTTCACAGTCTCGTTCACTACCTTCAGTGCCACACCAGTCTCATCCAGTTTGTCCTTCACATACAGATCCACATAGCTGCGGAAGCCGTTCACCTGTAGTGACAGGAAGGACAGACACAAGTTTAGCAGGCAGCATTCACCTCTTAATATAAAAGAAGCAAAACAAATCTGCTGCGAAGGCCCGTCACACATCAGGAAATGTAAGGCTGAACTCTATGAATATTAGAATTTACAAAATTATAACAATTATACTGGTATCCACTATTTGAAGAGAGGAGAAGGTGACTACCGTACATCTAATGTTTTACATTACAGGGAGGCATGGAGAGGTTCGATTTAATGTAAACAAACAAAGAACACAAATGTCATTTCACTGAAAAGACAAAATACATTCTCATGATTCTGTTGCTGTAAAATCTGATTCATATATCTGGGCACTCTAACATAATGGCTGATATCTTATGAAAACATGACATTTTAAGTGTAAACGTAGACTGAGGATGAACATTAAAGCTCTCATGATACAACAAGGGAAAATCCATAATGAGGTGATACTTACAGGTAATTTTTTCCCGTTCAGTGTGACTTTAACCCCCTTGCAGGAGCCGGCTACATCATACGCTCTGCGGGTAAGAAGCGCTACAATATCTTTGTCTAGTTTTTCCATTTTGAACTTGGCCAGGTCAGGCTGGAACGTCACGCAGGTGAAATCGTCCCCGTCGAAAAACTTGATCTTGGGGTCAGAAGTCTTGCTCATGTTGTTCTGCCATGTCTGAGGACGGTAAAAACACACGGTAACATACACACACTCCAGCAGCTTACTTTAAAGTTGAGATATCCACATAAATGGTTTTATTTGATTATTTAAAATGTCGTCAACTGTGCCATGGCACTGAAAAAGACATTGAGTATTGTTTTCTTTCAAAACCTGTTTTCTACTAAAGATTAACATTTTTGTATTGTGATAATCTTCAGTCAGACCCTTCTTACTGTATCAAGTGCATGATGTCCATCTCCCAAACAACTGTGATATGAAACACCCGGTGAGTAAACAACTGTGCCCATACAAGCCTAAACAGTGATAATATACACATCCTTACCTCAGATCTGATCTCATGTCAGAACCCTATAAAACAGCAATTACTTCATTGAGGCACTGGTGAAGATTTTGATTTTTTGCTACAGTCAGATCAATTCAGTCAAGACTATCCGTAAACAAACAAATGTGTTGCCTTGGGTGACTAGAAATGCTTTGAGACCACAGCAGCAGCTTCCACAGACTGTCCACAGAACTCTGCTGCAATCACTGTCTTGTTCAATAAAAGCAGAGTATATACAACGTTCATATTGAAAAAACAAAGCCTGAGTGTCAGGAGACAGATGACAAAAGCAAAGACACAGTTGATCTTAGTGTAGTGGAAAGATCTGTTTTGACCAAAGAAATAAACATCCTCCTTGTGACAAGCGCTGGGAACTGGAGTCTTCATTCCTGGCCATGGCCATTCGACCCTGGGGTCACTTAATCAAACTATCAAAGCACCTTTAAGAGAGAAGACACCCTCACCTGTTTGAAACTGTGTCTGTACTCCTTGCAGGCAGTTTCCACTGTGAACTTGGTGCTGAAGATGTTGCAGAGTTTAGCACCGTACCCGTTCCTTCCACCTGGGGGCAATAAACTGTTAGCGTTACAGACAACAGTTATGAACGTTCACATTGCTGAAACTATTTCAATAACCACTGACAGGAACCTTAAGATTGCTCCTCTCACCTGTGACCTTTTTCTCATCGTCATCGTAGTTGCTCGAGGTGAGCAGGTGACCAAAAATGAGGGCTGGGACGTACATCTTCTCGTCCTTGTGCTCCACCACAGGTATTCCTTTACCATTGTTCCAGACAGAAATGGTGTTGGACTCACTGGTGAAGCAAAATAAAGGGCAGGATGAGGCAGAGCGGCCTCATGAAGCACACAATCTGAGACTCGTGCGAAGGATCAGGGTACTGAGGCTTAATACTTTCAAGGTGCTGACTGAAATGTCTTTGTCCCCATGGAGATCACCAAGTGTTGGCTTCCCATATATAGTACAACCCTTTCCATTGTTTACTTTTTCTTTGGATGAAATGATTTTGACTGAAACAAGAAATGTGCGAATTCACACGGTATTTATGTAGAAAAGGATTTTGTGTGCAGCCCCACCTGATACAATATGATGCAGTTAGGTTTGTGGTGGCTCAAAATAATGATGCAAGCGCTTAATAAGCTCAGCCACCAACAGGCTGAGGGAGCTGCAGAGAGGAGCATTAACATCTCCATAAAACCACATTAGCAGCAGAGACATGAGCGCGGCAGGGCTAACGATATCATTTATACAGCAGCGGACATTAGAGAGAGCAGCAGCTCGGCTGAAGGACACACTGCTGTTTAAGCAGTCAGATGTGGATGCAGCTGGCAGGCTGGTGGCGAACCGCATATGAAACAAGAGCTCCATGCACGTCAGCACTGGCTCATTATACTGTAGCTCTGCCTGGACCCATGTCTCAAACCTATAACCTTATAAGCACAGCATAGAGACAACAACCTTGTACATACAGACAGGGCCAGGCTTCCAGACAGACGATCACCATCATAACTTGCTGATGAAGAAAACATGCCTAAGAAAAGGCCTTTCCATTCAAAAGAAGCTATCTGTCACATTGTGAAGAGCTCATAATCATACATTTACATGAAGATGTGTAGAAAGGCAATTAATGGGACAAGACAGAAATGATCTTTTAGTCAAATCCAACATGTGGAGCTGGTGGACAGTATTTGTATCAGGGTAAAATCTCTCCTTAGTGCACTGTGTTTGGCCAATAGGTTATAAATCACAATACTCACGGATCAATGGTGATCTTAATGGCTGTCATGTTCTTATCTCTTTGTTTGTTGTCTGCTGCATTGACTGTAGAGGAAATAAATATCATGATCAAAACACACAGAAGTATCCAACATGGTGCACAAATGAATAATGAACTTGGGCTGCAACTATTGATTATTTTCCATCACAAATCCATCACAGGAGTGTCTTATTGCTGAATAACGTTCTGATCAAGTATTAGTTACGTGGAGTTGACGAAGTTGACAAAGAGACGGACGCCAGGCAGAGCTGATGAAGACCTTGAGATATTGAGTGAGCTGGTGCTGAAAGCTCCAGAAATCACTAACAATGGAAGCTTGAGTTAAAATTACAGTGTTGTAGTCATTTTTACAGGTGAGAATGAATTTCCATACTCATTTACTTTTACTTTTACATTTACTTTATTCTTTTTCTTTACCACATTAGGAGCAAACAGCTTCATACAAAACAGCAAGGCTAGGGATGGAATGGCCAGTTGAGCAGATGAGACTGGATGATTGATCACTGAGTCAGTCATTAAAGTCATTTACCAAGCAAAGACTTTCTTCTCCAGCGTGACGATTTGCTGCTGTTAGTTCATAGTTTAGTCCTCAGTGACCAAAAAACATAAAATAAGCTATAGTCCCACACAGGCATGTGGAACGGCAGCTGAGAGTCATTCTGCCTTAAATACTTGCTCCTGGCCTGTGGCTCTGGTGTAATTACACAGACGCAGCAGTAATATCCAGACAATGCAACAGTGTCATTAATCAAAACCCTTTATAAACACACAAGCTAAGAGGGCCAAGTGTGAAGAGATGAAAGCAATCACCAACAACAGCCCTGTGTGGAGTACACAGTTTTGAGCAGCATCATTTAAAAACTGATTACACTGGTGTACTTTACTAGCAAAGGCTTCCAGCACAGCGTTACTCCTACATTTACTGAGTCATTAAAACTAACATAGAAGAGACAGATAATACAACTGCTTTATTAACCTTTATTTAGCTGAGCACGCCCTTTTACCAGGGAACATAAATGAGGCAGCAGCTTCAGCTGTGAGCCGCCACAAACACTGGCATGATTTACTGATCAAAAATACATTTTCCAATCCATTCGACTACAAACAGTGCACACACTTTAAACTAAAGACAAACTCAGAGGGAAACTAATCTCCACAGCATCCTACATCAGTGCTGCTGAGCAGCGCCAACAGCAGACTCTGATTCACTGAATGACACTGACATATTTATAGTGATAAGCCTTCAATATCGCAGTTAAAGGACAATCTCAAATGACAAATGAACCTTTCTATTAAGTGGCTGCCAAAAGAAAGATGAACAACGTGGATTCACTCACCAAGAATTTCATCAAAGATTTTATACAGTCCAGGAACATAGGTGATTTCCCTCTGGTTCATTCCAATATCTTCATCAAAAACCCACATTTGCTGAAAAATAAACACACATGATTTATAGTTTAAAGTGTTAGAAAACAAAGTGTAGGTGATGCAAACGATCTGACAGATTCAAACATTTCACTTTGGTTAATACCTAATAATAACAATGATAATTACCGAAACTACTACTGGATCATTTGTGTCAACTGAGTACTTAAACTGAAACAATACTGCAGCTGTACTTTGAACTGAGTCACCACAAACCGTAACAGAAACCTAAACAACAAAAACAGATAAACCAAGTTTTGGCCTTCTACACACCGGAGTCTTTCTTCAAGGTTTGCATGCTTAATTTGTTCACACCTGGCAGGATACATACAGGTAAATCTTCCACACTTACCTGTATATATTGTGTTTACTAAACCTAGAAATTAAATTGTGTATCACAAAGAGATGGTTTACTACAACATGCTGCTGAGTTGCCCTGTTATCGCCTCCTCTTAATTATTAGTACATGTGTTAGACAATATAAATAAACAAATGTACACAGTATGGTAATTATGAATTTGGTCATTTCATACAGTGAAATCATTCAGTAAAATACAGAGATTTTCACAAACTCTGTGACTCACATATATACAATGATCTCATTATTCATTAATTAAGTCAGACTTTTTGCCTGTCTTGCGCTGGTCCTACTAGTTATCTGTCTGTCAGCATTGACACTCTGCAGGGAACCGCAGAGAGTCTTCCAAATCAGTCAGTTTAATGTGAGTACTCATGTGCACACCTGGGCTGTGCAGAGATCTTGTTGTTGATCCAGTAGGTGGATTTGCAGGGTAACTTTTACTGAGAAATCTCCAGGGACCCTCAAGTAGAAACCATGTCAACATGTAAAACTGTCCATCTAGTAGAGGCCCCCCTTACTCCCGGAGTCATGAAGAAGAAGGCATTTTGCTCTGTGTTCACCTGGGTAATGGGCTCCACACTGCCGATGTATGTGTCTGGACGGAGAAGAATGTGTTCTAGTTGGGTCTTCTTCTGGTACACTCGCTCCACAGACAACTTGGATCCAGCCTTGTCTTTCTGGGCCCCTTCCCTCTTGCCTGTGTCACCTCTGCCATTTGCAGCCTCCTGTTTGATACAAAAGTTGTTGTTATTAATACAGACATAACTCTGAGAGGACTCCACTGTGAACTGTTGCTGATGGCAGATGATCAGCGATCAATACCACAGGGAGAACGTGCTGATCCTCTCTGTGGCTCTATGATTTTGGTGACAGACAGCCAACACAAGCAACCTACTAGCCATTATACTACTAACTGAAAGTAGGAAAGTTAAATATCAAGCTCCAACTACTGACTGGTCTAAACAAATGAAAGATCTTGTTTAATGTCAGATGGCAAATTCTTGAATCAAAAGCAAAATGGATGTATATTTATTACATTTAACTTTCCTGGGAAAATGCAGGATTAAAAAAAAGAAAGATTTTGCCATGTGGAATAGAAAAATATGAACATCTTAATTTACCTTTGACCAGAAACTGATACACAAACATTAAATCACTAAATCATGTTTAATATGTTAAAGCTGAACTTTTAATGTTTTCTTTTTAACAATAACTATCCTACTACACAAAATATGGTGGTGGGTTGAAGAGATGTACATACAGCATGCTGCAGGACACAAATTCGGGGTCTTAGCCCACTGGGTCACCATTGTGGGCCCTACTCTTGAATTGAAAGCCTTTATTGTCATTGCACAAGTTAAAAAGAAAACAGGTACAACGAGATTGCAGAGAGCCTTCCTTTAAGGTGCGTGTAGTAGGATAATATAAAATATAAAAAAAATAAAAAATAGAGGTATAAAATACAGAATATGAAAAGGAGACGTTTGCATGGCAAATATAATGATAATAAATAAAACATATAGAGATGTAGTACGGAAATGCAGATATATTGCACTTGTGTATTGCACAGTTGCACAAGTGAGTGCGATGAGTGGTGTTTCTTGTCCGTGTGGGGGGGGGAAATCAGGATCTCTGGGATAATTGTGTTGAATGCTGAGCTGTAATCAATGAAGAGCATCCTGACGTAGCTCTCCCGTTGATCCAGGTGGCTATGGCGTCTTCAGTGGATCTGTTCACTCTGTAGGCGAACTGATGTGGGTCGAGGGTGGGGGGTAGGCAGGATTTAATGTGTTTCAGGACCAGCCGCTCCAAGCACTTGGTGATGATGGGTGTGAGTGCTATGGGGCGGTAGTCCTTTAGGCTGTCTGTGGATGGTTTTTTTTTGGCACTGGAATGATTGTGGTGGACTTCAGGCAGGGTGGAACAGTAGCCTGTGCCAGGGAGAGATTAAAGATGGTGGAGAGGACTTGTGAGAGCTGGTTGGCACAGGCTTTGAGTACCTTCCCAGGTGTCCCATCCGGTCCAGTTGCTTTCCTGGGGTTTACTCCCCTAAGCACTCATCTAACCTCTTGCTCCTGTACAGACAGTGGCAGGGGGTTGGGGGCTGAGGTGTAGAGGTTGTGGGCTGTTTCTTCACCTCAAAGCGGGCAAAGAAGCTGTTCAGCTCCTCTGCCAGTGAGGCGCTTGTGTCCGTGTTTGTGGCGTGGTGTTCTCTGAAGTTTGTTATCTGTTGTATGCCCTGCCACACCTGCCGTGGGTTGTTTTCATACAGGTGGTCCTTGAGTTTCCTTTTATAGTCTGCCTTTGCCTTTTTGATCTCTCTCTTCAGGTCGGCTCTGGCAGTACCATATTGGACTCTGTCCCCTGACCTGAAGGCAGCATAGCGGGTCTTTAGGAGCTTGCGGACTTGGCTGTTCATCCAGGGCTTCTGGTTGGGAAACACCTGGATACGTTTTTCCACTGTGACATTTCCCACGCAGAACTTGATGTAGGAAAGTACAGCCTCCGTATGAGCAGCCAGGTCGAGGTGTTCAAAAACATCCCACTCAGTGTGTGAGAAGCAGTCCTGAAGCTGTGAAAGTGCGTCCTCGGGCCATGTGGTGATGGACTGGGACAGTGGTGGTCTGCTTCTTCTGAGAGGGGTGTATGCAGGGGTGAGGAGCAGAGAGAGGTGGTCTGCCTAGGTGAGGTAGAGGTATGGCTCTGTATGCCTGTTTAATATTTGTGTATACATGGTCAAGGGTGTTTGGCCCTCTAGTGGGACACTTAACATGCTGATGAAGACCAGGTAGGACAGATTTTAGATTGGCCTGGTTAAAATCCCCAGCTATGATGTGGACACCACTGGGATGAGCCCTCTGCTGTGTGTTGATGGCATTTAGCAGTATGGCAAGGGCTGTGCTAACGTTAGCAGATGGTGGAATGTAAACAGCTGTGATTATCACTAATGTCAGCTCTCTGGGGAGGAAAAATGGACGGCATCTAACTGAGATGTATTCTAGATCTGGGGAGCAGTGTTTGTCTATGAGTGTACTGTTATAAGACCAGTCGTTGTGCACGTAGATGCACAGACCCCCCCCCCCCTTACCGGAGTCTTTGTTGCGGTCCCCGCGGTGTACTGTGCGGCCTGCTAGCTG